>CM050163.1:77772472-78380710 GCA_027410445.1 Discoglossus pictus
ATACTGTGAAAATATAGCATTATATACAATAATATAAATATTGCAGAACTACAAATAATAAAATTCAAGATTTCAGAGAATATTGTACATTTATATATATACATATATATACATATATATATATATATATATATATATATATATATATACATATATATATATATATATATATATATATATATAAAACAAATCTTTATCTGTATTTTTTTTATCCCTGAAAAAGAAGCGTGAATATTACATTTAGAGATAGACACTTGACAAAGAAATGAATAAATGAGGCGTATTAGCATACACTAGGACAAATTCATCCAATGTTAGACCTCTGGGGTCAATCAAGCCATACTCTCAGCATATTTTGTTTGAGTACAGGTAATCAATCTTGGCTCAGCCATTGTGATTATACATAAACTGTGCTCACCCAGGAATATCTGGAAATCATAGCCTTGATTAACCTTTAAAAAAAAGAAAAAAAAAAAAAAAAAAAAAAAGAACTCCCTAATGCTGGCTTTTCTAACATCAGTCCTTAAACTGTAAATTTCACATTTTAGTGAAAGAATAGCATAGAATAAGGTAGGAGCTTAATGAACAAATTGAGCCTCTCCGCAGAGAAGTAGAGAAGTATAAGTCGAATCGGCCAGCAAGTCTCAGTACAGGGTCCATTTTTGCATGACTTCCGACCAAACCAGAGGTGATTTGAGTGTGGGGTGAGATGTTTATCAAAGTAAAACATGTTGCCTTCAAAACAGAGAAAAGTAGTCCGGATGTTTTAGACTGGTTTTAAAAAAGGAAAACTAAATTTAAAGCCCATTAGGTCAGTACTATTGCCTTCTCTGATCTTTGTGATAAAGACATCCAGGCCTCACTTTTCTGGGTTATATATATATAACCCCATTATATATAACCCATTATTTGCTTGTCCAGTAAAGCTCAACATTTATAAAAACACACATTTCATATCCAGGGCATACACTTGTTAAGTTGTATTTGAAGGACCTCTGTAACACCATTACATGATGTTTAATTAAGCATTAATAGTAAGTTCATATTCAGTGCTTTACAAAACAATAATCAATGTTAAACTACTTACAAATATCCGATTCAGTTGCTGCTGCTCAACACCAACTATAAGGTTGTTATTAGGGTTGTGACTCTGGCTGTTAGACTGGGCTAAATTGTCAGACACAAGCAGGTATAAATACATAATCATGGGTCTTAGGCCTACAACAATTGCCTGGTTTCCACATAACCAGTTTGGTCCTAAAGCCCTTTATACTCAGTTTTCCAGCTAGAACCTCCCACAGACCAATTATGGACGCCAATAAATCAACTGAAGCCAATTCTCTAATCTCTGCAGATAAGATTTATATTGAATACTGAGATTATAAAAAACTGAATAGGAATTGATTAATTGTCAGCGTATAATAAAAAAAAAAAATAGGTCCTCTTGTTAGACCATTACATAGGTCCCTTCATTTTGCTTTTTTTTTTTTTATTTAAAAAGGGACTGTCGACCGAAAACCAAGATTTTTCTAGATTATTCTTAGAGAACAAAAAAAAAAATGGTTACACATTGTGATAAACATATTTCCTAAAATTAATAATTCCATGAGAAGTTCAGTATTGTTTTATGCAAATGAGTAGATTGAGAATACTATTTAGCTTCAATGACGTGTCACTGTCCGCTTCTCTGTCTCTGTGGTAGGCAAAACAATAACCCTTAATGTTATCATACAGTTAGATAGCCTCTTCCACCCTTATCAAATATTCTGAGCTGCAAATTAGCATTAAAGAGCAGTAAAAACATTGCTTATTATACGAGGAATTATTTATGTAGAGAAAATGGCTAGTACAATATATAGCTGGTTTTAAACATCAACCTGTTTGTGTGACAGTGTCCCCTGTAATAGGAAATACCAGAATCCAAGCAAGTCACCCAAGACATTCTATATACTCAAATTCAGTGTTTGAAACATCAACACAGCTTTGTTCTGTTAGCTGCAATATACTGTTTATTCCTTGGAGTAACTTGTTCCTTTAATATGTTTTCAGCACGCTTGGTTTCCCTTGCAGCAGAATTCACGATGTTGGCTTAAAAGCCTTACGTTTACTTTCTAAAAGAAATCAAAACTGAACGTCTATTTGGGACACAAAACTCAATTATGTACAATGTTCCTTGGGCTATCAACAGCAATGAAAGGCAGGAGAATGGTGATTTATTATAAGTGGAAAAGTTCAAGCTGGGCAGAAAGCAAGAGCAGATAGCAATGTTTGTTTCTGCTAGCAATGCAAATATAATTTTACTTGGAAGAATGTTTGCAGATAGCTGACAATAAAATAAATATACATGAAACAATCAAAATGAAATTGCATTTATAGTTCCCAGCATGGTGAAGACAGTTAATAGTATCTGTATTGGTTGTATGTGTTTCGTGGCGGAGACGCAAGCACTTTATTATCAAGCCACAATAAGCCCTTTATTAATTATTTTTAAAGAATTGTTTCTGTTTTCTGTAATGAAAAGAAATGTCTGTTTCCTCCAGCAGTACACTTGTCAAAGTGCTAGGATGGGAATAAAGAAGATGAATTCTAATCCATTTTCTAATCATATATCCCCTCAACTACTGCAACTCTCTTCTTGCTGGCCTCCCCATCACCCGTCTGTCTCCACTCCAATCCATAATGAACACCTCCGCTAGACTCATCTACCATACTTAACGCTCAGTGTCTGCAGCTCCTCTCTGTCAGTCACTTCACTGGCTTCATGTAGACTCCAGAATAAAAATATATAAAATCCTGACCCTAACATAAAAAGCTTTAAATAATAATGCGTCCCCTTATATCTCTGCTCTCATCTCAAAATAGTCTCCCAACCATCGTCACTTCTTTGGAACTCCTTGCCTTGCTCCACTAGACTAGCCTCCTGCCTCAAATCCTTCAAAACCTCACTAAAAGCTTTAATATGCACAATGCACCCATTATCCCTGTTCCTCACCCATACCCTGTAAGTTTGGGAGCTTTCAATCTTGTGTCAGTGATTTTAAGCACAAAAGAAAGGCCCTCCATTCTTTTGCAATGTGTTAAAACGGTTTTTGATTTGAACTTAATCCCTGTATAGCACTTCAGAATATCTTGGTGCATTACAAATACAAAATAATAATAATAATAAGTGGGAGTCTATGAGCTCTAGGACATATGATCAATGAAGGAGGTGGCATACAATATTGTCATCAATATGGCAACTAAACATATATGGAATAACCGAACACGTAAACAAGTTTAAAATGGATTTTTACAAAACATTAACTTACAAAAAAGTGACAGACAAATATACAGACAGTGATTAAAGGGAACAATCACTTCCCTGAAAACCTGTACAGAGTATAAGGGACTAAAAATAGCTTTTACAAGATAAATATTGCATGAACAGCAAATCTCAAAGTTTGTACATTGTGAAAGACATAATGTACTATATCACATTTCAGGATAAAAAATACAAAAACAACAAGTGGCTTCCTTACTCCACTGACCAATGTTGGGCACCATAAAGCTCACTCATGCTCACAAAAACAAGTCCATCTATCAGTGAGCCCTATTTTCAACTCCTAATCCCTCCTGTCCACATAAGCAGATCATTATTATGTAAAACTAAAGATATTCTATGTAAAAAACTTCTGGATGTTGCCAACTCAATTACATTTCTCGTGTCTATATAAATTAGGCTCTCAAGATTAGGTAGAAAAATATCAAAGTGGCAGCTGATTCAAATTATGATTGTACGACTTGGTCACCATATATCTGAACATTCAAGAGAATAGTTTGCTTTTTACTTTTATAAAGCGATGCCATATAACGATTTAATGACACGAAAGAACAGACAGCATTTCCCCATCAAGTCTATTAAATAAACTGCAACCTTGATTGTCTGACACACAATTTATCCTTACCCATGCCTTTGTAGGTAACATGCACAGTGAGGGTCTCCTGATAACCCATTTATAGATAAATATTCTATAACAATGTTTTTCATGTTTCTAAAACCTATGGGGATTCCATTCTAATTCTGTGCATGTGCATTTTTTCACATTGTGCTGTATTTCATATATTATGAGGTTTGCAGATTCCTGCAATACCTTTAGCATTAAGGATGGTTGTTTTTCATCCCTATTTATTTCATAGTTATTGATCTTTGTGGCCATTTGTTAAACTAATATGACATATGCTTTTGTATTGGTTACCATGGCTACTCCAGCTAATGAAATCAATTGGCTTGTTCCCTAATTTGACAGGGCCGGCATTACCTAGGCAACCATAGCCATTGTATAACCAAATGATCAAAGAACATGTTAGATGGTGTATCATCACGGATTATGTGGATTGAATGATACAAGAATTGAATAAAAATCTGTCTCGCAGTCTAGCCCTTTCTTTGCATTTCTGGCAGCCACTGTTTACTACGCAATCAATAATTAGATATTATGAACAAAATCAACAAATTCTTCATGTGTGTGCTGCAAGACAAATGTAAATGTGCAAAACCTTAAATCACTACTTTTTCATACTGTAAATATATCAGAAACACATAAAAGCGACTTAATGTATTTAAAACTTGTTTTCCACACCCCCAGAGCTGCTTACATAGGCACCTGGTATCTACCAATAGAAACACTGCATCTAGGTACAGATTTTAACCCTTTATTAACCTTCAAGCTAGCAGCAGCTCAATGCAGAGATCTACAGCACAATGTCCGAGCTCCTTCTTACTTCCTGTTCCCAGGTAAACACAAATCCCATGATTCCATGGTGCACAAACTGGCTTTACAGATTAATAAAATGTATTAGCTGCCTGTGATTAGCCAAAGCAAATTATGAATGTTATGCTCATTTAAGCAGAGATTTCCAGGTGTGTTAACTCACAAAAGCAACTGCTTGCAAACAAGTTATTAAAAAACATCATGATGAGTTTGCTAATGCTTTTTTTTTTTTTTTTTTTTTTTTATGCAAACATTTTTGCATACACTACCGATTCTCCTCCATCAGATGCATTCAAAATCCAGAAAACTTAAATATGCATTTTAAAGAAATAAAAACAAGCATACTGTTTGCTGAGAGGTGCACAATGTACTGTATGTACTATAATTGCACATGGAGTTTGACGTGCAAGGCATGTGTTTAGTTATACTTTAGATTGGGCCATCTGTTCTCAGAACTTACTGATAACCATTCAAGAAAGCTTTTGTTCTTTATACTCCATATAACCTTGAAACTCCAGATATTAATCATGCTGGGTGTTGGGTATAGATTACCTGATAATAGTGGGAACCCCTTGTATCTACATTTACTTACAACAGAAATGTGGCTGTGATTGTTGGAGCCATACTACTACTGTTAGGACTTTATATAGTACTAGCAAGACACGTCATTAATTTCTACACACAAAAAAATAATGTACATATTTAAAACTATTCACCAATAAAATGAGCTTTAAAGAACAAAACATGTCTACCATTCTTTAAAATGATCACGCCGTACCCCTTTCATTTTCAAGAGTTTAAAACATTTTGCTTTGATTTTGTTTACAGGTGGAATGGCAGCTTACCTATTGTTTTTTCAGTATTTCTAATTTTGTTTGTATGTATAATGGGACAGAAAAAATATATATATTAATAATCTGGAACTTTGTACTTTTACTAAAATTAGTAAGATCATTGAAAGCTTAGCTTATAACCAAAAGCTCTGGATCTTCTGAGTAAACAATTTAAAACATTTAGGCAATCTGACCACAAGAGACCAAGATCACAGAAGGCTTTTCTTGCCTTAAAAAGATTATATACCCTTTGCCTCTAAAAAACAAAGTTACTCTATCCATATATATATATGATGTTGTGGTAAATAGTCTTCCCACAAAATCTAAGGCACAAGTTAAGAACCGGCTCCACACTGATGTAGTTATGCCTCCTTAGATCATATGCAGAATATCCAGGATGGTGGTCTTGTCACAGCTGGTTGGCGGAGGGTGCTTGCCCACAGTGAGGTGTGGGCATCAGGGTTTGCTCATGAGGTATCGGTAATCTTGGGGCATGGTGTCCCCTCGAGTTGAATTTGGTAGGCAAGCACCTTTTGTCATTTGTTCTTATTGCCTGTTAAGCTGTGGTTTTTAAAATCCCAATTTATGTGTGAATGGATTTATTTTTTATTTATTACTGTTTGAGAATGCTTATTTACTATGCCACGGTCAAGATAAGAGGCTCACTGCAATCCCTTATTTTTATTATTAGTGACTTGCCCGTCAAAAATGACGGCAATACACTTTGAAGCCTTTGCCACACAATGTAAGGCTTTTGCTCCTCTGAGGATCTTCGGCGCTCATTGCAAGCCCCTCGCTAAGTGCCTTTGGCGCTCATCGCTCCCCTCTCCCCTCGTGTACTTCAAGTTTCCTGCTTTGCAACGATCACCTTCGGCACTCATCGCGAAGACAGATATACAAGTACAGTGTAAAATATAAAATGTATTTAGTACTGTGAATTAATAAATGAATATGAATTAATAAATGAATATACTTTACCTATTGATATTTAATATGCAGCAGTCAATATCCTGAAGAGCTTACAATCTCTTTGGATTTTCCTGCATTTGAAAATGTACAGTTGGAGTGTTGAGAAAGTGTTAGCAATGTGCCAAGTGTGCAGTGTAAATAGGCTGCTTGAGCGAGGCCAAACCGTTTGTTTAGGCGGGTAAAGCACCATTTTAGAATAGTAATATTATTTCAACGTTAGTGTTGTAAAATGGCGGTTTATTACTATGTGTTACTATGGTAATGGTATATTGTGTATCTCCTACATTTCTGGCTAACTCGTAGTCGCCTGGCAGTGATTTTTGCGACTTTTTTTTACTCGCTTAGTTAATTTTCGAGTGCTCAAACTTGGCACATTCGGCTTAAATTCGCGTGCAACCTCACTCCCAGGCGTCCCCCCCCCCCATGCAGTGTGTGAGTGTTTTTTATTTTTTATATTGTCTTGTTTTTCGATTTCCAGGGTTTGGCCGTTAAAGTCGAATTTTTGCAAGGTCGTTCCTCAATTGCTTGCAGCCTAAGTAAGCCCCGCGTTTCTTAACTGCTTGCAGGCTAAGTCCCACGTGTTTTGTAGCCTCACATTCTTTTTTTTTTCTAAGTCCCGGGGCCATTAAGGGTCGTATTTTTTTTCCTAAGTCCCGCTACGTGTGTTTTTTTGCAAAGTCAGACTGTTCTGTGGTTTATTTGTCCCGGGAGTTAGGCGGCATAGAGCCTCCACTCTCGTAAATGTGGCCCCTCGCTTTTGCGGCCAGAACTGCATCCCTCGTTCTCGCAAAGCGTGATTATCATCCTTTATCTTTAAAGCACCAACAGATTCCATAGCACAAAGAACATGTTCACACTTCTTATCAAGTAGCCTTTAGTTCACTAGCCACCCTAAGGCGAACGAACACATTTCTCCTAATCTAGTTCTCTTTTTCTTTAGTGGTCATTTCTTAAATTAATACAACTTATTTGTCATGCACATGATTTTTGTAATGTACAAAATATGCTAACAGCACAGATGTAAAACTAAAGGCAGCAGAGTTTTCAGCCAGGTTCATAGAAAATATATATTTTACAATCCACATAAACCTAAAGCAATTCATTATTTCATCATTACTGGTCAGGTGGCTGCACCTAGTAATTTAGTTTCAGGGTTACGTGCAATCACAAACATAGCAGGAGTTTCTGCCAGATTGCTCTGCACTAAGCATGGCTCCAGTGAGTGCTATACAATGTCATGTGAGCAGCACTGCAGTGTTATAATCTTAATATTCATTTTGTTCTTTCTCAAGATTTGTGTCAGGTCTCAGTTCTTTAGAGTAATGAGGATATGTGTAGTACTGAGAGAATATTGTGCCAAGTTCACCAGGCTATTCCATAGCAAACATCGATCAAACAATGTAGGGAGTTTGGGGAATTTTTTCATTATCCTTTATTTGTGATGCTCTATACAGGGGTTATGTACAAGTCAAAAACTATTTGAACACATTGCAAAAGAATGGAGAGCCCTGTTATTGAGCTTAAAATCTAGTGTGCACTGTGTTTTCCCTAAAGCATCATACAAGATTGAAAGCTTGCAATATTACTATCTTAAATGCATTTCCAAGTTTCCTGGGTTATAGATAGTTGTACTCTTTATGCAAAAAGCATCATTTATGTATGCAGCAGATATGATAAAACATTTTATTTTTATTAATATCTAAAAATCCCTAATGATTATGTTGACACCCCCAGGAGTGTCTACACATGCCTCTGAGCCCCACCCAATCAGCATGCAGCATTAGGGGAGACATTTTTAACTCATTAGAGACGTTCTGTGCCTTCCTCAGCCAATAGGAGAGCAATGATGTCAGCCCTGAAGTCACTGCTGAGATGTCTGCTCTCTGTCTGTGCTATCCACACCCCTCACCACAGACACTACATATCCCAGGCTGCTTTGGAGCACAAACAGGAACCCCAGAGGTGTATTAAAATGTATCAGCTGCAGTGCTTTCTCCTGATTGGCCAAAACAAACTTTTGAATTTTATGCCAATTTAGCCTGGGGTTGAAGTAGGTGTTAAACATAATTTTTGACAATTAGAAGACATTTTGTTAACTTCAAGGTAAGTAATTAATTTTTTTTTTGGGGTATTTTGTCATGCAAAAGAAATAAAAATACTTTCATACACTATTAATTCTCCACTATCAGATGCACTCATAATCCAGCAAATTTAGGTATGCCTTTGATATAGGACTTGTATTTGTTCTGGCTTTGTTGCTCTCTCTATTCCAAGTTTAGATGAACCTTTACCTTTACTTAATCCAATTATTTAATAAGACTGCAAGTTATAAATAAAAGAGGATATGTGGGAGAGCTGTCTGATCAGTGATACTCTGATGGGAGGCAACAAGCTGTAACACAAGTTTATTACATTTTATAAAAGGGATCTCTCAATTGGCCAATCACTTACTAAATAAACAAATTAAACTCTATTGCACAATGACTATCATTCCCTTTAAGACACCAAAAGAAACACAATTAAGATCAGACTAAAAACATTCTACAATTAACATTTATTGGAAAATAAACGTAGAATACTGTACTGTCCATTTAAAGGTATATAGAAGTTTCCCTGTGTGTAACTATTCCTTATCTAACACATGCTGCTTATATAACAAACATACAAAACATGGAGTCATTCTATACACATTCATATTTATTTGAAAAAAAAAAATGTCCACACCCCCAGAGGTGCCTACATAGCCACTGACTGAATTGCAACAATGTTGTAGGTGCCTCTGATTGGCCACAACAAATAACTATATTTTATGCAAATTTAGGTTACATTTCCAGGGGCTCTCCTTATCGGAAAAGTGAGGAAATTTGCAAATGTTTGGGTAAGTTTATTAATCTTTATTTTGTGATCTTTCTCCTACAAAAGATGTTTGCATACACTCCTGAATCTCATATCAGATGCACATAGTCCATGAAACCTCTATATATTAAGATAATACAGTATGATAGAAACATGTTTGTTTCTGAATCTTTACTGGTTTACAGAATTTGCCTCGTTACTCTAGTCTGAATTTCATGCAGTAAGGAATCTGTACACTTTATTTATGCATTGATGCTGCCATTCTCTAGTTATAAAGGAAAATTGTGAATTCAAGTGTGGAGAACAAATAAGAGGTTTCACTGCTCTATCTGAATGAAGATCAATTATTTCCAGTTAGTGAACTCTGAAGAGTACATTAAATATTTATAACAAGCTGCCATTAACATAACTGCAATAGTATCCATTTACTTTTTGCAATGTGCCTTTTGGCACTTAAAATTATTATGAATGGAATCTGCCTTTTAAAATAGACTTTGCAGAAATAACAATGTTTCCCAGCTTTCATTTTCTTTATTAGATGTTGTCACACATTTAAGTACAATGTTAAAGAGACATTTCTGTCATACGTTTAAAAGAACATATGATCAGCAAAATTACAAATATATGTTGTCTATGCAAAATCAATTCCTCTATTATGGTGAAGAAAAAGTACATTCAAGTGAGATAGTGGGACTTATATTATAGGAAACTGGGATGGGGAGATACAAATGAATGTAGATCAAACAAGATAATTAACAGGCTCTTATTGAGTCCTTGCTTACACTTCCTCTCAATTCAATGGTAAAATATAAATGGATGAAGCACATAATTTTTCTGTGTCTTTTGATGCTTTAGTCTTAACTTATGTGAATTAATATAATGTACTAGTCGATTGCTCATCAAAAATGACAGTATAATATTGTGTGTTCTGTCTCTGTGTGCCCTCACCATGTGTACCCCGTCTCTCTCTCCTTCCCTCCTCACCCTCTCTCTCTTCCTCTCCCTCTACCCCTCCTCCCGGCTCTGTCCTCCTCCTCCTCCTCCCGGCGCTCTCTCTCTCCCCCTCCCGGCTCTCCCTCGCTCTCTCTCTCTCCCCCTCCCGGCTCTCCCTCGCTCTCTCTCTCTCTCTCTCTCCCTCCCGGCTCTCTCTCTCTCTCTCTCTCTCTCTCTCTCCCTCCCGGCTCTCTCTCTCTCTCTCTCTCTCCCTCCCGGCTCTCTCTCTCTCTCTCTCTCTCTCTCTCTCTCTCTCTCCCTCCCGGCTCTCTCTCTCTCCCTCCCGGCTCTCTCTCTCTCCCTCCCGGCTCTCTCTCTCTCCCTCCCGGCTCTCTCTCTCTCTCTCTCCCTCCCGGCTCTCTCTCTCTCTCTCCCTCCCGGCTCTCTCTCTCTCTCTCTCCCCCTCCCGGCTCTCCCTCCCGGCTCTCTCTCTCTCCCCCTCCCGGCTCTCCCTCCCGGCTCTCTCTCTCTCTCTCTCTCTCTCTCTCCCTCCCGGCTCTCTCTCTCTCCCTCCCGGCTCTCTCTCTCTCCCTCCCGGCTCTCTCTCTCTCCCTCCCGGCTCTCTCTCTCTCTCTCTCCCTCCCGGCTCTCTCTCTCTCTCTCCCTCCCGGCTCTCTCTCTCTCTCTTCCTCCCTCCCGGCTCTCTCTCTCTCCCCCTCCCGGCTCTCCCTCCCGGCTCTCTCTCTCTCCCCCTCCCGGCTCTCCCTCCCGGCTCTCTCTCTCTCCCCCTCCCGGCTCTCCCTCCCGGCTCTCTCTCTCTCCCCCTCCCGGCTCTCCCTCCCGGCTCTCTCTCTCTCCCCCTCCCGGCTCTCCCTCCCGGCTCTCTCTCTCTCTCCCTCCCGGCTCTCTCTCTCTCTCTCTCCCTCCCGGCTCTCTCTCTCTCTCTCTCTCTCCCCCTCCCGGCTCTCCCTCCCGGCTCTCTCTCTCTCCCCCCTCCCGGCTCTCCCTCCCGGCTCTCTCTCTCTCCCCCTCCCGGCTCTCCCTCCCGGCTCTCTCTCTCTCTCCCTCCCGGCTCTCTCTCTCTCTCCCTCCCGGCTCTCTCTCTCTCTCTCTCTCTCTCCCTCCCGGCTCTCTCTCTCTCTCCCTCCCGGCTCTCTCTCTCTCTCTCTCTCTCTCCCTCCCGGCTCTCTCCCTCCCGGCTCTCTCTCTCTCCCTCCCGGCTCTCTCTCTCTCCCTCCCGGCTCTCTCTCTCTCCCTCCCGGCTCTCTCTCTCTCCCTCCCGGCTCTCTCTCTCTCCCTCCCGGCTCTCTCTCTCTCCCTCCCGGCTCTCTCTCTCTCCCTCCCGGCTCTCTCTCTCTCCCTCCCGGCTCTCTCTCTCTCCCTCCCGGCTCTCTCTCTCTCCCTCCCGGCTCTCTCTCTCTCCCTCCCGGCTCTCTCTCTCTCCCCTCCCGGCTCTCTCTCTCTCCCTCCCGGCTCTCTCTCTCTCCCTCCCGGCTCTCTCTCTCTCCCTCCCGGCTCTCTCTCTCTCCCTCCCGGCTCTCTCTCTCTCCCTCCCGGCTCTCTCTCTCTCCCTCCCGGCTCTCTCTCTCTCCCTCCCGGCTCTCTCTCGCTCTCTTCCTCCCTCCCGGCTCTCTCTCGCTCTCTTCCTCCCTCCCGGCTCTCTCTCGCTCTCTTCCTCCCTCCCGGCTCTCTCTCGCTCTCTTCCTCCCTCCCGGCTCTCTCTCGCTCTCTTCCTCCCTCCCGGCTCTCTCTCTCTCTCTTCCTCCCTCCCGGCTCTCTCTCTCTCTCTTCCTCCCTCCCGGCTCTCTCTCTCTCTCTTCCTCCCTCCCGGCTCTCTCTCTCTCTCTTCCTCCCTCCCGGCTCTCTCTCTCTTCCTCCCTCCCGGCTCTCTCTCTCTCTCTTCCTCCCTCCCGGCTCTCTCTCTCTCTCTTCCTCCCTCCCGGCTCTCTCTCTCTCTCTTCCTCCCTCCCGGCTCTCTCTCTCTCTTCCTCCCTCCCGGCTCTCTCTCTCTCTTCCTCCCTCCCGGCTCTCTCTCTCTCTTCCTCCCTCCCGGCTCTCTCTCTCTCTTCCTCCCTCCCGGCTCTCTCTTCCTCCCTCCCGGCTCTCTCTCTCTCTCTCTCTCTCTCTCCCCTCCCGGCTCTCCCTCCCGGCTCTCTCTCTCTCCCCCCTCCCGGCTCTCTCTCTCTCCCCCCTCCCGGCTCTCCCTCCCGGCTCTCTCTCTCTCTCCCGGCTCTCTCTCTCTCTCTCTCCCTCCCGGCTCTCTCTCTCTCTCTCTCTCCCTCCCGGCTCTCTCTCTCTCTCTCTTCCTCCCTCCCGGCTCTCTCTCTCTCTTCCTCCCTCCCGGCTCTCTCTCTCTCCCCCTCCCGGCTCTCCCTCCCGGCTCTCTCTCTCTCCCCCTCCCGGCTCTCCCTCCCGGCTCTCTCTCTCTCCCCCTCCCGGCTCTCCCTCCCGGGTCTCTCTCTCTCTCTCCCTCCCGGCTCTCTCTCTCTCTCCCTCCCGGCTCTCTCTCTCTCTCCCTCCCGGCTCTCTCTCTCTCTCCCTCCCGGCTCTCTCTCTCTCTCCCTCCCGGCTCTCTCTCTCTCTCCCTCCCGGCTCTCTCTCTCTCTCCCTCCCGGCTCTCTCTCTCTCCCTCCCGGCTCTCTCTCTCTCCCTCCCGGCTCTCTCTCTCTCCCTCCCGGCTCTCTCTCTCTCCCTCCCGGCTCTCTCTCTCTCCCTCCCGGCTCTCTCTCTCTCCCTCCCCGCTCTCTCTCTCTCCCTCCCGGCTCTCTCTCTCTCCCTCCCGGCTCTCTCTCTCTCCCTCCCGGCTCTCTCTCTCTCCCTCCCGGCTCTCTCTCTCTCCCTCCCGGCTCTCTCTCTCTCTCCCTCCCGGCTCTCTCTCTCTCTCCCTCCCGGCTCTCTCTCTCTCTCTCTCCCTCCCGTCTCTTTCTCTCTCTCCCCCTCCCTCCCGTCTCTCTCTCTCTCTCCCTCCTGCTCGCGCTGTACCCCTTCCCACCCTCGCCTTCCATCTCCTAACATTTATGGTTTGTCTCTCTCCAAGCAGCAAGTTACGTGTACATATAGAAACATGATTTACGATTTTGGCTTTCTGCCATGTACTTGCTTTTAATCACTCTGCAACTGTTGTAATCAAGGCTGCAATTTTGAGAGTGTTACACACAAACTCGCAGTACCACAACTATATTAGTTATTTCCAATTCCTAGTTAGAGCCAATCACAGTTTGTACATTGGTGACAATTGCAATGGGAAGCAATGCTCATTGACATAGGAAGGAAAACATTACTTTTATCTTGCAAGACAAGAGAAGGAAAGACCGAATCTTGTGCTCTTTCACACCATGAAGAGCACTCACAGTGAGGTAAATGGCCTTTTAAGTATCTTTAATGCATTACACAAAATATGAGACTTTGAAAAGATTCCAGTCACTTAATAAACCCTTTTTTGTGATGTGTGTGACACATCCCCAAAACTGTATAATTTCTTACTAAAACATATGTGTGTTTTAGTGCTTGAGAACAAAACTGATAGCAGAAGTTGAACAAAAAAATAACAAGAATTCATTTTAGCCAAACAATGGGGAAGCCACCTCCTGCTATCATCTAGTTCTATTTCCAGCGCAGACTTCCTGCTGAACATGGTCAGACTTTGGCAAAAGGAAACCATTTAACATGAAATTCAATGCACCCGATTCCCTGCTGCTATTTTACTGTTTGCATATAGACAATGTAATTTGCAATGGGACTGACTTGCTTGAAACCACATTTATGGAGCTAGCAAATGAGGCTACTGGAACATTAGCAAATTAGAAGATACGGGGAATTATTTATGACTTGTCCATTACCTAGTATATTCTCACTTTAAAAATGCGTTCTTGAAGAATAAACACATTCTGAGCCAGTGCATGATAAGAAGACATCTTGTTACTATCCTGCTGCTGTAACAGCAGAAGCCTAATGACCATTGGTACGCTATAGAAAAGCACTTTTGCAAAATACGTATATTTTATTTATTCTTAGACTGCAGCATACGTTTCTTCACAATATACCAATTGAAATAAAAATACACCACTGTTATCTGTGTGTATGGTCTCAAATACATGTCAGTATTCGTTCCAAAGCACACTATTGCCGATTTGTCTTGGAAGACACAATGTGAATACAAATGAGGAGATTGTTATTTTACATGGAGACTCTAAATGTATCATCTATATTCTAACCGTGCTATCCTTAATTACTGGCCTGTGCAGAGATCCCTTCTCTGCATAGCAACTAAATATATATTAATTGTCAAGAGAAATTACAATGCAAAACAGAAATTCCTATAATTGTAGTAAATAAATTCTAAGCAACATATATCTGCAAAACTTTGTAAAATTCATTTTCAAAATCCTAATAATAATAATAATAATAATCTTTGAATACATATATAAAAGTCATATTTGACAGTTCGGATATTATTATTATAAATAGATGATAAACACACTTATATACATATTGAATTATATTATTTAAAGGTAGGAATGTGTGTGAGCATCTATTGCATAAAACTTAAAATATGACTTTATGTAACAAAGTTTTTCAAAAGCATTTTAGAACATTAAAGGTATATGGAAGTTTGTGGGATATCATGTACTTAGGTTTATCTGATTGGGAGTCTCATCAAATCCTTTTATTGAGGAATTCTGTATATTTGTAATTCAAAATACATTTGAAATTAATTGTGTGAGCTCCACCCCCAAGGCACCTATGTAGACAAAACATCCTAGCCAATGAGGTGTGTGGAGTTGTGTCCTAGCGAATCGGCTGTCAGTATCAAGGCTGCCTCACAAGCAGCTTTGTCTCAGCAAGTGAGAAGTAAAAAGATACATTGGTCACAACTAAATATGAATGTTATGAGAATTTAGCTTGGACAATCAGGGGCATTCCTTCTAAGAATCAACTGCCTTTTGCAAACTTTAGGGTAGTTTATTCATATTTATTTTGCGAGGTTTTCATACACTATGGATTCTCCTCTATCAGATGCATTTATAATCCATGAAACTCCATATACTTTTATGTATTATTGTGTATCTTTAAAATGTCCCAAATTAAACATATTTATAGAATTTATACATCAACCTTTGACTTCAAGATACATATATATACTGGAATTCTGTGGTAGCCTATTGGTTTCACCAAATTCTTTTGTTATCATATTCTAATACTGTTCATATAAAACATTTGGGATATTTTATTTCAAAAACATAATGTATTTTAATAGCATATACAGTGCATAGAAAGCATACCTTTTCCCAGTGTACTATCTCCCAAGCACCATTTCGCAGTACTGAAAAAAAAGCAAAGAAAAAGGTGATATAAAGTCTAAAGTGCAGTAATAGAAAGGATTATATATATATAGTAATTGTGATTATGCAACGGCAAGTGTGTAATCCTCCCTCCTATTCCAAATAAAAATGAATACTAACCTGAAAGGTATGTGTGAATTCAATTTATTTTAGTTTCAGTATGTTACAATAAATCTAAGAAGCTCCAAACTAAATCAAGAATCTAATCATGGAGGAATACAAAAGAAGACAACAATTTCAACAAATTGCAAACTATGTTTCTCATTACAGATATCACAGGGAAAAGAAACATTTTCTGTAGCAATTACTTGTTCCCAAAAACTACACATGAAATATGTTGAATTCATTCGAATGAACTACATAATGCATACTGTGAGATTGCTTCTGCATACACAATGTACTGGAGAGCTCACAAGAACAAATAGCTATGAATCTGGACATAGAGTATGAAGTGGAGATTCATCTTTTATATGTCTCATAATGATGCTACATACTATGATCATGCTTTATAGTTAATTCAAAATCCCATGGAATGGTTAATATCAAATGTAAATTATAGTTGTATTTCTCTTTAATTATGTTAATAATTTAATTTATATATTAATGAATTAAAACAAAGATGCAAACCAGAAAATCTGTGTTTACATGAGTCACTGACTGCCCACTGCCAAAACACTGTGTAGTGAGCAAAAAAAAGAAGAGTTAACCATTAACAAACCTATCTGTGCAGAGCATGGAATGCTGGAATCACCTAAACAGGTCAGCTATGGATTAACTGATTAACCGCTATAAATCATTGTCTTCACCACATGCTCAGCTGTCTGTTATCAATCATGCAACAAACAATAGGCTGAAGAGATTTTGTATGTACACAAAAACGTTAAACTTTTTTTCTGTTATTGGTGTAATTAAAAAACAAATAGTTTTAACATATAATTTTCGGCTCTTTCACACCAAGAAGAGCACTTACAGTGAGTTAAATGGCACTTTAATTATTTAAAATCTATATATGCACTTCAATGCACAGAAAAGATGCCTTAAATTACATTAATTAATTTTAATTAACACAATCTGATATCTGTAGCCAAGAATCTTTCCTAACACCCTTCAGGGAACAGGACATTTTTGCAATATCTGCTTATCATAACAGATACCAGCACATTCCTTTCTTGCAAGTGACACCAATTACAGCAGTTACACAAGATTCATGTGATCATACTGAGTGTACATCACAATATAAAGCCAAGACTATGCATGTGACTTACCTTGTGTCTTTTTCTTGTTCACATAATTATCGGCTTTATGTCGTTTCTATAGGAAAAACAATAATTTCATATTTAATAAGAATTATTTTGCAAAGAAAAAGTAACATTTGTGAGAAAACATCTGTTTTTTGGGTCCTTTTCCAGACTTTTAGGTTGGAGCTGGTTTTATCTTCATTCAAACTGTAGTCACTTCTTCAGCAGATTTCTAAGACTACGCCACTACAATAATAAGGGACCTGCAGACTTTGCGACACTGTGAACATTATGGCAGTAAGCTACAGCCCAAGGGTGGAAGAAAAACAAGAAATGTTCAATATATGCTTCCTTAAAAAAAGGAAAGTGTTTTTTTTTTTTCTCCAATAGCTGTAATGGTGATATAAATGAATGTGCACATCACTTTTAATTACTGAATGCAATTACTACAGATTCACCTTTACCAGAAGACTGTTGTCAATACTTTTTAGATGATTAGAGTTTTTAAATGATTAGAGTCTAGGGATGCCAGCATCAGTCTTAGAAACGGAGTGCTGCAAAGGTTCCAAAACGTTGAAATATCTGGGTCTCCCTCTGAAGACTTGCTGTGATAGGGGACTGCACACACTTCTATCACAAGATATTTTGTTTTATCAGCAATTACTATTTAATATATATTTTTAGTGATATATGGTAAAACATATTGCTGTTCAATATTTTATTGCCAAAATGTCTAGATGATGTTGTATTATTTTAAAATGTTTAAAGGACCTAAAAACTTGATGATGGGCAAATATTTTTATGAAGTATAAAAACAACAAACACAGCCTTTAAAATGTTGAACTTCTATACAATTATTCTCAGTTACAAGACTGAGTTTTCTTTACAGAGCCAGCTTCTAGCAAGTTCTGTCTCCTTATAAATTAAGCAACAACATGGACATGATAACCCATTCCGAGAGCAGCCTCTTTTAGCTCATTTGTGCCCTTCACAGGGAGAAATATCCTGCAGTAAAGAAAGATCCAGCCTCAAAATACCAGGCAATTCTACCCTGAACAGGAGAAACCGCAAACCCTAGATGTACGTTTCAGCCTCTGTGGGCCTCTTCAGTGAGGTGCAGCTGACACCTTCTTATGGCACAGTGAGCAAGGAGTCTGGGGCCCCCAGTTAAGTTAATTCAAATGAAAGCTTTCATCTCAGGAAGGAGGTAACTAAAAACTAAAATAGCAAACGCCTCAGGAGCTTCATTGCAATAAAAAAATAAAAAAAAAATCAGAAGTTGTCACATGCCAGAGAACCCACTCATAGACAGCAGTTTCATCCCATGAGACTATTGCAAGATTGCTGTTTGGCAGTGCTTGTTGATGCTGTTGTGGGTGGTAAAGAGCCTCTATAAGCATATTCTTTCACATTAATACCCAGCCGCAATATATATTAAAAGCAAATATATTTATTGTAAACATACTTTTAAACTGTATGTTAGACACAATAGAGGAACTCCTTATCTAGTGTCTTAAGCTGGAACTCACAGCAGTTGACTCCATTGATCAAATGGCACGGATAGCTGATCACACGAAGAGATCATACGTCTATACAATGGAGTCAGAATATATTGTCCCAGCCCATTTAAATTTTAACAGCTGAAGAAACATGTTTCCAAAATGTATTAACAACAATATATATATATATACTAGCGAATTGCCCGTCAAAAAATGACGGCAATGAAATTGTAAGGTAGCTAAATTAGTAAATGAATATAGTGTACCTATTTTGAAGCATTGTGATGAAGAGCTGGCAATCTGTGTTGATGTTGCTGCAGCATTAGTGGTGTGGAGCTGCTGTATAAGCATGCTGAATGTGTGCAGTGTAACACTGTGCGTGCGCGAGACCAAACCGTTAGCGTAGTCGTGTACTTCCGCATTGGTGTAAAATGGCGAGTAATGTGTGGTATAGGTCTGTATCGGAATATCCGTAGGTGTTTTGTGGTGTTTTGCGAGTTTAGAGTGCTGTAGCCTCGTTTTCGTTTTGTTCGGCGGCCATTTTTTCTGTCGCTTAGATTTTTTTTTAGTCTCTAAACTGTTTTATTTCGAGTAAAATCGAGGTGTAAGTTGCATTTTTGAGGTCCTGGGTGCTCCCTCTTGGTGTAGGTAAGTTTTTTATGTATGTGCTGTGTGTATGTATTGTGTTTTAAATGTTTGTATGTCGGCGTGTTGCGTCCGATGTTTGCGAGGTCGTAATGTGTGGTAACGTGTTTCGTACGTTGTTTGCGTGCCTCGTAAAATTTAGCGAGTGTCGTAATTTGTGTGTTGTGTTTTTTGAGTAGCGACGTGAATTTTGCGAGTGTTTGAGGCCCTTGCCCAGTGACCTCGCCAGCAACTGAGTCCCTCGCTTCGCGAGGGGCCTCAGTTGCTGGCATGGAGCGCCTTCGGCGCTCTATGCCAGCAACTGAGGCCCTTGCCCAGTGACCTCGCCAGCAACTGAGGCCCTCGCTTCGCGAGGGGCCTCAGTTGCTGACATGGAGCGCCTTCGGCGCTCTATGCCAGCAACTGAGACCCGTGCCCAGTGACCTCGCCAGCAACTGAGGCCCTCGCTTCGCGAGGGGCCTCAGTTGCTGGCATGGAGCGCCTTCGGCGCTCCATGCCAGCAACTGAGGCCCTTGCCCAGTGACCTCGCTACGCGAGGGCCGCGGCTCGCTACGCGAGGGCCGCGGGCTCGCTACGCGAGCCCGCAAGCGTGAGCAACGACTCGTACGCTCACAACTATATATGTGATTATATATATATATATATATATATATATATATATATATATATGAGACAGAGTCCCCCCAGAGGCTGGTTCAAGATACAATACTGTGAAGATTTCTCACCAGGAGAGGGAGAGTTAACCCTTTGCAGTGCTAATTAAAACACCTGATTTACAGCTTCAAAAAGGAAGTTTCAGAGAGGTGGGTCTCCTCCCCCAATTAGGCCTCTGGTTGGCCTAGCAGAGTGGAGTTTGAGGCAGAAGTGGAGACTGACATTTTGATAAGTCTGTGTGACTGGAAGACATACAGAAACTGAGTGGATACACCACCCAGACTGATATAGACAGATGCCTGTGTGGAACTTTGAGATAAAGAGAAAGTTGCCTGTGTGGTACTGCAGAGCCTAAAGGGGAGAGCCTCATTCTGAGAGAGGAAGTGTTGACAGTGAGTTTGGAGCCGGAGGACACCAGAAACAGTGTGAGGCAGAGGATTACCAACCAGAGTGCCTGAGAGGAGCTGCATGCAATTATTAGAGAGGGACCAAGTCTGCTGCAAATTGGAGCTGCTGAAAGATAACCTGATAATAAATGTACCGCATTCATTTCATATATACCCCAGGGCAGAGACTGCGTTGTTTTATATATATATATATATATATATATATATATATATATATATATATATATATCCCTGAAATCTTCAGCTGACTGGCGGCACTGTTCGAATACTTTTATTAATTCATCAACGTTTTGGTGCTCTTCTAGCACCTTTATTGAGATAAAGGTTTTTGTCAATAACATAGGGGAACACCTGTTCTAGCAATCAAACAAGATTTCACAATCCATTGTCTCAATACCGAAGTGATAAAAACACCATTCAAATACTCATCAGTCCCAATATAAGAAAATAAACAGCAAGAAACATGAACTCTTCAATACCGTTCAAACACTAGCAGTAAAATTGTTTCATGCAGACATCTTGGCCATAGTATTAAGGATATGTATCCACTTTGTGTCCCGTTGTAAAAGCATTTTCTCTGTTCACTTCCCTCCAAGGCCTTGGTATATGATCAATGATCTTAGTTTGTATTGATAGAGGGGTAAACTTTTAAACAGTTTCTTGCAACAGGCTGGTCTGATATCCCAATGTCAAATGCCTTTCTGTTTGTCATTTTAAGATTAGCCTGACATTCACTAGAGGTACATTTGGCTTTACCTATATAATAAAGGGAGCATTGGCAAACAATAAAGAGTATAACGTTATCACTAGTGCAAGACAGCCAAAGTTAATCTTGTATTTTAGATTAGTGTGTGAAAGGTGAAACACACCATCTTGAATCAAGCTTTTACATGTGATGTAGTTACTCAACTTAAAACATCACAATCTTAGTGCACATTACCTCCCTTCCACCACTACATGGTTAATATGGGACTACCACCAGACCTTTAGAGAACAAGATTTTATTGATAAGGATACTTTTGGATTTCTAACCATCTTGTTTACTATCTGTACCACATTTTTCCTTAGCAAAATGCAGGAAACCATTCATGTAGACTCATTTTTGCTAGGAATTCATTATTACAACCACTCTTTTTTGCAACTAGTTTTTAGAAACACCACAGCACTTTTGTTGGATTCAGCTACATTTATTGGAGATAATACAAATCTATTAATTATGGACTCAGATATATTGGTTATGATGGATGTGGATAGACTTTATACTATTCTTCCTCATACGGAAATAGTTGCAGCAGTTATGTTTCTGTCTAATAATGAAAATTACAATGGCCCTGCTATTGAATTTTTGTTACAATTATTGGACATCTGTTTAAGCCATAATTATTTTTCAAGAAGGTTTTATCTCCAAGTTGCTGGGACAGCAATGGGTTTGCCAAATTTATATCTGGCAGATTTGAGACCAAGTATATTTTTGATTCTTATTAAGTATTATCATTGCTACGTTGGCAATACGTTTATTTTCTTTTTGGGGGGGAAGGGGGGGGGGGGTTCACTGAGCAACAACTACTGTATTAGAATTCAAGAATGAATAAATATCCTAAACCATTATGGTTTAAGATCTCCTATAATAAACAAAATAACTTTTTGAAATTTGAGAATTTAGTATAATCCTCAATTGTATACTATATGGTTTAGAAAAGGAGACTCTATACTCAGTGGTGATAGTAATCACCCACCAAATTAAGATCAACGGTATCTCGCTTTCTCAAGTTAAATAACAGGAATGAAACGAAGATTTGTAGAAGGATATTCAAATAAATGATTGGATGAGCAACTACAAGATTTTAAGGATGTTACATAGGCTTTACTTAATGACAAGCAAAGAAAAATCGTGGAAGACCATTTAAATATCACTACTTACTACCTATTCTAAAAATAATTGTTCTTTACAGAAATTACTTAAGAAATATTGTTAATTAATTAATTTGGATCCTGGATTACTTTTAGAGAATATAAACCATCTAATGATTTTAAAAGGGCTCCAAATCTGAGGGATCTTATGATTAAGACAGATCCAGCTCATTGTTGTTGTCAACCCTCAAACATGGTTATCTTCCCAAAGATTGGGATATTTAAGTGTAGTAATTGCATTACATGTAACAAGGGAGCGTGTTTCTCCATCCACACACTAATCCAGAATACAAGATTAACAATCGTCCGACTTGCACTAGTGATCACACTGTGTACAGCTATACCTCGTTTAGATGTAGATAGCACTCCTACTGCTTGGAACCTAAGCGAAACAGCTCTAAAAGGGGGCAGTTTACCATGAGGAAGATAGGGAAACTCATGAAAAAAATACACAATTGCAATTCATTTTTTTTTTGTTTTATATGAAACTTCAAACAAACATCAAACATAACGCTAACTGAGCATTAGCAGAAATATAAACTTTAACATTTGTGATATTGAAACTTCTGGCTTATCCTGGATTCTGTTGTTTTTTTTGAGAATCAGAACATTAAAAGGGTTTTGGCAGCAAAAACAGCGGTATAGCGAGGCAGTGCATTAAACAAGGAATTACAGGTCAAAATAGCGTTCTAGAGAAACAGAGCTAAAAGGGGTAGCGTTAAGCAGGGTATACCTGTATATAAATACAGGCATACCCCTTTTAACTCTGTAGATGTTTCCCTAGAAGACCAAGTGCTAAACAAAAAAGTGTTAAACAGGTCAATTTTACAATAGAATAAATTACAAGCAAACTCTATTCTAAAATTCCTTCCATGGCTCTTGATGTTTTGGAATGATAACCAAGCATCGAATCGGTGTTACTCGGGGATGTGTCGATTAAAAACTGTGTTATTTCCAAAGGGGGATGTGTCAGGCAAAAACAGCTTTAGAGTGGATCAATGTTAAACAGGGTAATTTAAGCGGGTTCTGCCTGTACTTGGTTTGCCCATGCTCCCTTTATTATATAGGTTAAACCAATCGAACCTTTAGGAAATGCTCGTCTAATCATAAAATCAGCAGTCAGAAAGGCAATTCACATTGGGACACCAGGCCAGCCTGTTTAAAAGCTAACCACCTGATCTAATCCCTTTAAACTATGGTTATTGAAAAAATAGCACAGCCTAGGAGGGGAGATTGCTTTTGCAAGAGAAAACTAAGGGTGCCAAGACTTTTGAATTGACAGCTTTTTTAAATACTAATCAGCAAATGGAGTGCCTAAATCCCCCTAGTATGCACTGGTTCTTGTAGTTTATTTTCTCATATTGGGACCGATGGGTATTGAAGGTTGTTTTGATCACGAAGGTGTGGAAACACCGGTTTAAGAAACTTGGTTCATATTGCTATGTACTGACAGGTGACCCGTCCTTCGCATGCAGGACAACTGTGCGCCGGACTCAGGTAAGGTGTTAGGGCACGATCGAACATTGCATGCTTTTAACGAGCCTTTTAAAACCGCGTGTTTTTGGCGAGGCACATTTGTCCTGCCCGCTAAGGACAGGGTGTTATATATACATACACACATTTAGATATTTTTTGTGTACTCTGTATTAGCATATGTATGTATGAATATATAATTTATATGAACTCATACAAAGAAAAGGATATTCACAGTTGATAAATAGATCTCTATAAAACAAAATCAAAGATATTTCACATATAGGTAGGGAATAAGGAAATCTACTATTTAACATTTTGGATTACAGAATACTGTTTTGTCTACCTAAACATATAAGGCTGCTTATACATTAAAACTGAAATTCCAGACAAATTATTTGTGCATTGATTAATATGGATGAAACCTGGTTTTACAAAAAAGAAAAAGACTTCCTTTCCCATAAATAAATGAACAACATAAAAGAAAAAATAAAGCTACTGTACAAATGTTTGCTATACCATTTCTTTAAAATGGTAGAGGTTCCAATATGGTAAAACGCGTTTGCTACAACATACACTTATGAGAATCAAAACTACCTCATTTTGGAAACAGCTAGTCTTAAACACAATTGCTCTGCTGATTGTACAGTTCTATAAAACTGCAGAGAACACACTTAAAAAATAGGTCTATATAATTGGCAAAAATAGCATTTCTATTCTCTGCACAATTTCTTTTGGCACATTTGCCTTCTGCCATTATTGCACATAAAAAAATTCAGACTTTAGACATCAGTATGAAGGATGCAAGAATATGTTATGTGGAGAAGAACATATGAATTTGAAATATTTTACCATTATGCCCAAGATAAAACTGCTTTAGAATATTATGGAAAATTATGAGGCAGTCTGCAATCCACCTCGCTGTTTCAGCAGGATCATACAATCGGAAACATTTGATAAAGCAAAGTTAAACCATTTAGTATAATGGTAATTTATTATCTTACTTTTCAGTGACAAAGATGCAATCGTGTTTTTATTAAAAACGGGTAGATGTGACTAAGTTTTAAACCAGCATCAGACAAAAAGGTTATAGTGCTAGAGCAGTATGGGCCAACATATAGCCTTGGCCACAAAATTGTCCTCTAGTGCTTTTTATTTGATTCTAAACTAAACACTATAATATACGATCTAGATCAGAAATGTATTTTGTAAGACATGTACTTGAGCCACTTGTCAGGCCTAACTACTGGTGCATTCTTCTCTGACCCCTTTCTCTTCCTTCACTCCATACCCCCACCGCACAGGAGATGGACACCAGCATCAATAGGTAGTTCTCAATCTAACAGTAGATACTACCATGTCCAACCCGAATGGAGATTTAAATCTAACTGTTTTGGGAGGACACCAGGGATGGTAGAGAAGGCCAATGAGCACATATGTTGTGCAATGAGACCATGTGCAAAGATTGATAACTAACTAAACAGTTACGGTAGATCCTATGTCTTTAAAGGTTGAAAAATTATGCCTCCTGAAGTAGAATATACTCAAGAAAACTTGATGAAATGTTGATTTCGAGACTTGAATGTGTGCATGGCAACGGCAAACTCATTGCATAACGGATATTGTCATTCATATAAGCAAAAGCAATACCAGGTATTCAACAAAACATTTTTTAATTATAGTAAAGAGCAATAAAATATTTTACCATTTAAAGTCATTTTTATTTATACTATTTCTGACATTTGCTCACAGTCACATTGTTTGAAAAGGTCGGGCATCCCTGTGCTAGAAGTTCTCGATAAGTTACACAAAAGATATAGAGTAGAAAGAATATACTTACAAGATCTTCTATTATTTCCTTGATAGCTGCCACAGTTAAAATAAATAGTAGAGGAACCAAGGTTGTGTACCGACCAGTTGGAGATACATCTGGAATTTGCTGCAAATTGTGGAAAAAAATATTTACATATTTTAAAATATAACAGATTATAGGCAGCTTAATATAACAGATTCACTATAAAATAAAATAGTAATGATGGTTCCTGCAGTTATGGCCTGCCCACCGACAAGGTTATAGCAGAACATAAGACAAATTTATTAAAAAGGAAAAGACAAAATGTAATAAAATAGACCAATGTTTATTTGTCACATATTTTTTCTTTGCCAATTAGTCATACATGTCCATCCATTACCAAAAATGATGATGGAAACAAAAAAACAAGGAATTGAAATTCAAATGTTATGCTATTTAATAGGACATGTACAGTCGTGCTCAAAAGTTTGCATACCCTAGCAGAAATTGGGAAATTTGGGCATTTGTTTTGAAAATATGACTGATCGTGCAAAATATGTCTTTTATTGAAGGTTAGTGATCAAATGAAGCTATTTATTATCCCATAGTTGTTTGGCTCCTTTTTAAATCATAATGATAACAGAAATCACTAAAATGGTCCTGATCCAAAGTTTACATACCTTGAATGTTTGGCCATGTTACAGACACACAAGGTGACACACACAGGTTAAAATGGCAATTAAAGGTTAATTTCCCACACCTGTGGCTTTTTACATTGCAATTAGTGTCTGTGTATAAATAGTCAATGTGCTTGTTAGCTCTCACATGGATGCACTGAGTAGGCTAGATGGCTAGATACTGAGCCATGGGGAGTAGAAAAGAACTGTCAAAAGACCTGCGTAACAAGGTAATGGAAATTCATAAAGATGGAAAAGGATATAAAAAGATAACCAAAGCCTTGAAAATGCCAGTCAGTACTGTACAATCTCTTATTAAGAAGTGGACAATTTGGGGATCTTTTGATACCAAGCCAAGGTCAGGTAGACCAAGAAAGATTTCAGCCACAACTGCCAGAAGAATTATTTGGAATACAAAGAAAAAACCCCATGTAACCTCAGGAGAAATACAGGCTGCTCTGGAAAAAGACGGTGTGGTTGTTTCAAGGAGCACAACACGACAATACTTGAACAAAAATGAGCTGCATTGTCGAGATGCCAGAAAGAAGCCCCGCGCCAATGCCACAAAAAAGTCTGGTTACAATATGCCCGACAACACCTTGACACGCCTGACAGCTTCTGGCACACTGTAATTTGGAGTGATGAGAATAAAATAGAGCTTTATGGTCACCACTATAAGCGCTATGTTTGGAGAGGGGTCAACAAGACCTATAGTGAAAAGAATACATCCCCACTGTGAAGCATGGTGGTGGCTCACTGATGTTTGGGGGGGGAAGGGGAACTCTAAAGGTACAGGGAATCTTGTGAAAATTGAGGGCAAGATGAATGCAGCATGTTATCAGAAAATACTGCCAGACAATTTACATTCTTCTGCACGAAGGCTGCGCATGAGACGCTCTTGGACTTTCCAGCATGACAATGACCCTAAGCACAAGGCCACGTTGACCCTCCAGTGGTTACAGCAGAAACAGGTGAAGGTTGTCGAGTGGCCATCACAGTCTCCTGACCTTAATATCATCAAGCCACTCTGGGGAGATCTCAAATGTGCGGTTTATGATGACTTTGTATGGTCTAGAGGCATTTTGCCAAGACAAATGGGCAGCTATACCAGCTGCAAGAATTAGGGGCCTCATAGACAACTTGATGCTAAAGGGGGATATACACAGTATTAAGAAGGGTATGAAAACTTTTTAACAGTGTCATTTCATTTTTTTTTCTTTGTTGCCATGTTTTTTTTTTAGGATTGTGCCATTCTGTTATAACCTACAGTTGAATATGAATCCCATAAGAAATAAAAGAAATGTGTTTTTCCTGCTCACTCACATTTTCTTTAGAAATGGTACATATATTACCAATTCTCCAAGGCTATGCAAACTTTTGAGCACAACTGAATTTCACAGTACCCTTTGCAGTGGCGGAGCTACCACTGGTGCAGACGTTGCAATGTACAGGGATCATCCTCTGGGGGAGAGAGGGGGCTGCGCTGTTCCATAATTCTTTTTTTTTTTTGTATTGTAGGGAGTAATGCCATACTTTAACGACCAGATCCACGGAACTGGTTGTTCAAATATGTTAGGGATCTCCCTAAGCCTGTGTGGTCAATAAAGACCCCTGGGAAACAGCACTAAGCCTGTGGAGCCCAGGGAGACCCCCACCAATCCATGGGCCCATCAAGACCGGTGGGAATTCCCACTAAACCCTTGGGGCTCATTTAAGAGTCCCTAGGAGACCCGCACAAGGGCTATAGGAGGCCATTAAGTCATCCAAACCTTCTTAAAAAATATGGGGCATGTTAACCCCATAGCGTCTTTTCAATCTTGGGGGCTTATCTACATGTAACTTGAGGGGAAGGGCAATCATAAATTCCATCCATTACCAAGTTCTTTGAACGGTCATACTATAAATATAGCATTTTAGAGGTTGTCTAACTTCTGAACTGCTGTTTAGGAATATAGCATGATGCATTTAGATTATAAAACTGTAAGGGGTCGAGGCAGACTGATCCCACATTGAGTTAGCAAACAACTAAGGGTGCCCACAGAATAAGTGAAAATTTGCAAATTGATGAAATACTATTCAGTCATCAAGATGCATATTCCAATTGTCAGAATTTTCTATGCGCATTATTGCTGTGTAAAAACAAATGCTTCTGCAATAAATTTGAAATAACCCACATTAACAATATAATTGTGCAATGCCATATATTAATTACTTCTCATCAGATAAGAGTGTAGGAGATTGATTTGAGGCAGCTCAAGCTCAGATCACTCTTAACGAAATTAGAAGCAGACTTAACCCCAATTAAGAAATCCAGACTTTCCATGTAATGTAATAAACGTTGGATAGATACGGTTTAGGAGTATACTGAAGATCAATAGCATAACATTTCTATATTATTCCAGCGTACGGGTTTTGCTTTCCTGTGATGCTCTGCTCAGCTTTATGAGTCTCGCTGCTCTTCACTTGTCATTTCTTATGTCACTTATGCCAGGCAACATTTGGTAACAGCAGGACGGAGTATTTGCTAACAGTGGGACTTTAATAGGAGTTTGTATTTGAGACCGTTTCTATAGCAGCTGTATATCACTGGTGCCAGAAGTATCTTTTCTGCTAGATTATTTACTGCATTCTCATTTAATTTATAGAAACTTATGATACTCTGTGGTTGTGGTTGGATTTTTCCAATTCCTCATTTCTCCATCCGATACAAAGTAGAGCATACTTAATCATTTGTTTTTGTTCTGATTTATGTTATTACACTTAACTAGTGCATCCTTTGGGCCAATTGCCTTGAGAGAGTATGTAATTGGTGGCAGAATGATCTGAATATCTATACAACCAAAATTCACCACCACCAACCGCATTTTATCTTCTGACATCTTAAAACTTCAGCAGCACAAAATTATTTCTACGTGTCACTGCGACCAGATTGTGAATGGTGCTGCTACTGTCCTTTTTTTTAAATGTAAAAATGATTAAATATATTTAAAATGAACATTAGACAAATGCACTCTTTAAAGAAAAGTGAATACAGTATAAATAAACTACAATCATGCTTTAATGCAGAATACGTAACACAGCTTATGAAAGGATATTTCTATGCACAGAACGCATTAGCTATTAGTAAGTATACAACAAAACCAACTATTAAGTTAAAGGGACATGCAATTTTTCTATTGTGCATTCAAAAGTTCACATTTTAAACATTATAAAAGAGTCGCTTTCAGGAAAAAAATATTTAGTAAAAATTGTTTAAACATATTAGAAACTAACATGAAATGGCGCAGGAAATACCTTTGTGGGCAGAGAGTATGTGCAACTTTATATCTCATTGTCAGACACAGTTATACATTCAAAGCAGTATATTCTGCTCCAGGAACTTCATTTTCAAACGTGAGAAAATAAAAAGTGCCTTCATTGGCCCTTTAAGTTTAAGAGTTTAGAAATATACTCTTATGCATACTTCAGTGTGTTTTAATTAATGAAACTAGCAGATTCTATTTTTCCAACAATACATTTTTTGAGTATGAATAATAAAAACAATCAGAAATATAATTAAGCAATCGGACCGCTCACAGAAAAGTGTGTGACTGGTTCTTTTGAGAGAGCAAAATGAATCATTTATATGGCATTTATATGGCAGCTATAAGCTTTCTGAAACATTTCATACACCAGGGTAGACCATGTTTACCAATGTCCAAAGGTCTGTATGACAATGAAGACCAATCTGCACGTTTTACATCATTTTATATTATGGTCCAATATGGGGTCTTAAACAAGTGATGGTCATGGAGATAAAAGACACATAAAAACACATAATTAAGGGGGGATACAAATCAAAATGCCCATATAGGTTGGTCATTCTATCTATCTACATAAAAAGCTTACCTTAACTAAGCTTCAGGATGGACTTACCAAGGAATGCTTAAATACCAGTGTTACACTTATCTACTACCAAGTGCACTTTTACCACTTCCACCATCCTCTTTCCACCCCTCCATGAAACTTCTCTCCTGAACTTCATTACATTATTTGATATATTTGAAGATTTCTATCATATCACCCATTCCTTTGGTACTCTCATCTATGCATTTTAAGATGATGAAGTCTTTCCTTGCCTTTTGGACCACTTTAATGCCTGGCAACGGAAGTCTAGATGAGGTCTAACTAGGCCAGATGGTATTAGCATATCTTTTTTGTGCTGCCAATTTCTCTTCCAGTACAGCCAAGATTATTATTATATTTTATTTAGAAAGCTCTAACATATTATGCAGCACAAAACAGTGTATAAATAGGTGATTATACAGTAAATTACTATTTAGATAACCAATGCATATTATTCTAAGGCTCTGTCCTGGCAAATGTACAGTCTAGGGAGGATGAGAGCATAGATTAATAGGAAGCAGTTAAATAAAATGCTCTGTCCTCTCATAAGATAATCATTGGATCAGGTATTCATTTATTGTATTAATGTAATGCTTAGAAGGTCCGGAACAAATACCTGCAAGACTTTCTATGCTGAACTTCAAAACAAGATCTCAACAAGGTGTACGAAAGACCACTTGCATGACATACACCTTAACATAACTGATAATTGCCATTTTCTTTAATAGCACAGCACTCTGTACGGTCACAGAGAAGTGCAGTAATGTTCAGGATATAGAAGGTGGAAAAATACAAACAAGATGCAGTTGGCTGCCTGGATGATGCAAACAGGAAGAACAGAGTAAAACAATGGCATATCATCAGACATGTTTAGTGTTTGCCATAGCTAAAGTCCAAAAGAAATACATTAGGATATTTAAGACCATTTGCAGGCATTCCAATCTTTCGGCTTGACCTACTGCACCCATGACCCTGATCTGGTCCCTGGCCGGCTGCACCATTTAGGCAACAAACTCAAACCTCACTGTATGCGCTTATGTTTTTCTGCAAATGTACTACTTTATACTCCAAAACAACTATATACCATTTTTATAACTATGTAAGGTGCCTTGGATAAAGCAAATGTAAGAACATAAATAAAAGTGATGAAATGAGGGTGTTTGATGGGGAAACCAAACAGTGTTCAGCAGATGGGTCATGTGGTAGTGTATATGGAATAAAAATTAAGGAACAGTATGTGCAGAAGGTGTGATTGGCATCAGAACAGAGGGCAAATTACAGACGGGAGGTGATATTAAATTAAAGAGAAGGTTAAAAGAGGTACCAAATGTCTGGAAATGATCTAGCTATTATCTACCTTCCCGTTATATATACAAATATGCATATTGAAGCAGAATCTTTGCAAACCTATATAGGTAAACACAGTGTGTTAAAACGATATTGCTACTTTTTCTCAATTTATCTTTATGCATATACTTTTTGCTCTTTTGTGTGCACTTTCATATTGATCTGTAAATGAGATATATTTAAATTAGGGGTCCAGGAATGAATGATGGCAACCTTGAATAGCAAACCTCTGACCAAGCATGTACAGCGATAGAATTAATTAACTTTTACACGCTCTGATCATCTTACACTGAGTGCAGGCAGGTGACAGGATCCATTCACTTGGAAACCTAATATACTTATCAAAAGGTAGCTATCCTGAATTAAGGTCAAAAACAAATCTCAACTGAAATACTCACAAAGCATTTTAAACACAATAGAGCGGAACACAGCTTGCAATTAAATGTACAGTAGTTCGATTTACACGAATAGATGTAAAATGTAGACTTTGTTTTTTGCTGTTTTTTTTTTATTTAATTGGCAGAAACAGAGTATTTTGTTACACGTCTGCGTTAGTCTTACCTACAATCCTGCACTTTATATGAATGTACTTTGACTGATCATGCGCGTTTTTAAAAAGCCTGCCTGTATACCGGATATGAATACTTAAGGCCGACTCATTATTAGAACGAATACTAGGAAAGTTTTATTTAATTAATGCTCAAAATGTGTATATATTAAATGTTTCATTACATCTACATAAAAATGTATTTAGGTAGAGAGAAAAAAATTGAAGCTAAATCTGAATTGTTAATGTCAGAAACTATGCAAAAGCAAGAAAAATGTAACTTAGAATGACACAACCTCTCCAAATATAGTCTTACCCACATACCAATTAAATAAGAATCTGACTTTTTACAAAGACTTATAAATTTTAAAATTTCTGTTGTTGCAAATCCTATCACTATCTGTCAAACAATGAAAAGGCTGCATATTTAGCACTTTTGTACTTGCAGGAGCTGCCAGTGCAATTACTGTCAGGGGTTCTGCTGCACCCTCCAGCTGGAAAGTCTTTAACATCTGTAGCCATTAAAAATTCATCTATTAATTCACAATGCATGTTCTTGATAACGTGACATTTTCAGATTCTAAGTATAGTCATTTGAAATAACTATGGATGATATGAAATATAACCAAGTGAGATTTCTAAATTAATATAACACTATGGTATTAAAATAGTTATAATTAGATATATGTGTTATGTCTTTCTCATTATATCCATAGAACAGCAGTCAGGACAAAGCTAAAGAGAATGTGTCATGCAGATTTCTATAATTAGGTCTTGGTATAGTGCGCAGTGATGTCCGTAGTTTTTGTTGGTTTAGGGGAGCCAATCTTCATTTAGGAAGCTGTATATGACAGTGGAAATGGCATCTCACTCCAGTATCTCTGCCATAAATAGCAAGTGGATCAGCATGGTGTGTTGCTGTCCATGAGGTCACGGAGAGTCAGACACGACTTAACGACGCAAACACATATGAAAATGGAGAAGGAGTTGACTGGACAGGAGGAAGCACCATCTGGGGGAATAGACACTAGTGCATGAGGTGATACCCACAGTATGTGTAGGAGAAGATGGAGCAAAATTGTGCATTTGGAGAGGAGCACATTAAGTTTGTACAAGAGAGTGTGTGTATTTAGTGTACATATACCAGAGGTTAGCAACCTGTAGCATTTGGGTGAAAACCCACAGCATATGATGAAAGTGTAGCAGTAGAATTGAGGGTTAATGCAATATGAGTGAAGTAATGAGATAGGTTGATGGTAGCGGAGTGGGATTGAAGAAATGGGGGTAGATATCAGTAAAGAGGGTGAATTGATAAAATGAGGTATAATCTAGGTGATTTGATGAAATGAAGAAACCTGTGTGCACATGACAATATCTAAATAAAGGTCATACAATGTAAATTTTCAATAAGGAGAAGCAAGAGCAGATCTCACACTATAATTAATGGGGAGGAATAATCTGAACTGCTTGTTGATGTGCAAAACCACGGTCTGTGAAATAATGAAACAAGCAAATGTGCATCTTCTACCATTTACAATTCAATTGATATGATGAAATATTAAATTTACTGTTTTAAACTGCACAAACGGCAGTTTAGGGTGGAGTATTTCCAAACTAAGCTTCTATAAATGGCATGGGCAAAACTACTTTTTCACAATATTTCTGAAAAATAAACTATCTTGTGTATGAAGTGATGAACAACTTATTCACATATGCGGCTTGAATTATTAAAAGGGCCATGCAACATCTGTTTTGACCAAAAGATTAGATAGTAGACAGGAAGATAAAGTGCTTTTGTATGGCTAGAGAGAGAAAGATATGGCTTGCCAAGGAAGAGGAATATGAATTTGAAACTGCAGAGAAAAGGATGGAAAGCCTCTGAATGCCATATACAACAATCAGGCCACCTACTGACCACCAATTAACTGCATCCACTAATTTTTCTCTTGGTGAGATAATACGTCTCCAACTTATGTTATAAAACTGCGACTTATTTTCCATAACTGGAATACACTTTATTATATACAGGAGACACTACCAACTGGTCTGTTTACATTGCTAAAGGTTGCCTTTGGATTCCAGACACCAGTCAAAGCAATGAAGCACAAATGCATTTATAGTATCAGCTCACCTGAAGCAGTGCAATGAACAGGAAAAACGAGTTGGCTGCTCTTCTGAACTGAGAATATAGAAATCTTGGAAGGAATGTGAGGAAGTTGTATTTTGCAGTGCTTTAAAAGACAGAGAAAAAAAGACATTTTAATATTAATACATATAATTTTCTACAAATTAGGCAGATGCTTTACAGTGGGTTAATACACTGGCTACATGAACTAGTTAGTACATTATCATTAATAAAATGTAATATTTGGGTTGTTAGGACTTCTCCATGGGTATTGGATTCCCAATGGTGTGTGAGTTCATAATTGGTCAGCTCTTAACAAAGAAGGTGTATTCATACAAAGGAATCCCATGGACGAATGTATTTAAGGTAATGGGAATTTGACCGGGCTAGTAATAGGATGGTAAATTTTAGATTTCTGCCAAATGGTTATATAAGGGGTTAATATAAGGGGTTGTGTTAAAGGCGGAGGGATGGGTGTGTAGCAGTTTTATTGAACAGTTCTCTTTTCTTTTTAACTCAGTAGGTTTTGTCACCCTCACATCTCCCTGTTCTACCCTGGTACAGCAGTTATGCCTTCTTCACTCATCGGCAGAATATCCAGTATGGTGTGCTGGTCACCGCTGGTTGGCGGAGGGTGCTTGCCCACAGTGAGGTATGGGTTTCAGGGTTTGCTCATGAGGTATCAGTACTCTTGGGGCATTGGGTAACCTCAAGCTGAGTTTATGGGTGGGCAAGCACCTCTCGTCATTTGTTCTTATTACCTGTTAAGTAATTCACTGATAAAAGAGCTGTGGCCTTTAAAATCCCAAATGTATGTATGTGTGTGTGTGTATTTATTGTAGTTTTTACTATTTGAGAATCCGTATTTACTGTGCGTGGACAAAAGCTAAAATGGTAGTTCACAATGTTAGTTTGTTAGACTTCAGATCACTTTATTTTGCAATGTTTAGAATAGGTTTTACACGTGTGACATGAAATGCAAAATTTGGGACATTACTCTTCTATTAACTTTTACTGAACTACAAGGAAGCTAAAAACCGGTTTAACAACACCTGCAGTAAAGCGCTATTGTGGAAATTCAATAAACATGTTTATATTTTCTAACCAAGTCATTGCATACGCTAGATTTCAAATACCCTTCTTATCTAGCTTATTTTTATTACACAAAGAAGAGTCTAGTATGTCAAAAGAGAAAGAACGCTGCTGTAAAGACAGGGTCACTTGAGTTAAGCAAAAAAACAAAGAAATATTGGGAGAAGCAAACCCACATTGGCATGAGCTTGCTAACAAATTAACTTTATAAATCAAGTAAAAGAAAATCAGAACATTCAATTTCTACAAAATGTGTTCATTACATTTAGTTAGGGAGTATGCTTTTGTGTCTTCATCCACATTCTAAGTTTCATTTCTTTACATCAGAAAATTAAACCTCTCTCCCTGTTCTATTGTTCCTTGTATCGCAAATAAGAATGTCTCAGTTTATTTGCTCTTCCACGCACCTGTGAAAAAGTGCATCCTTTATATTGAGTTATAAGAGCACAGACGAGTTCTTGGCCTCAACTAATTTTTTTTATTCAGATCAAGGTAAAAATGTACAAGAAACACAAAAGCATGACAGGCTGCTTTTAAACTACTTTTCTACAGAATGCTTTGTAGAGGAGGGAAAGCCACAGAGAATATGATGCTAGACTTCAGGCGGACTACAGGCTTTTTGTCTTCCTCTGCAGTACAGTTCACAACACTTTGATACTGTTATGCTCTAGTTTTCTCACTCAACAGTTTCTAAATCCATTTCTAAATTACAGCACTAGGGATATCCTCAACAAGATGTCTGCAATGTTTAAAGAACCACTCTGCATGATGAAAATAAATATACATGCTTGAAAAATGAGTCTTAAAGAATAATCAAGCAGGACAATACGCTGAAGGCAAGGACCTCCAAGGTAGTATTTTCTGAAATACTACCAGTGCCACGTGCTAGTCCAGGGAGACAAAGGGAGCTTAGGGAGGTTAATGCGTGGCTAAAAAAATGGTGCATTAAGGAGGGGTTTGGGTTTTTAGAGCACTGGGCTGACTTCTCGCTTTGGTACAATCTCTACAGCAGTGATGGATTGCACCTTAATGATGAGGGAGCTTTTGTGCTAAGGGATAGGATGGTAGAAAGGCTGGAGGAGTTTTTAAACAAGTAGGTGGTGGTGGGGGGGACTAGATAGAAGTAATGGGGTAGAAAGTGTAGAGGGGTAAGAAACAAATGAACTAGTCAAGTGGGAGGAGATGGGGGAGGGTTAGTATAGTCAATAGGGAGGTATTGCTAGGTAACTCAAGTACAGTGGCAGGCACTTCAGAACTATAGACTCATAACATAAGGTGTATGCTCGCTAATGCCAGAAGCTTGCCAGGAAAAATGGGAGTTAGAATTATTAGCAGATAATGAAAAATGGGATTTAATAGGCATTACTGACTCATGATTGGACTCTTAATCGAGATGGGTATAACTTATTTAAGAAAGATAGGGGCAATGGTAAAAGAGGAGGTGGAATTTGTCTGTATGCTAAGCCTGAATGTAAGCCTATAGTCAGAGAAGATATTTATGGTGGAACTAGCAGAAATGTTGAATGCTTGTGGGTAGAGTTAAATAGAGGAGGAGCAAATTCTAAAAAAAAAATATTTGTTGGAGTATGCTATAAACCCCAAAATATAATTATAAATATAACAAGTAAGTGCAATTATTATTACAGATTGGAAATGCAGCTCGGCATGGTCAATTACCCTGAAATAAACTGGATAAATGAGACCAGCAGTTCAGCTAAGGGGAGCAGGTTCTTGAGTACACTCAGAGATCATTATCTGGCCCAGGTTATACAAGAACCTACTAGAAATGAGGCTATCTTGGATTTAATCATCACAAATAATATTGACATAGTATCAATTGTTGAAATAGGGCAACCGTTGGGAAACAGTGATAACAACACAGTCTTGAGATGAACTAAAAAAGAAAAAACTGTAGGCGACTAACGAAAACTCTTAATTTTAAAAGGGCAGATTTTAACTGTCCAAGAGCAGCAATACAATGTATAGACTGGGACAAAGAACTGATGGGTAAAAATACTGAACATAAACGGAGAACGTTCAAATCCTTACAAAATATACATACTTATAACCATATACCATGTGGAAATAAAAGTAGAAGGAGTAAATCCCAACCCTTGTGGCTTAACAATGAATTAATGATAAATGATGAGGAGTAAAAAACAGGCATTTAAATTATACAAACAAAAGGGAACAGAGACTGCTTTACATAAGTACAAGGAAGTCAACAAGGCTTGCAAAGGGCTATTAGACTGGCTAAAAAAGAAAATGAAAAAAAGTTAGTTAGTTAGTTTGGTATACACAAGGGAGGTACCAGTAATTGAGTCACTGCAACACAATGCGGCTACATTACCTTCACCAAATAATTGGATAATGCAGAAAGAAATCCAAAAGAGGTTGCAAAAAATAAATGTTAATAAAGCCCCAAGTCCTGATGGAATACATCCAAGGGTACTGAGGGAACTGGGCTTTGTAGCCAAACCATTATATCTATTTTTTTCAAGATTCACTGACACAGGGTCTCTACCAGATAGATGACTGGAGAAAAGCTGAGGTGATGCCTATATTCAAGAAGGAGGGAAGAACAAATCCAGGAAATGTTAGACCTGTAAGTCTCACTTGTGTAGTGGGAAAGCTTTTAGAAGGGTTAATGAGGGATAGTATACAATAATATGTCTATTCAAATAAGATTATAAGTAGGAATCAACACGGATTTATGAGGGATAGGTCACGTCAAACAAATCTAATTAGTAATGAAAAGTTTAGTAGGAACTTGGATTAAGGCAACTCAGTGGATGTAGTATTTTTGGATTTTGCTAAGACTTTTGATACAGTGCCACATGGGAGAATATTGAGGAAACTAAGGGATAGAGGAATTGCAGCAAATATTTGCTTAATGATTGAGAGCTGGCTAAAAGACAGGAGGCAAAGGGTTTTTGTAAATGGAACATACTCAGATTGGACTAATGTGGTAAGTGGGGTTCCTCAGGGTTCAGTATTAGGTACCCCTCCTTTTTAACATATTTATTAATGACTTGGAAGTGGGATTGGAGTGTGGTGTCTCCATTTTTGCTGATGACACCAAGTTGTGCAAGGTAATTAAATCAGATAATGATGTACCGTATATACTCGAGTATAAGCCGACCCGAGTATAAGCCGAGGCACCCACTTTACCACAAAATACTGGGTAAAATGAGTGACTCGAGTATAAGCCAAGGGTGGGAAATGTGCTGCACCCTGTGTGCCTCTTGTGCCCTCTGTGTCCCCCCCTCGTCTCTTCCCCCCTCCCGTATCACCCTCCTGAACCCCCCTCCTCATCCTCAACCTCCCTCCTCATCCTCAACCTCCCTCCTCATCCTCAACCTCCCTCCTCATCCTCAACCTCCCTCCTCATCCTCAACCTCCCTCCTCATCCTCAACCTCCCTCCTCATCCTCAACCTCCCTCCTCATCCTCAACCTCCCTCCTCATCCTCAACCTCCCTCCTCATCCTCAACCCCCCTCCTCATCCTCAACCCCCCTCCTCATCCTCAACCCCCCTCCTCATCCTCAACCCCCCTCCTCATCCTCAACCCCCCTCCTCATCCTCAACCCCCCTCCTCATCCTCAACCCCCTCCTCTACCTCCGTCCTCAACCCCCCCATCCTCAATCCCCCCATCCTCAATCCCCCTTCTCAACCCCCCATCCTCAACCCCCATCCTCATCCTCTCTCCTCAACCCCCCATCCTCATCCTCTCTCCTCAACCCCCCATCCTCATCCTCTCTCCTCAACCCCCCATCCTCATCCTCTCTCCTCAACCCCCCTCCTCAACCTCAACCCCCCTCCTCAACCTCAACCCCCCTCCTCAACCTCAACCCCCCTCCTCAACCTCCCTCCTCAACCCCCCCATCTTCAACCTCCTCCTCAACCCCCCATCCTCATCCTCAACCCTCCTCAACCTCAAACCACCTCCTCAACCCCCCATCCTCATCCTCCCCATCCTCCTCATCCTCTCTCCTCAACCCCTCCTCCTCTCTCCTCAACCCCCTCCTCCTCATCCTCAACCCCCTCCTCCTCATCCTCAACCCCCTCCTCCTCATCCTCAACCCCCTCCTCCTCATCCTCAACCCCCTCCTCCTCATCCTCAACCCCCTCCTCCTCATCCTCAACCCCCTCCTCCTCATCCTCAACCCCCTCCTCCTCATCCTCAACCCCCTCCTCATCCTCAGGGGGGGTTGAGGATGAGGAGGGAGGTTGAGATGAGTTCACAAGTTCTATATTAAAGTTAGAAGTCTGCAGTTAGTGCACTAAAGGTGTTCTGGGTTTAACTACAACTAAACTTATAAAGGGAAAACATTCTAAGTGTAAACTACAAGTTTTAATAAGCAAGTTTAAGAATTCATTTTAGGGAATTAATGGTCACTTATGCTGCCCCTCAAGTGAAATAGGCCATCAATGTTTACAAATCGATAATGATAGAATTATAGAGATAGGATAAATTTGGCAAAAGAGAAAAAAAAAAAAAACAAGTCTAGTCTGACCATCATTTTATCGGTGTACATTTTGCCTCAGTAATGTTTGAATAATGCATACCGATTTATATATGGACCATAAAATAGATTTCAGCAACTCAAATAAATGAGCCTTATTTTGAATTTCCCAACATGGTTTTCATTTCCTAACAATTGCCTCTTACCTGACATGGTTGTTGCAGAATTTTGTTAGTTGAGGTTGGTTGATAAAAAGTATTCTTGATTCTTCTTGGTCAGCTAGAGAGGTTTTCTCTGAAACATCATCTGTCTTCTCATACCCTGCAGTACCGAAAATGTGAACATTCTTAGAATTCAGATTATACTACAAAAAAATGCATACTTTTTTGTCTAAAGACAAGCTTACATCAAGACAATTTTGATAATACGAGGTGTTTAAAATGTATATATATATATATTTATTTATTTATTTTTTATTTATTTTTTTCTCCTCCAGGACCCCCGGGTGCGTGGGATCTGACTCAAATATTTTTCAAAGTTTAATGTACATCTATGAAGGGCTTCCTTCGCAGTGTTCCTAGAAAACTCTGTTTGGGTTGTAAAACATCTTCCTGGCACCTAAGTATTAGATATGTTTGTCCACCCCTAGGAGCCAGTAAGATGTTATGTATATTCCACTGCATTCTGGAAAACCTGTGCAGCGACATGCAAATGTTCCCACAAACATACATAATATCTATAAATAAATAAATAAATAACCAAACAATTAGGTGCTTTATGCTGGGAAGGAATTGATATTCTCCCAGCACTTCAACATGTGCAGTCTAGCAACGCAGCTATTGTTTTTAAAGAAAATTTTAAATTTAACAGTGACATTTTAATAATTGTGATATTCTAAACAATGTGCAAAAGGTCCTTTTTGGCATTAGACAAGCTGACCGTACACAGAGCTCTGAATAAACATTTGTAGACAGTCATTTCCGATTTTAGAGGAAGCAAATTAATTTAGGGTGATGATCTCAACTGCTGTTTCATCCACTTTAAATGGACACTGTCATGACAACAAGTTGGTATCATCTTAAAGACAATTCAAAACTGTATTACCAGTATTTTTGTCCACAGTAAATTCTTCTTGAGATGTTCAGCATTGTATGTGCCGCTCATTTAGGCGGAGGTGCAGCTCAATATGCTAATTGCTAACAGCATAAGATCGGTAATATTATTTTGGCCATCACAGAAACATACTGTGTTACTAATTACCACATCCAAAATGTAAATTAGTGTTTGAGGTCAGTAGTTTGCACAATAAGTATTATTTATAAAGAGCATTTTCCTAGAGCTATTTACAAAAGAAGAAAGAAGTACAATGGGGACACAAAGCAAATTAGAAGTACAGGCACAATACAATACAGCTGTGACTCAAATGGTCAGGATATGGCTTGGTCCATCAGAAATTAGTTACCTAGTCAAATAAAAAGCTTACAATCTAAAGGGTAGGGTGATATATAGTAGAAAAACAGCAGTATCAATCAAGGTACCATCAATGATGCTTAAAATTAAACAAATCTGCAGCACTCCACATAATGTAGCATAAACAATGCTGGATATCTAAAAAAATATTCATTTTAAAAAAAGTGGATAATAAATAGCTACTTTTCTGGCTTAGCAATAAGTTCAGTATAGAAAGTACAATAATATAGAAAGTGTTAGCTTTGCTGGGTGGAAGTGCTCTTCCTAGTATCTTATACTACCACCATACAGAATAGACAACTTGACACCTGCCATAAAGGACATTTCATTTTATACTTCGATTAGACAATATTTTTATGAATATATATATATATATATATATATATATATATATATATATATATATATATATATATAAACTTCCTTCACGATAACCTACGCAACAAAGTCTGTTGATCACCGTTGATCCCAAAAGTGGAGCAGTATATTTTCATATACACAGCATCGTCCATCACCATTGTCAGGTTTTCAGTAATAATTCACCAAAAGTAAGTTATTAAGAGCTGATAACATGGAAAATATTTGTATTCTGCTGCATTTTAATTGGATTCTAATTCTTCACATTATGAGATCATTAAGAATTGGTCTGTCATACCGATGTATCCACAGTAACCATAGCAACAACCATTCTGTCCGATTAGCCACTTGCCAATTTTATGGAGAAAAAAACCTAAATTAATGGTCGTTTTTTTCCTAGTAGAAAATAACCATTCAGGAATTCAAATATAGCTTTCAAATAGGTATTTTAGGTAATCCACAAGGGAAGTAAAAGACAAATGGCAAGAACCAATCAAGATACGGAGAATACTTTTTTGGAATATTATACTATTTCACAGTTAAGTGGAAACATTTTCCATTAAAAGAGGAAAACATAAAAATAGTAAAGGATACCTAGGACTTAAGGATACCGTGAAGAGTTACTAAGGGACTACTGAAACTCCATACTTATAATATGCTCTTTGGAAGAACTACGTGCTACTCCAATGTGTCATTTGGGAGTGGACCCTTGGATGCAGATGCAATGCAAATTTATTTCCACCGAATTCACTTCCAAAAAGGGCTGCAATACCAGCAAATGCAAATCTATTTTCCCTTTGACACAACACGTTTACAACAAAGCCTACTTCTTAAGAAATAAATGACAGTTTAGATACGGATGTACAATCCGTAACCATTTATATACTTCTAAGCATTTCACTAGAATGATACAGTATCCAAACATACTTCTGTGCATCTTCACACACATCCTTGGAAAAAAAACATTCTTTGGGAAAGCTGTTTACATGATTACATTGAAGAACGGACTTCGTTTCCACCATTTAATATATTGCTTGCATAAGGATTGAAGACTTTCCACTGCAAAGAGGGTGGAGACTTGTTCACACAGGCAATCAAGTGAATGGAGCTGGACTGGGCCAAGCAGCTGCAGGGTCCTGGTACCAATCAAATCTACAGGGTGTGATGCATGTGTGATTATGACACTTTGTATAACCTATTGCCAGTGTGCACAGGTTAGCTTTATTACAATAGTGGATTAATAAACATGATTTATCCTGTATAAACTCTGCAGCACTGATAAACCACAGGTCGGTGGTACTGAGGTCAAAATCTACAACTGACCTCCCTCTCCGCAAGACTAAGAGTAAGTGTATAAATCTATACCTCAATGCTAATAATGTGACAACTACTGTCCTTGTTCACCATCTGAACAAAGCTGAGGCACACGACTCAGCACTGTACATTAACACATCATTTTAGTTATCACATATTATAATTGTCAAACTGCGAGGGACGCAGTTCTGGCCGCAAATGCGGAACTCGCGAATCGAAGGCTGCAATTTCTGCTGCAATGAGCCAAAGGCTCACTGCAGGCCGCAAATTCGGACCCTCCCCAAAGACGCTCATTTTTTTGTAAACAGCATTGCTAGGCTTCAAATTCAATTGCCGTCATTTTTGACGGGCAATTCCCTAGTTATGCATATATTTCTATATATAACCCATAACCTGGCTTCTAACTAATCTTGCTGGCCCATAAATCTCAGATAAATCGGTCAATACTAAAAACTTTAGATAGTCCAATTCCATACCACATTGATTATTTTTCTCACTCACTAATTTTGAAGGAGACTCAAATAGATTATGTATGGGGCACTTTTAAGAAGCACATGTAGGTGAAATTTAAAGTAATGTCACTGTTAAGTTTCAGGCTCATACATTAAAGTGACAAAGCAAAGGGTCCCAGTTATTCTAGAAATGAAAAGTACGCATAAAAATACAATTAAAATTCTTTTTTTTTTTTTATGTGGAAAAAGTAAAAAAACTGAGCTTGAATGTTGGGTATTGTAAGTATAAACAGCACAGCTCTGAAGAGGAATATGCATAATTAAATAAAAGGAATTAATAAAAAAAGGACTATAATTTGCTGAATTTAAATACCACTGATATGTAAATAAAATCCTTTAAAAAATAAACCTTTTTATTCTGCATTAAATTCCTCAGCGTATCTGTTCCATGTATAATATTTCAAGTTATATTTCCTTTTCACCAAATTTCTGCTCCTTATATGCTCTTCCTTCTTGATACCCTTTCTTCTAACTTTTTTCCTTTTTTATTTTTTCTTTACCACTTCAGCTCACTTTATGCTTCTATCTTTTACCATTTTTCTCATTCTCTACTTCTCTTCTGTCTTATCTGTTTTTCACACTCCACTCATCCATCCATCGGATCTTCCTTTCCAGACCCTACGGGAGGAAGTTATCTTCTTGTATCAAACAAATGATCTTCATAGCCACTCCATTTTCGGCTTGTGAAATATGAATAAAGCTACTGCTTTGACTCTCTCTTAACCCTATGAGTATATCTATACTGTCCTGTGGAGGTGATCTCTCCCCCCTCCTGGTTGTGGAGATGGTATAGGTAAGATGACTTGACAAGGCTACAATGCGCCTCTGCAAAGTAGTACCAGGTGAACTAGCAGAAAGGACCCTTGGAATTTTAAATCACAGTGTCTGTGATTTAATTTGGAAATTCTTCAGCTCAGTGTCAGAAGGCATGAACAGCAAGAAAAAGGCTTCTAATGCCATTAAATGCTACCTCGATCTTGTGCCTCATTTTGCATTAGCTGTACCTGCTAGAGAACATAATAATAAAAATAAAAAACAAGACTAATGCAGCACAAGATTCCTTTGAATTAATTCTCTTTGTTCAGTACCCTCAATAGCCTTGTTCTCGGTTTCCTCATTATAGCAGTCTCTTGTAGACAATGTATAACTTTATTATGCTGAACTACAGAACACAGTCGGGCTTTGAAAATAAAATATTAATAATTTCCACTCATCTAAACAGAACAAAAAGTGGATTTTTCCAACACTTCTTATGCAACTTTCCATTAGTTATATTTTTCTAGGTATATTGTTAATATATATTTTTTTCTTGTATATATTTTTTCATGGAATGCTTTTTAATGATCCAAGTTTATAGATGACAAAATGATATACACACAACAAGTAATGCTAAAACATTAACTGCAGCAATGTTGTAATGTCAGACTTTTTCCATAGAAAGATTCAAAAATAGTCCGAAGCAGTGGCTCTCAACAGACACCAGACAATCCTTAAAGGGCAACTTGGACTACATCACTCTAAAGATCTAATTAAAGCATGTTGAAATACTTTTTGAATTTTTGAAATATGTGCATTTTTCAATGCAAAACCAAATCAAATAATATCTGTGTTTATATGTGTGAAAGCCTGCCCACCACCTGCTCTATGTTCTAGACAAGGGGGCTCAGCCCTGCTTCATTAATGCAATCAATCCGTTAAAGGGGTGTGACCCCCATTCAGCGCAATTGTAAGGTTTCGTCAGGCTGTTTATATTTCCAATTTGAAGCGAATTTGATAAAATCTCTCCCCCAAAAAAGTTGCAAACAACCAAACTGTAACCTCTAATCTTAGGACTACTCCTAGGATCACTTAGACGGAGTTCATGCTTAGAATCTAATAATAATCTGTTATATACACATACATACTCAAATATATCTCTATATTTTTAAGACATTGCACTTATTTTGAAATTTATTATAACAATAATTAGTAGTATCTTCATATCACATTCATAATGGTATTTTTATATTATGCTTATGTTACTCATTTAAGCTTCTCATGATATATATATATATACATTTATCAAAGATAGAGCATATAATGGGTTTACTTATTTTTTTTCTTGTGCACAAAAAACATGAATAGGTTACTTTTTCCACTTTAGATCTTTATTTAATATGAAAACCATTAAAAATGCATACTCTAAAAACAGTGAAATAATTGTTCCTTAGAATAAAAGTGATCCATTAATTCACTTTAAGGACAATTTTCCAGTGTGAATCACTATTAAATTATTAGCAAGGCAGTGTGGATGGTTTACTGTTCTTATAATTATTGTTGAGCTAAAATGTGAGACTTCTCCTCCTATTATTTTTTAATATAGACCACTATTTGGCAATAAGGGCCCTAATTTCATATGTTAGTATTCTTTATATACATGGAAATATTATACCAGTATGATCTATTTATGCAATAGAGGTCCTTATATCCTTTGTTTTACCAGACTGGACCCCTATATCAGCCTTAGAAAGTGGACTAGATTGCTTAAGAAGGTATTGTCAAGTCCTCTCTTTTGTACCAGACCCCTATATCCCTTGAAATTAATCTGGGTTTAGTTGGGAAGATTATATGTGTTACACTTTATGAAACCAAACTTAAATCCTGCGTCAACCTTTCCTAATTTTTACACACTTGTTGCTATTATAATGCGGATTAATGCAGGATTAACTTAATAGCTCTTGCATATATAAACACTGCATCGCCTCTGCTGTTGTCTCTGTCCCTGAGTGGAACACAAACATTTCCTGTATCAGCGTAGCGTCTATGCGCGCCACGCTTGATGCCACGCCCCTAACACGTGTTTCACTGTCCTATGAACGTCTTTCTCAAAGTAAGCCTAGAAAACTCGATGTTCATACAATAGTGATACTATAGGAAGTAATCATTTGCAAAATAAAGAGTCAGCACTTTGGTTAATAATAACTATAGTTATTAGAATTTAAGTTCTAAATTGAGATTACTCAGTTTATTTTAAGAGAAAATTAAATTATACAATTGTAATGTTTGCAATAATATCAAGATTGACTCGGATGCAAATTTAAACAAAGTACAATTTAAAGGGACATTTACTTAGTCCCCAACCATAAAATAACCAAATAATACGTTTATAAACTTGTATATGACAAAAGGCAGAAAAAGTGAGTTTTCACCAAACTTGGAGTAATACATTGAAACAGTGCATTGTTACACAAGGTAAAAAGTAGTGTTCCTATTGCAAAAGGAGCACAAGGTAATAGCACAATTTATAGCAAAGAAACAAGTCACTCATTCATTAACAAAGTGCAAAAAATGATACAGCATCAATTAGGTAAAACTATATAAGAGGTATCAGAGTGAGCAGAATGTAAGCTCCCCATAAGTGTGTATAATACAACTAAAGGAACAAAACTACTGTGAACAAAATTATAAGAATCACATATAGCTAAAAAATATGCTTACCGTTCCACCAAATGAGGTAAAATAAGATGATATTTTGGAGAGACTGACTATAAAATTGAGACACTATAAGAAATAATAGATAGAGGGAAGAAATTATGAAAGAATTAGGTACCATTACTGGTCATCAGAACATTGTATACGGATATTAAATAAACGTATATTCACTATTTTCAATTTTAATATGAGACATTTTAAGTTGTTTACTTAATAAAGGTTATGTTTTAAGACCTATTTCTCTTTGGGCCATCCCAAAAAGATATTTCAGTCAAATATGATGAACTTACATAGTTAAAATACCTTGGATTAAATTCCAATTTTTCGGCTAAACACATAAAAAACTTAATAATAACCAACACAACAGTCAGTTGGCAATATAGAATGCATGTAAACAAGGATTTAAAAAGGTAAGATAAAAAAGTGTAATAAATGAATAGATAATTTTAACATACAATCCGGTGCGCTTTCACAACATGAAGAGCACTTTCAGTGATTTCAGTGGCCCTTTATGGTCAAACAGGACTGAAGACAGAAAGAGCCAAGGGAAAGCAGGAGGGCGAGGTGATGGGAAAAAAACAGGAATTATGAGGACAGACTCCTTCAACTTGACACTAAAGAATGTCATCTTAAATAGGTCATCTTAAATATGTCATGAATTCAGATAGATTATGGAAAAACTGTGACAGAATTTGGAAACCTGGAGTGCTGCATATACTAAATCCCTATGTCGAAAATTAGATGATTTGCAAAAGTAATACACAATGGTTTAGGACAGGGGTACACAAGTTCAGTCCTGGAGGGACACACACAGCCCTGGATTTGAGGATTTGTTTTCTGTGGACAAATGAGTCAATCAGGATGACTGAAAAAGTCATTGACTCACCTGTACACAGCAGGGATATCCTCAAATCAAGGCCTGTGTGTACCCCCCAGGATCAAACTTGTGCACCCCTGGTTTAGATTGTTGATGCTTGGGTGTAGTTGACAAAGCTGAGAAATCGCTAGACTTAAGAATACAAAAATATACTAATGTCCAAAACATCCACATGTACTTAACCCAACAGCTGGATGAATATTTTGGCACATCTTCATATTGCATACCCTGTAGCTGCTAGGACAATGTTTAAGAATAGCTTGAAAAAACAAACAAACCTGATATTGATCCATTACACACTGTTCCCCCAAACAAAATGGGACAAGCAGTAGGACAAGGAGTGACAGTTGCTTTCATTATGAAAATATAAATTATAATAATTAACATTATATATATATATATATATATATATATATATATATCACATATTATAATTGTCTAACTGCGATTCGTCATCACGCTTGAGACGAATCGCAGTTTGACAATAATAAACTGCGCATTGCGCAGAGCGCGGCGCTAGCCGAGAGCAGATGAAAGAGTGGGGAAGAGGGGGTGAGAGGCACAGAGGGAGCGTGGGGAAGAGGGAGCGTGGGGAAGAGGGAGCGTGGGGAAGAGGGAGCGTGGGGAAGAGGGAGCGTGGGGAAGAGGGAGCGTGGGGAAGAGGGAGCGTGGGGAAGAGGGAGCGTGGGGAAGAGGGAGCGTGGGGAAGAGGGAGCGTGGGGAAGAGGGAGCGTGGGGAAGAGGGAGCGTGGGGAAGAGGGGGGGAGAGGCACAGAGGGAGAGTGGGGAAGAGGCACAGAGGGAGAGTGGGGAAGAGGCACAGAGGGAGAGTGGGGAAGAGACACAGAGGGAGGGGGGAGAGACACAGAGGGATAGGTGGGAAAGAAACACAGGGGAGGTAGAGGAGGGGGAAAAGACACACGGGAGGGAGAACAGGGGGAAGATACACATGGGAGGGAAATGGGGGGGGGGAAGAGAGGAACAGACACAGGGGGAAGGGGGAAAGAGACACAGGCCAGGGGGAACAGGCACAGAGGGAGAGGGGGGAAGAGGCACAGAGGGAGAGGGGGGAAGAGGCACAGAGGGAGAGGGGGAAGAGACACAGGGGGGAGAGATACAGAGGGTGAGGGAGGAAGAGACACAGAGGGAAAAAGGGGAAGAGGTACAGAGAGAGGGGGAAAGAGGCACAGAGGGGGGGGGGGAAACAGGAAGGGGTGAAGAGACACAGTGGCGAGACACACAGAGAGAGGCGGGGGAAGAGGCACAGAGGGAGAGGGGTGGAAGACACAGAGTGGGGAGAGACACAGAGGGTGAGGGGGAAGAGACAGGGAGGAAGAGGCACAGAAAGAGGAGGGGGAAGAGACACAGGGGAGTGAGAGGAGGGGGAAGAGACACAGGGGAGAGAGTGCAGGGGGGAAGATACACAAGGGAGGGAAATGGAGACACGAGGAAGGCCGGAACAGACACAGGGGGAGGGGGAAAGAGACACAGGCCAGGGGGGAACAGACACAGGGGAGGGTTGGGGGAGACACAGGGGGGGAAGAGATGCATGGGAGGTAGACGAGGCGGAAGGAGACACAAGGGAGGGAGAGGAGGGGGGAAATAAGACACGAGGGAGGAAGTAGACAGAGGGAGAGACTCGCAATGAGCTCCAAAGGGGCTCATTGCAAGGCCTGTGATGAGCGCCAAAGGCGCTCATCACAAGGCCAGTAAAGTAGAGGGGGAGAGGCTTACATTGTGTGGCAAACAGCATTGCCAGGCTTCAGTTTTTATTGCCGTCATTTTTGACGGGCAAGTCGCTAGTATATATATATAATACATCAACATATAAATATATGAATGCCATTGCAAACATGATTACACTATTTTTTGTGCACGGTTAGGCATCTTAAATTGTATTAAAAGGGACAGTAAAGTCCCAAATGATCAGTAATTAATGTAAAACAGAATGCTTTGAACATCCCTTAGAGGTCTGAATATGGTAAAATACAATATTTTACATGAGTCTGCAGTTTAAGTCAATATATGAATTTGAAAGCACTCCATTCCTACTCACAATAGTCTGCCAACTGTGGGATTTCTGCCTGCTTTATCCTGCTGCCAATTTATTAATTTGGAGACCCAGTAATTGGCAGGTAAGTTGGATAAACTCCTGTATCTCTCACTGCTGAATCAGCTTCTAATAATACATAGCTTCCATTAAACTAATGATGTGAGTCACATCACAGATGACGTTTTATTAACTTTATTACAGGGCTAATAATTTAAATATATTAAAAGGCAGCTTCCTCATATCAGACAACCACCAATATAGCACTTTACTTTAATGTGTTCAGGCAATAAGCCCATCACTTTGGAAAACAAGCAGAAACAACTGCTGTCATTAGGTTTCGATGGTTGTGTACAACAAACACATTTTTATTGTGTGCTTTCCTACAGTAATGTCAACACTTACTAAAGTACACAACAGGAGTACAAAACCTTTTCCTACTAATAAGAAAATGGGACAAATGTGCTGTAATGTGACACATATTAAAAGTTATTGGGCATTTATCACTTAAAAGGCTGGGGGTGGATACTGCTCACATATAAAGATTGGAAATGTTACACCCAGTAGTACGTAAGAGTACTGACGTGCAAATCGGTTTCATAGTGATGACTGTGGAAATCCACATTAGTGGAAGCATAAATACTAAGCGTGAGGTCCCAACCGATCTGCAGAAAAACAGATATTTCATGTATTGTTCAGTCATGTCCGACTCTCTGTGACCCTATGGACTGCAGCACTACAGGCACAACTATATTGCTGGTTTTCCTTATCCAAAAGGTTTTCTTAGCAAAGATCCTGGAGTGAGTTGCCAGTTCATTCTCCATTGGACCTTCATTTTCTTACCTGCCCATTGGTGACCCTAAATAATATAGCTCACAGCTACATTAAAGTACACAATGACAAGGTACTGATCCAGAAGCGGGTTTCATGTATATGTGTACAGATATACACTACTCACTCCCTTATCTACGTAAAAAGTGTAGGTTAAAATAATACTCAGATGGTATTATCATTTATTTATTATTATCCTTTATTTTTAAAGCGCTAACATATTCCACCGCACTATACAGGAGTTAGGTACAAAAACAAAATGAACACATTGGAAAAGACTGGAGGGCCCCGTTATTGAGCTTAAAATCAAATGTACATAGAGCTTGTTTCCAAAGTGCCGTACAAGACTGAAAATTCACAAACATAGTATGAAAGGAGTACAATTTCGTTATAAGCAGGGGACTTTACCAGAGTAATTAAACGGTCCACTGTAGTCCAGAGCTTTCTGTAATACATTTATAACAAAATGTTTAAACATTCCAAGGAGAGCCTGTGTCTTCATATCTGATCTACATGCATGTTGGGGAATAAAAGCACACCAGAGCCCCACAATACGCATTGTTCCTCTGTTTCCTGTAATATGTTGGACAAAGGAGGATACAATTCAATTCTGTTTCAATTTTATGTATTTTTATGGTCAAGGACCAATTATTTTTCATTCAAAAAATGTAATGTTTAAGACATGATCTTTTAAAGTAATGATTTTTTTTTTTTTTTTTTAACTAGAGTGGGCCTTTAAAAGGTAGGGAACTAAAAAGGTAACATATTTCACTTCAAGTGCTACATATCTGGCTGCAGAGTCTTCAAACGTGTTGCACAACATGTTTAAACCTACTACATAGCAAGAATGATAAATTTAATGATGTCGGAAAAAACTGTATTGAAAGGAACACAAGAATAAAAAGTACTTTGTGTGGCAACAGAAAGAGAACATAGTGGTTCAATGAGAAAATACACTTTTTTTGCAAAGGGAAGACAGATTTTTTCGGAAGAGGATAGAGGGCTAATAAAAAGGCTCAAGGATCACTTGTGTCCTCTGGGAAGGTCATCGCCCACTGATGTTACAATAGAAGAGAAGTGTACAGCAACAACCCATTCCCAGCACAGTACACAAGAGACAGCCTCTTAAGTCCCCACCATCTTAGAGAAGAAATCCAAATTTTCCATAGAATTTTCCTATTTGTGGTACATGATCTTGCAACTACTCACCACCCCATTTATGTATTACAAGATGGTTATAAAAACAGTGTGCAATATGTACAAAACGGATATGGAAAACGAGGGCTTGAAAGAAAGCTGGATAAGAATATGTCTTTGGAAAAAAATGATGTCCAGGGGTTGAATAGAGACTAACAACAGAGCAGGTAGATTATGAAAGCTCAATGTGAAGAGTAGACATTTGGGAGTTAGAGGACGAAGCAAGATTGCCAGCTATAAAACATCTACTATGTATGCAGGAATATTTAATGACTAAATAAATAAAAAAATTCGCTTATCTAAACAGCAATGTATGCACTTATTCTGAAAGTATGAAATATTTCACTGCTGTTCTTTTAAGAAAAAAAATTTAGAAATATATCCGGCGATAATAGATCAGTTTTATGATTATCCATAAAAAAATGTTGGTCTACCTCCTTAGTTTTCAATATTATTTGGCTACAGCTACCTTGAAAATGTGACACATTAAAAAGATCAAAATAATGTGACAAAACAGAGTATATGCGTTTTTATTTTGAAAGAAAGAATCTTTAGAATACTTGAATATAGTTTAATTTATTTTAAAAAAAATGCAACAGCTGAATTCCCAGTTATAGTAGAAAGGTAAAGAAACCAAAAAAAAATCTGCAATTAGAGATATTTTGAATGTCACTCAGCTCAAGAGATGCTCCCACCAAACTCTTCTTAACATTACAGAATTAGGTAATTACTGAAGTCACAGCTTCCTTTTGCATACGATATTGTGAGTTATCAGTAGACCAGCAATTCACAGACTGTCATCTCATAAACCATATGAAAAAAGATATCAGTTGGTCCAAGGAGAAATTCATCAATCATGAGCTAATTAGGTACTGTTAATAAGAGGAGTCTGATAAAAGGATCTGAGTCACAGCTAAAATGTAGTAAATTTAAAGCAATGTTTCAATTGCTAAATTACATTTTTAATAACTTTTAATAGTAAGTACTTATATTTGTATTGGTACATTATGACCCTACGACAACTGGGACCTCTGATATGGATCCTTTAAAAGAGGGTCATCTGGAACATAATATTTAAAATACAAATCCCTGCAATATTTTTCTTTTTAAGTACGATCCAGATACCATTATTTACCCCTTCTCCAATCCAGCATAGGACTGACACTGTTCTTGTATGTTTTCCATGCACTTCTCTTTCATTTTGTGAATGCAACCTCAAATGTTACCTTTGTTTACTTTTGTCTGCTTTCATCCAGGCCATGCACGGCTCATATTTGCATTACTATGTAATTAAACCTACATAAGCCATAGAGCAAATAGAGATTAACCTGTTGTCAAAGCACCATACTATAGCATGTTGCAAACAGAAACATATCAGACAGAATGATTTCCAAATGTTTGCCTGACCTGCTTCATTAGCAGTGGACACACATATCAAAGACTACAAAACCTGTAAATAATGGCATGTGGATTGCCAAACTACGGTCAGATTGTGGAGGAATCTAAAGGGAGTGTATATAAAGTATGCTACACTTCACAAACTATTTTAATCTCACTTGAGTGATCATACATTTAAATTCCCATATTTACAGTATGCCATTTTCACGATCTAAATAATAATGGGCAAAATATTCACATAAAACAACCTATAAAAAGGACCAATATAATGGTCCACCTTCCATAACGCTTAAGCGTAAAGATCAGTATAAACAACTTTTCAGTTGTGAAAATAGTTGATCTATTGTTCGAAATCTTACACTGAAAATCTCTTATTTTCTCCATATTTTGAAATCGTGTCAAAGTCGGAAACAGATGTAATGCAACTGCCCTCATGCTGTATTTGTTACCGTGTGAATATATGCAATGGCTGAAAAACATAGGACAAACCCCACTTTTGCAGTAATCTACAGACAATATTGAAGAACTGGAGGATATTTGATTTTATAAAAAAAGACAAACAAACTATCTTTCCCGGTTTCATGGTTCATGTTCTCCACTCCTCTAGCAATCCCTCATTTCACATGGTCTGCTAGTCAGCTAATTAAAGCAATCCGTGTAAACATCCCAGGATGTCTGTGTCTTTTTCCATGGGTGAATATGTCTCCCTAATCACATGACTTCTTCAGCCATCGCTAATGAGACATAGAACAGTTGCTAGTGGAGGGAGAACTTGGGAACCGTGAGACATTTTGCTCCAGAATATGCAACAATCTCAGTATTTTTATCTATAGACTTTCACGCTGTTGTATTGAGTTGGGTCTCAATATTCAATAATCCCACCTAACTAACAAGAAAGATATGCGCACACATAGGAGGAGGTCTCATAAAACAACAATGGAGAGGGCAATGCCTTTATATAGGAGATAATAAACTAAAGAATTAAAGAGCATTTTAGCTTAAAATAGTCTGCAGTATTAATAATAGTCCTTCAAAATAGCATATTACAAATTTATGACTAAAGTGTACTACAATTCAATATTCCAAAAAACATTAGCAGAAGTAAAATGTACAATAAAACTCAGCAATAGCTCTCAAGCACATGAAACATATCTAACTGAATGAGGACAAGTTTTCAAGAAGAAATATTTCAATGCCTGGGTAAATATTTGCAGTACCATTTAGTACATTGATAAAACACCTTGCAACCTTAAAACGAAAAGGTCATTATGACTAATGAAATCTCAGGTGGTTATAAACTGGACATTTATTGCACAACTCTTCATAATAACAAGGCAGTGGTTTCTACCTTATATTTGGTCAAGGGACCCTAAAATGTATTGTGAAATTTCAAAAACTTCAACTATCTGCTCCGATTTAACTCCCCCCCCCCCCCCCGATAATTAAAAAAATGTGTCCAAACAGTATATTACAATGATTTCAGTATAATTTCAGTTTAAAAAAAATCTGTTTAAACAGCTTACGTTTATGGACAAATCCTTAAATGATTTATATAAAGTCATAGGGTTTGTAGAAGCATTGTTTAAATTATGTAAAACAGGGGACTTTGTGCTTTCAAATTACATTAAAAGAACATGATGAGGTAAATTCCATTTTAGCTTAGCCAATCACAAGCTGTATCCTGGAATGTTATTTTCTGATAACTGGTGAACTTAATTTATTTTAAATTAGAACTGGGTGGCAGAAGTTTGATTTCAGAGGTAAAATATGTGTATATTTCTGCTAATCACAAAACCCTAAAACATCTGACACTATTCAGCAACTAATGGTTGATGGGAAGAAGTTTGTTAGAGCAGGTCTACAAGATGGTCCCCAGGATCTCTTGGATGAATGATCTGGACATTATTCAGACAACTCAGGTATTTCATGTCCAAGTTCCTTTTCAGTGAAAAATAATACCTCATTACGGAACTATAATCTTACTTATGATCTGCTATGACAGACACCCTTTCAGGTATCAATCCATGTACATTATACAGTTTACAGTGCCTTGCAAAAGTATTCACCCTCTTGACTTTTTACCTATTTTGTTACATTACAGCCTTAAGTTTAATGTTTTGTTAATCTGGATTTTATGTGATGGATCAGAACACAATAGTCTAAGTTGGTGAAGTGAAATGAGAAAAATATATGCATAAAACTATTTTTAGAAATAGAAAACAGAAAATTGGCATGTGCGTATGTATTCACCCCCTTTGTTATGAAGCCCATAAAAAGCTCTGGTGCAACCAATTACCTTCAGAAGTCACATAATTAGTGAAATGGTCCACCTGTGTGCAATCTAAGTGTCACCTGATCTGTCATTACATATACACACCTTTTTTGAAAGGCCCCAGAGGCTGTAACACCTAAGCAAGAGGCACCATTAAACAAACACTGCCATGAAGACCAATGAACTGTACAAAAAGGTAAGGGACAATGTTGTTGAGAAGTAAAAGTTAGGGTTAGGTTATAAAAAAATATCCAAATCTTTGATGATCCCCAGGAGCACCATCAAATCTATCATAACCAAATGGAAAGAACATGGCACAACAGCAAACCTGCCAAGAGACGGACGCCCACCAAAACTCACAGACCTGACAAGGAGGGCATTAATCAGAGAGGCAGCACAGAGATCTAAGGTAACCCTGGAGGAGCGGCAGAGTTCCACAGCAGAGACTGGAGTATCTGTACATAGGACGACAATAAGCCGTACGCTCCATAGAGTTGGGCTTTATGGCAGAGTGGCCAGAAGAAAGCCATTACTTTCAGCAAAAAACAAAATGGCATGTTTTGAGTTTGTGAAAAGGCATGTGGGAGACTCCCAAAATGTATGGAAGAAGGTGCTCTGGTCTGATGAGACTAAAAATGAACTTTTTGGCCATCATAGAAAACTCTATGTCTGGCGCAAACCCAACACATCACATCACCCAAAGAACACCATCCCCACAGTGAAACATGGTGGTGGCAGCATCTTGCTGTGGGGATATTTTTCAGCAGCCGGGACTGGCAAACTGGTCAGAGTTGAGGGAAAGATGGATGGTGCTATATACAGGGATATTCTTGAGCAAAACCTGTACCACTCTGTGCGTGATTTGAGGCTAGGACGGAGGTTCCCCTTGCAGCAGGACAATGACCCCAAACACACTGCTAAAGCAACACTTGAGTGGCTTAAGGGGAAACATGTAATTGTGTTTTAATGGCCTAGTCAAAGCCCAGACCTCAATCCAATAGAAAATCTGTGGTCAAACTTAAAGATTGCTGTTCACAAGTGCAAACCATCCAACTTGAAGGAGATGGAGCAGTTTTGCAAGGAGGAATGGTCAAAAACCCCAGTGGCAAGATGTGGCAAGCTCATAGAGACTTATCCAAAGCGACTTGAGGCTGTGATTGCCGCAAAAGGTGGCTCTACAAAGTATTGACTTTAGGGGGTGAATAGTTATGCACATTGACTTTTTCTGTTATTTTGTCCTATTTGTTGTTTGCTTCCCAGTAAAAAAAAAAAAAAAAAAAAACAACAACATCTTCAATGTTTTGGGCATGTTCTGTAAATTAAATGATGCAAATCCTCAAACAATCCATGTTAATTACAGGTTGTGAGGCAACAGAACATGAAAAATGCCAAGGGGGGTGAATACTTTTGCAAGGCACTGTATGTACAGAACTTAACAGTTTTTATAATTATAGAATGCAAAAAAATGTAATTACATGTGAAATAATGCTTCCCAAATAATATAAATATATTACAGAGAGTTTCAAGATCATATAGAAAAAAATGCAGGTGTATAAGACACAGAAATTATTTAATTTGGGTGTCAAATGGCTAGCACAACTCAAAGCCAATTGTAAGCTCTTTAAAATGATCCCAGTGAATCAAACTTGTTTTTTTCTACTTTTATATTTTATGAAAGAGTGTCTAATTTATTCAATGTTTTAACAAAATGATATGCTGTAAGATTAAACTTTTTATTTTAATAGATCACTGGAAGATTACAAGTGGCCGAAGTTTTTCCATATATTGTATTGCACAATCATACTTATGGTAACATACTCATCTTTCGTGGAATTTATTCCCTAATTTATGTATATTACTAATTGAACTGACCTTTTTTCTGATTTCAATTACTACAACAATTTATGGTTGGACTTTGTGGGAAATGTATGAAGTGTTGCATGGATTTGGTCTGACTATGGATAACTTTATCTGGCTTTTTGTTTACTAAGCAGCTTAAGAGTTCTGGATTAATAATTCATTTGTGTCTGTCATAACAGCTAATTAGCAGCCTACTCACTCACCTCATTGTAAAAGTCTAAGCAAAAAAGGGAACTAGCACAGCTCATGTTTCAGTCGGTAAAAAGGATCTCTATTTTAGAGGAGCTGGCAGGATTATTATTAGCACTTCCGCCTTTCACTAGAGATAGGATACATGTCTGCTTTCAAAGATTAGCATTTTCATAGAATAGTTGAATGGATGTAAACATTCACTAAAATACAAACTGTTCACTCCCAATTATGTCTTATCAAATATGGTACTTAAGGCACCACTGTGGTTTGGGGGAAAGGTTATATCCTTGATATCCTAAAGCATGTTAACAATCTAACAACATTACCAGCTAATATATATTATCACATATATCACATATATAATTGTCATCAGTGCGGGTTGTCAAAAGTTGTTGCGAAGGCCGCAGATGCTGGCAAAGAGCGCCGAAGGCATTCCTTGCCAGCAACGGCGGACTTCAGGACCGCAAATGCGGACCCTTGCGAAGCGAGGGTCCGCATTTGCGGAGGTGGAGGCTCCCACCACGACCGCAATATTTACGGAATTAGCATCTGCAAATACGACCTGCGGGACTTAGAAAAAAAAAATATTAAGACCTCGCAAACATTTGACATTAGCGCCCGAAACCCTTCAAACCAAACAAAATACACACAACAAACACATAAAAAGCTTACCCACAGCAAGGGGGGGCACCCAGCACCTCTAAAAGTGAAGTTACAACTCAATTTAAGTAGAAATCAAAGAGTTTAAACGCCTGAAAATCCCCTAAGCAAGAGAAAAAATGGCCACTGAAAAAAACGAAAACGAGGCTACAGGACTCTAAACACGCAAAACACCACAAAACACATATGGATTTTCCGAAAAAGCCGTACAAGGTCAAGAACAAGGATGCAAAATAAACCACAGCCGCGTACCACATACACATTCGCCGCCATTTTACAACACTAACTTACACAATGCGGAAGTACACAGCTACCCTAACGTCTTTTCCTCACGCACGCACACTATTTACACTACACGCATTGCTGACACTTACACATCAGCTCCACAGCAGTGAAAATACACATTATATGCTGCAGCAACATCAAAACAGATTGCCAGCTCTTCAACACAATGCTTCCTGCATATATTACTTAAGAATAGGTAAAGTATATTCATTTATTAATGTATTATTTATTTCATTACCATACACCAAACAGGATAGCTCACTTACAATTTCATTGCCGTCATTTTTGGACGGGCAATATTCTAATATATATATATTCTAGAAATCATATATGAAGCAGATTCAGCTTAAGATTGAATCCCCCATGACACAAGCAGTAAGTCTGTCTGTAGCTTTGGAGGGAGGTTTATTCTATTGGGCTTACTCTTTTATACTCGGCTATTTAAAAACCAGTTTATCTGAACCCACAGTTCCTCCAACTCCTCCCAGGTATCTAATACTTTTAGATACAAAGATAAAACAAAAAAACAAATACAATTTCTACAATAGATAATTAAACAGGTTACAAATAAAATACTACAAATGTGACAGTGTTCTTTTAGGGACCACTGTACAAGTAAACTATATGTTTGAAAATATTCTCAAAGCATAAAGCGCAAAACAAACGAAACCGTCAGAAACCTATATTTTACATTAGACATATTTTGATGCATCTGTTGGTCTCTCGATGCATCCAACATACTTTGGTGTATGTGTGTGAGAGGCGTAGTTACATTTCTAGAGCATAGAGCTTGTATTTATTTCTGCAAGCTGCCTGGTTCTGAACATGTGTGGGGGAAGGGGGCATATACAGTAAGATCCAATTATATAACAGATCTACCTTACTTCTCGCTCTCCATCTTCTATCCCTCCTATCTAGTGACAGAATAAACAGGAAGTGATAAAACCACATAAGATGTAATGGTTTTTTTTTATTAAAAATGTTCTTAATTTTCTTTTTTTTTAAATGTAAAAAAATGGTCATAACTTAAACAGCTGCTAATATGGTTAGTTTGTCATCATAGCTCACGGAGAGAAACAGTTAAAAGACCACTGTACAATATTTGTTTGAAAATGTTTTAAGTCTCACTCAGGGCATAATTAACCATGAAACAAGTCATACATCTAGTACTTAATTAGAAAAAAATAGATTTTACCCAAAAATGCTTTATGCACATGTTGAAAATGTTGTTTATTTGGTACATACTTGACAAACAAGTGACATTTTTTCCTTGAACTCCAGTGGTCCATTAAGATGTATCTAAGATGTGATTGTAATTAAGTGGGATTCGCATTGTGTATAGGAACTCACAGTAGAATCACACCCCTCAGGTTGGAGGCCAACAATCTGGGCTCTAGCAAATTCTAACTATTTTTTGGTGCTGAGACCTTATTTGCCAATCCTCACTACCATTAGTCATAATTATAGATGGATTATTATTGCTTGGGAGATCCAACATGGAAGCCTAGCAAAAACTATATTCCTCTCAAGAAAGGCTTTGACTCTTATGCTGTTCATGTGTTAAACACTTTACAAGCACGTAAAGTTATGGTCCTGTAAATAGTGTTCACGAGGTAAGAGATTGTAGTGTTATCAGGAAGCATAGGTGATTAAATGGACTAGGAGTCAGGTGACTTGCAGGAGGCATTTACAGTTTAACAGATACAGGGCAAAGTGTGAGCATTCGTATCATTTACTTTACATAGATATAGCCATCTGCTAATGTCTATTTGTTAGCACACCGACATGGGGGAAGAAGCATGCTAAATATCAAAAGGAGTCAAAAGTATTTTTCTTTCCAAATCTCTACATGCTTGGTTAGTGGGATTACAAAAACTACAAATATTGTAGTCACCAGAATTATACTTCTGAAAGCTGCCTGTGCGATGTAACTGTGGGAGAGCTGCCAATCATCTTGACAAGCACAGCAAGAAGCTGTACAGGGGCCTGCGCACATAGCAGGATAAGACACAGAAGGGTTAGGATCCCAGGAGAGAGCTGTATGCAATATCTTCATTGCTTTCAGGAGAGATGTGGTTACTGTGAGGGATACCTTTGGGATAAAAAGCATTTATGTGCTCCGTGGGAGCTTTCTGCCAGCTTGTACCAAGACACCACATCCCATAAGCAGGAGATCACATATCAGTAGTTGCTTTAGATAGTGAAATGGGGAAAAGAATGGGAAGAGGATAAAATATATGGGAAGAAGGAAAAGATGTTGAAAGAGCAAACTGTAAATGTAATTAATGTACATTAAAGGTACATTGTTGTTCATCATTTTCAGTGCACGGTTCTAAAGAATTAGAAATGATAATGGCAAAATGTTTTAGATTTTAAAAAAAACATGCATTAATTTACTATTACAGCAAAGTTCCCACCTATTTGACCAGAAACAGTCACTCATAGATAGGGGAGGTCTTTATCACAATGTTCTGTTATTACATTAGTCTCACTGGTAAATGAATGATTTTCAAATATATCACCACTGCCGTGTCAAAGGATAATGATCGGTAATGGTGGAATTAATACCAATATTTTCTTGTATTACAATGATAAAAAATTCAGCTAATGTGAAAAAACCAACCAACCAACTAACCAGCATTTCATGTTTCATGTCTGTTTGTCAGATCTGCAACCATTTACAATTAGGAACACATTCTGTCTGTAGATAAACATTTTTTACCATTAAATAAGAATTTATATTTTTCTAAGGCCTTTCTACTCTAAAACTCAAATCCCAATCTTTAAAAGTCCAGAGCAATAGTTCTCTTTTTTTATTTGAAGACAAAAAGTTACACTTTTATTAATGCACCTATATTAAACTTAGCTTTTATTATAATTTTCTGTAAAACAGTAACAATTTTTATTTAAAAAAGATGTGTTAAAGATTTCACTTTATGACATAATGGACTTCTATAAAACTCTTAGTAAATTTCAATGGTTATGAAATCTTTGCTCTTATTGTCAGGATGAGACAGCTTCTATCCTTCAAAGATCAAAAATACCTGCAGATTACAATTATATACTTTTTTTAGAAGCGTTAATCTTAACATTAACGCATTAAACCAACACAAGATACGTTGACTCAACAAGTCCACATAAATCTTAAACTTCTAAATTTTCACCAAAATGAGTGAACATAAGGTCCTATTATACAGTGAATTTTTCAATTCACTAAAATGAATTAGCGTTGTTGCTTCATTAAAAACTCAGTCTGAACTTCCTGCCTCAAAACCTTTAAAAAATTACTAAAAAACACACCTATTTAAAAAATCATATCACCTTCAGCCTTTATAATTACAACTGCACACTCCACAGCTTAATAACACTCCCACCCACAATCTACAGTACAGCTCACAGACCCCTCCAATTGATTAAACAAATTGCATTCACATTGCCATTTTTGTATTTGTCACCCTCTTGTATCACACCTAAACCCTTAGATTGTAAGTTTGCGAGTTTTTCACTTATGTGTCCGTGTCTTGGAAACAAGCACTATGTACATTTGACTATATGCTCAAAAACAGGGCCCTCCATTCTTTATAAGGTGTTAAGTTTGTTTTTTGCCATGTACTAACCACCTGTACAGCGCTACGGAATATGTTGGCGCGATATAAATAAAGATAATAATAATAATGATATACTATGGGCCCTATTCTATTGCCCAATTCGTAAATTTATACACACTTAAAATCACTCTTAATATTGCTACATATTTGGCAAATATTACTTATTGGCACTAATGAATTATTAAGTCAATAGAATGCATATAAACATTTATTTAAAAAAAAATAGTTCTAGTAATAGTCCTAATACAGTTATTATTTATCTCCTCTTTGTAATAGTGAGATGTTGTTTTGCTTATTGCAGGCAAGTTATTAATCCTTAACAAATGTTGAAGCAATTTTTTTTCATACTTACAAATGGACGTCTTAAAAAATACTAATAATATGTATTTTTGACATGCACTTAAAAAGGGCCACTGTAATTGCCGAGCTTGCTATTGGATATAAATGCTATTAGGATTTATTTGACTTATCGGTCAACCACTTGGTCTGAAGATCATGTTGGACAAAGTGATGTCTTTAATCCGTTTTAAATTTACTTAAAAGATCACACAGCATAAGGTGGAAGAATGTGACTCATTGGCTGACCTTTGCAAGAATTTTCAAAACCCAGGTACAATAAGGCCCAATGAGGTGTTATTAAAGTAGAATTGTCATATTTGGCTTTTTTACTTAATATAATTTCTAAGATATACAGCTGTTTCACTAAGTGGCACAAGTTGTTTGTGGTAGACTATAAAACATATCTACATCTGATTTATGTTTCAGATATATAAATCATAGAATTGACAGGAAATATGAACAAAAATGCCCATACAGGCTGCCCATTATAAAATCTAAAAATATTTGCTAAATGAATCCTCTAATGACCTTATGCTCATCCAAGGTATGTAGTCAATTATACGTGAAAAGTTTCACCAAGGTCTGAATGCCTATAAGAAAAGGATATCAAGATCCATATTGCATATTTACTTTAAGGATGCACATACAAACATTTGAATATTATGACCTTAAAAGGGACTCATGAAGGAATGAGTTTTGGGAAAAAACATGTAAATAGTAGCTTTTATGCATATGGAGGCTTCAATTGAGCTATATAATAAATGTTATAAAATGACTTTCTAGAAGAAAGAAGCTGGAGGTCCTGATTCAGACCCAGATCCACCTATTGACAATCGCTGCTCAACTGTGTTTGTCCCTACTCCTAAATCTTCAACCCTCTAGAATAATCTACTTTAGAAAAACATTTCCAACATGATTAATAACACATTTTTAAAGACCTTTCAAAAAGAAACACTGTTAAACATGACCATGTATTACATTAATGTGATTTTGTATGCCCAAGGGAGTAGATTTCCACATTTAAAAGTATGTATAACATTACCCAGGATATCTATGGGTTATGTATGATTGCGGCAATATGAAAAAAAATAAAAGCACAGCTAAAATGTACAAAAACTGCAATGTTGTGAGAATGGAGAAGGGTGGCATAATATTTGAAAAAAATAATCACATGCTGTACGATTATAAAATGCCTTTGCTTTAAATTACTTATTTCTAATCAGTGCCATACCACTTGTAAATTTTTAAAACATATATTATAAATATGATTTTTTTTAATCACTGATGACACACAAGATGGTAGTTTGCAGTACATAGTGGTTCTGGACTGCAATGTTTACTAGTATATTAATTTACAATAAACTGTCCCAAATACCAACTGGTGCTTTAAATAGGTTTCTCATTTCCAGATAAGCTATTAATATGTACTGCTAATGGCACCACGTCAAAAGCTAGAGGGCAAACAACCCAGAGACTGGGTATAGGCCAACATACCAGGGAAAGTAACAACACTAACCCAAGATTATCTTCCAACTCTACTTCCTCATATTAACAAACATTTTGCTATTTTCCCCCAAGTGTGAATTCATAATCCATGACAAATGTAGTATGAAAAATTATAGTTGGAACAGTTGACACTTGGACAGCTAAAATTGGCTTATTTACTTTAATTTATAAAGCTTCAACATTGTACGTGACTATTCATAATTTGCTGTATTTACAGTTTCAACAGTCAGGCATCTATTTTGGGTTGGATTTATATGCACTATATTACAAAAGTGGATATATAGAAAAAAAACAAGCTCTGGGGTGGTTTAGGAGCCAGTAAAATTGTACTTCTAGTTCAGAAAGATGTTTAGGTATAATGTATACTAATGAATAAAAGGGACATCTCACACAAAAATTGTATCCAATTAATATTGTCTAGAGCCTCGCAAATTAATTCTGGTTAATTAGATTTGTGTATTTTTAGTGTAAGAAGCCTATTGGATATTTTGAATAGAAGCTCATGGATTTGTCATGTTTGTTACACATATAAATTCAAGTTTTCATCCTCTTCTATTTAAATTTTAGTAATCAAGAAACAAAACTTATTTTTCTTTATTAAAACTTGTTAATTTTGTTTGGGCCCTAATTAAGCAGTTTTTGTTAGGCTCTTACTATGCCTTTATTGTTGTGTTTGTGTCATTCAGTCGTGTCAGACCTCATGTTCTGCAACACACCATGCTGACCCACTTGGGTAGAGATACTGGACTGGGTTGCCAGTTCTTTCTCCAGTGGGCCACAGCATACAGCTCCTCGTATTCCTAGGTGGTCTCCCATCCAAGTACTGAATAGGCCCAACCCTGCATGGCTTCAGGGTGGTATGACCTCTTGGTTCCTTGACTGGAATTGAACCCATGTCATCAGTGGTGAAAGCACCAAATCATAACCACTGGACCAACAGGGAACCCATGATTTATAAGCCAGTCATTTCAAGGAATAAAGGAGACTAGTGGACCCTGATCACAAACACTTGTGCAGACCAGGTTCAGTTTAAAGAAACAGTGGGGAGGGGCCTCTAGATTTCTTGAGAAAGATGAGCAAAAAAAATAATGCTCATCAGTCAAATTGATGTATTATTAAAATACATACTACTTGTCTTTGATCCCTAATTTTTTATATTTTTTCCCTGTTGAGCTCAGCTTTAGACAAAATTCACCTTGAAGTGATCCAGACTACTTATATAGAAACAATAGTAAAGTTGATCTTTGTAAACAGCAAACTCAGTTAATGGTGATTTTTTGTATTTTTTTCTGCCAAACTAGACCTTTGTTTCTTAGAGGTAGATGATGGCTCCACATTAGCTTAAGCAGAGTTGTTTTGAATGGACATCATTTCTTCCACTTTGCAATCAGTCATTACACAGAATAAAATCTAAAATGAAAATGTTAACATTCTTATTTTCATTTCATAAGTCTGAAGGCAAATTCCTTTCGGGATAGTGGTTGGTACTGAACAATGCCTTGTATCAACTACATTGAGTTCAGCTGGCTTTAAAGTAGCTTACTTGATATTGCAAGACTGTAAAACAGGCAACAGAAGTGGTTAGTAGTAAGTCCTAAAACACTGGAGACCCTAATTGTCATAAAGTTCCCTTCCAAAATCATAAATTCTATATTTTATTATGAGCTCACATGATCCAATAATTACATAAATGAGACAAATGTATTGCACATTTTTGAGAATACTAATGGAAGGTGAGGTTTAGTGCTCTAGCTAATGATGTAAGCCTATCACCTAGATTCACAAGGGCCGCAATAGCAAGTTTCTCCATAGGAAAGAAACATCTTGAGTGTCCAAGATCTGCTTCACAGCCTATGCAAAGCTTTGTGAGTACAGGGGTATGTACTACATTTATAATGCACAGAAGCAGTTAAAATAACCGATTTAAGGAACAAACTATGGGATCTGACTATTGTCTGCTCTTATGTGGGAAATTAACTGGGGGGCTGAACATGCCACCAACACATACACACTGCAGTTTACTACACATAGCAAACAGGAACATAACATTACAACTGGCTTGCATCCAAATGCAATATTGTTTGCAGTCACAGGACTCTGAGAATTGTTACTGGTTGTGGCTCCTTCATTGAATTGAAAGTATAGTGTAAATTGCTGGAGTGATATGCTTAACATGGTATCATATGACACAAGTATATTTTAATATTTAAAAGTGTTTTTTTTTTCCAAATCATTACTATCAGAGTCTACCTTTTACATATAAAAGTTGCTGCTATGCCTCAGTGATCCAGCCATGAAATACCAGGCCATTCTACCCTGAACAGAATAAACAGCAAACCCCAGATGTACGGTTCGGTCTTTATTAGGCCTCTTCAGTGAGCTCCCCAAGGCATAGGGCCTCATTCGATTGCGATCGCCAATTGAATAGGGCTCTAAATAAACACATAGCATATTTTTTTTAAAGAAGTTTTTAGTTAGTGAAAAACTAGCTTTTGGTTAGATATTTACTAACTAAAAACTTCTTAAAAAAAATATGTTGTGTGTTTATTTAGAGCCCTATTCAATTAGCCAAATTGCAATTGAATGAGGGCCATAGTGAGCAAGGAGTCCACATCTGCCCCTTATCACCATTATGGATACAAATGGTCAATTGATGAAACACCGTTCAGTGACTAATGGCTGTTTTTTATTCACTTATCCATAGAAAAAGAGCCATAAGAACCCGCAGGGGTTGATACATTTGTACCAAACTTAGGAGTCAGCCAAACTATTGAGGAACCAGATGAATTTTACTTAAGAGAGTTAGAGAATAGGGTATGTATATAGATATACATAGAAATATACAAAATATCAGGAGTCAGAACATTTAGAAACATCCTGAACTCCCTGGCGCTCACGTTTTGTAAAACCGTGCTTTAATGTGATATACACTACAATGTGTTTAATAGAAGCAATCGGAAATCATTTGCTACTAATAGTAATATTGTAGATACAAACCATAGTAACTTTTTTGCTAAGTTTATTTTTCTACTAATCCCTAGCAAAGCTCATTATTTCTGCCCAGTTTCATTTTCTTTTATTTGCATGGAAATCATGCAAAAATGTGTTTCATGTAAAAAAATACGTAGCCAAATAATACCCTTTAGTAAATACTATTACATAGGTTCCAATCAGACACGATTAGATTAAAATGCAACAGGGAGACTGGACTGCAACTCAAGGTATATTGTCTATCTCTGGCAGCATTGCAAGATATGCTCCGCTGCCAGGAGACTCAGAGGGTGTGTGGTTTTCATAAAGATGTAATCTAATGGACCTAATAAATAAGGGAAGCTAAAAACAATATTGCGGAAGTGGTACACTTTGTTTCAATGAATACAATGTTATTACAGTATGGATTTTTCAATAATATATACCAAAAATGGCACAATAAAAAAAGAGCAATGCACCAAAAGAATACTTTGCTAGATGACATTGCACACGTGTCTATGCCGAATTTGTTCATAAAACGGAAGTATAGATGCTGATCAAAAGTTTTAATACGTGCATCTTATATGGTATTGGCTTGCTATTTTATAAAACCATCCATGCATATAAACTCTTACTGTACATCACTGGTAAACATTTTAACAGAGAACCTACAAACTGAAAGCTGCAATAACCATTAGATAATTATATAGAAAAAAATGAATAATGCACATACACCCAGGTAATGTATGGAAATAACAAACATGATTCGGAAGAGAATTAGACTTTAATCCAAACAACCTATCATTCAAGTAAACAGCTGACACTAAAAAGTGTATTGTGTGATACTGCTGAATCTCAGTGTTATCTCAGGGCTTATTCACTCTAAATCCAAATCACTTCAAACAAAAAAGTGCCCCTGTTTCTTAAGTATATTATTATAAATAAGTAATTTTACATAATCATGCAAAAGATCTTGCCATCATTATCTTACAATGAAAGCATAATATTAATCACAGCTGGAAAATCCTGTTCTTTTTATAATACAGGTTTATTGGCCCCACCCAGTAGTTTATAAGCAAACACCAACAATGTGACATAAACAAATGCTTGTGTGTGTGTGACAGATAAAATACGCTACAGTTTTACTCATTGCTCTGTCATACAAACATCACTGTGAAACAATTGGCTATACTTTATTTCGATGGAGAACGAGTGAAACCCATTCATTCTTGAATATATTCTACTCTAGAATTACACATGATAATGGGAAAAAGGAAAATAATAATATTTGCTTATTTAAAATTGTATACAATTCAGAAAAGTTGTGACGAGAACTTGAATGCAGAGAAGCATACCGCTGCTACAATAAAAAATGTGGCATTCCTTTGTGCCACTGCATTCAATAGGACTAAAGGAAAACTCTTTTTTGGTATACAAGATTCGTACAGAAATGGCTACCCTGAAGACTTAATAATTGTTAGTTGCTGGAGCCCGTAATGTAGCTAGTAAACTAATTTGCTATTCAATTGGCGTCTTTTAGCTAATGACAGCTGAAGTCTCACATTTACATTTGATAATAGTATAATTAGGCCCCTATTCAATTGCAAGCCTGCAGTTACCTTCATACCGGCTGTAAATCTGCGGGCTTGCAATTGAATAGGGGCCTAATTATACTATTATCAAATATAAATGTGAGACTTCAGCTGCCTTTTAAGACTGTAGTAAGATGAACATTATAGGGTTCCCTGATGGCCCAGTGGTTAGGATTTGGTGCCTGGGTTTGATTCCAGTCAGGGAACCAAGAGATCACACCACCCTGAAGCCATGCAGGGTTGGGTCTGGTCAATAATTGGATGGGAAAGCACATAGGAATACCAGGAGCTGTATGCTGTGGCCCACTGGAGAAGGAACTGGCAACCAACTCCAGTATTGCTGCCATAAATACCAAGTGGATCTGCATGTGTTACTGTCCATGAGGTCATGGAGAGTCAGACACGACTGAGTGACGCAAACACACACAATATGAACTTTGAAAACTGCATGTTATAGAAAAATGAAGGAAGTCCCCCTACTTACACATAACTGGAGGATGTCAGCATTAGATGAAAACCGGTGTAAATGTAATAATGCTTAAAAGCAATGTATTTATTGGCATACACATGCACACAACATATATAACAACAAGTAAAAGTAAACACTTTGGGCCATATTCTATTAGCTACTTGCAAATGCCTTGAACTCTGTCTTCGGGTGTTTTTTTATAAATGTTTATTTGCATTCTAATGACTTAAGAATTCATTAGTGCCAAGAAGTAATATTTGCCGAATATGTAGCAATATTAAGAGTGATTTTAAGTGTGTATAAATTTACGAATTGGGCAATTGACTTTATTTACAATATCACATCATTGTGGCTCAGATTGTGGGTCTATTCTGTTTTATGCATGTTCTTGTATAGTATTCTATACCACAGCATGACACGGTGTATGTTGGTGGATCTACTATTTCTTCAGCATCTGATTTTGAAATTTCCCAACATTTACTTTGTTATACAAATTTATTTTTCCAAAATACTAAAAATATGCAAAGGAAATGAAAGTATAGTAATTTATTTTATGCATCAACCCCACATTGCACAAATAGTTTCCAGTGCTGGTGTTAGTTGGCACCTGATGCAAATATTCTCATCTTCTTCTCTAGACATGCTCATTATAATCATTATATGAGGACTAAAATCTGTGAAGCTGATAGCAGACTGTGACATTACACCCTCTTCAGCAGTCATTACAGGATACACACGCAGTCTGTTCAGCATAAGTGTCCTGTAGTTTAATACTAAATATGTTACCAGCTGAGATAAAGTAAAACGGAATTTTAAATTAGTGACCCCCCCCTCTCTTTTCTAAAAGATATATGGAAGTTTTCCAGTTTTTACCTTTTTTAATCTAACATGCTGATTATATCAGAAACACATTACATTGATTTATTCTATACACATACAGATTTATTTTATTTAAAAAATAAAAAAAAAGGTTTTCAAGGCTTACATTGACACCTGGTACCTACCAATAGAAACACTGCATCCAGGTACATTTTATAACCCTATACTAACCTTCAAGCCAACAGCAGCACAATGCAGAAATCCAGAGCAGCAATATCTGAGCTCCTCCTTGCTTCCTTGTGGTAAAAAAAAAAAAAGACTACACACCCCATGATACTTCGCATCAAAGACTGACTTCCCAGACATTGCAACAATGTTATAGCTGCCTGTGATTGGCCAAAACAAATTATGAATTTATGCTAATTTAGCTAGGATGCATTCTCTCTCAAAATCAACTGCCAGAAAACTGAAGAAATTTGTAAATGTGGAGTGAGTTTACAAATGTTTATTTTGGTATTTTTTCATGCAAACATTTTTTCCATTCACTACTTTTGCTCCTCTATCAGATGCATTCATAATCCAGGAAACTTCTATATACCTTTAATGAAAACAGGCATCACTCATCTTAGTACAGTGATTGGATTGTTAGGAGAATAAAATAGGAAAGAAATGAAAATTCCTCCAATGCAGATTTATCTGAAGACATAACATTGTAGCCGCTCTAGGCCTTACGCAGATAATCTACTTTTATACAGATGACCTCCTGCACCCCAGGTACCTTGCATACAATTCCCTGTTCGCATGCGCTGCCCAGAGAGAGAAGCAAGGGCAGACGGCCTACAAAGCAATAGAAGCCACGCTGACAACACATGAATTAGATCTGTCACTCTCACTATCGGCCGAGATACAGTATTTCCAGTCTATCTAGGTTTTAAGGGACCTCTGGGTGCAGCAGTCACTGCACTGCGACACACAATGATAGGGTTGTAAATTAACCGGTTAGGTATTTTACAATCTATTAAGCACCTTGATGTTCATCTATATGTCATAGAATTCGAATCTACTGGAATGATAGAGATCTGGGGAGAATAAACAAAAGATACAGATCTGTTTTGTTCCAATGAATAAATAAAGAAACTGATAATGACACAGCAAAGGGCCCACTTACTGCAGAAAATGAGAAGTACACTCAAAATATATCATTACACACTCAGCGGACTCACTAGGTAATTGAGCTTGAAAGTTAAAGGTTTTAAATATATAAGGTATATTCCAAAAAATACTGTTGAGAAACAGTCTGAAGGTGGCTAGAAGATCTCTTACAAATAGAAACATTGTATGTATGAGCTGGAGGGAGGGGCCTTTGCAGGGACTGCTTGGAAGGTTTGAGTAATTGAAAACGGAGCTTTTAGGCACTTGTTAATAAAATTATGTTTAAAAATGCAATTAAACACGTAGGCATTTTATATTAATAATAAAAATATTATAAAAAATGATATATACCTTTAAGCATAAATTATATGACAAAGTGTTCCAACTCTCTCAATTATTTTATCTCACTTGATTAAGTACAGTAGACCCTTGTTACTCATAGTCAATTGCTTCCAGAAGGCACGTTGAGTGGCAAAAATGACAAGTACCATACTCCCATAAGAAGTATGACGAGCTTGACGAGTACCAAGGAAGTGTCACATGCCAAAGGATTTTTTTGCTCATGAAGACACTTTGAATACTGAAATTGACGAGTTTTGAGGTAGTCGAGTAACGAGGGTCCACTGTATCTGACAGTAGGGGTGGTTTACCAGAAGAACATGCCCAGTTGATCAATCTATATATGAAGATTACACTATTGATAAGGAATTAAGACGTATCACTATTCTGATATACAAGTATAGGTCTGGGCATCAGCCCCACTGTCAGAGATAATCACGCATGTAGGAAAATTGGGAGGTTTTTGTATGTAATTTTTGTTTAAAATATTCAACCTTCAAGATTAATTAACTGACACTTCGACACAACATTTTAATAACAATGATTTCTAATTATATGTATTTATTTGTGTAGATGTCATTTCTGCAATAACTTTTACAATGTAATTTGGTGTGTCACCTCAAGATAACATCTTACAAATGTAGTAAATTGTATTTAAATAGAATATAAACACAACTGACACAAATGATGCATTGTTATTGTGCAAATTATAGCAAACAGCAGCCAGTGAAAGTATAACAGATAACAAAAGCACTAGTTAAAAAGTATGTATTGTACAAACATCACACAAGGGCATATTTTAGTTAAACCCCCTTGACTTGAAAGCAGTGTTAATGTCAGTTAAACAATGCATATATATTGATTTAAAAGGTTTATCGCCATTGATTGTTGGTTGGAGTGTACAAGCTCATTATGTTTACGTATCATAACAAATAAATCAACATGTGCATTACAAAGGCATCCCATCTGATTCATAGAATACAGTAAAGACACTGTGCTAAATGAAGTCCTATCTTAAGAATTCCTTTTACATCCACTGTTTCAGAGACCTCCCATTCCATCTAATGACACCAACATAGATGGATGTGAAAGTACCAACAACACTGTTTATACAGGTATATTGAAACATCCGGAGGGGGAACATTTAAAGGAAGTGCTTTCTTCTTTCATCATGAAATCTGTGAAAGCACCTAAAAAATAGAGGACTTGCAACCCTATTAAATTAGAAGCCCGTAGCGGCATCGGGAAGTTCTCAAGGGCTGTGGGCTTGAAACTTGGCCAAGACATCATCATCATTGCGTCACAGAAAAATGGAGGTTGGATTTCAAAGTCTTACGGGGTTCAATACGAGTTACGATCGGACCCACATTCCCAATATAATGCACTATTGATAACCCCGTAAATATGATATTCTATTACATGCGAGTTACCGTATATGTATTAACACAATGATTGCAAGGATCGATATAACACGGGAATTAAAGATGAAAAAGTATTTTTTGGGGCTGATTTGCGCGCTTCAGAATGTTGTGCTATTAATTCTAAGACCTAACATCACTTTCCCTGTTAATAACAGTACAGTAGTGTGTGTATATGCGCATTTACAGTGCTACATATTGGACTTTACTCCCCTTGCGGGTTCTCTCTAGCACTCGTTGGCTTCTTGGCTCCATTTGCGAGTTACGGGGTTGAAGCCAAGTGAAATTGTTACAAATTAAATAACATTATTGGAAACATAGCAGTTACGGGCATGAGAGTACAAAGGATCCAAACGCGCAGATTGGCAGCGGCTTGCTTTACAGGGCTAATTTATTAGCCGTAAGTCTTACTGGCTACGGTTTTACATGTTGGTGGGATTTAATAGGGCTGTTAGTCTACTTAAGTACTTTTAAATTATGCTATAGTCATCCTAAACCTGCTGTACAAGATCAAAATGGCAGATTCACCCCTGTCAGTTCTACTTTAAGGTCAGGGTCCTCCATTCTTTTACAATGTGTTAAAAATTTGTTTTGACTTTTTACCCCTGTATAGCGCTATGGAATATGTTGGCGCATTACAAATAAAGGATAATAATAATAATAATAAGGTGATACATTTATTAGACTCTCAATCAAAACTAATATCCAAGTACGATTTTGTACCATGAATGCATGTGATTGGCTGAAAACTGTCAACGTGGGATTCTATAAGCATTCAGACCTGTGTGGCAGTTTTATGATGAGTTTACATCTTAAAAAAGTGTTAATGTTTCCTTTAGTGCATGTTTGGGTACATTTTAAAATGTTTTAGCTGATCACATTGAGGCAAGATGTGGTTTTCATTGCCTTGAACAACTTCATTGTGAAACATAACACTCACTTAAAAATGGAAAAATGGAAAATGGAAGGCTTCTGGATTTTTACTAGGTGTATAATATACCAGTGTATCTATTTACTTTTATGTACTTTATTATATTAATCATTGCTTATAAGCTGTTTGTCCTAGCCTATCAGGGACCACGTCTCACCAGCATTTTGCTGAGAGATGGTCATTGATTGAATAATATGGAGAACTTTCCATATCCCTTTAAATAACCCTAAAGTATGTTTTGTATACGTTCGACTTTACAGTTAGGGCGGTAGTTATATGTAACAGCATATTTAAGCTGCTTTATAAATATATAAATATATATATATATATATATATATATATATATATATATATATATATATAGTAAATAAATAGTACATCTGTCTAAAACAAGTTAAAAAACCTGCTTCCAGCTCAGAATTCTGAGAAAAACAGTTATTACAATGTATTCTGGGAAGCTGAGCTGGGACATGCAAATGTGTCCACAAATGCCTCGCGCTTCAATCCATAGCCATTATCAAACATGGCTTTATTTAAGCGCAAGCATGCTGTATTACACAGCTTTATCAAGCCAAGGTTGGATTAAACCAAGGCTGAGTATCCTATCCATGTACAGCTGTTTCAAGCTTACTGGCTATCATCAGCATGGAGCGGGATCTCAGCTTGTGTTGTGGCTCTTATGAGTAGGTAGTTCACCACAGCAATCATTTAATATATGGTGGGCAAAAGAGCGATAGAAGCCCTCCACCGTACAGTAAATAAATAGTACATCTGTGTTCACATCTGAATGTCTAAAGCAAGTTAAAAAACCTGCTTCTAGTACAGAATTTATATATATATATATATATATATATATATAAAAAACTTTGCCAGCTTTCAAACTTGTTAAGTGCTGTAGGGAAAGCACTGTGTTTGTTTTTAAGCTCAAAGACAGGGCCATCCAGTCTTCTGCAATGTGTTAAAATTGCTTTTGACTTTACCTATGGAATATGTCGGCACGTTATAAATAAATGTTAATAATCAGTCTATAAAGAGCAGTTGCATTGGCCCTATATAAAAGAACTACCATTGTTCAACTAAAAAAGCTGAGTAATTCTATGTATACAAGGTCCCCTCCCACCTGTAGAAGCAGATTAGCCAAAAAACATGGTGGCTCTGCAGTATACACTACAGTATAACTGTATTTAATAGTGAATAAATAAAAGGCTGCAATTATCTTTACTTTCTACAAATAGTTTACATATTATCAAGTGCAATTGTTCAACGGGATCTGTGAATGAGAGGCTAAAATGGGTCTTGATTCTTAGAAAGAAGGAGATAACTGGAAGACGATATTGTTTTTATCTTCGTCATAGAGAGTTGATAAACAGTACAAGGCAGACGCATCCAGTAGCTAAAGAGTTAAGATTCCATATATGAAAATGAAGCCTAGCTGGTTTAGAAACCCGTTAGATGCAAAATGAATGGCAAGTGCCAACAAGCACTCACCTTCGGCCCTGGTGCGGATGTCCGCCACTGTGGTATGTACAGACATGTTGCTGGAGGTGGGCACACTCCGAAGTTCCTCTAGTACCACAAAACGCTTCTATTTCTGCAAGACCAGACATATAATTACATGAGCAAAGTATGAAGATGAATGCAATGAAAATAAAGCCAAGCTACGGATTACAGGTTTAGGTGTGTAGGGGAAGGTCTGACACTGCCTCTATGACATTATATGAAATGACACTAATGCTGCAGATTTTAGGTATTTTATTTATTTTTATTATGGATAAAACCTGCTGCCAGTAATGCGAAAACGCGAAAATATGTATATATTGTATAAGTGACACTAGAAAGGGAATGTATAAGATAAATGTATGAAACAAAAAAGTAAATGAAAAGAAAATACTGATGCAGTCTGGAGGAAAAAAATAGAAAATGCTGCTGATTTGGTAGGAATAATATAGAGGAGAGAGATTGATATAAAGACGATTGATGTAACCAGGTGTTGACAAACAGAAGCAGATGGACAACAAAGGCAGAGTAAGCTTTAACTGCACTTAAGTTGAAATGAGACTACAAAAGAGGAGTGATGCCCTGAGTGACTGAAAGGATAAGAGGAAAGAAAAAGGATTGAATGGAAATGACTGGAGGCTGTTACAGGAAGAGGGACGAGGAGGGAGGCTTTGAATGGGAATGATAGGAGTGATCAATGAAAAACATGAGTAACTGGGGGGGCAATGCTGGGGCAGAGGGGGGGGAAAGGGAAGGAGCATAAGGAAGGGTGATAAATAAGTGGCAATGACTGATACAAAAAGGAAGGGGGGCAGGATGACTGTAGGAAGGAGCATAGGAAGACCCTGAGATTGATCATCCTGTGCTCTGAGGCTGGGGTGAAATGCATAGGAGCAAGTAAAAATACCAAGGTAAAAAAAGAGAATCATGGAAGAAAAATACAAAGTGACTGGTGCAGATAAAGCAGGATGATGAGATGTATAGTCACAGATAAGTGCAGAGATGCTGCAGATCACAGGGAAGATGATGATGATGATAGTAGAGGGGAGGCTGCTCTGATGTAATGCAGGGTGCAGTACCGGTACAGCTGTCACAGGTGCAGGCTCGGTGCTCTGGATCACTTGTGTCTCCCACTATCAGCTCACCGCTCCCCGACTGTCGTGCACAACTTAGTTGCTTGAAATTCTGAGTAGCGAATGAGCTCGGGAACGCGCACACTCCCTCCCTCACTGCTCAACGCTGCAGGTCCTGAAAGGTCTATAAATCATAAGCCAGTAACAAATGCAAAACAATTGTTTTTATTGCAACAGATTTCATGTTTTGCAATTTTTTCTCCAGATATATTACCTAAATTTGCCTCTTTTATACAGATTTAAATTATATATTTATCTCTGTATGCAGTGAACCCATCAGTGCATCATCTCATCTTTATCTGCAACAATATGTGCTATTCAATATGTTCATATATTAGTGTTAATAATAATATTCAGAAACATGACCACCTTATTTAGTATTAGAGCACAAAACAAGTGCAAAATGTCATGTGTGTGAATATATATATATATATATACATATACACAGTAAAATCCTGTTATCCGGCACCCATCTAAATTACCCTTAAACCCCCCCAAAATGCCTTTAAGGCATTAGCACCTCAACTCGGCCATTTAGGGCCCCAAAAAAAATTAGAAAAAAGTTTTTTTTGCAGTCTAGAACCTTCGGACAGTGCCGGTTAAGCGGGAGTTTTTTGAAAATGGGGAATTGCTGACGGTGCCGGTTGTTGAGAGTCCCGGTTAGTTGAGTGCCGGATATCTGGGAGGGGAGGGGGAGAGAGGGGGAGGGGGAGAGAGAGAGAGAGAGGGGGAGAGGGGGGAGGGGGAGGGGGAGGGGGAGGGAGAGAGAGAGAGAGAGAGAGAGAGAGAGAGAGAGAGAGAGAGAGAGAGAGAGAGAGAGAGAGAGAGAGAGAGAGAGAGAGAGAGAGAGAGAGAGAGAGAGAGAGAGAGAGAGAGAGAGAGAGAGAGAGAGAGAGAGAGAGAGAGAGAGAGAGAGAGAGAGAGAGAGAGAGAGAGAGAGAGAGAGAGAGAGAGAGAGAGAGAGAGAGAGAGAGAGAGAGAGAGAGAGAGAGAGAGAGAGAGAGAGAGAGAGAGATATATATATATATATATATATATATATATATATATATATATATAGAAGAGGGAGGTAGCCATGAGTGTCCGGTAATCTAGATGAGTAATCAGAGTATTGCAGTATATAGTGACACCTTTTTTTTTATTGGAGAAACATATTTATAAATATATGACAAGCTGTCGAGAGACACCTCAAGTCCGGAGCTATATATATATATATATATATGGTAAAACTCCAGTTTCGGTGCGTAAATTATTTCAAGGGTTTGTTGTTGTTTTCCAGTCTGGTTCTGATGCTGAGAGGAAAGTTACACAGGACAGGATGTGAGAGAGAGGACTGGGGTGTGCACCGGATAGGATGTGAGATAGCTGGGGGTATACACACGGTGAGAAGACAGGGATGTGTGCACAGGATAGGATGTGAGAACTGGGGGTATACACAGGACAGGAGTGTGTGCACAGGACAGGATGTGAGAGAGCTGGGGTATACACAGGACAGGTTGAGGAGAGAACAGGGGTGTGTGCACAGGTTAGTTTTGTTACAATACAGAGCTTTCAATGCTTAAAATATGTTGAAAAGAACAAAAAATAATTTACGCACCTAAACTGTAGTTTTACCATATATATTATGTTAACATTTATTTTTTAGATGAATTAAAAAAAAAGTATAGCTGCAGTGTGGTGTTGCAGTAATAGTGTTTATATGTACAGGCTTGTGACTTATGGTGCTTCAAGGACCTTCAGTTTCAGTTCTGAGCAAGTAACAAACAGTCTTTGAGCTCCCAATCTCAATTGCTACTCAAAATCTCAAGTAACTAACTTGCGCGTGACACGGCTCTGAACTCGGCCAGCCCTGCCAAGCGCTAGTCCGTGGGAGGCTGCGTCTCGGCGTAAAAACAGGGAAACGGAGCATGTTACACGTTGTGCCTGTGATGTTTGCCCCGGAAAGCGCGAGCATATCAATACAAATCAGCGACCTGACCAAAGTACCTCAACACCATCCTCCTGCCTCAAAATACAGCTCTCAACTGAAGCGCATACAGCCCAACTCCCCCTTCCTTGGTAGGAACCAACGGCTCAGCATGGGGGAGTTCACAGCCACATTGAAGCATTGTAACACAGAAACAAAGAGAACAAACAGCTAAGAAAATACACTATATAAAAAAAAAGTATATACTATAAAATATCCAGTTAGTACATGTATCACCCTCTTAATACGTAAACTGAAATCGTTGCACTTTAGTACACACCCCTCAGTATGTTTGTATTGGTATCGCCCATTGGATTTGTTGCCAGCCGCAGACACACAGGCAGTCAGTGACATACTGTTGTATTCAGTGCAGTCATTACAGTCATGAGTGGGGGATTCCGTCATTATAGTTTATAGCTCACCAAAATATCCTTCAGATTACACAATGGCCTGCCCAGCAAAGCTCTATTAGTACATGAAACATGTCAGTAGAGATTTGTGTCAGTAGCTATGGCAGCATGTGTATTATAGGACTGCCTGTTATTTGTGATAGAAGTGTGCACATCTTTACCACTTTATATATATATATATATATATATATATATATATATATATATACACATATTTATATATTTCTTGTTCAGTTTTTGAGTTGTGCCCAACTCTCTGTGACTATATGGGCGCAGCACGCCAGGCACATCTATCATTATGTCTCTGGTCATGCTTATCCATAAGGTTTTCTTAGCACAGATACTGGAGTGGGTTGCCAGTTCCTTCTCCAGTAAACCACAATTTGTCTGAGCTCTCTGCTATGACCTCTGGTGACCATACACGGTACAGCTTCTTTGAAGTACTCAAGCCCCTTCACCACCACAAGGAAGCAATCCGGAAGAGACATATATACTGTATAAGGAAAGTGAAAATAAAACCTGCACATGTACAGATCAATAAAAGATCAGCTGTGGTTACAGGGGCATGTTCAATTATGCATGTCCATGACACCTTCTATGTGTAAACATCAGTGGTAGAAAAACAAACCCATTTCAAATCAGCAGCCCCACACTCTTGATTTACCAGTGAACACATTTATATTTTATTTATAAGTATACATCACATGCATTGTTTCTTGATATAATTCTATAGTTTTTGCTTAGTTTTTTTGCATTGAAACTCTGTTATTTGGATTATTTTTGTTTACAAATGTTGTTGCATTGTGTCAAAGGATTCAAAATATTGTTGTAGAAATTAAAAGGGGAAATATGCTATTAAATAAAGAAGAAAATGAAAAAATTATATTGTTTTTGCCAAATTATTATTATTTTTTTCCATGGGATATAGTAAGCACTGGCAATCAAATTAAGTTGGAAGACTATGGCACCCATTCAATTGTCCAAATCACAATTACGTGAGCCCATAATGGAGCCCGTAAATGTTACTGATATTAAATTGGTTACTTTTAGCTACTCGCATTCCAGTTGCGAGTCACAGGCTCAAAATCACTGCTGTTGTCAAAACCGTACCTCCGTCCTATCTCCTCTTTTGGTGTTTCAAGCCCATAAATCTTACCAGTGCTAAAGACGCAAAATCCATATTCAGTTACAACAATTAAACAAGCCCTCAATTGCCTTAAAACCCATAAATGGCAAATGTATCAAAAAAATTATACCCAAGTGGGTTCATAACACTGCAGCAGCAAATAAACGCACACTACTGTACTTAAGAATAATGGGAAAGCGATTAAAGGCTCACAAATCTGCAATAACAAAATCTTTTTTTTAAGTTTTATTTCCGTGTTATATCGATCTCGGGAATTAATGGGTTAATACATATCTTGGACTAGAACAGTTGCTTTATTTATTTTTATTAATCTCTACATTTCTGGATTGCGAGTGCGATAGCAAATTGTACTTCTAAACACTGATTGTAGTTTAGTCAGTTTTATTAATGTCATGATGACGGTCTCTTTTACTATGGGCTATGTCTAAAATGTAACTTATGGGCTTGCTTAATTGATCATGATCATGCCCTGAAATACTACATATGGGTTCATGGTTTGTGTGTTAGGGCTGTGAGCATGTAATTTCGGATTAGTGACAATTGAATATGTCTACATGCTTAAAAAATGTTTTGCTTATAGCCAAAAGTTCAATTTGAAGGTAATTATGGGCTTGCAATTGAATAGGGGCCCTTTGTATGTCATTGGCATATTTAGGGTTTATGCTGCCCTAGGCCATTTAGATTTGTGCACTCCCCAAGCCTCACTTACAGCTGCTCCTTTAGTTTTAACTATGTAGACCTTTGGTGATAGTATAATATATTTACTTTTTACTAGCTTGTCCAAGCTTTCCTCCACAAAAGCAAAAGTCTTTTCCTTTCTTGGCTACAGTCACCATCTGACGAGATATTAGATCCCAGGAAAATAAATTATTTGACTGCCTCTCACATCCTTCCAGCAATATTGATTCCAGCTTTGGATTCATAAAGCCCAGCCGTACATATAATCTATTCTGCGTATAAGTTGAATAAATAAGGTGACAATACACAAACTTGTTGCACTCCTTTTCCAATATTGAACCATTCTGTTGTCCCATGTTCGTTTCTGACCGTGGCTTCTTGTTCCACATACAGATTTCATCAGGAGACGGATGAGATAATCTGGTATTCCCATCTCTTTAAGAACTTGCCACATTTTGTTGTGATCCACACAGTCATAGGCTTTAGAATAGTCTATGAAGCAGAATTAAATGTTTTTTCTGGAACTCTCTTGCTTTCTCGATTATTCATCAGACATTGGCAATTTGATCTCTTGTGCTTCTTCCTCTGCAGAACTCGGCTTGCACATCTGGTAGTTCTCAGTCCAAATATTGTTGGAGCCGAGCTTGCAGGATTTTAAGCATTACCTTGCTGGCTTGTGAAATTAATGCAATTGTTCGATAATTGGAGCAGTCTTTGGCACTACACTTTTTTGGAATGGGGCTGTAGACTGACCTTTAACAGGCCTATTTTTTTAGAAAAAGGCAAGCAACATCACAGCATCATCATGTAGAATTTTGAATAGTTCAGCTGAAATTCCATCAACTCCTGCAGCCTTATTATCAACAAGACATTCTAGGGCCCATCTCACTTAACTCTCTAAGATGTCGGTCTCCAGCTCCTTGAACAAACTATTGAGATAATCACTGCTGTAAAGATCCTTCCTTTATAGATCTCCAGTGTATTCCTGCCACCTCTTCTTTATCTGATCTGCTTCTGTTAAGTCTCTACCATTTTTGTCTTTTATCACACCTGCTTTGGCAATTATAGGTCCATTTGAGATCCCCAATTTCCTTGAAGAGTTCTCTTGACTTTCCCATTCTGTTATCTTCTTCTATCTATTTACATTGTTCATTTTAGAACGTCTCCTTGTCTCTTTTTGCTATATTGTAACTTCAGTGTCCTTTTAAGATCATAAAGTCTTTCCATACAAGCTTATTTTTTCTTTTAGCCCATGCACCATTTTTGAAAACACTACTTTTGTTTCTTTCAGGGAGCTACAAGTCACAGTCACATTAGAAACTTACAGTAGCTGCTCTGTGTTATATCAAGTATTTTACTTCTGTTGTATATGAATGATGTGGCGTATCAGAAACACCTTTATTATTTATGCAAAATAAATAACTCCTGCAATAGTGATACCTTGTTGCTGAACCAATGTTAACTGACAGACTGTGGAATACAATTGATAATGAGAGGCAATACATATCCAAAAGATAGATCAATAAAACAAGAATTGAAATTCACAATTCTCAATTATCCATCACTGGACAAACATTGGAATTCCAATCTACTTAACTATTTATGAAAAAATCCCAAGGGAGCAATTAAGTTGCAGTGACATCTAGTCGGAATCTGATAGATATATGTCATTATCTCTTTATGAATGGTGATACATCAGTAAGCGCAATAGGTCACATTTGTATTGTGTTGTTTGATGGAGCTTTTTAAGGTCAGGAAGTAGACTAACAAGATGTATTGTGAATATTTTAGTACCAATGTAATTTTGCTGAACCAGCAATCAGACTGAGGAAGATTATGCATGTACAAGAAAATTATCATAATTCTTCATCTAATTTACCCAACACATCATCTGGTGACCCCTCTGCCAGGCCAGGCCTTACACTAGCTCCTTATTTTTTCATTAATAATTTTCAAAATCCTTAGCCTCACTCAACAACACCTTCAACAACACCTCAACTCCCTAGATCTCAACTGTACACTGCAAACCTCCCTCTCCGTTCTTCTCAAGATTTGCACCTCCTCAAATGCATGCTTGCAGGACTTGTCAAGATCAGCAAATTCCTGAGGTGGAAGGAGACTTTGCATGATAACAATGCAGCAGTAACTCCTGCTAATGCAATATATGGAGGCTAAAACTGCCAGGGCTTTCAGTAAGGCTAATGAAAAACTGATTCATTTTCAAGAACACACCCTCCTGAAAATATAACAGACAGGGTGTGATCAGAAAAAAAAATATCCCTACAGTAAATAATAATTGCTTATGCAAGTTAGAAATGTAAACTTTGATGTTTGTTTTGCTTTCAAAAAATACTTTTTTCCCCCATTATCAAGCTTAGCTATCCAAAACATCAAATAAAATATGACTGACCACCGTGGTACATAACATTAAAATGTTTCCATATAATAAATTGCAGCCAAGCCTGATGCACTTCAATATGCTGTAACTCTTTGACAGTATTAATACTAAGGTTGGCTTGAAAACCGGTACTCATATGCAACTCATAGAAAAAGCTGGTACTCAAAGCAATCCTTCAATTGCAGCTCTAAAGGTAACACTTTTAGCATCCCTAGAGTCTGCCCTTTCATTAGGCACAGTGCACCTTAGCTTCTGATGACACTGATACCTATGTCCTATGTCTTCAATCACATTTACCTGCAAATGACCTATATTATAAGTCTTTAGCTGACTTCAGATAATCAGATAAACATGTACCCGTGAGGCAGCTCAGCTGTCATGCTTCAGATTATCAGGTTCTTTATTTAAAGAGCATTATTCTAGTTATGAGTTGTGATATTTCTTCTTCTAAATAATGCCTGACATTTACAATCTTCTCTCGATGAGAACTAGCTGCACGTCATGCCAAGTAGTGGCATAATTTGTAATTCAATGATGCCCATACTGTATATGGCCAACCAAAGAGAGGTATGCTTGTGTATACTTCTACACAAATTATGTTGGATTCTAAGCCCAGAGCCATCTTTTTTTTCACAGTCTATTGTTTCACTTCAATGTTGATGGGCAGACATGTTCTTTTAGATGTGGGCAACATCTGAACCCCACCCACAACAATGTAAACAGCTCTGCAGTAAATGTAGTGTAGCCCCTTCCTTACTCCTATATTTGAATTCTGATCAATCAGTACCTCCCAAGTTGAGTACTGATTGGTGCAGGGCTGGACAAACTGACCAATCATGTCATCGCTGACCAGACATGACTCTGACTGGTTAATCCAGGCTAAGGGGGAGATTTTGAAAGCACAGAAAGATGGCCATGTTATGTTTGCCTATGCAAATATGCTATTGCTTTATTGTGTGGAAAAACTCTATAAGAATTGAGCCCCAAAAATAAAGATGATACTTTTTCTGGGACTAATAGTGATGGTGTATTTCATTTAGCGGGAAGTCTTTCATTATTTACTTGTCCTACATTTCAGCAACTTGTCCTGCGAGAATGGAATCGGAGAGAACCATGTCGATTTGCGGGTAGGGTTGGGTATCACTAACCCTTTTCAGGCCCACTGAAGAAGCAGATCTTGATTCCCACCGAATAACGAGAGCCTCTCTTACACAGACAATTCTCTTTTAAACATGCTCTAGATCTCACAGCCGGTCTTCATTAGCAGTAGATGGTGACAAGCTGGTCCCCTTGAACACCGGAAGATGACCAGTTGGTCCTTTGACCAAAAGGGGTTGAGAACTATTAATTTGTATCAGTTCACTACTCACTAATGAAACTCTAGCATAGGCATCTCCTCTATGAAAACATAATTCCTTTCTGTGCCTTCCACAGAACATCCATGGGGATTTCCAATGATGCACATACTGCAGTTCTCTTACACTTACCCCATGCGTCATTATGTACTGGACAGTTGCATCTAAATGCAACTAAAAGATGACGTTCTTGTAGCAGTTTTTGCTAGGATTGCTGCAATTACTGAAATATGAGCTGAATGTTTGATGAATATCTTGATTATCTTGAATGTTTGATGAATAGGAGTGTATAGGAACAACTCAACTATCTCACACCAAAACTGGAATCAATACCAAATGCTAATCCTATTGAGTTAAGAGGTACCTCTCAGAAGGGTTCCCTGGTGGTTAGAATTTGGCGCTTTTACCACTGCAACCTTGGTTTGAGTCCAGTCAGGGAACCAAGCGGTCTTACCACCCTTAAACCATGCAGGGTTTGGCCTGGTCAGTACTTGGATGGGAGACCACATAGGAATACTTGGAGCTGTATGCTGTGGCCCAGTGGAGAGGGAATTGGCATCCCACTCCAGTATATCTGCCATGAATACCAAGTAGATCAGCATGGTGTTTTGCGGTTCATGAGATCATGGAGAGTTGTACATGACTGAATGACGCAAACACACACACCTCTCAGAAATCAAGTCTCAGCTTCAGACTTAAGAGACATACGTCATGCACTTTCCCAAACAAACCAGGAAGCACCAGTGCATAAATATGTTTTAGTCTTATATAGCCTATTTACTGTTTCTCCTCCACTATTTCCTAAATGGATGATTATGTGCTTTAATTGATAATATCATTCATTGTACGTTCACAGCTTTGGAGCTCTAGGCAATTTTATCACCAATGGGTCCACATTTCAAACATCACTGTAACTTTTTGTTTTCATGGTTGAGAAAACACAACGCCTATTAACTGGGAATCCTGTTGACCTAAGTGTCATCATCTGCCCAGCTCAGCATCAGGCTGATACATCCCATTAAGGAAGTAATAACATTTAATGTGATTTATTGTTGTCCATGTGACCTTCCTTTTATAAAAAGATATTTTCAAAAAGAAGCAGGTGGATGTACTATCACCACATCTACCAAAGCCTTTCTCTGCTCATAAAGATCCACTGTTTGTGAGTTAAATATGAAACGCTCAGAAATCATCACCTCAAGTCAGTGGATACGTTTTTGTTAAAATATTTCTGTGTAATATATTTTATGTTGAAATACAAAATCAATGTGTTTTCTTTTACATAACCATTTCTGTTCTCGATCCAATATGTAAACATGTTTGAAATTAAACTAACCCATTTAGTAAATTTGGAAAATAAATGATTTACAAATGATGTCATTGTAAATATGATTACAATCTAGCATTTTTAGCAATATTAGCTGTAGTCACTGGAATTAAAAATTAACATATGTTATTAAATGTCATCTAGATAATATTTATTCAGTCTGGTCTCCATGGCAACTATTCCAAAATTAAAATAAAAAAATAATATGTGTGTTTGCAATTAATAGAAATATATTGATTTAATTGTATGTTCCTTTATTTGCATAATTAATTTTTATGATTATTATCTACATTTTAAAAGCTGATGAATTTTGTTTTATGATATTGAGACTGAAGAGCAGCCAATCAAAGATATTTTACATAAGAGGGAAAAGGACAAAGGAATATAAGACAGATAGATCAATGATTAAGTTCCCACTCAAGGTGCAGTAATACTTCTGCCATTACAAAGGAGAATATCCGGTAACATTACAGTCTGACTCCACCTATAAGGGCGGAACAGCCCCAACATACCAGATAATTTACCTTGCACACTACAGGACATGTATATACATTTATGTCTAAATACAATGGCTGTAGTAAGAATGTAAAAAAAAAAAACTAAAAAAAAAAATGATTATAGTTCCACATAAGAAGCAGTGACTTCTATGATACAGTTGGCAACAGGTATAGGAATTAAAACAACGTAGGGTACACGCTAAGGTAAATGTTTACAGCAATTAAGAAGTAGTTGTGTTAACTGAGTGGGACAAGCTACAATCACAAATTTCTAACCAAAGAGGTAGAGAACAAAAACAATCGGTAACTAGTAACTAGTATAAACACTGCCCCACAGTAGTAAGTCATTTCTGGTTCTTATATGTATCAAAACATATCTTTCATTCATTTTACTTGCGTTAGCTTTCTGTTTCAATCATGGTTGATTGAGTATTCTACTTTTTATCCTTTGTGCATGAAAATACACCAATGCTCATATACAAAAACCAGTCTGCAAATTCTAATAGGACAGTTTGGTTCTCATCCTTTTGAAAATGTTATCCCTTAGAAAAGTATAGGCTACAGAAAAACAAAAATGTATTTTTTTCTATTATTATTATTATCTTTATTTATATCGCGCCAACATATTCCATAGCGCTGTACAGGGGTTTAGTACATGGCAAAAAACAAACTTAACACCTTATAAAGAATGGAGGGCCCTGTTTTTTGAGCATATAATCAAATTTCTATATTTCATATGTGTGTCTCTTTGGAACAGAGCATGACTGATCTAAAACTACAAATGCATTTTTGAAAGTTCCATACTTCTATGACAAATATAATTTTAATTTGATCCTTAATAATATAATTTTAATTTGATCCTTACTAATAATAGATTTTGTTTGAGTTAACAGCTGGTCATCCAGTGAGAGAGGGAGGATGACTGCACGAGAAATTGGAAGATGTGAGAGGAAGGATAATTAAAGAGACTGCTATCATAAACATTGCATACTTACTTATTGCATCATTACTACACATTGGTCATAGATTGGACTATCCATTAATTATATCACTGTCTTTTGTGATAAATGTTTGATGTAATGTTTGAAAACTGCAGTTAAAGGGTCTCTGGTGATCCAGTAGTTAGGCATCAGTGCTTTCATCACTGCAACCTGGGTTTGATTCCAGTCAGGGAGCCAAGAGGTCACACCCCTTTGAAGCCACGTAGGGTTGGGCATGGTCAGTACTTGGATGGGAGACAACCTAGGAATACCAGGAGCTGTACGCTGTGGCCCACTGGAGAAGGAACTGGCAACCTACTCCAGTATCTCTGCCATGAATACCTAGTGGATCAGCATAACCATGGACATAAAGATGTGTCTGGTGTTACTGTCCATGAAGTCACAGAACAACAAAAGCCATCCCAACTACTCATCAGTTACAGATAGAGCACTGAAAATAAAACATAAATGCATATACAGATTTTGAAAAAGATGCACTTTTCACCCATATATATATATTTGTGTTTATATGGGCTTCTGATACTCCTTATAGCCATCCTTCAGTGACCTGCATTAGTAATGATCATGGGTGTATAGCAGCTGCAGCCAATATGCTATACATAACAGCAGTGTATTTAGAGCTCTCATTCCTCCGAGACTGATTGGAGGAGCCTTATAACTGACTTTAGTTGATAACTCAATCAGTTAGAAGTTCCCAGCCTGCTCAGTGGTAACTTCACTGCCAGATATTGATGCTTCTCCTGCTGTGCCATCGAGGATGACTCATCTTGTAGTATATCTTTCTGCATGTGTCCTACACAGCAAATTTTGCTGCAGGTAATAATGAAAAGCAAGTGAATAAAGTGTTTGTATGTGCATTTACACAACAATCATCTGAGGATATTGACAGGTAAAGGGTGGTGAGAATATACTCAGAGATTTAGTTAAAGTTGTGTAATGCACTGGCAGGTAGATCTGGAAGAACAAGATGTGAATAAATACACATATTGTATATATTTTATACATGTGTATCTTCACAGAAAATACATGTTTTAAAAGAAGCAGAAAATGCAAATCTGTGTTCATAAATGCTGAAATTTAAGTTAAAAAAACTTGCACACTTTCTTATTTAGTAATATGCCATGTACTTGTGATCTAACATAATGATCATGTCCGGGTCTTGAGGAAATGTTTGAGAGCCCCTGCTTTAGACTATACATCAGTGGTCCCAACCTTTTCAGTTATATAGAGCATTTCAATTGAGCCGATGTTCCAATTTTTTCATCTGAAATTATGTATTATATGGTAGCTTTACGAGGGTTACATTCTACTAGAGGTTTATACAATGTACCCTCTTCTCAGTCCCATTCTCACTGAGAACTTAATTACCACTTGAACTTGTGGATGTGGGTGTGTTGGGGAGCACAGTGCTTTTATCTATAGCTAGTGTGTCTAGCAACATGGAGTGTACAATGCATGAACCCCTGAAAGAAAATCAATATGTTTTGAAAAATTACAATGGTTTAGAAACAAAAATCATAAATCTGTCTTTAACAAGGTTACAAATATACATACATGTTTCTCTATTTTAGTACAAAATCAGAATGAATGAAACTGATTAACTAAAGTGTGATAAAGCAGAGAGAATCTCAATACTCATGCTGAGTTATCCAGAAATACATGTCTGGTAGTACTGAGTCACCTATCAATGAATTACAACATAGGATTAGAACAAAAATAAATATTTAATCCCAAAAAAATAAAATCGCACACTTAATTAAACACTGGGAGTACAAAGTGAGGAATATTCACATAGTGACAGAGAAGGGGTGGCAGCTGTAAGAGCGTAATGAATTTAGGAATTAAGTATGTGGGTCATAATCATAAATAGGACGATGGACAGTACAAGGGACCAACTACTTCCATAGGTGGATAGGGGGCAGGAAACTAAAATGTAGATTAAAAGACAGACTAAAGCTAATTTGCTTTACAGGATAAGAAAAATACATATATTCTAGGTAGTTTATGATATATTTTAGATGTTGTATATGTGCATTTGTTTATATGGTCTATACTGCATTTGATATTCCATGTTCTGTAAAAATATTATATAGGTGTGTGCTATGGTTTTAAGTCTACAACCTATTCACTCTAAATCCTAGATACTATTATACCCTATCCTATCAATAATCCACAAACATAGGCACATAAAACGTACTCAGTCCTTTAATCCCTGGTAGAGCATTTCCGCTTATTTCTAATCTTTGATAAGCAGGTCCTTTGATAAGGATATACATATCCTTATTATTAATTATTTTTACCCAATACAAGAATTTAGTTTAAAAAAAATACAGTATTAACAAATTACAAAAATGGAGGGATAAGGATCTGTATAGGCCAAAAAGAGAGTAAAAGTTTAAATGATATAGGATGAAACAGAAGAGTAGATCATTTTGTTGCTGTAAGACAAGAGTAAAGTTTACTTGGGTAGAAAATGTGCAAAGTTTTAGAACATGTTTAATTTAGTAGTATATATTAGAAATCTGATAGGGAGGCATTTTGACAGCGGGCACTGATATGTATTTTGTTATCTTCACCTAGTGAATGTTCTGTTCCAAAACACAGGAGAGTGCAGGCAGGTACTCAGGATAGGTATGATAGGTGGATGGTGACATATTGTGATTGGATATGCTGCTGATTGGTCAGATGAAAGTGATCTGCATGATTCTTTAAATAAAGACTAAACAGAGGCAGGTATGGAGGGAGGAAAGTCCTCCCCACAGTAGGAATGTCCTGGCTAGTAATTATGTAAAGGCTGCTGAAAAAAAGAATAAGAAGTGGTGTGAGAGACAGAGCAACTTGGCTAAATCTGGTTATATCTATAAACTTGTGTCTAAACCTCTGTAAAACACAATTCACTTAGATAATACATATATACATGCACACACACACACACACACACACACACATATATATATATATATATATATATATATATATATATATATACCAAAACCATATAGCCTGGGAGTGGGAATAAAAGGGATAGCACAAAGTGGAGGAGAGACACTTTAGATGAATACTTTGCTGTCTAGATTTGGTTATAAGAAAAACCTTCAATCCCAAGCACTGCTTATTTACATTCTTAAAATGTGGAATAGAAATTACATGTAAAAGTAATGTTATTATTAGCAGCGTGGGAACTGGGAGGAATGGAGGGGCATAGGAACTAGGGGAACGAGGGGGACATACCCCCAGATTATATGAACAGAGGACACACAAAATTAAACGTAATAATGCATTACCTGATTTGGCCAATATAGTATGACAGTATGGAGCAGTTTGTTTCTCCATGGAAAGCTTTTGGCTACCCTATTTTAACAAAAACGAATATATAGAGGAAAGAACAGACACCTTTAAGTTCCAATCACAAGTTATAAACCCCTCCAGCCATGTAAATTGGCATATATGTAATCATATTGAAAAAAGTGTAGAATTGATTATAGAAATATATTAAAATATAACATTTATTTACAAATAATAAAAAATGTATATACAGTATAAATAGAAAGTTGATCCAATTGATTCAATATATAATGGCATCTATCATTATATATTGAATCAATTGGATCAACTTTCTATTTATACTGTATATACATTTTTTATTATTTGTAAATAAAAGTTATATTTTAATATATTTCTATAATCAATTCTACACTTTTTTCAATATGATTACATATATGCCAATTTACATGGCTGGAGGGGTTTATAACTTGTGATTGGAAATTAAAGGTGTCTGTTCTTTCCTCTATATAATAATTTCTGTTATATTATACACTGCTGATCACATCAGTTATTCCTTATGCTTAAATATGCATGGATATTGAAGCTATATATTAGCCATTCCCAATTTACATAAGGAGACCCCTATTATTGTTGTTCACCTAACCCTATTTTTCACCTCTTTTTAACAATCCTAGGAGGACGAAATGAGCAGCCAGGAGTCGGAAAGATACCTGGCCAGAAACAGTATTTGCACAAAGGTACATACAGCATTGTAATTCCAAATTGCAAGTATACTGATTCATGCATGTAGTTTTGCACCACAACACATGGCTTTTGTATTTATTTATTTTTTACTCTTTTCAATTTTGTCCAGGCTTCACTCTTCCCCCTCCTCACTTTCTACCTTTGCTCTCAGCTTTTGCTTCTTGCTCTTCGATAATTCCTCTTCCCTTCCTCTTCTTTTACCTCATCACCCATAACCCACCTACCCTCACACACACTATTTTCCCCTTAAAGTATCATGGAGGGTGAAAATTGGAGGGAATAAGCCTGTGTTATGCAGTGATATGATAGTGAGGTAGGAGGAGTATTTTGTTATGCAGTGATATGAAAGTGAGGAAAGAGTAACCTGTGTCATGCAGTTTTATGAAATTGAGGAGGGGGAAGCCTGTGTGACGCAGTTATATGATGGTGAGGAGGGGGGAGTGTTTATTATGCAGTGATATGCTAATGAGGTGGGAGGAAGCGTATGTTATACAGTGATATGATAGTGAGGAGGGGAAAGCCAGCGTTATGCATTGATATGATAGTGAGGTGGGAGGAAGCCTGTGTTATGAGGTGATTTGACAGTGAGGTAGAAGGAAGACTGTATTATAATGTGATATGATGGAGGGATGATACATTAGCAAAACATGACAGAAGATTCAAAGCCATCCATGACTACAGTACAACTATATTTCTGTTTTCCTCTGAATCAGATTTTGTGTCTGCTTTGCATACATGTTGTTTATTTATACAGTAGTTATATGTATACTAGCGTAATGCCCGTCAAAAAATGACAGCAAACAGATGTGTATGTTTTAAAAGTTGTTTAGTTATTAATATACACATGGAATTGTAAGGTAGCTAATGTTGTTTTCTGTGTACTACTGAAATATAGAATTCAAATTAATAAATTAATTTACATATTTTTATGCATTGTGTTGAAGAGCTGGCAATCTGTGTTGATGTTGCAGCAGCATTAGTGGTGTGGAGGTGCTGTGTAAGCGTGATGAACGTGTGCAGTGTAATAGTGTGCGTGCGCGATCCGAAACCGTTAACGTAGCTGTGTACTTCTGCATTATCCTAAAATGGCGGATAATGTGTGGTATGCGTCTTAGCGGATTATCGGTACGTGTTTTCCCTGGTTATAGTGCTGTAGCCTGGTTTTCGTTTTGTTCGTCCGGCATTTTTTCTGCGGCGCTCATTGCCAAAGTACTACGGTTTAACGCGCTAAGCCTGCTAAAGTACTACGGTTTAACAGTAAATTTGTTTGCCACACAACATGACGCTACATTTGTCCCTTTTTTTTTTTCTTAAAATAAATACAATATTTTTTTAATAAAATTTATATTTTTGTAATTTGCAACTTATATTTCATCAAATGCGTTGGTTTAGGCGGGAAATCCAAAGTTGCGCGAGACAAAGTCGTTAAATCTGTGTTAATGCATAAATCTGTAATTGCGTTTCGTAAAATGTACTCGCTACTGTCTTTTTACTCATTGCGCGGTTAATCCGCATCCTTTATCTCGTTGTTGTCAAACACATACATCTGTGGCTGTGTTTTACGCAGTTCGTAGTAGTATAGCCTCGTTTTCATTTTTTCCGGCGGCCATTTTTTTCTCGCTTAGCCGATTTTCGATCTTTGTAACTCTGCTAAATCGCTGTAAATTGGAGTTCCAACTCACTTCCAGACGTCCTGCCTGGTTCCCCATGCTGTAAGTGACCTTTATTTTATTTTTTAGTGTGTATTTAGTGTTTTTTTTTTAGTGTTTTGGTTCCGCCGCTTATGTCGTAATTTTTTTCAGCTCGTATTTTTTTTCTAAGTGCTACGGTTTAACGGCTCGCCTCGCTACTCGAGGCTCGCCTGCAATGAGCGCCTGCAGCGCTCATTGCCAAAGTGCCAAAGTGCTACGATCATACGCACTACGCAACACGTTTAACGGCTCGCCTCACTGCCTGCGGCGCTCATCGCTAAGTCGTACGCACTACGCAACGCAGCGTGACGACGGATCGTAGTTAGACAATTATAATATGTGATTATTACAATAGCAGGGGGGCATTGGGACATGTCGAGTAGCATCTCTTGCTCCCTTCTCTCCCTCTTATCCCTTCTGTCTGCCTCCCTCCAGCCTCTCCCCTCCTCTCTTTCTCTCTCCTTCTACTGCTCTTTAGACCTTTCTGCCTCCCTTTTTTTTCCCTTTTCTTTCCCTTCCTCCCTCCATTCCCATCCCTTTTTTCTCTTCCGCATTCCCATCTCTATTGCTGTCTCACCTCCTTATCATCTCATCCTTACTTTTTTATTTTCTTTTGCTTTACATTTTCTTTCTGCTTTTTGTTGTGAAAAAAATAATTTGGAGAAGAGCTAAAAAAAGGCGAAAAACTGCAAAAAATGTATGGTGAGGTAAGTTTGCTTTTTTTTAATACACACATGAAATATTGTACTTACAAAACATAAAAACAGTAGAAACATCTCCACAATCTCTGACAGTACACACCAAAGTCTTGTTAAGATAAATAGAACTTATAGTGACAGGGTATGAGATTAATCAGACGTTATTATTATTAAACTTTATTTGTAATGAACCAACATAGGGCCCCATGCTAATCCCTGAAAACTCACTGGCGAGTGCCATAGCGGAACAAAAACTTCTATGCTAATCACCCATCCCTAAAACATTGTGGAGCAAACTGCTACGCGTCACTGTTCCGAGTCTGAGTGAACATCACAACACAGAGGAAAAGCAAGGCATAAACCGCCATTCAGTTTTGTACTGAAAATAAATGACGAGTTACTCTCTGACAGTATGACACCCAAACCCTATGCTAATAAGTTTTATGGATCACTTGCGAATCAGGGAACTGATGTAATTGAAAAAACAGGAAAAAGATTTAAGAATACCAGAGACCACTCGCAAATGCTTTGGAAACCTTTGTTAACTCTCTCAGAAGCCTTTAAAGTGACATTATAGCACAAAAACACTACAAAATTATGATATTTCAACATTATTTGACATCTAACAATCTGATATCAACATATGTATAATTAATAAATATGATATGTTGGTATTAAGCCTGTTTATGATACAAAATACATGGTAACACACAACCCAGTACTCAAGGGGTTAATACATGTCACAAACCCACATTGCCTAGGAACAAACACTCTAGAGCATTGTCTATAAAATATCATATTTTAACACATACTTTATTTATTGAATCTATAAATACAATTGTCACATCTTTTTAATTTTAAAATATATTAATAAATAAAAGAACAATTACATTATATATATATATATATATATATATATATATATATATATATATATATATATATGTTACCTTGCTGTAGGTATTTATGGGCGGTTGTTCCTGCACTTCCCACTTATTATAAGTTTTATGACATTAACATTTCCTATTGGCTCCTAGGGCTGTCTCATCCGTAAAGCTTGGTTTGACTGCTCCCTGCACACATATCTGTTTCGGCAACAGACCAAGATTTACAGATCTGAGCTGACTGCTGTAATTTAGGGGAATTAATGATTTGAGTTAGTGTAGAATTTAGGAGAAAAAAAGCTCCCACAGACTTTTTACTACATTACCCTAACTTAGAGCACCTGGTTTACATGGGGCTCATATTCCGTAGAGCTAAACAAGGTAGATACAAGTCAAAAACAATTATAACAAATTACAATAGAATGGAGGGCTCTGTGATTGAGTTTAAAATCACGCATACAAAGTGCTTTATCTAAAGCACCCAATAAGATTTAAAACTCACAAACTTACAGTCTAGACATTATCTACTTAATACTAAAACAGTTAAATATCTGATATCCATATGTAGAACCTCTTCTTTTAAAAAGTGAAAATAATCTTCCATAATACATACACAAAAAGTTGTACACATGTTTTATGCCAAATAATTAACTTTTTTAGTAGATAACCATTTTTTTATGTTTTGTAAGTACAATATTTATGCATGTATTAAATAGAGGGAAGTATTTTTTTAGTAGGGTTAATAAAGAATAGTATACAAGAATATATCTATTTAAACAAGATTATAAGTAGGAATCAACACAGATTTATGAAGGATAGGTCATGTCAAACTAGTCAAAATAGTTTCTATGAAGAGGTTAGTAGGAACTTGGATCAAGGCAACTCAGTGAATGTAGTATTTTTGGATTTTGCAAAGGCTTTTGATACAGTGCCACATGTGAGACTGTTGAGCAAACTAAGGAATACAGGAATTGCAGTAAATATCTGCTCATGTATTGGGAGCTGGCTAAAAAACAGGAAGCAAAAGGTGGTTGTAAATGGAACATACTCAGATTAGACTAATGTGGTAAGTGGGGTTCATCAGGGTTCAGTATTAGGTCATCTCCTTTTTAACATATTTATTAATGACTTGGAGGTGGGACTGGAAAGTAGTGTCTCCATTTTCGCTGATGACACAAAGCTGTGCAAGGTAATTAAATCAGATAATGATGTGCTTTCCCTCCATAAAATTGAGGAATGGCAGATGAGATTTAATACGAATAAATGTAGAGTTATGCATATGGGAAGGAAAAATAGCCATGCAATTTGTAATCCTAATGGAGCAAATATAGGGGTATCAGATAAGGAAAGGGATTTGGGAGTACTTGTGGATGACCACCTAGGTAACAGTGTTCAAAGCCAACCAGCAGCTGCAAAGGCTAATAAAATATTAGCATGTATTAAGAAGGGCATAGAAGCAAGGGAAGCAAAGTAAATTCTGCCACTATACAAATCTCTAGTACGCCCTCATTTGGAATATGGAGTACAATTTTTGGGCACCAGTTCATAAAAAGGACATTTTAGAGCTGGAAAAGGTACAGAGGAGGGCAACAAAACTAATAAGGGCAATGGAGGGGCTATGTTATGAAGAAAGACTAACCAAATTAAGCTTATTTTCTTTAGAAAAAAGGTATCTAAGAGGAGATATAATTACCTTATATAAATACATCCAGGGTCAGTATAAAGATTTGTCAGGGGAACTTTTTGTGCCAAGAGGTTTTCAACTGACAAGAGGACATCCCTTGAGGTTAGAAGTAAAAAGATTCCACCTTAAAGAAAGAAAATGATTCTTCACAGTAATGGTCTTTAATCTGTGCAATTCTCTACCAGAGGAGGTGGTGACAGTGGTTTCGATAGATAACCTTAAAAGGGACTAGATTTATTTCTAATTAAAAAGGGAATTCAGGATTATCCCGGGTAATTAGAGAGAGAGTATTGATCCAGGGAGAAATCCGATTGCCAGTATCTGGGGTCAGGAAGGAATTCATTTTTTCCCCCTTTGAGACGACTGTCTAAGTTGCACTTTTTTTTCTGTTTGCCTTCCTCTGGATTCATTAATAATAAAGAAAATACAAAATAAATAAATAGTTGATTAATAATAAATTAACAATTAATTAACAACTAATTAATTAATAACTAATCCGCATATTACAGATCAGAGGAGATTTTAAAAGGTTGAACTAGATGGACTGACAGTCTTTTTTCAACCTCAATTACTATGTAACTATGTAACTATGTAACATCAAATATTTTCCCGTCATTTTTGACGGGCAAATTACTAGTAACAGTAATGATAAAACAACAATAGTATAATTATGTCTTCATACTTGTTCCAGCATATTTGTACACTGTATCTAAACAGCCTTATTTGGGTATTTTAATGTGCAATTTTGGCCAACAATAGTGCAGTCATGCAACTTGGGGAAGGTATAATTACAAAGTTACCATATTTAAGAACACTGTGTACCCATTTGTGAAACAATATTAAAGATAAAATCCCTTTTAGTTAGAGATATTTATAGCAATATCTGAGAGTTTAAGTATGTCTATAATACTTCATATTGTTGAAAGTTGGAATAAATGAATATGGCAGTTTTGAATGATAAACACCAAAAAGAGTGAGTACCTATCTGGGATCAGTCAGCATATATAGTTCAAAAATAGATCAATTAATTATGACTTTATGTCATACATGTGCAAATTGAGAGGGGAAATTGTCAGTGGTAATGTTTAACACTTTAACATATAGAAGAAAAGAACACTAGAACTACTGATAATTTTCTGATCATTGGCATAATTATAAATTTGGGCTGAGATAAAGCAAAAAATACAATTTTATTAACAAAAATTAAAAAACAATTTTAAAACCGACAATTAAAATATAGATCCAATGCTGATAGCAGTAATGAAAAAAAATATATATACATATATACATAATTCAATAAAGTGGATCTTCACGTCTACATCTATGAGCCTCCATTGAAGCACCTCCCGCGAAACGTGCTCTTCAGGCCATCAGCGACTTTCCCTCCTGATGACGTCACATGCCGGATCGATACACGATGAGATATCACGCTTAGCTCACATCTATGTTGAATATTATATACTTTCTTAATTCACTGGAATGCAATCTTATCAGACGTCCATATGCATATTACATTGTACTTTTTAGTGATTATTAGCAAATTGCATTATATATTTGTGGGATATAGTTAAACTATATGGGATATAACCTCATGGTTAATACAACTAAGGCATTGATTTTTGTTACTTTTCTCTGAGCCTAATTTATACATTGCTCTATCTAATTGGGGTATTATTTGTATATATCACATATATTTGCTATTGCATATATGCTGTTTGGTTATAAGCCAATTTGAAAGTCAATAATAGAGATACTGTATTAATTGAGATTTCATAAATGCATGGTGCATACATTTATATCAAGTATTTATTATTTCATTGAAATCAACTGTATATAGTGAAAAGTATCTGTACATATTGTACCGTATATATCAATATATAGTGAATTCACGCATGTTAGACGTGAATTATTTTGTACTCTATCATTTACAGTGATATGACATATGTACATTACTTACTCTGAATAGTATGCCTAATTTTCATAGATGTTAACATACATTATAGACATTTGTATTAGATCCAGTATGTTGCATACATATAATTGAATTTTGGTATCAAAACAGAGCTACTGTGAAAAAGTGTGGACCTGTGTCTCTTCAGAAGTGTACATCTATAAGTTGAATGGCAGGTACAGATATGCCAGTTTAAAGAATTGTCCTTAGATGAGTGTAATAATCATACTAAGAGGGCAAGTAGTGGATCCTATTCCAAACTCCGCTACCAATACATGGATTTTCCTGATGTAGACTTTGGTTGAGACATTTGAAAATCCACTTTGTTGAATTTTGTATATATGTATACATATTTTTTCATTACTGCTATCAGGAGGGGACCTACATTTTAATCATCAGTTTTTAAATAGTTTTTTTTTTTTTTTTTAAATAAAATTTGATTTTTTATTTTATTTCAGCCCAAATTTATGATTACTGATTATGCCATTGATCATAAAATCAGTGGTTCTGGTTTTCTTTATTTCTGATTGATAGTCAATCAAAAGTAAAAAAAAACACCACAGAAAACACTAAGTAGAAGCAACACACTATAATCTGATAGATTACTATATAATTATTCATACTAACAGCCTTATTAAATTCCAGCCTCGTAGATAAGAGGCTTCTACTTAAATCCTACATGCTGCAAATTTCTCAAAGTTACGATGCTATTAAATTATCCCTTCTGCGAACAACGTGTGAGCTTTGCAGCAGGGCCGTCCGTATCAACACAGAGAAAATCTACATGAGGAGTGACAGCCTGCGAGACCATCTCTTATTTTCTGACATTAGAGTGGTGGTGGTGGGGGGGGGTTATTAGGGGGTAGGTAGGTAGTGTAGGTAGGTAGTATAGGTGTTAATATATTAGTGTAGAGGGGGGTTAGTTTAGATTCAATTGTTTATTGGGGGTTATAGTGCAGTGTAGTGTTTGTAGTTAGTGTCATGATGGTCCTTGAGGACCGTCATGGCACTTATGTGGTTAATGTTAGGGTTTTAACAGCCCCATAAGGGTCATAATATACCCTTATGGGACTGATGGGGTTAAATAAAGGCTTATGGGGGTCTGTATTGACCCCCATGAGTTACAGGGTTAATTAAGTGCTTATGGGGGTCTGTATTGACTCCCATGAGTTATAGGGTTAATTAAGTGCTTATGGGGGTCTGTATTGACCCCCATGAGTGGCAGGGTTAATTAAGTGATTATGGGGGTCTGTATTGACTAAATTTAAATGCAGTGGGGGCATGATTTATGCTGATCGGGGGCCCCTGCTGCAAGGGGTTAATGTGGGGGGGATGTGTCTAGGGAGCAGGGGGCTGCTCCGAGACAGCATGTAGAGGCTTTAGGATCCCTTGCTAGCACTTTTTTGTGCCCGTAGGGATTCTTTCGAGGTGCAAGATTCACCTCATAGATTTAAGGCTGCGTGTGACTCTGTAGCTCTGTCAGAGCTTATTCTCGGCCATTTTTCGGAGTCATCTCCCAAATCAGGCTGTGAGGGACCTATTGGGGATTCAGTCCTTGCAAACAGCAAGAAACTGCCTTTTGCGAGGACCGAGGGAACTAAGAGGGCTAATTTAATAGGGCCCTAAGTGTGGTTGTGCCCCGCCATTATTTTATTATTTTATTTGGTTGATTTTAATATATGTTATAATAAATCTTTACATTTTTAACTTTATAAAAGTGTATATGCAATAATTTACTATGATGTTGTTCAATAATGACAAAAATGTTTTTACTTTGAGCCTATAATTCTATTTCTGCACTTTAGGATAGAGCACTATCTAAGAGTTGCCTTTTCTTTCTCAACATGTCTTAACACGATTATGATGGCATTGGAGATGCCCTGCTGCCCACACACAGGTAAATTAGATTTTTTGAAAACTGTTCATAAGTACAGGAAATCATATTATGTTTGTTACATCACATCTTTAGAGCTAGATGATGGGTGAGTGTTTGTAGTTATAGTTGGAAGGAGGAGTGCGGGAAGAAGGAATAGACAGAACTTCAAAGCCTTTTATTTTTTTCCAATTAAAACTAGCTGTATGACTTTTTCCTGCTTAGTTAGTCACACCTTAAGTTTTCAAACTCACAAATATATATATATATATATATATATATATATATATATTTTTTTTTTCATTGTGCAGTGTTCCTTTAACTTTGCAGTGTTCCGTATAGAAGTAGATACAAAATAGGAAAGATAGGTGGCTCTAGGTATAAAAAGATTCTGGGATGGAGACTAGGGGTGCTACTTGAGGATATTATTAACTAAATAACAAAAACAACCCGCCGCAACTTCGCTCTATGACGTCATACGCAGACGCATAGGCGATACGCGGGTAGTTTTGGAGCTTAGGCGTTTCATAATTACATAGACCAACCATCTATATTACTAAGTCTGATTAATACTATCGACACCCATCTAAAACCTATGAGTTAATATACAATATGATATGTGGAATTAGATAGTACAAACCCTAGCTCCATAGTTCAAGTAGTGGAATATATGATCAGAATACTATTGCAGTACTGGACTCTCTTTCATAACGCATGACTGGTTAATACCCCTATACCTTACCAAGCACTAGCACTTTATTTTCACTGTATTGATTATTACTATTATTATAAATCCTTATTAACTTGACTAATATTAGCACAAGAAACTTTATTACAGTGCAATATACATTCTAAAGGAAGCAATATATATAAGTGCAATCACTAAATCTCTTACAATAGCACTAGACACTTTTAAAGGTGTAATATATAGAAGTGCAAATACAGAGGTCTAGCATTTGGACCTTTGTTTCTGCTACTTATCAGTATTACACTATCACCTTATGAACTAGGGTATTGCAGAGTACCTATTACTTTAATAAGAGGATATAGGGATTATTGGAATATTTCCCAGTCTAATAATTTAAGTTAATGTTTAAGTGAGTCCTCAATTATCCAGAATTTTCCCTACTTACGTTATCTCGTCAGAATTTCAATATTTTAATAACAAGTTTTAACAAATATTAATAAACGTTAAGTTTTATATTTTTTGCTGCTCTATATTGCTATTTGGGCAGAGGGTGTGCACTTCAACCCCAAAGGATACTTGTTCTGTCCTTTTTTCCGTACAGAAGCACATATAATTATATAAATCTGCTGAAGCTGCTATTCTTCCAATGACATTTTAGAATGTTATAATATATTCATCATTAACTACCACTTTTAATTACCTGATGGTCAAAATATTTTGTGTGATTTAAATTACAAGAGCTAGACTGAATAAAATGATAGTTCTCCAGGGTAGGTCATAGCTTAAAATACCACTGTACATTCCTTCACCACCCCCCCCCCCCCCCCCGCCACACTCCTTAAGCCCTAATAAATAAGACAACCGCAGGATGCAAGGCTTAAAATAAGTAAGTAGGATAGGATGGAAATTTTGTTACGCAAAATACATGATTTTCTTTCAAATTGGTTTTACGCTCATGGCAGCTGCTAATATTGTTAGTTTATTTTGTGAAGTTCTTCCTGAACTACATTAGTTTTTTAGTAAATCTAGGGCCATATTCAAGTCAAAGCCTGCAACTCAATTGCAGACAGCCGAATGTCTGTGAGTGTGTTGCAGGTTCTCGTTTATCTCCGATTACGATGCTATTCAATTAAACAAGGGCGCAAGTTAGGAGCCAGAGCATCAAACCCGTAAAAAGACTGTTTTCACCAGTAACGCTTCCGGGTATCAGATCCGAATAAAGCTCCCCAAAATCATTAAAGGCCGTAAATTGCGATCCCGGCTCAGGTCAATTAACTAATAGGAAGCGGAGGAAGTGGTTTAAAGGACTGCGAAATTCGTAAATCAATGACTGTGCTGTAGCTGAGAAAGCAAACACACAGGTCTAGGTGTTGGTTAGTTTTTGTGTGAGATAAAGAGAGATAGAGAGAGATAGATAGAGACTGAGAGAGACATAGACAGTGTTAGAGAGAGCGAGTGAGAGTGCCAGTGAGAGACTGGGCCAACACCATGGGCAACAGCATCTCCATTGTCGGCACCATCTCCAGTGCCGTCAGCACCATCTCCAGTGTCGCCAGCACCATCTCCAGTGCTGTTAGCACCATCTCCAGTGCCAATACCTTCTCCATTGTCAACAGATTCCATACTGTCAACACCATCCCTATCCCTACAGGGCACACGAACACAACGGGCAACACCTCTGGCCTCAACCACAGCATATCCAGAGTACACCATCCTTCGGAGACGGAAATTACGTCCCCACACCAGGCACCTTGGGGGACATATATCGGCATATCTGCTTGGCTGATGAGCGCGAGAATGGAGTAGTCCAACAGCTGACAGCTCCGCTGGCACGACAGAATTAAATTGCTACCAGCCAGGTCGAAAGCATTCAAGCAATATATGGTGAGGTGAGGAGGCATAATCTTCAGATGAAGAGGTACATGCAAATGGCTGATAAGGACAGACAAGCCCAGACATATCACTTGGCGTGGCTGGTGCAGTTTGCTAAAGCCCACTTGCTGACACCCTAGCCTTCAGTTCCACAGGCTCCACCACCACCACCTCAGCCAGAGCCTGCAGCCTCCTCATCTCACCCCTTACCACCAATGACAGTTGCTATACAGCCACCCCCTTAGCCAGAGCCAACAGCCTCATCTCACCCCATACCGCCAACGACCACAGTTGGATGCACCCCTCGATCCAACACCTCTTGTCCATGGTAGAGGGAGGAAGCGCGTAGTTCCAGAAGGTGTGGGCCCCGTGCTCAGAAAGAGGAAGTAGGTGTGAAAACCTTTCTCCAGAACGCACCACACAGACCATGGTTTGTGCAAAACACTGTGTGAATACACATGTGAAGCAATTCGAGGCTCCACCACCTGCTGAATACAATTTGTCTCATTTGTTGTTTCCCATAAAACATGGCCTGTCTAAAGGCTGCTGAGGAGAGGTTTGAGAACCACTGCCCTAAGTCCTCCTCATCCACACTCCACACTAAATATCATTTTGTATTAATGTTGACATACTTATGGCTGGCTACAGAATGTGTACACGTATGGTTATGTTGAATATTTCTGCGATTGATGTTCAATGTGGACTGACGTTGCGATGAGATGTTGAAGTCAATCCAATTGTTGTTCTGAATGATATCTTCTTCTTGCCTCTGTAGGTCTCAATAGCCCAATCTCACAACCATGAAGGCATGTTCCTCAACCTCCTCTGTCTGTGTCACATATTCTGCTAATTAATTACAGATTATTCATTAATATCTGACAACACACTGTGTGTGGGTTAGATCAGTATGGCATTATCCATGATTATGTTCATCTGTTTAATTGAGCAGATCTAGACAAGTTGTAAGTGCTATGCACATTAATGTTTTCTTTAATTAAATGGAGTGATTTCCGATGATCCTTTTTTTCATCAGATTCCGGTTGCAGTGGTGTAGTGACCACATGTCACCATGGTAGGTGCTATGCATCATGCTTATTCTAGACTATGACATTACCCCCTTTAGGTATCCCCTTGTTCACAAGCACAACCTTTTGCCCTTACGGTATCCGCCCACAACACACCATGATAATAATGCACAGTCTTGTCCATTCCTGATTGTGCTCTGTGTATGAAACAAAGCTTTGTTATACTGTTCTAACCATGTGTTTTCATTGGTTGGGGCTATGGGACATCCACATACATCACATTTGTATCACATTCCTATATATGTAAACTAATAAGCGAGGAGGGCAGTTGAGGCATTGAAGCATTCCGAGCTCACAGGACTTAGGCAATAAGCGCTGAAGCAAGGGGAGCAGTTGAGGAATTAAAGCAAGTGGTACTTAGGCTCAAATGAGCGCTTAAGAAGTGGAGCACTTAGGTTGCAACGAGCGCCAAAGGCGCTCATTGCAGCCAACACCGCCGTCACACATGCGAGCTTAGGAAAATAAATACATCGGAAAAATAAAAAAACAGAAAAACAAGAAAAATAATATAAAATAAATAAAAACACATTCACACACAGCTCAGGGGGAGAGCCAAGAAGCATGGGAGAGAGGTTGCAAGCCATTTCTAGCCTTATTTGACGTGTCTCGTCACACAAAAATCGGCTAAGCGAGGGAAAAAAATGGCGGATGAAAACGAGGCTGAGCAAAGCCAGGCACGCAGGACTTGGAAAATACACAACGGTAAAGACACTAACACACCAACAACGCCAGGCACGAGGGACTTTGCAAATAAAAGCCAGTCAGCGCTCGCCACACAAACAGCAGACACGCAGAAGAGAAAAACACAGGAGAGGGACAGGGGGAAAATGCTGGAAAGAGACACATGGCATTCCCAAGCACAAAACTTGCAGGTTAATGAACCCAGCAATGAGCGGTGGTGAGTGGGCTTTTGTACCTGAATGAAGCTGTGAGCTATACCATATAGGGCCACTGTAGGTGGGCACGTCATAGCAGAGAGGTCAGACAAATCCCAGTCCACTAGAGGAGGAACAGGCAACCCACTCCAGTATCTTTGGCATGCAAACCGAGACATTAGTAGGTGTGCAGCAGTCCATAGGATCACAGAGAGTCGGATACAAGTCAGAGAACAACCATATGTGAAATGTTTCCCTGGTACTTGTTATACAGTCAGGTCCATAAATATTGGGACATCGACATAATTCTAATCTTTTTGGCTCTATACAGCACCACAATGGATTTGAAATGAAACAAACAAGATGTGCTTTAACTGCAGACTTTCAGCTTTAATTTGAGGGTATTTACATCCAAATCAGGTGAACAGTGTAGGAATTACAACAGTTTGTATATGTGCCTCCCACTTTTTAAGAGACCAAAAGTAATGGGACAATTGGCTGCTAAGCTGTTACATGGCCAGGGGTGTGTTATTCCCATTTACAAAGAGCAGATAAAAGGTCCAGAGTTCATTTCAAGTGTGCTATTTGCATTTGTTGCTGTTAACTCTCAATATGAGATCCAAAGTGAAGTGACTATCAGTGAAGCAAGCCATCATTAGGCTGAAAAACAAAACAAACCCATCAGAGAGATAACAAAAACATTAGGTGTGGCCAAATCAACTGTTTGGAACATCCTTAAAAAGAAAGAACGCACCGGTGAGCTCAGCAGCACCAAAAGACCTGGAAGACCACGGAAAACAACTGTGGTGGATGACCGAAGAATTCTTTCCCTGGTGAAGAAAACACCCTTCACAACAGTTGGCCAGATCAAGAACACTCTCCAGGAGGTCGGTGTATGTGTGTCAAAGTCAACAATCAAGAGAAGACTTCACCAAAGTGAATAGTAGAGGGTTCACCACAAGATGTAAACCATTGGTGAGCCTCAAAAACAGGAAGGCCAGATTAGAGTTTGCCAAACAACATCTAAAAAAGCCTTCACAGTTCTGGAACAACATCCTATGGACAGATGAGACTAAGATCAACTTGTACCAGAGTGATGGGAAGACAAGAGTATGGAGAAGGAAAGGAACTGATCATGATCCAAAGCATACCACCACATCAGTGAAGCATGATGGTGGTAGTGTCATGGCGTGGGCATGTATGGCTGCCAATGGAACTGTTTCTCTTTATTGATGTGGCTGCTGACAAGAGCAGCAGGATGAATTCTTAAGTGTTTCAGGCAATATTATCTGCTCATATTGAGCCAAATGCTTCAGAACTCATTGGACTGCGCTTTACAGTGCAGATGGACAATGACCCGAAGCATACTGCAAAAGCAACCAAAGAGTTTTTTAAGGGAAAGAAGTGGAATGTTATGCAATGGCCAAGTCAATCACCTGACCTGAATCCAATTGAGTATGCATTTCACTTGCTGAAGACAAAACTGAAGGGAAAATGCCCCAAGAACAAGCAGGAGCTGAAGACAGTTGCAATAGAGGTCTGGCAGAGCATCACCAGGGATGAAACCCAGCGTCTGGTGATGTCTATGCGTTCCAGACTTCAGACTGTAATTGACTGGATTTGCAACCAAGTATTAAAAAGTGAAAGTTTGATTTATGACTGGTAATCTGTCGCATTACTTTTGGTCCCTTAAAAAGTGGCCGGCACATTTACAAACTGTTGTAATTTCTACACCGTTCACCTGATTTGGATGTAAATACCCTCAAATTAAAGCTGAAAGTCTGCCGTTAAAGCAGATCTTGTTCGTTTCATTTCAAATCCATTGTGGTGGTGTATAGAGCCAAAAAGATTAGAATTGTGTCCCAATATTTATGGACCTAACTGTATGTCATGTGGCGGTGTAATTTGGCCACTATTTGTTGTCCCAATGTAGATATGATAAGAGATATGTATATAAGGTGATCTTTGTATTTTTAAGATCCACATTATAGCCTCTATGAGTGTGAAAGGGTTAATATATCAGCCATTTGCATGTATTTGTGTTGCAATTTAATGAGGTAGGGTGTCCTTAATAGCTTTCAGCATGTTGCAGCATGGCTTTTCATATTGGCATATGCATGACCATTACAAATATGTGGGTTTTTATTTTTTTTTGTAAACCCTTTGCGGGTCCTATTTGGAACCCGTAAGCTTGGGGCAGCCATTTTGCATTTGCAGGCTTTATTACGGGTGCGGTATTGAGCGATTTTTGCAATTGAATAGATATTAGCGATTTTAGCATTCAGATGTCTTGCAGCCTTGACAGATCAAAGGCTTCGGGAGGCAGTAAGTTACGAGTTTAACCAAGGCCGTAGCTTGCGACCTCACTTATGGGCTACCGGATCTCCCGAAACCTCAATTGAATGAGGCCCCTAGTCTGTAGGATGACATAGAAATATCAGCAACTAGATAGCGCCACTGAGATGCCAGTGAATTTATTGTCAGTGTAAAGCTTATAATCTGCCAGTATCCTAACACCTAATGCCTAACACCTTACACCTAACCATAACACCTAACCCTAAAATGTAAACCCAACTCCTACCCCTAACACCTTACCCTAACATCTTACCTGAAGAAATTCACTGAAAAAGCAGCTATCCCACCCAGTGGTCGATATTGCAGCCAGCCAACTGGAAAGGTCCAAGAAAGGTTCTCTAACCCCTAACCCTAACAACCACCCCTACACCTAACCCTAACACCTAACCCTAAAACCTAGTCCTAAAATCTAGTCCTAATACCCAGCCCCTATCCCTAACACCTAACCCTAAGAAATTCAGAGAAAAAAGCGACTGCGCCACCTAGTGGTCAATATAGCGGCCAGCCAACAGGTAAGATCCAAAAAAGGTTCACTGAGTTTTATCCAAGTTTCTCAGTAGATATCCTATTGTTTAAGAATTGAAGTCTGTGGGTAACATGGGCAAGAAGCAGCCCAATTTCCACATACCATATACTGCTTCTACCACATTACATGCAGACAGGCTAATGCTATACTGTAATTTTTATCCATACAGTACAGGAAATGGCTGTATTCTCTTTGGCAACATTTACATATGTACATAGCTTTCAGATTCAGTGTTACAAAATATGACTTCTTGCATAATGATATATTTTCAGTTACAGACAATCCAAAACCTACCATTAAATTAATATTGAAGCTTAGTGGTGCAATACTCACAGCTTTAGAGTAAAATGGAAATCTCATACAGTATGTTAGCATGTTTGAAGAACTAACATATATATTTCACTAGCTACTTGCCCGTAAAAAATGACGGGAATTCATTTTTTAGCCTTGCAATGCTGTTTGGAACACAACGTGAGCATCACTGGTGCTCATTGCAAGTCTCTCTCCCTGCCTACTTCCTCCCTTGTGTCTCATTTTCCCCTCCTCTCCCTCCCTTGTGTCTCCCCCTCTCCCTCACCTTTGTCTCCTTCCCCCTCCCTCCTCTGTGTCTCTTTTCAGCCGTCTCCCTCCAATATCTCTCTTTCCCCCTCTCTCCCTCCCATTTCTCTCTTTGCCCCACTCTCCCTCCCCTGTGTCTCTTCCCCCTCTCCCTCCCCTGTGTCTCTTCCCTCCCTCTTCCCCCAAATCTTTCCACCCCTCCTTCCCCATCTTTCCCCCTTCCCCCCTTAGCCCCCTTCCTCCTTATCCTCCTCCCTCCTTCCCATCCTCCTCCCTCCTTCCCCTCATCCTCCTCCTCCCTTCTTCCTCCTCTCCAATTACCTCCTTACTATCATGCAATGAGCTCCTGCTGATGATCCTTCCCCTCAGCACGTCTTCTGCCTGTGACTGGACCGGTATATGCTAATGACGTGATGTGCATGTGAAGCTCATTGCAGCCCAGGTACTGGTGGTGATGGGAGCCCTGGTGGCCTTACGATGAGCCCCCAGTCGGGTGTTGGTAACGCCAACTGCTCGCATCGCTTTGGGAGGCTCACAGGCATCCCTCACTGTGCGAGGGACGCAACGTTCGACCAACATCGTAAGCGTTCTCCACACTGACAACTATTATAGTGATAGTTACATAGTAATTGAGGTTGAAAAAATACTTTTAGTCCATCAAGTTCAACCTTTTTAGATCTCCTCTGATCTGCAATATCTGGATTAATTGTTAATTGATCCAGAGGAAGGCAAACAAAAAAAAGCAAAAAAAAAAATAAAAAAAACACGAGTGAAACTTTGCTAATTGTCTCAAAAGGGAAAAAAATCCTTTCTGACCTTCAGATACTGGCGATCGGAATCCTCCCTAGATCAATACTCCCTCTCTAATTAACCTGGATAACCCTGAATGTCATTTTTTTACTATATCCAATACCTTTTTAAAGTTATCTATCAAATCTGCTGTCATCACCTCCTTTGGTAGAAAATTCCACAGATTAAACACCCTTACTCTGAAGAACCCTTTTCTTTCTTTAAGGTTGAATCTTTTTACTTCTAACCTCAAAGGATGTTCTCTTGTCAGTTGAAAACTTCTTGGCATAAAAAGCTCACTTGACAAATCTTTATACTGACCCTGGATGTATATATATAAGGTAATCATATCCCCTCGTAGATGCCTTTTTTCTAGAGAAAATACGTTTAATTTGGTTAGTCTTTCTTCATAACTTAGCCCCTCCATTCCCCTTATTAGTTTGTCGATCATCTCTGTACTTTTTCCAGCCCTAAAATGTTCTTTTTTTGAAATGGTGCCCAAAATTGTACTCGATATTCCACATGAGGGCGTACTAGGTACTTATATAGTGGCAGAACTAGATTTGCTTCCCTTGCTTCTATACCCGTTTAAATACATGCTAATATTTTATTTGCCTTTGCAGCTGCTGTTTGGCATTGAACACTGTTACCTAGGTGGTTGTCCACAAGCACTCTCCAATCCCTTTCAATATCTGATACTCCTAGATTTGCTCCATTAAGATTATAAATTGCATCTATATTTTTCCTTCCTAAATGCATTTATCATATTAAATCTCATCTGCTATTTAGTTGCCCATGTCTCTAATTTATGCAAATCCCTTTGGAGGGAAAGTACAACTTAGTCCAATCTGAATATGTTCCATTATTATTATTATTATCGTTTATTTATAATGCGCCAACATATTCTGTAGCACTGTACATAAGATAAGTTCAAGACAAAGATACATACAAATTAACACATAGTAAAACAAGGAGGGCCCTGTCTTTGAGTTTGGAATCCAGTGTCCATGGTGCTTTCCCTAAAACACCTTGTGGGATTGAAACTCGCAGACTTACATCCTAAAGGTATTGTGTGAGGAAAAGGAGGGAGAGAGATTTGAGAGTGTGTTAGGGTGAGAGGTGATACGCTTCTTTAAAGAGATGTGTTTTTAGAGAGGATTTGAATGATTTGAGGTTGGAGGATAGTCTGGTGGAGCGAGGCAAGGAGTTCCAGAGAATTGGGGCAGCACGAGAAAAGTCCTGAAGGCGATAATGAGAAGAGGTGACAAGAGTTGTGGAAAGAAGAAGGTCATTAGCAGAGCGAAGAGGGCATGTGGGGGAGTATTTGGAGATGAGACCAGAAAGGTATGGGGGAGTGCACTTGTTGAGGGCTTTGAAAATAAGGGTCAGGATTTTAAATTTTATTCTGGAGGCTATGGGAAGCCAGTGGAGAGATTGACAGAGAGGTGATGCCGACACTAAACGTTGTGTACGGAAGACGAGTCTAGCAGAGGCATTCATAATGGATTGAAGGGGAGATAGTCGGGTGGTGGGGAGGCCAGCAAGAAGCGAGTTGCAGTAGTCCAGTCGAGAGATGATGAGAGAGTGTATGAGGATTTTAGTTGTGTCCTGTGTAAGAAAGTGGCGAATTCTGGAGATGTTTTTTAGATGGAGAAGACAAGATTTAGTTAGTGATTGTATGTGAGGGATGAAGGACAGGGCGGGGTCCAAAAGAACCCCAAGACAACGGGCTTGGGAGGAGGGGGTGATGATGTCATTGTTGACAGTAAGAGAGATGTGAGGAATTGAAGCTGTGGGAGAGGGGGGGAAGATTAGGAGTTCAGTTTTAGACATGTTGAGTTTGAGATGGTGGGTGGACATCCAAGAGGATATACTAGAGAGGCAGTTGGAGACATGTGCTAGAAGAGAGGGGGATAGATCTGGTGCTGAGAGGTAGATTTGGGTGTCATCTGCATAGAGATGATATTGCAGCCCAAAAGAGTTTATAAGGGTACCAAGTGAGGAAGTGTAGATGGAGAAGAGGAGCGGGCCTAGTACAGATCCTTGTGGTATGCCAACAGACAGGGGGTAGGTAGAAGAAGAGGTGTCAGAGAAGGAGATACTGAATGATCGATTTTGTAGGTATGATGAGAACCACGAGAGAGCAGTGTCTCGAATACCGAGGGAGGAGAGGATATGGAGTAGAAGTGTATGGTCAACAGTGTCAAAGGCAGCAGAGAGATCTAGAAGAAGGAGAATAGAAAAGTGACCTTTTGACTTGGCACTAAGCAGGTCATTGGTGACTTTAGTGAGAGCTGTCTCAGTGGAATGTTGGGGCCGAAAGCCGGATCGGAAGGTGTCAAGAAAGGAGTTAGAGGAGATAAAGCTGGTAAGGCGGGTATAGACGAGCCGCTCGAGCAGTTTGGAAGCCAAAGGAAGTAGAGAAATAGGGCGGTAGTTAGAAGCAATGTCAGAGTCAGATGAGAACTTTTTGAGGATGGGTGTAATTGTGGCGTGTTTTAGACAAGATGGAAACTTGCCGGTAGTTAGGGAAAGGTTGAAAATGTGTGTGAGAGCTGGGATTAGTGTGGTAGAGAGGGGAGTGATGAGCTGAGATGGAATAGGGTCCTGGGGATATGTAGTGAGGCGAGTGGATGATAGCAGGCTAGCGACTTCATCCTCTGTAGCTGGGGCAAAGCAGTTCAAAGTGGCTGTTGGATTGGGGGAGGGAGAAGAGTGGGTTAGGTTGGATAGTTGAGACGGTTGAGTGAGTGAGCCACTGTGAGATGAGAGTTCATTGCAGATATTTTCGATTTTATGAATAAAATGGTTGGCAAAGTCTTCAGCTGTGAGAGAGGAAGGGATGGGAGGAGGTGGTGGGTGGAGGAGAGTTTTGAACGTTGCGAACAGACGCTTTGGGTTAGAGGATAGGGTTGATATTAGTGAAGTGAAGTAGTGTTGTTTGGCGAGGTTGAGGGCAGAGGAGTAGGAGCGTAACATAAATTTGTAGTGGAGGAAGTCTGCAGAGGTGCGTGATTTCCTCCAGAGCCGTTTTACCACAACCCTTTGCTTCCTGTCTTTTAGCCAGATCTTAATCTATGAGCAGATATTTACTGCAATTCCTCTATCCCTTAGTTTGCACAATAGTCTCACATGTGGCACTGTATCCCCCTCTTTCTCTTCCCCCTCTTCCTCCCCTGTGTCTCTTTGAAAAATCAAAAAAGACTACATCCACTGAGTTGCTTTGATCCAAGTTCCTACTAACCTCCACATAGAAACTAATTAGATTTGTTTGACATGACCTATCCCTCATAAATCCATGTTGACTCTTATTTATAATCCTGTTCAAAAATACATATTCAGTGGCATAGCTAGGGGTTGGCGCCAGGGGCGGAGAAAGAGAGAGAGAAAGAAAGAGATTGGAGACAAGGAGAGGGGAGAGAGAGAGAAAGAGGGGAGAGAGAGGGAGAGAAAGGGGGGGAAGATAAAGAGGGGTAGAGAGGGAGACAGAAAGAGGGAGAGAAGGTAAGAAAGGGAGAGCGAAAGAGAGGTGGAGAGAGAAAGAGAGGGGAAGTGAGAAAGAGGACAGAGAGAGAGAGTGGGGGAGAAAGAGGAGATAAATTGATGGGAGAGAGAGAAATATAGAGAAAAAAGAGAGAAAGAGTGAGATAGGAAGGGAGAGATAGAAAGAGAGGGAGATGGAAAGAGAGATGGGGAAGAGAGGGAAAGAGACAGAGCGAAAGAGGGGGAAAGGGAGAATGAGAGTCAGGGGGAGAAAGGGGGGGGGAGAGAGAGAGACAAAAAGGAAGAAAAAGAGGATGAGAGACAAAAGAGAGAGAGAGAGAGAGAGGGAGACAAAAAGAGGGGAGAGAGAGAGAATGAAAGGGGGGAGAGAGAGACACAGTTTTAGAGGCAGAGAAAGAGGGGCAGAGAGAAATAAAGGGGAGCTATAGGAAGAAGGACCAAGAGAGAAAAAGGGGAGAGGGAGAGGAAGACAATGAGAGTGGGAGGAAGAGAGAGGGAAGGAGAGAGTAAGATGATGAAGGGCGGAGAGGGAGAGGGAGGGAAGGAGGGGGAGAGTTGGAGAGAGAGAAAGAGGGACGGAGAGGGGGAGGAGAGAGGGGCGAGAGAGACAGAGAAAGAGAGGGAGAGAGAGAAAGAAAGAAGAGACAGAAAAGGGAGAGGGAAATAGAGGCAGAGAGAATGGAGGGGGAGAGTGAGAGGTATACAAAGTGGGGAGAGAGAGAAAGAGGGGGAGACTGAGAAAGAGGGAGAGAGAGAAAGAGGGAAATAGAGGGAGCGAGAAACAGAGGGAGAGAAGGAGAGTGAAAAGGAAGGGACAAAAAGACCAAAGGCAGCGAGATAGGAGAGAGAAGGTGATTATATATATATATATATACTAGCGATTTTCCCGTCAACAAAATGAAGGCAATGAGATGTGTATGTTTGTTAATTTGTTTAGTTAGTAATATACGTATTTAACACTTGTAAGGTTTTAGTTATGTCGAAATAAGTACAATTCTTATATTAACCATGTTTATTTTTTTAAGATTTTCTTTTCTTCTTGAGTAACTGTTAAAGAGTTTTGTAGTAAAAGTATTAACATTTGAATGTAAGAACAGTTGAACTTTAGATTAAACAGTATTGTAAACTTGAGGTAATTGTTTTTTAACATGCAATTTGTAGCTGAAGAACTGTTAACTTAAATATACCTTGAATCCAGAGGAAGGCAAACAGTAAAAACCCTCTTTGAAACATAACCAATTGTATCAAAGCGTGAAAAAAATAAATTCCTTCCTGACCCCATTAACTGTTTTGCTGTTAACATGAACTTTGTAATATGTCTAAGTAAGGAACTTGAAAGTATATTTTTGGAAACTTGAACTTTCTTATGCGTCTAAGTAAGGAACTTAAATTTTTTTATTCAAACTTATAACATTAGAAACAGTAACATAGTTAATTAACATTTGAACAGAATTTGTCAAAATAATGCAAGGCAAGCGTTTTGTGAGGCTAATCATGCAAAAACAGTACTTCCATGAATTATGACTGAATTCTTTATTGATTTGTAGTTTTCAATGGTTGAGCTTTGTTTGTTGGTGTAGTAATTGTTTTAAATGGCACATAGAGTTTTGTCTGTCTAAAAGTGGTTCTGTAAAAAGAGAACGGTATCTAGGACATATAGTTGAGCAAATTTTCTTTGCTCTCCTTCCTCTGGATGTAAATGGGAAGTCCGATGGTAAATTTGGCCTTGGACTTTAAAACAGTAAGGATCATGTCCTGGTACATTAGCAGCTAATGTTGCCCCCATAGATGCAAAGGATATGGCACTATTGTAGGATCTTATGTTTGTCTTGAATTTTTTGTAGTTTGGAAAAGTAGGTTCAGTCATAATGTTTTGTAAATAGATTAGGAATTATTTTCTTTCTGGAAGTTTGACCCCGCCTTTTTGACAGCAACTAATAAATTGGCCATCTCTGGGTCTCTCCTGTTTAAAATGATAAGCCTCACAAAACTGACATTGAGTATTCATGTCCCCACAATTATGAACCTCTACTGCTAAAGACTTGAGTAAAGGACAATTTGCAAAGCATATATCAGTTTCAGTTTTAAATTCATCAATTGAAATGTCATGTGATGTTTCAGGAACAGGTTGTAAATGCTTTTTTTTTGTGGCTTTTTTTGGTGTATCTTTTATTTTTTCAGGTGAAATGTCATGTGATGTTTCAGGAACAGGTTCTAAATGCTTTGTTTTTTTAGTAGCTTTTTTTGGTGTATCTTTTATTTTTGCAGGTGATAGTCTTTTGCTTGCAATTCTTTTGCGTTCTTTTTCTCTTTGAATTTCCTTCTGCTCCGGTGTCTGCTGGTTTGCCCATCTTTATTGTTGTTCTCTTGCTTGACGTCTTATCTTTTCTTGTTTGATGTCGTTATGAGCCATGTTAATCTGTAAGAAAATAATGTATCATTAGTTTAGTTTGAGATGTTAAATTGATTTTTTAAATATTTTATTTGCAACAATTTGTTTCTATGTGATAGTGTAGTTCATTGTAGCTGAACTTTCTTTCTATTGTTAAATGAGTGTGTTTTTTTTCTCTCTTACTTTCTCTCTTGAAGGTTGTAATTTTTGCTTAGATGCATAGCACACTCAAGGTAATTACATTATAGCTTATTGTAGATGTAGTAGGTGTATAGTGTTAATTTAAATTTAGTTTTTGTTTTGTTTGTTAATTGCTTTTTTATGTTGTAGTTTTGGCTTAGAGGCATAGTAGGGGGCAAAAATTGGTCTTTCTAATTTGTCCTGCAGAGGATTGTTGTAATAGTATTCTTATATTTTACTTAAATGCTTATATGTTGTGCCTGTGAAAAGGGTTGTATTGTTGTTTGTTCGGTGTTAGTAGTATTTGTTCTAGTATTCTATTTTATGTGTGTGGTTAGGTTTTATGCTTACATTAGGGCTCTGAATTCAGAATTAAAAATGTTATTTAGTATGTGTTGTCACTATTTTTGGACTATGCTGTTTTATGTTGGTTACTTTTTTTTTGGCTAGATTGAAGTTTGGGTTTACTGTTAAATGTTGTACGTAAAAGACAAATAGCAGGTAAATGACAAATGTGTCACTAATATTTTGCTAAAGCTGATAATTAGTGGTGCTTATTGTTGTTGGTTATTTTTTTTTTCTGTTGACATCGATGCAGAGCAAACATGTTTATTTAGTTTTCTGTTTTTTTACTTGCTATACTGTACCTTGTTTGAAGTGTGATTTGAAGCAGAATAGTTCTTGGTTCACTGTTGTAAGTCTTCGTGCGATGCTCTTCACGCAGTGTCTGCTGTAAAAGAAAAAGCTACATTTTATTTGAATGGAATGTATTTGTAATGAATAGCATAGTTAATTTTTTTTGTCTACTCTATCTGTTATTGTGAATTTTTCTGCTATGCTGTTTTTTTGTTCACTACTTTAAAATACTTTAATTGTATTTTTATATTACAGTTATCCTTTTTTTTACTGTAATTATTAATGTTTTTTACATTTTGTATATGATGGCAATGTTTTTTTGGATTATCCTGTTTTCTGTCCGCCACTTTTAGTATGCTTATTTAGGCTTCTTTGTAAGGCTTATAGGTTGTTAAACAGTAAAGATGAATATGAAGTTATTTTTCTATTTGTGTGTTTTTTCGTACAATCCTGTTCTGTGTCTACCACATTTTGCATGCTTCATTTGCTTAATTAGTCTTGTTTGTGAGGATTACATGTTGTTGGACCGTAAAAAGCAATGTTAATTGCCTTTTCTATATGTTGTTGCGTTTTTTGTTCTATCCTGTTTTGTGTTCACCACTTTTTGTTTGCTGCATTTGGCTTGTGGGTGATGGTTGGAGGTTATTCTACAGTAAAGAGGAGGAATACTTTTGTTTTATGTATGTTGACAATGTTTGGGATGCTATACTGTTTTGTGGCCACCTCTTTTTTTTTTTTATATAGAACTGGCTTTCTTTGTAAATTGTATAGGTCTTTGTGAAGTTTGTTGAACTCTGTTGTTTTGGTCTTAATTGTATTTGTATTTTTTTTTTTTTTTTTACTTTTAATTCTCATATTGGCGGCCATTAAACACATATATATATATATATATTTGTACTTGTTATACTATACCTTGATTGAAATCTTGCTCTTGTCCGAATGACAGAGGGTCCCCTCCTGCCAATTTTAATCCACCAGTCTTCTTGTAGTGTCTGTTTCAAAAGGAAAGTTAAATGGTTAATTGTATATTTATTATTTTTGATTTTGCAAAGCATGGTCTTTTTCTGCATATAATGTATTTTTCTATCTTACCTCTTCTTCTTTCTTTCAGTTCTTTAAAAGTGATTCTCTTTGACAGTCCACGGTGCAAATTCTTGAGTGACGCTGTTGATGCAGAGTCTGTTTGAATAGTGAAAAAAGGGGAAAGATTCAGCTTTAGGTTGCATATGTATTAGTGTCATATTTTTTTTTGCTATGAGTTGCTGTAAATTAATGTTAATTGAATATACTTGTTTCATTAGTTTAAGTTAACATTAGGTTGTTGTAGGGCTTATACACATAAATGTGCATGTCATACATAAATCCCATTTTCATAGTAAAAGTTTGCAAATTTTTTTTTTGCTGTCTTTGTAGGAAAATGTAATATATTATAGCTTACCTCTCAGTTACAATTTGCAGAGTGTAAAGTAGGAAATTAGGAAATAATTCTCTTCTCAAGTAACAGCAGCAGTTAACTATCCAGTCACTCCGTTCATCACCTGAGGAGAAATTTAGAATTTTCTGGAAAGTAGGCAGTATTTATAAACTTTGAGATGTCTCATACCATGCGCTATTTGCGTTCCAGCGTACAATTTGCGTTCCAGCCGCCATTTTAGGCGTATTAGTTGTCATTTTCCTGTAAAATGGTGGTTAATATCAGTGTGGTACATGCCGCATAGTGTGTGTTACGTGCCTCGTGAAGTTGACTGCAGCGTTGTTTCAGTTTTGCGAGTCACTGTAGCATTTTTGCGTCTTTAGCCTCGTTTTCTTTTTGTTCGGCGGCCATTTTTTCTCTTGCTTAGGCGATTTTCGGCTGTCTAAACTCCGATTTTTTGACTTAAATTGAGGTGTAACTTCACTTTTAGAGGTGCTGGATGCCCCCTTGCTGTGGGTAAGCTTTTTATGTGTTTGTTGTGTGTATTTATTTTGTTTGTAATGGTTTTGGGGTCCCACGGGTTGCGTCCTTGTTTTCGTATCTCGTACTTCTTTTTCGGCCAATCTGTAGGTGTTTGGTGGTGTTTTGCGTCTTTAGAGTGTTATAGCCTCGTTTTCGTTTTTTTCAGGTTTTTTTAGGGGATTTTCTGAGTTCTAAACTCTTTTATTTGGAGTTAAATTAAGGTGTAACTTTAGTTCTCGAGGTCCTGGATGCCCCCCCTTGCTGTAGGTAAGCTTTTTATGTATTTGTTGTGTTTATTTATTGTGTTTGTTATGTTTTCATGTGCGCCGGTTTCGGCCGTTTTTTGCGTGTTCGTAATGGGTTGTAACGGGTCCCGTATTTTTTGCGATGGCCGAGCGTTAGCGTTAGCAACGTTAGCAAGCGTTAGCAACAGCTCGCATGCTCATAACTATATATGTGATACTAGTCACTTGCCCATCAGAAATTTCGTGATAATATTTTATTTTTCTGTTGACCCCTCTCTGTCTCTTTTCCTTCTCTCCCTCACCTGTTTCTCTTCTCCCAACCCTGTGTATGGAGAGAAAGTGATTATCACATATATAGTTGTGAGCATGTGAGCTGTTGCTAACGCTTGCGGGCTCGCGCAGCCTACGGACCTCACAAAAAAATACGAGACACGTTACCACCAATTAAGACCTCGCAAAAATCGTCCGCAACCCGCGCACATGAAAAAATGAAAAACACAATAAATACACAATACACATACATAAAAAGCTTACCTACAGGAAGAGGGGACATCCAGGACCTCAAAAACTGACGTAAAATTCTCTAAGCGAGAGAAAAAATGGCCGCCGAAAAAACGAAAACGAGGCTACAGCAGTCTAAAGACGCAAAACACCACCAAACACCTACGGAATTTTCGAAAAAGACATACGAGATTAGAAAACAAAGACGCAACCCGCGTTACCCCAAACACATTAGAAACACAATAAATACACACAACAAACATATAAAAAGCTTACCCACAGCAAGGTGGTGCACCCAGGACCTCTGCAAGTAAAGTTACACCTAGATTTAAGTACAAATTTAGAATTAAAACATCCGAAAATCACCTGAGCGAGAGAAAAAATGGCCGCTGAACAAAACGAAAACGAAGCCACAGGACTCTAAACACACAAAAACCCCACGATAAATATGCAAAACACCACAAAACAGCTACGCATATTTTCCGCCACAGCCACATACCACGCATTAGCCGCCATTTTAGAACAATAACTTATACAATACGGAAGTACACAGCTACGCTAACGGTTTTGTCTCGCGCACACACACTATTACACTAAACACATTCATCACGCTTACACAGCGCTCCACACCACTGATGCTGCAGCAACATCAAAGCAGATTGCCAGCTCTTCAACAGAATGCTTCCTGCCTATATTACTTCAAAATAGGTAAAGTATATTACTTTATTATTCTATTAGTTATTTTATTATTATACACCAAACAGCATTAGCTCACTTACGATTTGATTGCCGCCATTTTTTGACGGGCAATTCGCTAATATATATATACTAGTCACTTGTCCGTCCCATGTGCTTTTCCCTTCTGCCTGCCCTGTGTCTCTTTCTCCCCCTCTCCCTCCCTTGTGTCTCTTCCGCCCTCTCCCCTGTGTCTCTCTCCCTCTCCCTACCCTGTGTCTCTCCCCCTTGTGTCTCTTCCCCCCTCTTCCTCCCCTGTCTCTTTCCCCACTCTCCTTCCCCTGTCTCTTTCCCCCTCTCCCTCCCCTGTGTCTCTTCCCCCTCTCCCTCTCCTGTGCCTCCTAACCCCTCTCCTGTGTCTCTTCCCCCCCTCCCCGTCACTCTACCCCTCTCCTTTGTCTCTTCCCCCCTCTCCCCTGTCTCTCTCCCTCTGTCTCCCTCCCACCCTCTCCCCTGTCTCTCTCTTCACCCTCTCCCACCCTCTCACCGCAGATTGCGCATGCGCAACTCGCAACTTCCGGATTAAATTGCGAGCATTACACACAAACTCACATTACCACAACTCAGGGACAGCTCCGGGCAGCAAATGCTCTAGCTATGCCACTAGACATATTCTTGTATATTATGCCTTATAAACCCTTCTAAAAGCTTCCTTACTACAGAAGTGAGACTTACAGGCCTGTAATTCCCTGGATTTGCCCTTGTTCCCATCACACATATAGGTATCACATCTGCTTTTCACAAGTAAAACAAACAAACAACCCAGCCTTTATTTAATTGGTTTTCTATAGTGATGTCGCGAACATCAAATTTTGGGTTCACAAATAGCGAACGCGAACTTTACCAAATGTTCACGAACAGGCGAATATCGGCGAACCGCCATAGACTTCAATGGGCAGGCAAATTTCAAAACCCACAGGGACTCTTTCTGGCCACAATAGTGATGGGAAAGTTGTTTCAAGGGGACTAACACCTGGACTGTGGCATGCCGGAGGGGGATCCATGGCAAAACTCCCACGGAAAATTACATAGTTGATGCAGAGTCTGGTTTTAAGCCATAAAGGGCATAAATCACCTAACATTCCTAAATTGTTTGGAATAACATGCTTTAAAACTTCAGGTATGATGTTGTATCAATCAGGTAGTATAAGGGTTACACCCGCTTCACAGTAACAGACCAATCTCTTTGCACAACCGCAAACTCCCCATTTGCACAAGGTTGGATACCAAGCTAGCCATGTCCCGTTCCTTGTCCTCACTGATGTCATTGAAGGTCTCTTCCTCCACCCAGCCACCAAGGGTCCCGAAATGTGACTACAAGCCCCCCGGGACGCCTGCTTTGTTTGGTCTTCCACCTCCTCAAAGCCACCTTCCTCCTCTGACTCCTCTTCTTCAGACTCCCAAAGTCTGGGGGCTTCCACTGCCCAGCATGGAAGATTATACACAGGTCAGAGTCTGGGGGCTTCCACTGCCCAGCATGGAAGATTATACACAGGTCAGAGTCTGGGGGCTTCCACTGCCCAGCATGGAAGATTATACACAGGTCAGAGTCCGGGGGCTTCCACTGCACATCATGGAAGATTATACACAGGTCAGAGTCTGGGGGCTTCCACTGCCCAGCATGTAAGATTATACACAGGTCAGAGTCTGGGGGCTTCCACTGCACAGCATGGAAGATTATACACAGGTCAGAGTCTGGGGGCTTCCACTGCACAGCATGGAAGATTATACACAGGTGAGAGTCTGGGGGCTTCCACTGCACATCATGGAAGATTATACACAGGGCAGAGTATGGGGGCTTCCACTGCCTAGCATGGAAGATTATACACAGGTCAGAGTCTGGGGGCTTCCACTGCACAGCATGGAAGATTATACACAGTTCAGAGTCTGGGGGCTTCCACTGCCCAGCATGGAAGATTATACACAGGTCAGAGTCTGGGGGCTTCCACTGCACAGCATGGAAGATTATACGCGTTGCCTCTGTCTGCGTTATTATAAGGTGTGTAGTATTAAGTAGTACTATTCCTATCGATTTAATCCCTGTTACGTCCACTATCAGGGGGCGAGTATATGGCATGGGTTTTTGGAAGCGGGAGATGGAAAAATATGCTTGGTCGGTCCTCCCACTTCAAATTTGGGGCACTGCGCGTGCAATCTAAGGTGCCACCAGACATGAGTGTCACTGTGCACTAGCAAAAGTTGGCAGAGTAGATGCAATAGGCTTCACACACACGCCTGCAGGCAGGCAATTGCTATTCAATCTATTACAGTTAAAAAAGTGTTGTATTATGTCACTGTACACTACGGTTGCACCAGATATGACGTATCACTGTGCACTGGCAAAAGTTGGCAGAGTAGATGCAATAGGCTTCACACACACGCCTGTAGGCAGGCAATTGCTATTCAATCTATTACAGTCAAAAAAGTGTTGTATTATGTCACTGTACACTACGGTTGCACCAGATATGACGTATCACTGTGCACTGGCAAAAGTTGGCAGAGTAGATGCAATAGGATTCACACACACGCCTGTAGGCAGGCAATTGCTATTCAATCTATTACAGTCAAAAAAGTGTTGTTTTATGTCACTGAGCACAATATAAGCTGTGAGCCTGACACAGGCCGGCAACTGAAATTAGATTACAGGAAAAAAATGGTTGTTTTCAATGTACTGTATGTTACACCACCAGGTATTAGTAGTGAAAATAAGCACAATCTTGTGTCCTTTATAGTGAGAGTGTCTAGTTAGATGCTCATTAATGCCTCCATTTTCAACATAGATATCAATAGGATAGTATTTGAGTGTTTGTGGACTTCTTTATAACCTATGATGTTATTACACATAAATTCAATAATGTCATTACAAGACTGGCAGGTTTGGGCATGTGGAGGATGTGTGGGTCTCCACATTAAAGGGGTTAATATGAAGTTTGAGAAAATGTGGCTCTTTAAATAATAAAAGTCTGTGTTCTCAGTTTAATTTTATGAAGCATACTCATCACATTGTCTAAAATATCCCATGATGATGAATATGCACCATGCAATAATACATGAAGAAGTTATTTCCCTGATGTAGCATCCCTGGACATTTTTCCTGTAGCTGATAATATATTCTGCACTACAGGATGTGCAACAATAAAAATAAGACCAGTCTTTGTCCCTTTGACATTTTAAAATATGACTCTACAGAAAATGCAAATGTCACAGCTTTTTACTTACTGTATTATTACTTTTTTGTGTATATTCTAAAAATGCTTTTACAGTAAAACATCAGAGATTCGGTAGTTCCGAGAATCCAGTCTGAAAAAAAATATTTATGAATAAAGCTTTTTAAACTATTCAATTACAACATATACAAATTGTATTAAATAGACGCAAGATCATTTGTATGCCAGGGGTTTGGCAATTTATAGCACTATAACACATAATTATGTACTATATGGTTCATTGTGATGAATTGCCACTAGCATCTTATGAAATCTGTAATTATTTTCCAAGTGAGACAATAGTCAAAGCTTTTATTGCTAGGTTAATTAAAAGATTAATTGATTGCATATCATCAAGTTTAGAAACATAATTTTTCATGTTGGGTAAAACTGAAATGTACTGTATTATTACTTATACACTGTATATATACATGTTCTAGATTAAATAACACGTTATTGCACTGGTAGTCTAACAGGAAGGGGTTAGGTCAGTGGATTTATATCTTCACTATAAGAGAGATCTGATATGTACTACAGTATGTTGCAATGTGTGACAAGACTTTATTGCAGCCAAGGGATTACAAGTAATGAGATATCCTTCAGGTTATAGGACCACTGTAGTCCCATTTTTTTTTATAGCTAAACTTGATACTGGGCAAAATGCATTAAAAAAAATAAACACAGCCTTTAAATATGATTATTTTTATATGCAATTATTCTATACTGAGCTGTTAGTCTCAAAAGCTCTTTTAGAAGGGTGTGACCTTAAAGGGCCACTTATTTCAGCATAATTTTGACCACATCACAGTAAATATCTCCAAAAAGCATATTGAAATATTGTTTTGAATTTTTGAAATACTGTACTTGCATTTTTTCACTGGAATATATAATAAAATGTGTTTATATCTGAAATAGACTGTCCACTTGTTTCTGCCTTCCTGCAGTAAAATCAGGTTGAAGGAGTGTGTGTCACATTCAAATCAGGGGTGAGACTGCTTAGATTTCCATTTTGAAGGAAAACATAGTGTAATTTTTTATGGCAGAAAATGCAGGTGTCTGCTTTCTTACCTCTCTTAAAGCAGCTCGGGGGAGAGGGTTTAGCGATCTGTGCTTTGGTGCTCTCCATGTAGAGATCAAAAGGAAAAAAAATATCCCTTAACAAAACTATCTGTGTAGGCATGAAATGCTGAACTCACCTAAACAGGTCAGTTATGGGTTAACTGATCAGTGCTGTCCTGTGTCCAGTGAAAAACTGTTATCAAACACTGTTTTCACCCCTCAATCTGTTATTATTCATGCAATAGCCAGTAGGCAGGATACATTATCATTGTATGTAAACTTAAACTTTAGATGTTCTATCTGTTGTTAGAAAATAAACTTTACTTTAGTCGTATTGAAAGCACCGGCAGTTTAGCTGCAACTTTTATTTTTTATTTTTCCTGTTATAATCTTCATCTGCATTTAAACTTTCCAACCAAGCAGAAACTTTACTGAAATAACTTGCTGATTATCAAATGCCTAGTTCTTCATTTTAAATATACCTTATGACTACAGTTGTCCTTTAATAGAAAAATCAATTTTTTTCAGCTGCTTCTCAGAAATGATAACACATTGTTTTGCCTTATTACATTATGTATTAAGCACACACAAGAAAACTATAAGGGAAATTTCAATTAAAAAAATTCAGAGAACAGAAACATTGGAACATAAGCAATGATATCACAACCTGGCATTAACAGGTGTTAACTCAAGAAATCAGAGCAAGGCTGTTTTATATGTATAACCGGTGCTTGATGTGAATGCTTTTGAAGCTCAGCTCTTTGTTGTTTTCTTTTTTTTTTTTTTTTTTTTTTTTATATAGTGGCCTAGATTCATTAAACTTCAAGATTAGACAATATTTGATTAACCTTGAATGCTGGTCATCTTACATAGCATTATTTTTCATAGCATTATATATATTTTATATAGCATTATAAATATATATATTTTGTTATGTAATAAAGGTTAAGTTTTATTGTTCAGTTTCAGTATACCAGAATCCCCAACATAAGCAGTGGCACTCAAATGTAAACTTTAAGGGCAATGTTAACCCATGTTCATTAAAATTAACAATGCACAGCTTTTGAGACTGGCTCTTCATCAGATGTCCAGTAGAACTATTAAATAGTAAAATGATTTGACATAATAGAAATAAGATCTGTTCCAGTAAAACAGTGTGAATCAATTAATTGTATTAGATGCAGCAATGTTAAAAAAACACAAATATGCTTTATTTGTAGAATGTTCTTTTGACAAAGGGACTCATTCAAATGCAATTTGGCCCATTGAATAGGGCTCTATATAAGCACAGAGCATACTTTTTTCAGAAGTTTTTAGTTAGTGAAGACCTTGCTTTTGGATAGAAGTTCACAAATTAAACACTTCTGTAAAAATATATGCTATGTGCTTATATAGTGCCCTCATTTGAATGAGGTCCAAAGTCTTTCATTTATTACTTGTTATCTACCGTTTTGTTAATGCCTGTGAGAACTTTCCTAAGTCACCACAATTAAGTTAGCTGTGTTTAATTATTCATAAGAAATTAAGTCTAATTTGCTTGTGCAATAAAAAAAAACTGACTTTACTCTCACCCAATTTACAATTAAGATGTCTATTGCAAATCTTAAAGACAGTAACAGACCTCCTTAACACTACACTTGATAGAAAACTAGTGATGTCCCGAACAGTTCGCCGGAGAACTATTCGCGGCGATTTTCGCATGTTCGCGTCCGTGTGTTCCATTTTAAAAATATTGATTACCTAACTCACCAGACACCATGGTAAAGAAATGTTGGGAAAAGGCAAAATCTCTCTCAAATGTAATATGTCATCATTCACTAGGCGTTCTTTCTGAGACGAATAGACTCTTAAAGAGCATTTAGCCCCTTTTCTGTACAGAGGCACATGGGTCTCCCTCTATAGAAAAAGAGATCTCCAACTTTAATATAATGTGTGACAAGTCTAACAATATGTTGCTGTAAAAGTAATGGTTCAAAATGAGCTTCTCTTTTAGCTTCTGCTTTTAATTGGATTTTGATTTTTATTGGAGAAAATCCTATATTTTGCAAAGCAGAATCAATTCTAAAAGAAGAACCACAACAATTGTGATTTAGGATATCTTTGAAAAGTTTCACTTTTAATTGACTCATTCTGCTTTCAACATTTCATTTCTTCATTTTGCATTCTGGGTACTTTTTGCGTGCTGCATGTTGATCACAAGTGGTATTTTGCACACTGCAGGCTCTGCTGAAGCAAACAACGTATGAATTGTGTGAGTACCAGAAAAAGTAGTCACTGAAATTATTTGTTACCCCCTCACAACTTCTCCCCATGTGTCATGCATAATTGGAGACAATCGGGGTCAATAAAAAACCCAATAAAATAAATGTTCTACCCCTCTCTTTTCAGCTTACAAGTTAAGAGTCCTCTTCTTCTCCATGCCGCTGCTTATTGCAGCAAACCCCTACTTGTAGTGTTCCCAGTCGCAGCAGCTACACCTGCATTACCTCTGGGCTCATACCTTTTTGTTTGCATGTACCTTATTGAAATGTCAATAAGCACACCTTGTTTGCATTCTGAGTAATGGCTTCTTACCAGTTTTGGGGTTATCTGCAAGCTATGTAATTTTCATATAAAAAACATCTCCAGAATACATCACTATCTTATACAAGACACAAATAAAATTCCAATTCAAATCCATCCTCTCATCATATCTTGCCTCAATTACTGCAAGTTGCTCCTTGCTGGCCTCCCCATCACCCATCTGTCTCCACTCCAATCCATAATGAACGCCTCTACTAAACTCCTCTACCATACTGGAACCCTTCTGTCAGTCACTCCACTGGCTTCCCATAGCCTCCAGAATAAAAGTTAAAATCATGACCTTAATGTATAAAGCCCTCAAGAAAAGAGCATCCCTTATAGATTGACCCTGTTTCCATATACTCCCCCAAAGACCACCAGCTTTCTCTTGTTGTCTCATCTCACTCTTCCCAATCTATCCCTACTCTATGGAACTCATTGACTCGCTCTGCCAGACTATGTTACTGCCTCATATCACCTCCAGCCTTAATATGCACAACTGCATAAAAGTGCTCACACACTCAGTCTACTGTGTAACACACTGCCACCTCCACTTGTACATATTCATGCCAATTTACATCTGTCACCCTCCCATATCACACGACAACTTTACCTTCCACAATTTTCGCTCTTTGGAGTAGGTACCTCACTTCCAAGCTGTCTACTGACCCATTTGTTTCATATTTTGTATTGCACTGTACTTATATTTGAATTTCTAATTACCTTTGTTTATATCTTTGTAATTTGCCCTCTGTACTCTATTCTATTTTGTAAATAGCACTATGGAAAATGTTGATGCTTTACAAATAAAGAGTAATAACTATATTCTGCTGTAGAAAACAACATCTGACTTAAACAAGTACTTCAAAAAGAATGTACCCAAATTCCTGTTCACATATAAAGTGAAGAGTAGAAACTTGTAAAAGCAGGGAAGAAAATAAGCCCAGTATTCAACTTTGCAAGATCAACAAAAAGCCCATTTGCATAACTTGCCTATTGTGTATTTTATTGCTCCCCAAATAGCTCGATGGGAGTTGAAGAAAAAGCTGCACAATGGGTTAGAGAGCACAATGGGTCGCGATAACTTACGAGCTGTGCCATATGTTAATCTCTACAGAGCCAAATCTATCTCTACTAGCATATTGCCCATCAAAAAATGACTGCAATAACATTTGAAGCCTGGTAATGCTGTTTGCCACACAATGTGAGTCTTTTGGTCCTCTGAGCACCTTCGGCACTCATGGCGAGCCTCTCCCCTCGTGTACTTCAAATTACCTGCTTTGCAATGATCACCTTTGGTGCTCATCGCAAACCTTTCCACCTGCCTACTCTATGGGCCGCTCATTGCAGGGTTCTTTAACCTGCAAGTTTTGTGCTTGGGAATGCGATCTCCCCCCTGTCCCTTACCTGTGTGTTTCTCCTCTGTGTGTGTATTTTCGATTTTTCTGAGTTCGGAATTTTTCCTTGGTCGGAATGTGCTTAGCCTCGTTTTCATTCCGTTGTCAGATTTTTTTACGTTTTTCGTCTGCCATTTTGTTTCTCGCTTAGCCGATTTTCGAGTGACGAAACACTGTAAATAAGGCTCAAACCTCACTCCCAGACTTCCTGGCTTTCCCTCTGTGCTGCTGTGTGAGTGCGTTTGAATTCTTGTAAAATAATTTTTCTTGTTTTTTGTTTTTTTCGATTTCCACGGTTGGGCCGTTAAATTCATATTTTTTGGCGGTGTGTGTTAGTATCTTTGCCGTTGTGTATTTTCTATGTTCCGCGTGCCTGGTGTTGTTCATGCAAGTGTTAGTGTCTTTGCCATTGTGTATTTTGTAAGTTCCGTGTGCATGGCATTGTTCGTGTAAGTGTCACTGTCTTTGCCATTGTGTATTTTCTAAGTCCTGCATGCCTGGCTTTGCTCAGCCTCGTTTTCATCCAGTTTCAGGATTTTTTGCGTTTTTCGTCCGCCATTTTTTTTCTCGCTTAGCCGATTTTCGAGTGACTAAACAAGGCAAACAAGGTTCAAAATTGCTTGCAACCTCACTCCCAGGCTCTCCCCCTGTGCTGTATGTGAGTGTGTCTTAATAATTTTTTTATTATGTGTTTTTTCGATGTCCGCGGTTTGGCCGTTAAAATCTTATTTTTCCGAGGTCTGATTTTTTTGCCCCCGAGATCCTGTGTTACTCAACTGCTTGCAACCTAAGTTCTGTGTGCCTCAACTGCTCGCCATTGGCGCTCATTTCAGACTAAGTCCGGCGTTCTTCAATGCCTCAACTGCTTACGTCGCTTTGCGAGGCTTTCAGGGCAATGAGTGCATTTCATACCTGGTAACTGGGTAACTTCATTACCTGAGTCCTGCGAGCTCGGAAGGCTTCAATGCCTCAACGGCTCACCTCGCTTTGTGAGGCTCGCAGTTGTGGCCCTCTGGGTCTCAAACGGATCGCCTCGCTTTGCGAGGCTCACAAGCGTGACGACAAATCACAGTTTGACAATTATATTATGTGATAGCTATTGGTCGCAGGCCCCTTTTTTGGTTAAGAACACATAAAAATGCAATATTTCAACAGCCGATGAAAGCAAGAAAGAAATCAGGAACCACACTAATTACATGATACTTTCATAGGCCCTCATTCAATTGCTATTTTGGACAATTGAATAGGGGTCTAAATAAGCACATAACATATTTTTTTTAAGTAAGTTTTTGCTTAGTAAGCATCTATCTAAAAGCAAGGTTTTCACTAACTAAAAACTTATTTAAAAAATATATGCTATGTGCTTATTTAGAGCACTATTCAATTGGCCAAATCGCAATTGAATGAGGGCCATAGTGATTAGTAACAAAATCAGTCTACAAATCATTTTAAATTATATTTATTAAAGCATAAAAATCTGAACATAAATTGATATTGCTATTTTAGCAGATGATAGTATTGATAGATGTTTAATATGCATTAGGGATTTTCAACATTTCACAATTATGAAATGTTGAAAATCCCTAATGTACATTTGTTTCACATTTTACCTCAAGGTTTTACAAAAACCAAACGTTAACAACATTGAACCAGTAAGAGTAGCACAATAACACTAGCTTGGCAAATGCATTTAATGAAAATAAGTATTTTTCTTGTTCTCATCATCTCTTTTTGGATTGTTATCCGGATTTTAAAATCAATGTTCAACTCAGAAACTTTTCTTATGTTATTCAAGTTGTCTGACCTAAGGAGCACTGTAAAATGAAAAGAAAAGGTACATGGCGGCACATCACATGGAATGTCTTTTATGTAGCAGTTTTGAAGGTGTTCTTGATCGATCAAAAGAAATGGCTGTTATTTTCCTTTCCAAATTGTATTTCTTTTTGCTTTCAGTTTTCTTTTATTCATACTCAGATATATTTATTGGAAAAAAGTATAATTTCCAAGTTTTTCAATAACAGTGTGAAATATTGCCTGATTTTTTTGGCTTCTATTTGGTGTACATTATTTAAACAAGAAACAATTGTACCAGTGTTACTTAGAATACAATGTTAACTAAGCTGTTATTTAACATATCTCCTGGTAAAATTGGTAATCATCTTCATGAACAATAAATGACAAAGATATAGTGGTAATGGTGTCTAAGAAATACTGAATTTGACCATTTTCAGAGGTACTAATTAGACTACTTTTATTTCTTGACTTTTTTGTGTGTTGTTAGGGTGAAACAAAGGAAATTATCCAGGCAAGTTTCTAGGGCCTTCCTAAATGGCACAAACTTGTATAACTTGTACAACTGGATGAGCTGGCCAATCTTGGTTCCCTTAAGGGAATTTCCCAGTGACAGGCTTTCTTTCTGCTCGATTACATTACTACCCTAGGATACCTTGCAAGTCAAATGTTCACAGCCCTAACACATCTATTACATGCTACCCATATCTAACCTTTACTTGTAAATCCTAACGAGTGATATATTGACTGCTCTACATGGGTTTTTACCTAAAGTGCGATTATATCACTCCCATAAGAAATCTAGCCTAATGTTTTATGTTTTTGGAAAATCAACAGACCCTCATGGCATACTAAGCTATAGCCATGCCGGTCCTCATGGACCCCCACAGCACTTAAATGTAATCCTTTACCATAGTGTCAACGTTGATCCCCATGGCACCTAACATTTATCCCTATACCATGTGGGTCCTTATGACCCCCTATGTCACAATTCATAGCACAACAGGTGTACAACAGGGATACATAAGGACCCCCAAAGTGCTTAAAATTAAGAACACAAACCAAAAAATACTATTGAAAATAAAGAAAGAATTAAACCAGTAAGAAGTCAATAAATACATTACCCATCCTTTGACAACCCCCCGCAGCGATCACCAAAGCCATCATCCTCACTCTTTGAACTTGGATAAGTGGGCACTTGGATGTTGATTGAAGAATCGTCCTCTTATGTATTGACTGAAACCCTTGGTCTCATCCTCCGCCTAAAAATCTGCTACTCTATAAAAGAACTATGAGATCCCCATGATTATAGAAGTTAGAGATGAGGAAGAGGGAATCCCAGGGTCTCAAAGAGCGTAGCGAGTATTGAGGGGGATCCCAGGATCCCCTGACTCATAGGGGCTATCGGGAATTAAGGGGGAATCCTGGGTAGCGAATTATAGAATGGCTGATAAACCACTACATTTGTTTCTATTATTCTAGCAGGGAAGTGGTTTATATAGATATAAAGGGATAATGATTTTAGGGCTAGTGTAATGTGTTTAAGTTAGTGGGCACCATTCTGTAGCGTTGCCATGGAGAAAACTCCCATAATTAAGAGTGAGTCTTCCCAGAAGTTTTATGGGAGTCATGGATTGTATGCCTTAATCATATATGAGCCCAAGCGAGGAAGTCTTTGCATTTTAGGCAGTTGGCAAGATCTGAGATCTATATCTGAAACCTGCTTTAGGGAATGTTGCACAACTGAAATTATTAGTAGTGTAATATCCCCAAAACAGGCATTCTTAGAATAATATGACACTTTATTGAGAAAATGCATACTAATTCTTCTAACGAAGATTATGATGTTAGTTATTGTTTATGTGTTTATATGCATGTATAATGCAATATAGTGATTTATTGTGCTGGTGTTCTGCATTTGCCTCTATCAGTTTTATCTGTCCCAGATGACAAAGCTATCCTGATTAATGTTTGATTACAGTACTTTTAGTATCTATCATGGACTTAAGATTTACTGTAATGGTTTTTGTTATCATACATTGTAAATACTATAGTAGGTAATTTGTTACTATTCATATGCACAGTGCTTAATTGATGCATTATTTATCATTCTTTTTTTTCTAGACCTATATTCACTATTGCATAAACCATTAGAGAGTTGCATGAATCTGTCTTGTCACTAGAATATTTTTTATAGCATTCTCATCGTGTTGAGTCAGAGTCTGTTCTATGGTTTTAGAGGCTGGGTACAAAATTATAAATACTTTTTTTTCAAAAAACTTTACAGTTGTTTTACCTGAAAAGAAAAAAAAACAACATACTAAAGAAATATTAAATCCAATCATCTCAAGGTTGCCATCAAAACATTACAAAGGTAATACATAGCAATTATCATTATCCATGGCAAAAAATGAAGAGTCCACCAGAACCCCCATGACACTATAAGTCTAAACACTACAATAATCTTTCCCCCCAATAAACTAAGAAATACGAATAAATCAAAAGTAATAAAAACCAAATTAAATAATAAATTAAAATAAACCCTCAACTAATAAAATAAATTAACCCCACTATTAAATATTTATACCCCTCACTAATATCACATATAGAGTTGTGAGCATACGAATGTTGCTAACGCTCACAAGAACTACTTCCCTCGCGAAGCGAGGGATGCAGTTCGCTCCCCAAATGAAGACGCTCGCGCAAATGAAGGTGGAGGCTCCAACGTCGGCTGTGTTTGTCGGCAAATACGGACCCTGCGAAGCGAGGGGCCGTATGTGCGGAGGTGGAGGCTCAAAGGCGCCTCACACGCGGTTAACAAACACGCGCACGACTTAGAAAAAAAAAACGGTCTCGGAACCAACCTTAACGGAACAAACACCCACACGCACGAAAAATAAGACCATAACGGCCGAACCGCTTACCCATAGCAAGGGGCGGGCACCCAGGACCTCTGAAAGTGAAGTTACACCTCCATTTAAGTCCAAATTCCTGAGTTCAGACACACGAAAATCCCCTAAGCGAGAGAAAAAAACGAAAACAAGGCTCAAAGACCCAGGACTGCCCAGCCACCTACAACTTACCCAAGAAGGGATCCGAGATAAGCTCAGAGACCTGCAATAACCCCACATTAACCATCTCAGTGGTGGTGCAATGAAAATTCTAAATTCCCGCGTTACGGGGTCCTTAAAGGACCGTAAAGGTCCTTAAAGGACCCTTTATAAAAGAAAACAAATATACACTATCACCCTGTCACTCATGGGGGTCAATACAGACCCCCATAAGCACTTAATTAACCCCCTCACTCATGGGGGTCAATACAGACCCCCATAAACCCCTAATTAACCCTGTCACTCATGGGGGTCAATATAGACCCCCATAAGGCCTTAATTAACCCTATAACTCATGGGGGTCAATACAGGCCCCCATAAGCACTTCATTAACCCCCTCAATTATGGGGGCCAATATAGACCCCCATAAGCCCTTCATTAACCCCGTCACTCATGGGGGTGAATACAGACCCCCATAAGCACTTCATTAACCCCCTCACTCATGGGGTTCAATACAGACCCCCATAAACCCCTAATTAACCCTGTCATTCATGGGGGTCAATATAGACCCACATAAGCCCTTCATTAACTGTGTCACTCATGGAGGGGCAATACAGACCCCCATAAGCCCTTCATTAACCCTGTCACTCATGGGGGTCAATATAGACCCCCATAAGCCCTTCATTAACCCTGTCACTCATGGGGGTCAATACAGGCCCCCATAAGCCCTTCATTAACCCTGTCACTCATGGGGGTCAATACAGACCCCCATAACCACTTAATTAACCCCCTCACTCATGGGAGTAAATATAGACCCCCATAAACCCTTAATTAACCCCGTCACTCAGGAGGGTCAATACAGCCCCCATAAGCCCTTAATTAACCCCCTCACTCATGGGGGTCAATACAGACCCCCATAAACCGCTAATTAACCCTGTCACTCATGGGGGTCCATACAGACCCTCATAAGCCTCTATTTAACTCCATCAGTCCCATAAGGGTTTATTAAGACCATTATGGGCCTGTTACAACCCAACATTAACCACATAAGTGCCATGATGGTCCTCAATGACCATTATTACACTAAGTATAAACACTACACTGCACTATACCCCCCCAATAAAACATTAAATATCAACTAAACAGCCTCTACACTAACCTATTAAGACCTACACTACCTACCTACCCCCTAATAACCCCACCACTCTAATTACATAAAATAAAAAACCTAAGTCACAAAAAATAAAAAATCTACATTACAGAAAATAAAAAACCTAAATCACAAAAAATAAAAAAAGGAACATTACAGAAAATAAAAAAAACACATTACAAACCCCCCCACTACAGAAAAAAAAAATTCACACCTGAAAAGGAAATACATATAATACATACAATACAATACATACAATATAATACATGCAATACATACAATATAATACATACAATTCAATAATACAATATAATACAATACAATACACCCCTATCTAATATACAATACATTCTATCTATCTAATATACATCCCCCAATCTATCTAAATAAATACCATAATCTAATATACGTCCTATCTATATAATGTACATCACACAATCTATGTAATATACAATAAATACTATCTATCTAATATACATCCGATCTATATAATATACATCCCCCAATCTATTTAAATAAATACCATAATCTAATATACATCTTATCTATATAATATACATCACACAATCTATCTAAATAAATAACACAATCTAATATACAATACCTGCTATGCTATCTATATAAAACACATACCCCTAGCTAACATAAAATAAATGCTATCTATATATAAAATATTCTAATTCTAAGCTAAAATAAAATAATTAAGACAACTTACCTTTGCAGATGTCCATTCAGTGCAGCCACCTAGGGAAAAAAAATAATTAGTGCAACACGTTTACAGTACATAAATAAACATTCTAAACATTCTAAATATTCTACTCACCTTTCCGGCATGTCCCGTCCTTATTCTTTTCTTCTTCTCCGTTGCGGCATCCGTTAAAAAAAACATAACATTAATACACATACATAAACATAAAAACAAAATAAAATAAACATAATCTACATTGTACTTACCTCCCCGTGATGTCTCCGGCCTCCTCTTCTGCCACGCCCTGTAAAAAAAAAAAAAAAAGTACTTACATCCGCAACTCGCGGACATCCCCGAAGCTAATGAGGCTCCCGGAGACTTTTCTGGAAGAAAATAGGCAATGGCGCCTTCTGATTGGTTGAAAACGCTGTCTATCAAATTCACCCAATGAGGAGGCGACAATGTGTGAACCAATCAGAAAGGGATACACCCTAAAATCCCACTCTGATTGGATAATGCACCTGTCAATCTTTATTTAAACCAATCCCAAGGCGCAGATGCCTTCAGCCAATCACAATGGTGTAATGTATTTTTTTATTTTCTGTAATGTTCCTTTTTTTATTTTTTGTGACTTAGGTTTTTTTTTCTGTAATGTACATTTTTTATTTTTAATGATTTTAGTTGTTTTTAGTTTATGTAATGTAGATTTTTGATTTTAATTTCTGTAATTACAGTGGTGGGGGTAATTAGGGGGTAGTGTAGGTGTTAATAGGTTAGTGTAGAGGGTGTTTAGTTGATATTTAATGTTTTATTTGGGGGGTATAGTGCAGTGTAGTGTTTATACTTAGTGTCATGATGGTCCTTGAGGACCGTCATGGTACTTATGTGGTAAATGTTGGGTTGTAACAGGCCCATAATGGTCATAATATACCCTTATGGGACTGATGGAGTTAAATAGAGGCTTATGAGGGTCTGGATAGACCCCCATAAGTGATTGGATTAAAATGGTGTAGTGCTTACACTTTCGGTCATGAGGGTCCTGGATGACCCTCATGGCACTTATAGTGTTATTACATGCGTTCATTAGTGTGTTAGAGGGGGCTATATAGTTGACAGTACACTCACATTGTGTGGCAAACAGCATTTCAACACTTTTTTTATTGCCCCGTCATTTTTGACAGGCAAGTCACTAGTAACTTTATAACTTGTAATATAGCCAGTCATAATTGTGTATCCACAATCGATTATTCCATAGTAACATGTATATTTCTGTTAATAAGGATTCCCACTCCAGCTTTCCCTGATTTGGCTTGAAGCAAAGCATTTATATAGTATAGTAATTGTTAATTTTGTGGGGTCATTATCATCAAAATAGGAATCTTGTTTATAAACCATAATGTTTATAAACATTAATCCTAAATGTATCCATTAACAGCCTTCTCTTACCGGTCATTTCACTTCCCTTACATGCTTTGTGCATAATACAACAACCATTCTCTGCCATGGTTATAGTGAACAAGGGTTCAATTACATGGCTCTTGTAAGGAATCTTGTAAGTGAAGGTTTCATGTAGGGAGTTACATACAGCGTTATTAAATTGCGATTCGGTAAATTTAAAAGGGCTCTTTTTAAGCACACAGCATATTTTATTTACTTAGGTTTTTAGTTAGTGAAGACCTTGCTTTTGGATAGAAGTTCACTAACTAAAAACTTCTGTAAAAAAGATGTGCTGTGAGCTTAAATAGAGCCCTTTTAAATTTACAGAATCGCAATTAAATAAGACTGATAGTTATTAAATTCCACTTGCAGCAAACCCTTACAAGTAAACCCTTATGAGTGACCAATCAGTATGAACTGTTCCCTACAGCTATGGCAGATTTTAGCTACAGTGCTATTACATAGCTCCTGGAAAAGTTATTGTACAGCCTGTGTGTTCTCATAAAGCTCTGTGGATTCACACAGTGAGACAGATCATTATATCTAAGTTCCAAACCCGGAATATCCGAGAAAATCATTATTAGAATACTTACAGCACTCTTAAGGAGGTACTAGTGCCCAGTATGAGTAACATTTATTTTAAGGACACTAATAAAAACATACAGCCTGATTAAATTGCGATTCAGTAAATTTAAATGGGCTCTATTTAAGCACACAGCATATTTTTTTTTTACATAAGTTTTTAGTTAGTGAACTTCTATCCAAAAGCAATGTCTTCACTAACTAAAAACTTCTGTAAATAAAATATGCTCTGTGCTTAAACAGAGCCCTTTTAAATTTACTGAATCGCAATTTAATAAGGCTGATAAAGGCCAACCCATCCTAAAGAACAAAAAAGCCCTTCTAATGGATACCCAGCTTTATACAGCAATAATTAAGAACAATCAAATGAATCACAATTATAAATACCTGCTCACACAATTAAATACTAACAAGGATGAGGAGGGGGGTTGAGTATGGGGGGTTGAGGTTGAGGAGGGCGTTGAGGAGGGAGGTTGAGGAGGGGGTTGAGGATTGGGGGTTGAGGTTGAGGAGGGAGGTTGAGGAGGGAGGTTGAGGATGAGGAGGGAGGTTGAGGAGGAGGAGGGAGGATGAGGAGGGGGGTTGAGGATGGGCGGGTTGAGGACAGGGTTGAGGATGAGGAGGGAGGTTGAGGAGGGGGTTGAGGATGGGGGGGTTGAGGTTGAGGAGGGAGGTTGAGGAGGGGGTTGAGGATGGGGGGGTTGAGGTTGAGGAGGGTGGTTGAGGAGGGAGGTTGAGGAGGGAGGATGAGGTTGAGGATGAGGAGGGAGGTTGAGGAGGGAGGTTGAGGATGAGGGGGGAGGTTGAGGATGAGGAGGGAGGATGAGGAGGGGGGTTGAGGTTGAGGAGGGAGGTTGAGGAGGGGGTTGAGGATGAGGAGGGGGTTGAGGATGAGGAGGGAGGATGAGGAGGGAGGCTGAGGATGAGGAGGGAGGTTGAGGAGGGGGTTGAGGATGGGGGGTTGAGGTTGAGGAGGGGGGTTGAGGATGGGGGGTTGAGGTTGAGGAGGGGGGTTGAGTAGGGGTTGAGGATGGGGGGGTTGAGGTTGAGGAGGGGGTTGAGGAGGGAGGTTGAGGAGGGAGGTTGAGACTGAGGATGAGGAGGGAGGTTGAGGAGGGAGGTTGAGGATGAGGAGGGAGATTGAGGATGAGGAGGGAGGATGAGGAGGAGGATTGAGGTTGAGGAGGTAGTTTGAGGAGGGGTTTGAGGATGAGGAGGGAGGCTAAGGATGAGGAGGGAGGTTGAGGATGAGGAGGGGGGTTGAGGATGAGGATTGGGCGTTGAGGAGGGAGGTTGGGGAGGGGGTTGAGGAGGAGGGGGTTGAGGATGAGGGGGTTGAGGAGGGAGGTTAAGTATGAGAGGGGAGGTTGAGGAGTGTGGTTGAGGACTGAGGATGAGAATGAGGAGGGGGAAGAGACACAGTGAATGGAGAGGGGGGAAGAGACACAGTGAAGGGAGAGGGGGGAAGAGACACAGGGAAGGGAGAGGGGAGAAGAGACACGGAGAGAGAGGGGGGACACAGGGGGCAGCACATTTCCCACCCTCGGCTTATACTCGAGTCACTCATTTTACCCAGTATTTTGTGGTAAAATAGGTGCCTCGGCTTATACTCGGGTCGGCTTATACTCGAGTATATACGGTATATTGTTTTAAGAGTTTTCTAACCAAGCTTGATAAGATTTTATACACTTCTTATTGATTTCTATATTGTACTAATAGAATATAAAATGTGTTAACACTAATTGTTATCCAATCATTCATAATTGGAATAGACGTCTAATAGATTGTATATTGGGATCTAACTAAAAATCAACGTTAACAAGTTTAAAACCCTACAATTGTTTATACTTGATTTTACTATTATCCCAATAAACATCATTCTGTACAAAGTGTATACTTATCTATAAATTGATCATTGAACTCAATAAACTTTATTAATTCACAAACATTGTAACATTTGTGTCATATCAAATTGTATGACAGGTGGAGGGCCCAAGTTTGGGTGACCTCCCCTCTGGGGTAAATGATTAGATTGCTGACTGCCTATGGACATATTTAAGTATGGTAGGAAGAGATCCTCCAATCTGGCCAACTTCCTTTAGAGCTCCTTCTCCTATTTCCTGAAGTTCTAGTTCAAGTTGACAATAGCGCCTGTTTTCCTTTTCAATCCTCCTAACTTCATGGAACAACTTTCTCTGCAAGCCCTTCAACTCCTGGGAGTGCCTGTCCGGATGTTGTTGTTGCTACCACATCTCAGAGTCTATTGAGGATTCTTCCCCTTCCCTAAAGCTTGGGTGCAAAGTATAAATGCACATCTAACTCTCTTCCATCCTTCTCACCTTCTCGCGCATCCTTCACTCCTCTCCCTTCCTCACTCTAGATCTTTTCCTCTGTTCTCCCCCCCATTGCTTTGACTCCTCTCCTCCTGTCTCCTCCTCCCCGCCTCACCACACCTAGCCCTCTCTCTACTCCCCTCGCCCAGAAGGACTTCTGCTATCTCTCTTCCTGTCCTCTCTTCCATTCCCCAGACTCCCTTTCTTCCATCCATCCAACAGATATAGCAGTCATACCAGTCACTCACAAATATATGCACAGAGACACTCTCAGAAACTTACACTTTCACTGCCCACCCACTTGATGAACTGGACAGAAGTTATAATTGTATTTGTACAAAATAAAAGTGAATGTGCTATGTGTTTATTTTATGTGTATACTAATTTTAAAGGGTGCTTGTATAATCGTGTAATTTGTTGGTTTATGTAGCTGTGGTTATATATGGTGCATATGTAGTATGCATTAGGGATATGTGTGTTGTATGTGGTAGGGGATATATAACAAGGGGGTTTGGGTTGGGGTATGGTTTGAGGTTGAGGAATGTGTTAGGGTAGGGTGGGTGTGGGGAATAGGGTAGTTAGGATAAGGATGAGGTAAATTAAGGAAACATAATGATATGACACTAAAACAAGTTTATTTTTAAAAGTTTGTAGCATATTTCCTAAGTTAGCTTACCAGCAAATTCATAAGATCAATCAAACAAACCAATATTTTTATATTTTACTTTGTCTCAAATAGTCATTTTCTTAGTGTATTTGCCTAAATTTCCCCTTTCCAGGTTGTTTGTACCTCTTCCTTTCGAGAGTATTGATTCTTATTTCATTTTTATCTTTTAATGTATTTTCTATCGTTTCACGTTATGCACCCAGCACTGTACCATTGTATGAAATTAGTGTGATGACTGAGTAGACATTTCTTCCCTTCCTGCACCTGAACTATGCATTTGAAGATTAAACTTTCCAAGAAATTCACTGTCTTCTTCTCTAAACTTCATAGATTCGGGCACTTCACCCTTGTATGCTAACAATTAAAAGGGGAATAACCATCTGCATTTAATCTAATATAAGATAAGGCTCTCTGTCTCCTGAAAAAAGTAAATGAAAATAATTATACCTGAATCCTTATGAATAATCTAATTTCAACTCCAAGCAGCCTTTCGGATTTCATTTTTACTTTTATGGAAGGGGAAGCATGAAATTACATATCTGGTTCTTCCTCCTGTCCTGGGTCTTATGCACCCTGTTAATAGCTAAATTTCTATCTTGCGGTTCCGGGCAAAATTTATTATTAGAGTTATGATGACTTCCTCTAGGAGAATATGAGTGTTTTCGTTTCGCTTCTCTAAATCTTAAAGTATTTAATCTACTCCTCTTTTAGAAAATCCTCATTTGAATCCTTTACTTAACACAATTCATTCTCTATTATGACAAATGCAGATTCAGTTTTCTCTTGGTGTGCATCTAGGTTAGCTTACAAACCTTTGCAGTAACCTTATCTAGTTTACCAGAGATACATTATTGAATCTCTGACAGTTACCTATTGCAGTGCATACTATTTACTTTGACACCATCTTGTGTTGTGTTTTTACACCCTTGTTTAGGGAATCTATCATACATATACATATGAACAGTGAGGTAGCTGTGAGTGTCCAGTAATTTAGATAATTAATCAGAGTATCGCAGTATATAGTGACACCTTTTATTTTGGACAAGCATATTCATAGTTTTTATGACTAGTTTTTCAAGCAGCATCTACATTGGGAAAACAAATAGTAGCCAAATTACACCCCACATGGCATTTATCAAGTACCAGGGGAACATTTTATTTATGGTTGTTCAGTCCCTCTGTTTCGTCTGACTCTCTGTGACCCTATGAACTGTAGCACACTTACTTATGTCTAAAAAATGTAAAAAAAAAATAAAAAGGCGGAGGAGAATTAAAAAATAACAAAACATGCATTTACAGTACAATGCTAAAAACTGTAACTTTAACAATATACCGACTCACCTGATTTCCATCTCCAAGAATTATTAACCATTAGCTAGTTCTCAGGATAATTCACTGGCCATGAATAATGATGTGTCATCTCACAATAAATGCTTAGCTGTAACCAGCGTCAATGGTCAAGGTGTACTATCACCTTTACAATATGATCTGGTTAATCAACATTGATATTACATCCATCAGCTATACAGGTGTTAGCACATGTTAAAGTATACTTCATGATATCAGCAATAGGTGAAAATACCCATTAATATGTAGAGAACACAAAGGTCAGCAGCCAGATTGAAAGTTACTTACATCACACCCAAGGATCTGTTCTCAAACTCATATTCAGGTTAGGATCACATGCTTGGGGGGAGGAGAGAAGCTGCCGGGCTGCGGGTGTGCAGGGGATGCCACCGGGGTCGAGAAGGGGGTGCTGTGGACCAGAGCATGTTGCATAACGTCTGTGGTGACTTGCTGCATTGCACTCTGGTCTGCCCCCATCTTAGCAGCCTGGCAAAGTAAGACTCTGTCATCAGATGGTGCCTCCTCTCCTCCCTATTGCACCTAACCAGGTTGCGTATGACCTCTGCATGATTGGCAGAGATGCATCTCCACCTGGCTTAGTGGTGGTGGTGGAGATGGAGGTCCGTGGGGCGTTGCTGGGTGAGGAGTTGTCATTGGTGGTGTTGATGGTGGTCCAGTCGGGAGGGTCTGGGGTTCGGCTGGAGCCTCGCGCCATGCTGGTGGTGGTGTTGCTGGGCCTGGTGGTGGCCAGTCTGCCACACTGGTAAGGGGAGGAGGAGATGGGGTCAAGCCCCCCTGGTCCCTCCAGTAGGAGGGCTCTGGTGATATACTGAGTCTCTGGAGGAGGGGGACTGACGGTCAAATACCGCCGGTGCGGATGATGCTTCTGCTTTCGACGCTACTGCCCAGATGACATCCTCCTCCTCTGAATCAAGTCGCTTGGCTCCACTTCTTTCCTCCTCCACTGCGCCTGTTCCTGCTGGGCTGGAGCCGAGCCCCCTGCCTCTGGCTCACCACCTCCTTGATGCTGAAAGAGAGAAAAGAAAGGTATATGTTAATAGTATGATGAATAATACATTGTTTTGTGTTCATTCCTAACTATCAGACATCTAGGCTTGAACCAGGATGATTAATTTAATTGCAACTCTTAGTAGCTATAATTTGCTAGATATGATCTATTCTTTGGTTCTTGATCTTGATTGTTCTTGGCTCCTAACGCTATCTTGATTCCGGCTGCGGCCTGCAATGAGCCTTCGAGCTCGCAAAGCGTGACGATGTTTCGTGGTTTGATAACTATTATTTGTGATGTGTATTTGTATTATGTGTAATCTGTAAATATGTGTAATCAAAGATTAAGTGTAAATTCGTAATTAGATGAATATAAAATAACAAAACCAGAAGATACTGCTCTCATAACTCGCCTACTCTCTCTCACTCTGTTCAAACCTCCAACTCCGGGACCTGCATGCTACTTTGTCAGAATCTACAACACAGTCAAGACAGAGGCGGGTGGAACTCAACCTGCGTCTCATTCTGTAATACCGTGATTGGATTGTAACTGTGGACCGGATTTATTTCAGGCCATTAACAAGAACAACATTTGCAGGCACAGGAGGAGTTTACGGTCTTGAGGCTTTGGCCGTAACTTGCGCCATTGTTCAATTGAATAGCACCGGAATTGTAGCAGAGTTCAAGCCCGCAGCAGGCCCGCAGACATACGGCCTATATACCGCGAGATGGTTCATTAAGCCACCACGAGTATCATAAAGGGCTACAAAGGAAGAAAAATGGCACGTTTTTCTAAGAAAACAGCAATTGCAGCCTTCATTGAGAGGCTTAGCGAGTCTAAAGAATGCAGCAATGGTGCCTATGTTAACTGCAATTGTCATAATATCTTGCTAAGTTCATTCTACAAACTCCCCAAGTATACAGGGATTAATATAATGAGAATGGCAGATGTGTTACCTGCTGTAATTATAATACACAATAGTAGGGCATATACTGGACTTTGCATTAAAGGGCCACTGTGGTTAGTTTTTGAAAAACTAAGCTTGATAGTAGTCAAATTGTATTTTAGAAAGTAAATAAAGATGCTTAACATTTACATTTTGAGTTTTTATATGCAGTTATTCTTTAATGAATGGTTCCATTTTGTTTTATGTGTCAATTATGTCTTCTTCTTATTCAGGAGGTTGTGTCATTATACACTTATTAACTTTCCATTAACCTAATGCAAACAGTTTTAGCTGCCATATTCCCATTGTGTAGATAGAAGATTCCAATTCATTCAAACAGCCACATTATGGTGCTATTAAATTAGAAGGGTCTTTTATATAAAGACTGTTATTGTTTTTTAATAATCAAAAATATAAAATGAAAAGGCTTGGTCAGCTTAGATAGTGAAATATTTTAATGTGAAAATAAAGAAGAGTGTCTGATGTAAAAATTGTTAAATATAATGTAAAATTGCATATGCCTTTCAATAAAAACTATTTAAAAAAAATAAAAATTAGAAGTGGCTGCGAGTTACGAGCTTGAGACGCATACCCGTAACTCAATCGTTGAACATTGCATTTGCAGCCCTGCACAGGATCAATTAGTTGTGTTTTTAATCTATTTACAGGGCTACGGATGAAACCTTACCCCCTTGCGAGTCCTCTCTATCACTCGTTGGGCTTCGGGCTCCATTTGCGTGGTACAGCGTTGAACGATAGTGAAATCATAGCAATTTAATAGCATGATTGGAATTGTAGCGGTTACAGGCGTGAGAGAAAAAAGGATTTGTTTCCGCGAAGTTCAACATTCCATGTCCCGTAGGCTTTTTTCGGCCGTTCGAAGGCTTAACACGCAAGCCATCTGCAGGTTGGGTTAAGAGGCTAATTTAATAGGCGTAAGTCTTGCGGGCTACGTTACGGGCTACGGATTTACACATAGCCCAAATTTAATAGGGCTGAAGATGATCAGCAGAACATTGTAGATCCAACAGAAGCATAGTTGCATATAAAAGGTAATAAAATTGGCACTGTACTATTTTGTAATACTATAAAATATTTTCTCTACTTTTAAGTGCAGTTCCTCAAAAAGTAAATAAAATGTTAGTACAGGGGTTCATTAAATGCTATGTTACATCAGATTCATACATTACTTTCTGTGTAAACAAAAAAAATCCAAACAAACAAACATAAATTTAACATCACTATTTAGAATTAGCCAAACATATTATAATTATAAAGACATAACCATTAACATTATATATGGTACACAATATATTTCTGGTTCAGACATAATCTCTTGGGCTGATATACATGATTTATATATATTTACAATGAGTTAAATGAGAATTAAGGCAACATAATGTACATTCCTACAGTAGATATGTTAAGGAATTATTTAATTTAGAAATAGTTTTTTCCTATTGCATTAACTATTCCCAGGTTATATCATTTGGTTAGATTGATTTTAGACTACATTTTCTTACTCAATTGATTCTGCTGTGTGTTTTTATCCTAACACATTACATTGATTAAACTTTATTGACATAATTAAGACTACTGAGCATGATTATTATACGTTGGTGGTTTAAAAAGCATGATTATAATTGCAGTAGTATTTAATGTTGCTTCTGTTTACTTTGCAATCATGAAAAAAAACGTCTGTTTTTATGTCACGGTGTATAATGTTGCAAAATGTCACAAAAATTGCATCATAAAGAAATACAGAATGATGAATATAAGACACTTCTAGATGAACCTGTGCCTAATTGGCTATAACAATGAAATACTCATTCTGAATAAACATGAGCCAAGCTTTTCAGATTTCCTTTTAAGCATTTTCTATAACTGTGCATCTCAGCCAAGGACAATCTGCCTGTTGGCTACAATGTCAGCTGTATACAGCAGAGTCATCATGATCTATATCTCAGCATATCTGAATAGAATAAATAAGAAAGAACAAATAGAATTCTGAAAGTATTATAATGCCCTATATAACCACTGAGGGAAACTAGTGAATTCTTATAACTGCTTTATAGAAAATATATACAAACTAAACAAAACATCTGTATTCCCCTTTTATTTTAGAACTAGCGACTTGCCCGTCAAAAAATGACGGTCAATAAAAGAAAGTGTTGAAATGCTGTTTGTCACACAATGTGAGTGTACTGTGTGCCTCAAGTAACTAAATTCCTCAAAAAGCAGAAATCTACATGACATAAAATAAGAAAAACTAAAATCACCCCCAAAAAAATGTACATTACAGAACAAAAAAAACAACCTAAGTGACCAAAAATAAAAAAAGGAACATTACAGAAAATAAAAAAATACATTACAACCTCCCGTCACTACAACATTTAAAAAAAAATTACACACCTGAAAATGAAATACATATAATACATACATATAATACAATACAACACAATTAAATAAAATACAATACAATTAAATAAAAGGCTGAAAAGGCTGTCTATCAAATTCAGCCAATGAGAAGACCCCATTTGTGAAACAATGAAAAAAGTATACACCCCAAAATACAACGGTCATTGGATAACACACCTATCCATCTTTATTTGAACCAATCCTAAGGCTTTATTGCCATCAGCCAATCACAATGGAATATACCCCCACGTACTGATTGGTAAAGACATCTGCGCCTTCCCATTGGCTGTAATATTGATTGATATTAACAATAGCCAATGAGAATGCGCAAATCCTTCACCAATCAGTACGTGAGGGTGTATTCCATTGTGATTGGCTATTGTCAGTGCAACCAATCAGAATGCGCAGAGGCTCCAACCAATCACCCTGTGGGGGTGTATTCCATTGTGATTGGCTGAAAGGCATCTGCGCGCCTTGTGATTGGTTTATATAAAGATTGACAGGTGCATTATCCAATCAGAGTGGGATTTTAAGGTGTATCCGTTTGTGATTGGTTCACACATTGGCGCCTCCTGATTGGGTGAATTTGATAGACATCGTTTTCAACCAATCAGAAGGCGCCATTGCTTATTTTCTTCCTCATTAGCGTCGGGGATGTCCGGGAGTGCGGATGTAAGTATACTTTTTTTTTTTTACAGGGCGTGGCAGAAGAGGATCCGGAGGAGGTCGGAGACATCGCGGGGAGGTAAGTATAATGTAGATTATGTTTATTTTGATGTAAGTCTATTAATGTTTTTTTTTTTTTAACAGGTGCCGCGCCAGAGAAGGATTTAAAGAATGCCGGACGGGACATGCCGGAAAGGTGAGTAGAATATTTAGAATGTATAGAATGTTTATTTTAGAACTGTAAACGTGTTGCACTAATCTTTTTTTTATTTTTTTTTCATATGTGTCTGATCCTAATTGACATCTGCAAAGGTAAGTGCTCTTAATTATTTTATTTTAGCTAAGACTTAGATTAGTTAATATATAGATAGCATTTATTGTATGTTAGCTAGGGGTATGCGTTTTATATAGATAGCATAGGATGTATTGTATATTAAAATGTGTTATTTATTTACATAGATTGGGAATGTATTATTATATAGATAGCAAGTATATTACATTATGCTATTTATTTAGATAGATTGTGTGATGTATATTAGATAGGGGTGTATTGTATTGTAATTGTATGTAATTGTATTGTAATTGTATGTATTTGTATTGTATGTATTTGTATTCTATGTATTTCCTTTTCAGGTGTGTATTTTTTTTTTCTGTAGTGAGGGGGGGGGGGTTGTAATGTTTTTTTTTTTCTGTAATGTTCCTTTTTTTATTTTTTGTGACTTAGGTGTTTTTATTTTGTGTAATGTAGTTTATTTTTTTTGTGAGTTAGGTTTTTTATTTCATGTAATGTAGATATTTTTTTGTGTGACTTTAGGCTTTTTTATTTTCTGTAATTAGAGTGGTGGGGGTTAAAAGGGGGTAGGTAGTGTAGATGTTAATAGGTTAGTGTAGAGGGTGTTTAGTTGATATTTAATGTTTTATTGGGGGGGTCTAGTGCAGTATAGTGTTTATACTTAGTGTCATGATGGTCCTTGAGGACCATCATGGCACTTATGTGGTTAATGTAGTGTTGTAACAGGCCCATAATGGTGTTAAAATACCCTTATGGGACTGATGGAGTTAAATAGAGGCTTATGGGGGTCTGTATTGACCCCCATGAGTGACAGGCCTAATGAAGGGGTTATGGGGGTCTCTATTGACCCCCAAGAGTGACAGGGTTAATGAGGGTTTTATGGGGGTCCGTATTGACCCCCATGATTGACAGGGTGACAGTGTTAATGTTTTTTTCTTTTACAACGGGTCCTTTAAGGACCTTTACGGTCCTTTAAGGACCTGTAACGCAGGAATTTTGAATTTTGATTGCAGCGATGGTCCCCGATCGCGTGCAATCGGGACCCTCACTGCGATGGTTAATGTGGGGTTAATGCAGGGCTCGGAGCTTATCTCGGATCCCCTGTGGTTAATCCGGGTTTCCGAGCTTATCTCGGATCCCTTCTTGGGTAAGTTGTAGGTGGCTGAACGATCCTGGGTCTTTGAGCCTCATTTTCATTTTTTTCGGCGGCCATTTTTTCTCTTGCTTAGGGGATTTTCGTGTGTGTGAACTCGGGAATTTGTACTTAAACGGAGGTGTACCTTCACTTTCAGTGCCCCCCCTTGCTATGGGTAAGGTTTTTATGTCATTTTTGTGAGTATTTGGTGTGTTTTGACTGTTTGTAGGTGTGCGCAGTTCTGCCATTTTTTGTGCGTGTGGGTGTTTGTTACGTTAAGGTTGGTTCTGAGGTTAATGCAGGTTTCGGAGGTGAGCCTCGTTTTCATTTTTTTTGGCGGCCATTTTGTTGTAGGTGGCTGAGCGGTCCTGGGTCTTTGAGCCTCGTTTTCATTTTTTTCGGCGGCCATTTTTTCTCTCGCTTAGGGAATTTTCGTGTGTGTGAACTCGGGAATTTGTACTTAAATGGAGGTGTACCTTCACTTTCAGAGGTCCTGGGTGCCCCCCCCCCCCCCCCCCCCCGCTATGGGTAAGGTTTTTATGTCATTTTTGTGAGTATTTGGTGTGTTTTGACTGTAGGTGTTCGCAGTTCTGCCATTTTTTGTGCGTGTGGGTGTTTGTTACGTTAAGGTTGGTTCTGAGGTTAATGCAGGTTTCCGAGGTGAGCCTCGTTTTCATTTTTTTCAGCGGCCATTTTGTTGTAGGTGGCTGAGCGGTCCTGGGTCTTTGAGCCTCGTTTTCATTTTTTTTGGCGGCCATTTTTTATCTCGCTTAGGGGACATTCGTGTGTGTGAACTTGGGAATTTGTACTTAAATGGAGGTGTACCTTCACTTTCAGAGGTCCTGGGTGCCCCCCCCCCCTTGCTATGGGTAAGGTTTTTATGTCATTTTTGTGAGTATTTGGTGTGTTTTGACTTTTTGTAGGTGTGCCCAGTTCTGCCATTTTTTGTGCGTGTGGTTGTTTATTACGTTAAGGTTGAGGTTAATGCAGGTTTCCAAGGTGAGCCTCGTTTTAGTTTTTTTCGTCGGCCATTGTAACTTCACTTTCAGAGGTCCTGGGTGCCCCCCCTTGCTATGGGTAAGCTTTTTATGTCGTTTTTATGAGTATTTGGTGTGTTTTCACTGTTTGAAGTGGCGCGCTGGTCGGCCGTTATAGTGGGATTCTTAGTGTGTGTGGGTGTCTGTTACATTAAGGTTGCCTCATTCCCTAAGTGCTTTGCGAGGACCCGCATTGCAAATGCGGCCCCTCGCTTTGCGAGGACCCGCATTTGCGGAAGCGAGGGGTTCGGCGCTCCATGCCAGCAACTGAGGCCCTCGGCTGCGGAGTGTGTGTGTAACCGGGTGTGAGGCGCCTTTGAGATTTTTTTTTTTTTAAAGTCATGTGTGTCTGTGTTAACACAGCCGACGTTGGAGCCTCCACCTTCGCAAATGCGGACCCTCGCTGACTAAATAACCATTTTGGCATACAAATAACACACCATGGATGCATTAACATTGCATTTCTTTTACTCACAATTCTTTCACATCTATATTATTTAAAGAGTGATTGTACCTCATCAGCAATGTGAACATTACAGTGCTAAGCTTCAGTATACACAATTTTAACATTCACTATAATTATCGTGGTGAAGGGGCATGTGTGACAAATTGCGATCCAATAGAGAAGGAACTGGAAATCCACTTCAGTATCTTTCCCAAGAAAACCTTATGGATTAGCACAACCAGAAACACAGACAGATGTTCCTAGCATACCACTTCCATATGGTCACTGAGAGTCATAAACGACTGAAGGACTGAACACATAATTACAGAGTCTTCAGGTTTTTTATATAAATGTCTAGCTAGGTTTATTTAAATAACTTTCTCTAAATCAATATAATTATCATACGCTGTTTTCATTTGAATGCAGTTACCTTCTCTCTGTATATTCTACAATGCTGCCCTTCACTTTTCCAAACAAACATATTTTTCATTCCTCATATCTAGCTGGTCACCCAATCCCAAATGCATGCTTTCAACTTTATACCACATTGCAAAAAGTCTCACTCAACCTCTTCATCCAGGTCACAGAGGAGGATGTGGCATCACTTCTCTTAGGTTCTCATCTTACAACTTATCCACTTGACCCTATTCCCTCATAACTGGTACATCTCCCTGTCCATTCAGTCACTTATTACACCAATTTTAAAGAAACCTTCTCTTGATCCATCTATGTCCAATTTCTTTGCTTCTTTTGCCTCCAAACTAGTCTATGACCATCTAACCCATTTTCTGACATTGAACTCATTACATCCCTCTGCAATCTGGTTTCTGTTTACAACACTTGACTGAGACAGCACTTATTAAAGTAGCTAACAACTGTCGGGCAGCCAAAGCAAAAAAACACAATTCATTAATTTTTCTCCTGGACCTCTCCTCTGCCTTTTACATAGTTGACCACTCACTTCTTCTCCAGACTCTCAGCTCCCTTGGCCTCTATGACACTTTACTCTCCTCTCCTAAATCCAGTCTTATCTATGTAAAAAGCTTCCTTAGCGTTACAGATTTTGATTAAACACCATCACCATTTACTGTTGGAGTACCTCATTGAACTGTTTTGATTCCCTTGCGCCCATGGAAAACTAATAAGATATCTTGGCATCCAGTATAATCTCTATGCTATATAGCACTCTTAATAACCACAAACTCTACCACCTCTCAAGCTATAGACTTTACCCTTACAGTCAACAACTGCTTCATCACACCTACACCACATGTCCCCTGCCTTGGGATTAGTCTGGCCTCATACTCTCTTTCTCTCTCAACATTCAATCACTTACCAAAACCTGTTGATTGCATCTGTACGACATCTGCAAAATCCACCCTTTTCTCACACAAGATACCGCCAATTCACTAATTAATTCACTAATTATTTCCCACCTAAACTACTGCAAATCACTCCTAATCGGTTTTCACCTTAGCAGACTATCCTCACTGCAATCCATTTTAAATGTCTCTGCTAGGCCCAAAGTCCACAACAAGACAGTGTCCACCTCATGTATATGCAACTCGCCTTTCTCCTTTACTTTCGCATCTAATACCCTTAACCTGCACTACCAGTATATAACTTTGTCATATTTGTGCTATGTATTCACAGCATCGCCTGTACTTAGCGATACCAAATATAGTATAAGTAAAGCATGATAACAATAATAATACAATTTATACTTCACTTACTTTTAGGAAACTCACACAATGAGACAAGGTGAACATATGAAAATGCTCCTTTTCAAATTCTATTCCTGCAATATTTTATTATTATTCTTTTTATTATAATTATTATTATTATTATTCAATTAATAAAATCATTTTTCAATATAATTTCATACTAAAACATAGAATATTGCTATAAATTAACAATTTCTGTTACTACTCCTTTTAATCACCATATATTATAATTTATAATAATTATACTTTGCATTTACAAATTACCGTATATACTCGAGTATAAGCCGAGTTTTTCAGCCCTTTTTTTAAGGCTAAAAAGGGCCCCCTCGGCTGATACTCAAGTCACTCTCCCCCCCTGTGTCTCTCCAACCCCCCCGTGTCTCTCTAACCCCCCCGTGTCTCTTTACCTCCCCTGTGTCACTGTACCCCCCCTGTGTCTCTGTACCCCCCCGTGTCTCTTTCCCTCCCCCTCCTCATCCTCAGGGGAAGGTATTTAGGGGGGTTTAGGTTGAGGAGTGGGGTTGATGGGGGTTTAGGTTGAGGAGGGGGATTGAGGAGGGAGGTTGAGGAGGGGTTTGAGGAGGGGGTTTAGGATGGGGAGTTGAGGATGAGGATGGGGGGGTTAAGGTGGGACGATGATGATTGGGGTGTTGAAGAGGGAGGATGAGGATGTGGGGGTTGAGGAGGGAGGATGAGGATGGGGGGTTGAGGAGGGAGGATGAGGGGGGGGGTTGAAGAGGGAGGTTGAGGAGGGGGGTTGAGGATGGGGGGTTGAGGATAGGGGTTGAGGAGGGGGTGGAGGATAGGGGTTGAGGAGGGGGTGGAGGATGGGTGGTTGAGGAGGTGGTTGAGGATGGGGATTGAGGAGGGGGTTGAAGAGGGAGGATGAGGAGGGAGGTTGAGGAGGGGGTTGATGATAGGGGGGTTGAGGAGGGGGTTGAGGATAGTGTGGTTGAGGAGGGGGGTTGAGGATGGGGGGGTTGAGGATGGGGGGTTGAGGAGGGGGTTGAGGATGGGGGGTTGAGGAGGGGGTTGAGGATGGGGGTTGAGGAGAGGGTTGAGGAGAGAGGTTGAGGATGAGGAGGGAGGTTGAGGAGGGGGGTTGAGGACGGGGTTGAGGATGGGGGGTTGAGGAGGGAGGATGAGGATGGGGGGTTGAGGAGAGGGGTTAAGGATGAGGAGGGAGGTTGAGGATGAGGAGGAGGGGTTGAGGAGGGGGGTTGAGGATGAGGAGGGCGGTTGAGGATGGGGGTTGAGGAGGGGGTTGAGGATGGGGGGTTGAGGAGACAGGATGAGGATAGGGGTTTGAGGAGGGAGGTTGATGAGGGGGGTTGAGGATGAGAAGGGGGGTTGAGGATGGAGGTTGAGGAGGGGTTTGAGGAGGGGGTTTAGGATGGGGAGTTGAGGATGAGGATGGGGGGGTTAAGGTGGGACGATGAGGATTGGGGGGTTGAAGAGGGAGGATGAGGATGTGGGGTTTGAGGAGGGAGGATGAGGATGGGGGTTGAGGAGGGAGGATGTGGGAGGGTTGAAGAGGGAGGTTGAGGAGGGGGGTTGAGGATGGGGGGGTTGAGGATGAAAGGTTGAGGATAGGGGTTGAGGAGGGGTGGAGGATGGGGGGTTGAGGAGGTGGTTGAGGATGGGGGTTGAGGAGGGGGTTGAAGAGGGAGGATGAGGAGGGAGGTTGAGGAGGGGGTTGATGATAGGGGGGTTGAGGAGGGGGTTGAGGATAGGGTGGTTGAGGAGGGGGGTTGAGGATGGGGGGGTTGAGGATGGGGGGTTGAGGAGGGGGTTGAGGATGGGGGGTTGAGGAGGGGGTTGAGGATGGGGGTTGAGGAGGGGGTTGAGGATGGGGGGTTGAGGAGGGAGGATGAGGAGGGAGGTTGAGAATGAGGAGGGAGGTTGAGGAGGGGGGTTGAGGACGGGGTTGAGGATGGGGGGTTGAGGAGGGAGGATGAGGATGGGGGGGTTGAGGACAGGGGTTGAGGATGAGGAGGGAGGTTGAGGATGAGGAGGAGGGGTTGAGGAGGGGGGTTGAGGATGAGGAGGGCGGTTGAGGATGGGGGTTGAGGAGGGGGTTGAGGATGGGGGGTTGAGGAGACAGGATGAGGATAGGGGTTTGAGGAGGGAGGTTGATGAGGGGGGTTGAGGATGAGGAGAGGTGTTGAGGAGGGGGGTTGAGGAGGGAGGTTGAGGAGGGAGGTTGAGGAGGGGTTGAGGATGGGGGGTTGAGGAGGGAGGATGAGTAGGGAGGTTGAGAATGAGGAGGGAGGTTGAGGAGGGGTTGAGGATGAGGATGGAGGTTGAGGATGAGGAGGGAGGTTGAGGAGGGAGGTTGAGGAGGGGGTTGAGGATGGGGGGTTGAGGAGGGAGGATGAGGATGGGGGGTTGAGGAGGGGGGTTGAGCATGAGGAGGGAGGTTAAGGATGAGTAGGGGGGGTTGAGGACAGGGGTTGAGGATGAGGAGGGGGGTTGAGGATGGGGGTTGAGGAGGTGGTTGAGGATGGGGGGTTGAGGAGGGAGGATGAGGATGGGGGTTGAGGAGGGAGTTTGAGCATGAGGAGGGAGGTTGAGGATGAGTAGGAGGGGTTGAGGAGGGGGGTTGAGGATGAGGAGGGGGGTTGAGGATGGGGGTTGAGGAGGGGGTTGAGGATGGGGGTTTGAGGAGAGAGGATGAGGATGGGGGCTGAGGAGGGAGGTTGAGGAGAGAGGTTGAGGAGGGGGGTTGAGGAGGGGGTTGAGGATGGGGGGTTGAGGAGGGAGGATGAGGAGGGAGGTTGAGAATGAGGAGGGAGGTTTAGGAGGGGGATGAGGATGAGGAGGGAGGTTGAGGATGAGGAGGGCGGTTGAGGAGGGGGGTTGAGAAGGGGGTTGAGGAGGGGGTTGAGGATGTGGGTTGAGGATGGGGGGTTGAGGATGGGGGGGTTGAGGATGGGGGGGTTGAGGAGGGAGGTTGAGGATGAGGAGGGAGGATGAGGAGGGAGGATGAGGAGTGGGGTTGAGGAGGGAGGTTGAGAATGAGGAGGGGGCTTGAGGAGGGTGATAAGGGAGGGGGAAGAGACACAGGGAAGGGAGAGGTTGGAAGAGACACAGGGAAGGGAGAGGGGAGAAGAGACACAGGGAAGGGAGAGGGGAGAAGAGACACAGGAGAGAGAGGGAGACACAAGAGGAGGACACAGAGGACACAAGAGGGACACAGGGGGCAGCACATTTCCCACCCTCGGCTTATACTCAAGTCACTCATTTTACCCAGTATTTTGTGGTAAAATAGGTGCCTCGGCTTATACTCGGGTCGGTTTATACTCGAGTATATACGGGTATGTTCAATTTTTTTTCTCAGAGTTCAAAATTTCTTTAAAAAAAAATTCTAAAAAAAACCTGCAGTTGCACCTCTTCAGCAATGCCAGTATCTTTGTTATAAACATCAGTGTGAACAACTTTTATATTCACAGTAATTAAAAAATGGGTCCTTAGTGAGAAATTATATACAAATCACCAATTTCCTTTTACCTTTGATTATGTTACTCTTTAGTTTTGTTTTAAAGTCTACATTGGCAGTGGCAGGGCATGGTGATATTACTTCTGACTAACTAAAGGTGACCGTTATCATTTAGCTCTAATAATAGCATTTAGAAAAGGATTTACAAAATAGAGATATAATATAGATACAATAATTATACAACTGTTGATAAAATGCCCATTCATCCAAGGCAATGGATTTTATCTGTGCAAATACAGGTGGTCCCTGGATTACAGATGACCGACTTACAACCTCCCCCTATACTTAAGAACGGCTCCCAAGGCTTTTTGTATGAGTTACATTCTTTTTCTTTTAATTTAAAAGAGAGAGCACAATAGTTTCTGTAATTTATTATTACAGTACAGGGGTATTATTATTATTATTACAGTATTACACTGTATTATTATTACCACATATGAGCCAATATAGTATTGTTGTTAATATTATTATTATTATTATTATTATTATTATTCATCAGGATGTGGGCAAAATTGTTTTTTGCACCGGGCCCTCTTTTCATTAAGTCCACCACTCATTTGCACAGAAAATAATGAACACAGTCTTCAGTCAACCACTTCTGAGCCACCCCAATGCTTAGTGAATGAAGGAGATAGAGCTCTCATGCCTTGCTTTAAATAATGCTTGATATTCTCAAATAGCTTGTGAACTTGGGTTTGGGTCTTCAAGGAATCCTATGGTCCCATATTTTCAATCTGCTCTTTTGAAGAACTATACTTCATTGTGGGCAAAATGTCTGTAGAACGTATAAAACAATATATAATAGAGCTGCTATTATATATATGTTTATCTACTTTCAAAAGCGGTCAGTATCCTTGAATGCAAAAAAACATTTAGCTGCTTCAACTAAAATGTGTTAAATTTACAATCTCCATCTTTAGAGTGAAGGATTTTTTGCTTTATTTTGTCCCTATTTATTTTCAGTGTAACATGTGATAATCTGATCTTCAGATTATAAGGCTCTACTGTAACTTTTTCACTTGAATACAGATTTGAATTATACTTACAAAGTTCTTCTTTGATACATTTACATCTATGTGTTCGGGAAAAAGCAAAAAATGACAAGTAAGGGATTTTTCTTAGTGGAAAAAGCCTGCAGCTTCTTTACAAATCTCTACAGGTATGTGAGTACCCAAAAAAGTTATGATTTTACAAAAGTGGTTTGCACATTGCAAGCACTCAACATTTTTCTTGGATCTGATTTATTTTTCTTTATTCCTTTTTTTCATGTTTTCTTTAATTTTTTTTGCTTTGTCTTCAAAATTGTAGACAAGATATGTAGACAAAAATAGTGCATGACATGATAGATATGCTTTATATTTTATAATCTGCCATATTGCTCACCCAAAGTCACTAAGAGCGGGGTCCTCAATATAGTATTAACAAGTGAAGTCTTCATATTGGCTGCTCGTCTAAATCCATTATTAAACAACTTAATTAATAAAGACCAAACAGGTTTTATTAAGTTTAGCGAATCAACGGATAACACCCAAAAACTTTTAAATATCATTGATTTTGTACATAAGAGAAAAATACCATTAGTAGCTCTATCATTTGATGCTGAAAAAGCATTTGATATAGTGAATTGGGGCTTTATACATTTAGTATTAGATAAATATGGATTGGATCTTTTGGATCATATGCGATTAGAGCGCTTTATGCAGAAGTCAATGCATATATAACAGGAGTAGGCTTTAAAACACAATCGTTGACTTAAGAAATGGAACTCGACAGGGCTGCCCTATATCACCACTCATATTTGCTTTAATTATTTAACCATTACTGGAAATGATTAGAAGTTGTAAACAAATAAAAGGTATAGTTACTGGCTCTATCGCGAAGCCGCATTTGTGATGATGGAGTATCCCACGTCGGCTGTGTTTGTATGCAAATGCAGACCCTTGCGAAGCGAAGCGAGGGGCCGCATTTGCGGTGGTGGAGCATCCCACGTCGGCTGTGTTTGTACGCAAATGCAGACCCTTGCGAAGCGAAGCGAGGGGCCGCATTTGCGGTGGTGGAAGATCCAACGTTGGCTAACACACACGCACATGCAGTCGTGCACGTACGACAACTGCGTCCCTTGCAATAAATACGGCCGCGAAACGGCCCATTCCCAACACGCAAACCCGGCTGAAAACGGAGCGCATGAAAACATCAGAAACACAAGAAATAAACACAATGAACACATAAAAAGCTTACTTACAGCAAGGGGGGGCATCCGGCACCTCGAAAAGTAAATTTACACGTCCATTTAATTCCAAAGAAACGAGTTTAAACTGCCGAAAATCACCTAAGCAAGAGAAAAAATGGCCGCCGAACAAAACGAAAACGAGGCTACAGAGTTAACTATACTACAATGACTCGCAAAACTGAAACACATACTATGCGGCACGTACCAGACTGATATTAACCACCATTTTGAAAACTACTACGCATAAAATGACGGATGGAACGCAAATTGTAAGCTGGAACGCAAATAGCGCATGCGTATTGCGTTCTAACGGTCTGAGGCAGTTGAAAGTTTATAAATACTGCCTACTTTCCAGAAAATTCTACATTTCTACTCAGGTGATGAACGGAGTGACTGGATGGTTAACTGCTGCTGTTACTTGAGAAGAGAATTGTTTCCTAATTTCCTACTTTCTATTGTTTAAATTACAACTGAGAGGTAAGCTATAATATATTACATTTTATTATCAAGACAGGACAAAAGAAAAAACAACTTTAACTATGAAAATGTGATTCATGTATAGTGACATGTGACACGCACATTTATGTGTATAGCCCCTACAACAAACTAATCTTAACCCAAACTAATTAAACAAGTATATTTAAATGACATAAAAAAAATAATAATAATTTAACTATGAAAATGTGATTCATGTATAGTGATATGTGACCCGCACATTTATGTGTGTTGGCCCTAAAACAAACTAATGTTAATTGAAACTAATTAAACAAGTATATTTAAATGACATTAATTTACTGCAATTCAATATGTAACATAAAGCTGAATCTTTGCCCTTTTTTTACTATTCAAACAGACTCTGCATCAACAGCGTCACTCAAGAATTTGCACCGTGCATTGTGAACCAGAATCCCTTTTAAAGAACACAAAGAAAGAAGAAGAGGTAAGATAGAAAAATACATTACATGCTGAAAAAGACCATGGTTTGCTAAATCAAAAAGAAGAAATATACAATTAACCATTTCACTTTTTTTTCAAACAGACACTACAAGAAGACCGACTGATTAAGATTGGCAGGAGGGGACCCTCTGTCATTCGGACAAGAACAACACTTCAATCAAGGTAAAGTATAACAAGTAGAAAAAATAAAGGAACTATATATGTTTAATGGCCGCCAATATAACAAATGCAGCAACCAAAAAGTGGTGAACACAAAATAGGATAATGCTAAAAACATTGCCATAATATCCAAAATAGAAAAAACATTCATTGTCACTGTAGAAAAACATTTAACCTTCATAAAAAAGACTAATTAAGCAAATAAAGTATGCAACATATGGTAGACACAAAATAGGATTGTACCAAAAATCACACAAACACATAGCAAAGTAAATGAATATTCCTTTAATGTTTAAGAACCTATAAGCCTTACAAAGAAGTCTAAATAAGCATACCAAAAGTGGTGGACACAAAATAGGATAATGCTAAAAACATTGCCATCATATCCAAAATAGCAAAAACATTCATTTTTACTGAAGAAAAACATTTAACCTTCATAAAAAAGACTAATTAAGCAAATAAAGTATGCAACATATGTTAGACACAAAATAGGATTGTACCAAAAATCACACAAACACATAGCAAAGTAAATTAATATTCTTCTTTACTGTTTAAGAAGCTATAAGCTTTACAAAGAAGCCTAAATTAGCATTCCAAAAGTGGTGGACACAAAACAGGATAATGCTAAAAACATTGCAATAATATACAAAATAGCAAAAACATTCATTTTCACTGTAGAAAAACATTTAACCTTCATAAAAAATACTAATTAAGCAAATAAAGTATGCAACATATGGTAGACACAAGATAGGATTGTACCAAAAATCACACAAACACATAGCAAAGTAAATTAATATTCTTCTTTACTGTTTAAGAAGCTATAAGCTTTACAAAGAAGCCTAAATTAGCATTCCAAAAGTGGTGGACACAAAACAGGATAATGCTAAAAACATTGCAATAATATACAAAATAGCAAAAACATTCATTTTCACTGTAGAAAAACATTTAACCTTCATAAAAAATACTAATTAAGCAAATAAAGTATGCAACATATGGTAGACACAAAATAGGATTGTACCAAAAATCACACAAACACATAGCAAAGTAAATTAATAATCTTCTTTACTGTTTAAGAAGCTATAAGCCTTACAAAGAAGCCTAAATTAGCAAACAAAAAGTGGTGGACACAAAACAGGATAATGCTGAAAACATTGCGATAATATCCCAAATAAGAAAAAACTTAATAATTAGAGTATAAAAAAAAGGATAACTGAAATACACAAATACAATTAAAGTATTTTTAAAAGGTTGCACAAAAAACAGTATAGCTGATAAATTCACCCTAACAGATACAATAGACCAAAATAAAGAAATATGCTATTCATTACAAATACATTCAAATGAAATAAAATTGTAATTTTTCTTTTACAACAGACATTGATTGAAGACCATCGGACGAGGACTTTCAACAGAGAACCAGCAAAGATTTTGCTTGAAATCACACTTCAACCAAGGTATAGTATAACAAGTAAAACAAGAGAAAACTAAATAAACATGTTTGCTCTGCATCCATGTCAACAGAAAAAAAAAAGAATAACAACCACTAACTATAACTTTTACCAAAATATAACTGACACATTTCTCATCTACCTCTTATTTGTCTTTTATGGACAATAATGTTTAACAGTAAATCCAAACTTCAATGTAGCCAGAAAAAAAAAAAATAGTATAGTCCACAAAAGGCTCAAAACACAGACTCAATAAAATTTGTCATTCTAAATTACCAGTCCTAATGTACAATATATTAAGTATAAAACCTAACCACACACATAAAATACAATAGTACTACAAATAGTACTAACACCCAAAAAACAACAATAGAAACATTTTCAGAGCCGCAACATATAAGCCTTTAAATAAAATATAAAAATACTATTATAACAATCCTCTGTATGATAAATTAAAAAGACTAATTTCTGCCCTCTACTATCCCTATAAGCCAAAAAAAAACAGCACAGTCCAGAAAAGTCTCAAAACACAGACTCAATGAAATTTGTCATTATAAATTACCAGTCCTAATGTACAATATTAAGCATAAAGCGTAACCATACACATAAAATAGAATAGTACTACAAATAGTAGTAACACCCAAAAAACAATAGAAACATTTTCAGAGCCCCAACATATAAGCCTTTAAAGAAAATATAAAAATACTATTATAACAATCCCCTGTACGATAAATTACAAAGACTAATTTCTGCCCTCTACTATCCCTATAAGCCAAAAGTACAACAACATTTTTTTTAACAAACCATAAAAATACACCTACTATATCTACAAGAAACTATAGTGTAATTACCTTGAGTGTGCTATGCATGTAAGGCAAAAATTACAACCTACAACAGAAAGTAAAAGCAAAAAAATGAAAAACACTTATTTAACAATACGAAGAAAGTACCGCTACAATCAACTTGAATCACATAGAAACAAATTGTTGATAAGATTTTTTTTTAAACAATCTTAACATCTCAAAATAAACTAATGATACATTATTTTTTTTTACAGATTAACATGGCTGATAGCGAGAGTAAATAAGAAAAGATAAGACGGCAAGCTAGAGAATGATGTAAGAGAGCAGACACCGGAGCAGAAGGAAATTCAACGAGAAAAATAATGCAAAAGAATTGCAAGCAAAAGACTATCAGCTGCAAAAATTAAAGATACACCAAAAAAGCTACTAAGCAAACAAAGGATTTAGAACCTGTTCCTCAAACATCAGATGACATTTTACCTGAAAAAATAAAAGAGATACCAAAAAAAGCCACCAAAAAAACAAAGCATTTAGAACCTGTTCCTGAAACATTACATGACATTTTACCTAAACCAATAAAAGATATACCAAGAAAAGCCACGAAAAAAACAAAGCATTTAGAACCTGTTGTTGAAACATCACATGACATTTCACCCGATGAATTTGAAAGTCAAACTGCTATATGCTTTGCAAATTGTCCTTTATTCAAGTCTTTAGCAGTAGAGGTTCATAGTTGTGGGGACATGACTACTCAATGTCAGTTTTGTGAGGCTTATTATTTTAAACAGGAGAGACCCAGAGATGGCCAATTTATTAGTTGCTGTCAAAAAGGCAAGTCCAATCTATTTACAAAACATTATGACTGAACCTACTTTTCCAAACTAAAAAAATTTAAGACAAACATAAGATCCTACAATAGTGCCATATCCATTGCATCTATGGGGGCAACATTAGCTGCTAATGTACCAGGACATGGTCCTTACTGTTTTAAAGTCCAAGGCCAAATTTATCATCGTACTTCCCATTTACATCCAGAGGAAGGAGAGCAAAGAAAAGTTGCTCAACTATATGTCCTAGATACAATGTAAGCTGTTGACCAACGTATGCAGCTGGAAGAAAATAAAAAATGCTTACCCAGTGTTTTTATTGAGCTAGATAACATTATGGACAATAACCCCTACACTAAAGCTTATAAAAAATTGGCAGAAGTAGAAAATGAACAACGACTTCATGCACAAAGACATCAATTACCAATGCCAAAGGTCAATATGGTGCTTAAAAGAGACAGACATACTGATAAACGTCGTTATAACTTGCCAACATCAAATGAGGTTGCAATGGTGTTTCAAAATGATGAAGGAGAACCACCATTTCAAAGAGACATTAGAATATAACCCAGAAATGAGGAGCAACCATTCATTTATATGAGTATCTTAAGTCCAAATTTAGATCCAATGACATATCCCATTTTTTTCCCACACAGAGAAGCAGGTTGGCAACCAAAATTAACACTTCCCAGTTACACAATTCGAAATACATTTAATCCAATTTTATGTGGTGGAAAACTAACGCAACAATGGATTATTGATTCCTATTTGCAAGTTGAGGCCAATAATTTAAACTTTATAAAATATCAACAAGATAAACTACGTGTAGAACAATATTCTAGACTAATGGACTATGTTGCTGAGGTGGCTACAAGCAGAGACAAGACAGCTGGCAAAGCCATAATTTTACCATCTTCCTTTCAAGGATCTCCTCGAAATATGAGAGAAAGATACAATGATGCTATGGTTATTGTCACCAAATTTCGCAAACCCGATTTATTTCTTACATTTACATGTAATCCCCAATGGCCAGAAATTACACAAAATTTACTTCTTGGCCAAAGTGCTTCCAATAGACCAGATTTAGTAGCCAGAGTTTTTAAGATTAAATTAAATGAATTAATACGTGACATCACTATAAGTCACTTATTTGGCAAATGTCTTGCTTATGTATATACCATTGAATTTCAAAAAAGAGGCCTTCCACATGCACATCTTCTCATAATACTTCAAGAAAAAGATAAATTAGATACTTCTGACAAAGTGGATGCAGTCATTGTTGCTGAACTACCGGATCCAGAACTATATGGTAGACTATATGAGATTGTTACTCATCGCATGATTCATGGACCCTGTGGGGAGCTTAATCCACAATCAACATGTATGGAAAATAATAAATGTTCCAAAGATTTTCCAAAAGATTATAGAGACAAAACCTATGCCAATTGTGATGGCTATCCACTTTATAAAAGAAGAGAAGGAGATAGTGCCATTATTCCTGGCAAAAAAGTTGACAATAGATATGTAGTACCCTACAATCCATATTTACTCATGAAGTATAACGCCCACATTAATGTAGAGGCCTGCTCTTCCAACAAATCCATTAAATATGTGTACAAATATATTTACAAAGGCTATGATGCAACTACTGTAGTCGTCAAAAGTGCAGACAACCCTGAAAGTAGTGAGTTAGTACATGATGAACTTGCATCTCATGTAGATGCTCGCTATGTCAGTGCGCCAGAAGCTATGTGGCGGCTTTTAAAATGTGAAATGCATGATAGATCACATGCAGTATATAGATTAGCAGTACATTTGCCACAAAGACATTTAGTGTATTTCCATGCTGGAAATGAAAGTAATGCATTGGCCCAAAGTGAACTTCGTCACACTACACTAACTGCATGGTTTGAATTAAATTCCACAGATTCAGAAGCAACACAATTCTTATATATTGAAATTCCATATCACTATGTTTTTGTGAATGGATTATGGAGACATAGAAAAAGCAGAGGAAATAAAATAATCCCAAGAATTTACACAGTCAGTCCAAGAGATGTTGAATGTTTTTGCTTACGGATATTACTTTTAAATGTTCCAGGAGCACAAAGTTTTAAACAATTAAGAACTGTTAATGACATTGTATATGAATCCTTCCATTTAGCTGCAGGACATAGAAACTTACTAGCTGATGATACAGAATGGGAAAGATGTTTAGAAGAAGCAGCACAATGTCAAATGCCACGGCAGATGAGAGAACAATTTGCATTTATTTGTATCTTCTCAAATGCTCCAAATGCTTTTGCTTTGTGGGAGACATTTAAAAGTAATATGGCTGAAGACTTTATGCGACGATACAATTAACCCATTGCACACTTAAAAGCATTAAAGGAAATCCAAGAAGTATTTTTAACTCATGGATTAAGTTGTGCAAGTTTTAATTTGCCTGATCCAGGTCTTATAGATGACATAAACTTTGAAGGCTATGACATTCAATTACAAGTAGAAAGTACAGAAGAACGACTTGCAACTTTAAATACGTTACAATTGCAAGCATTTAATGCCATTAAAAATGCTATCGATGATGACACGGTGACAGAGCGTTATTTCTATCTTGATGGACCTGGCGGATCAGGAAAAACGTATCTATATAATTTATTAATGAGTTCTGTACGAGCGCAAGGTCAAATAGCACTGCCGTTTGCCACTACTGGAATTGCTGCACTTTTGTTAGAAGGTGGAAGAACTGTACATAGTGGCTTTAAACTGCCAGTGCCTATTTTAGAAACTTCTGTGTCAGATATTCGCATGACATCATTACAAGCAAAGAAATTGAAAAAAAGTAAATGAATTATAATAGATGAGGCCACAATGATGTCATACTATGCACTCCAATGTATTGACCGTTTGCTTCGTGAAGTCATGGATAATACTATTCCATTTGGTGGAAAGGTAATGTTGTTAGGTGGCGATTTTAGACAAACATTACCTGTCGTTGTACATGGAAATCGAACTGACATTATCCAAACCTGTATAAAGTCAAGCACACTATGGAAACATGTTACCCATCTTCAACTGCAACAAAACATGAGTTCAGAAGGCCAAACTGATTTCAATGATTGGCTTATTAAAATTGGAGAAGGCAGAACAGAAAAAATACCACATTTACCTGAGGACACTGTGCAGATCCCACCTCATATGATTTGTCACCAAGATATTATATTGGCTATACTTGAAGGTAGCATAAATAACCAGGAATATTCCGAGCTTGCCAACCAAGTCATACTAACGTGTAAAAATAAGGATGCATTAATCCTCAATAATGAAATCTTTAAAAAAATTAATGCACCACAAATAAATTATCACAGTGCTGATTCTGTACTTGCTGATGACAATGAAAGTCAGGCTAACTTTTCCACTGAATTCATAAACTCACTAACTCCTTCTGGAATGCCACCACATATTTTGCAGCTAAAGAAAGGTGCACTTGTCATGTTACTGCGAAATATGAACCCCAAAAAAGGCATATGCAATGGGACAAGATTAATTGTTCAACAATTAAAGGACCATTTTATAGATGCTGAAATTTTAACTGGTACCCATAAAGGAGAGAGAGTTTTCATACCAAGAATAGATTTAGCACCAAGTGAAAGTAGTCTCCATTTTATACTTCAAAGAAGACAATTTCCTATCATTATGGCATTTGCCATGACCATTAATAAATCACAAGGACAAACGTTCAAATCTGTGGGTATTTTCTTACAAGAACCAGTATTTGCACATGGCCAATTGTACGTTGCGTTAACACGGTGCAAAAATCCACAGGCTATTAAAGTTTACATTGAAAAGAATGAAAGTCAAGGTGATTTATTAGAAGATGGACTTATTTTTACTAAAAACATTGTCTACTATGAAGTACTAAAACTTTTAATTAAAGAAATAAAACCCATGCAAAACAAATTTAAAAGCATTGAAAAATACAAAACAATAAACAATTCAGTCATAATTAATGGAAGTTCTGTTTATGGATGATTAGCCTCACAAAACACTTGCCTTGCATTATTTTTACAAATTATGGTAAAATGTTAATTAACTATGTTACTGTTTCTAATGTTACAAGTCTGTAAACAATATTTTCAAGTTCATTACTTAGACAGATAAGAAAGTTCAAGTTTCAAAAAATATACTTTCAACTTCTTTACTTCAACATATTACAAAGTTCATGTTAAGAGCTCAACCACGTTTTAAGTCACAATGTAAATATTGTCTGTTATGTTAAACATTAATCCAGGGAGTAATCTTATCGCCAGTTCATGGGGTCAGGAAGGAATTAATTTAAATGGGTACGTTTCAAGGAGGGTTTTTATTGTTTGCCTTCCTCTGGATTCAATGTATATTTATGTTAACAATTCTTGAGTTAAAAAAACATTTCCTCAAGTTTTCAATACTGATTCATTTAAAGTTCAACTGTTCTTACATTCAAATGTTAATACTTTTAATACAAAATTATGATACAATCTTAATTCACTATGTTACTGTTTATAATGTTCCAAGTTGGAAAAATGTTTTTTCAAGTTCCTAAGTTACACGGATAAGAAAGTTTAAGTTTGAAAAAATATACTTTCAAGTTTCTTACTTAGATATATTACATAGTTCATGTTAAGAGGTCAACCACGTTTTAAGTCACAGCAATGAGCAAAGGTCAACCATTGAAAAATACAAAACAATAAACAATTCAGTCATAATTAATGGAAGTACTGTTTATGGATGATTAGCCTCACAAAACACTTGCCTTGCATTATTTTTACAAATTATGTTAAAATGTTAATTAACTATGTTACTGTTTCTAATGTTACAAGTTTGAAAACAATATTTTCAAGTTCATTACTTAGACAGATAAGAAAGTTCAAGTTTCAAAAAATATAGTTTTAACTTCTTTACTTCAACATATTATAAAGTTCATGTTAAGAGCTCAACCACCTTTTAAGTCACAATGTAAATATTGTCTGTTATGTTAAACATTAATCCAGGGAGTAATCTTATCGCCAGTTCATGGGGTCAGGAAGGAATTAATTTAATTGGGTACGTTTCAAGGAGGGTTTTTATTGTTTGCCTTCCTCTGGATTCAATGTATATTTAAGTTAACAATTCTTGAGTTAAAAAACAATTACCTCAAGTTTTCAATACTGATTCATTTAAAGTTCAACTGTTCTTACATTCAAATGTTAATACTTTTAATACAAAATGCTTTAACAGTTACTGTTCACCAACAGAACATTTTACAAAAATAAACATGTTTAATATCACAATACTACTTATTTCATCATAACTAAAATCTTACAAGTGTCAAATACGTATATTAATAACTAAACAACTTTCCAAACATACACATCTCATTGCCCTCATTTTTTGACGGGAAAGTCGCTAGTTATAAATAAAGTTACTATATTTGCTGACGATTTATTGGGTACAGTAACTTATCCTATTATAAAGTAAATATTACAAAAACAGAAGTGCTATACACTAATCTACCCAGTAAAGAGAAACTTGTATTAAAATAAAGATTCCCTTATTATTGAAGACATAATCAAATAACACACTTAGGTATAATATTTAGCCAAAACCTAAATAATATGGCTCAAAATAATATGGATAAGCTACTTCTTCAAATTTCATCTACTTTAATGAATTGGAAATCTTTGAACTTATCCTGTTTGGGACAAATAGAATTAATAAAAATGAATATTTTCCCCAAAATAACTTACATTTTAAGAAGTCTTCCATTAAAGATTTCAATCAAAAACTTAAAACAATTAAAAAAAATATTGGATTATTTCATATATAGAGATAAAAGACAGCACATCAAACAAGAAATTGCTTCGAGAGCCTTCTCCAAAGGAGGCTTAGCAGCCCCGAATATTATACAGTATTCAAATGCTATTAATCTGGGTCACCTCTTAAAATGTACAATAAAAGAAAATAAACCTAAAGTTTTACTTATAGAAAATGAGTTAGTTAAAAATATTAACTTACAATATATATTTTGGGATAAAAAGATAGATAATAAGATACTTAATAAATTACCACTTATTCCTAGAACTTTAATAAAATGGTGGTTAAAATATAATAAAAAAATTAACTGGTAAAATTTCCATCCCCAAATATCCCAATACATAAGTCGTCATTGGAACTAACTCCTTTTCTAAATATAACCTGGTAAAAATGGGGCCTAGCAATTCTAAGTGATCTATCTTTTGAACTAATATCTAATGAATACCAAATACCATCTACTAAATGGTTATTCTATGATATTCTTTACACATCAATAATAAACACAGACTATGAAATATTGGTAAATAGCGAATTGACACAATTTGAAAAAACCTTAAATGACAGTAAGAAGAAATGTACAATATCTAGATATCACAAAATTATAAAATATCAACTAGAAATAAAAAAAACTAAGAAGATGCAAACATGGGAAGAAAACTTTGGGACAATATGGCATATAGACCAGTGGTATAAAGCATTCTGAGTAACAGAGAAAAGTATAATTAATTCATCTTTAAGAGAAATATATTTTAAATGAGTGCAGCATTGGAACATGACCCCAATTAAATTAATAAAAATAGCCCCACAAGAAAATCAAGGTTATTGTTGGAGATGTAAAAATCAAATAGGTACTCGAGAACATATGTGGTGGAACTGTGCTGACATAAAACATTTTGGTTATTATGTTTAATACTAATATCAACAATTATTAAATTTCACTTGGAATTAACTCCTGAGATTGTATTATTTAATATTTTTCCAAGCAAAGTTAACTATAAACAAAGTAATGTAATTATAAATACTTTAATGGCGGCTATGTGGCTTATAGTCAGAGGATGGAGAAAAACAATCTTTACCAACATTGACTGAACTCGTGACCATTCTAGACAGAAATAAACAAATATAATTAAATTACTTAACACTATCAGACCGATCATTTAAAAAAAAAATCTTTTTAAAATGGTCTCTCTGGAAGACATAGCAACTTGCTTTATAGCAATATTATGTAAAATAAAGTTAAGAAAGGAAGGGAAGGAAGAGAAAGGGGGAAAGGGTGAAGGAAGAAAAGAAAGAAAGAAGGTATTATTCCATAAACCCTGTTGACTCCTCTCTCCCACTCACCATTACCATCATAAAGGGAAAAAGACAAAATACCAATATATCTTGATATCATGAAAATGTTTATTCCACATAACTCTATTTAATTCAACTGAATTGTTTTGTGGTTTCCTTTTTTTTTCTTTTGAACATTTTACACTTTACAAAAGAATATGAATATAATACTGCTTATACTTTTGTATACAATGTTCCTTTTATTTATATTGTGTCAATATTTTCTCTTTTTATTGATGTTTATGTTTTAATGTTTGTAATCTTATAAAAACCTGAAAATAAAATAAAAAAATAAAAATGAACATTAACATCATCTACGAGCAGTGATAACCATATTGATTCTGTCCTGTTCAATCAGCGTTCCCAGAATATGTTGAGGATGTGTAATACAACATGGCATGCTTCAATGTGAGCACAATATTTTAGCAAAGAGTACTATCACTATCTACATGGAATTGTTGTGCCATGCTGAAATCACATCTCACTGGTATATGGGTGGTACCAAGGCCAGACAGATTACACTGTTCACATTACCCCTAAACACATGCACATTTATCCTGATGTCAAACTGGGGAAATGATCAATTTTGTTTGTGGGTGACATAAAATACATTAATCCGCTTTCATAATGTTAACGGGATGAAATGCAACAAAAACACATGTATAACTACTGCTTTCGATTAGCAGATCATAATGGTACTGTGCAACTCTACAGCCAGGACACTATTCATTGTAATTGAAACTCAAACCAGTCATGTTCATTAATGACAAGATATGTAGTCATTTATTGCATTTCAGATCCATCTGCAGTGGTGAATGACAATGTTGGTAACTGGGTTGAGTGTTTACTCACATGATGATATTGTACTGCTCGAAGATGAAGAACATGCCTTCATGGTCGTGAGATTTGGCTATTAACACCTACAGAGACAAGAACAATATATATCAATCATGACCATATTCTGATTAACTACAACACCTCATCTCAAGGTCAATCAATATTGAACATCAATTATTGACATTTTAAATATAACCAGACATGTACACACTCTGTAGCTAGCCAATAGTATGTCAACATCTATACCAATCAGTATTCGGTGAGGAGTGATCAAGAGGAGGGCTTTGTGGATGGTCCTAAGACCTCCTCTTATGCAGCACTGGGCCACCACCTTCCATGCCTGCACACAGTCTCACTTTCCCACGTCTAGATGTGTTTGAGCGTGGGGTGACACTACGTTGGATGGCTGGGGATCAGGTTGAGCTGGTGGTGAGGTCTGAGATGAGGAGGCCGCCGTCTCGGGTTGCAGTTGTGAAACCGAAGGCTGGAGAGGTATGAGCTGGGGTTCGGCCAATTGGATGAGTTGCTGTCTGTCCCAAATTGCCTGTTCCTCATATCTCTCCATTCTTCAGTTGTGCCTCCTCACCTTTAGAATGGAGTAATCTGTTGCTCTCTATGAGGGTGTGTTTGAGCCAAACCTGCCTTCTGAGCTATTTGAGCCTCTCAGTCTGTTGTTTCTTTCGTGTCATGTCCTCCCTGGTGAAACGTCCATTATTTCCCTCAAAGTCATTGGTGGTGGTGTTGACGGCATTGGGGCTGATGTTGACGGCATTGGGGCTGGGGGTGATGAAATTGGCGTAGGAGTTGTCAGCAGGAGTGCCAGAGGTGATGGCAGCAGGGCCTGAGGTGAAGGCAGCAGGGCCTGAGGTGTCGGCAGGAGTGCCTGAGGTGTTGGCAGAAGGCCCTGAGGTGTGTGCAGGAGGGCTCGAGGTGCGGCAGGAGGGCTGGAGTGTTATGGCATGTTGGGGGAGCCCATTGTGTGGGAGGCCATGTTGGGGGACTCTATTGTGCAGTGGACTAAATACTACGCCACTATCATGTAGGGATACACAAAAGAAGATCTGGCTAGAGTTTGAGGAGGCTACATGCTGCATTGGTCCTAACTGCTGACAGGATCACACCAGGTACAACATACAGAGCATCTAAGGGAGACAGGCCTTTGGGACAGTGCAGCTAATGGCCTGCAAAATGTAAGGGGGGGTATAAAGAAGATATTTCATGCCCAGGATAAGGCAAAGGCGGGGAAGGGGTGAGGAGTTAACTGACAAATACAATCTTTTATTTGTATTGCGCCAACATATTCCGCAGCGCTGTACAGGGGATAAGAACTGGGGAAATACAAGTTTAACAAATTCAAAAGTTGAAGGGGCCTGTTTTGAGCTTAGAATCTTAGCAGAAAGTGCTTTATCCCAAAGCACCCTACAAGACTGGAAACTCGCTACTTACAATCTAAAGGGAATTAAAGAGCAGAGAACAGTAATTCAATTACATCCATATTGAGACAACTCTCGTTTTCTCGCTGATAATAACATTTGAAAAGGTTCCGAATTTTTAAGTCACAAACAGTGCTCTTATTAACAATAAAGATTTTACATACATGGTATTGTCGTTGTCTTGATTTGAGTATATGAGAGAGCCTATTTCATCAACAATTATAGCTAAAACAAAAACTTAAAAAAATAAATAAAATAAAAAAATCACACCAATGCTATGCTGGTCATTTCCTGTATTTATAAAGCAATTTTTACTTAACTCGCCAGTCCGCAGTCCACTCCCCCAAGCAAATCCGCAGCCATGGACAGTCTCTGTCTCGGCCTCCACGCCTCCCCCCTTTTCTTCACTGCTTTATCTGAATTATTCGGGTATATGTATAGCCTATATTCTATCCAGGGATCCCAGCCCTCTAGATATTGGGGTATTGAGTCTTCCAGGGAATGTGTAATTTTTTCATTAATAGCTATGTATTCAATCTTATTTATGACCATTTGAAAGTCTTGTTCTGTGTTTTTTAGACACATAATTTACCACAGTTTGTTTAGAGAGTATGGGATTGCATCTATCAGGATCCCTAATAAACAGGACTCAAGTTCCACTTTGATTTGGGTATCAAACAAGTCATCGCTAATTGAGATAGTGTTCTCCAGATTACCTTAACTTTGGGGTACTCCCACCAACTGTAAAAGAAGGAGCCTATCGAGCTGCACCCCGTAAAACAATTTGGACTGGCTGTATGTTTCCATTTAGCGTTTCTCTCTGGGGTTAAGTAAGTTCAATGTAGCACTTTAATCTCTGTTTCCAATAAACTTTGATTTAAGGAGCCTCTATAGATATTTCTCCAGGCTATATCCCATTTCTCCCATTAACAGTTCCGTTTCCTATTTGCTTCCCAATCCTTAAAATATTTATCTTTCTCTGAGCTTTTTTGGGAGTTGTAAATGTGATAGATGCCACTAATTATACCTTTCGCCGTCGAGTAGCCTTTCTAGGAAGACCTTGGTCTCTGATTATGGAGTCTACAAAGTGCTTAAATCTACAAAGGTTGAAGTGTTTATGCATTGGAAGATTGAATTTATCACTTATGGTTTTAATGCTCATAGGTTTGTCCTCCACCAATGTAATGATTCCCTACTAATGCATTTTGGAGCTAGTGGATGTATAATGACTGGGGTCACATATGAATTGTTTGAGAAAAGATTTGTTTCCCCACCCACCTCAGCATTGTATAATATGATTAATGATAGGGCGTCTATTTTTCAGGATTGGTTCTGGAATTTTAACTAACCAAATCAGGAATAGGTCTGTAAAATATGATTTTCTATAAACACCCAGGCCAGTTGATGTATGGGTGAGTGGATGATGGGGATAAATGATAACTGGGCAGAGCTATAGTATTTCCTTAGATCAGGACACGAGGGCCCCCCTTTGGACTATTTAACAGCACTCTTTAACGCTAGTCTAGGGAACTGTGGTGTTACAAAAAAGTAATAGTACGTTTTGCCTGTCTTTTAGTATATCTGTATTATCTATTCAAATATTGTATAGTTTGCTGCTGCAGTGTTAATAACCTCCCAGTGGTAAGCAGGGGGTGGTTAAATAAAGTGATGCAGAGTAGTAATGTTAATTAGTTTAGATTTTGTTTATAGTTAACCAGCAGCTGAGGGGGGGGGGGTATTTTATATGACATAGGGAGAGGGTGGTTAAATGAATGAATTATAAAACTAGGTATCAGTCTTATTCATACACTCTGCAGCTCTTACTGACACTCTGCTGTCATCTTCAGATATGCAAGATGATCCAGCCGCTATGGATGAGGACCAGCGTCACAGGACGAGAGGCCAACGGTCTTCCTCTTTAAGAAGGAGGTCATCTGGGATAAATGAAGATTAATAGGCCAGCAAGAGGGGCATAGGCGGAAAAGGAAAAGTCCACTGCCGGCTGCCCGTCATGCTGGGCAAGCGGTAAGAAGTAGGCGAGATGAGCAACATGATAGGCATAGCCCACATACGTCTTACTATCGGAGTGGGAGTCGCCTCAGTTCTAGAAGACATCAGATGTGAAGATCCCGGTCACCAAATCTGGACGGCGTTACAGTTTCGCTGTATGGGTAAAGGAGGCTTATGTCTAGATCATTTTCACCAGAGGACAGGACGCTATACTCCCTCTTGTGCACATGGAGGCAGCAAGACCTGTCTCTCTCTTTCTAGGTACCTAAGGAAGTCTTCTCTGGACCTTTTTCACCCCAAGCATGCTGCAGAAGGACCGCGCAGAGAACATTGCTCAGCAGGACGGACGGCCTAAGCTTGGTCAATAGAGGCAGAGCCCTCAGGTGAGCTTACATGCACTACCACATCCAACTAATTTTTAGACTTACTAGATCGATTAAAGGGTTTTCTGGCAAAGTTTGAGGGTCAGAACAAGGAGGCTGGGTCTGAAAGGGCTTGGGTAGGACCTGCGTTAATCCCTCAGTTGAGCCCTATGGTTGATGAGTCTGCTATGCCTACAGGCGTTGTCAAAGTTTTGGTTAGTACACAAGATACAGTACATCTAGTATACAAATCCTGTTGTCCCACGTCCTTTCTTAAGGTTCCAGATACTGCCCTAAAAAAACCTTGACTGTGTTCCATAGGTCCCATAGGTGAACATGTTACCCAAGAGTTGAAAAAAAAAAGCACAATGAGAAAAAAGAGGATTCAAAGAAGCAGGAGCAAGAGTGCAGGAAAAGATATAGAAAAATACCCAAAACATTTGCTAATTGGCTGCAGGCCTACGTTATTATTGTCAGTATTATAGGAGAAACACATCCAGTGTGCTGTTAGACCAGATATGCAATGGGATAATAGGGACATGGACAGCTGGTTGAACATTGTAACTCCATTGCCCCCGGTGGTTTCTGGGGGTGTTGGGGGCCAATCCATTTGGAAAAAATGGGTGCTGTTTTGCTTTTAACGAAAATTCCTGTGAATTGGGTGCGATGTGTAGGTATAAGCATGAATGCTCTGAATGCGGGCTTACTTATCCTTTTTTTCAGTGCTTCAAGAAGGCTAATTCCTATAAGGATGAAGGTTCCTCTGCAAGAGGAGAGGACGCCAGTATTGGCAACAAAATATGCTGCCATGGTTAAAACAGTATGCTAGGTTTTGGGCAGCAGATAACCTTTTGTATATTGCTTTTTCAGACGGTTTTGTTATTCCTTCAATGGTTACAGATAATACTAGATGCCTGCCTAACTTGAAGTCTGCTAGGGAAATCTGACAGTGGTTATGGCATTGGTTACCTATGCTTCTTTTTACTCAGGCAGTCAATCTGGTTAAGAAGGCAGGCCCAGGGGCATTGCTGGCAAAGGTGGACATAGAATCTGCTTTCCGGTGGCAGTTTCCTAGAAGCAGCACCAGCAGCGGACAATAACACCCATGCCTCTGCAACTATGGGAGTTAGGATTCCAGGTATAAATTTTGTTAGCTATATAGAATTATTGCGCAAAGGTATGTGGTGAGTGCCATTGATTTCTTTAATGTTGCATTGTCACAGGAAGCCCATGGTGACACTCTTTTAGTTTTTGTTTTTCCTCTATTACCAAAGCATTCACAGGGTATTTCGGTTATTGCCCTTGCAAGAATGTTCACAGTGTTAGCAGTTAGATGAATAGGTAGATGTCCTTTTTTGTTAGATGTTGGCTGCCTCGGTTATATAAGGTATTCAGCAGGCTTAGCTTTGTTTGGCGGTGTGGCTTGCTATTCCTGGCTAGCTAGCGGTGGGGGCGATTTTTCTTGTTAAGGGTGGAGCACATTTATGGTGATGATAACATCAGGATTGGTCATGAGGTGTCCTGGGCATGGGGTTCCTGGAGGCCTCAGATGGTTGGGCTCCATGGATGGTCTTGAGCAAACACCTTTGTTGTTTTCTTATGTTATGTAAATAAAGTTGTGGTCTATTTAAACCCATATTTGGTGTCAATTGTATCATTTGGGGGAATGTTTGTCATTGGGTAAAAATTACAAACTATAGGCCCTATTAAATTTGCAGTTTTGGAGTTCCAGAAGTCGTAAAGGAGCCTGCAAAAGTTACGGCTATTAAATTGGCCTCTTTTAGCTACCCATAAATGATCTGCGGGTTACAGGCTGAAAATCCCTACTAGCTCTAAAAATCTGAAATCCGTCCCAGCTAAGCCATTGATATTTCAAGCCTGCAAATGTTACGAGCAAACCCTGAGCAACCTTACTTACCCCATTCGTTCAATCTGAGTATATTCCATTTACCACAACCTTTTTGCTTCCTGACTTTTAGCCAGCTCTCAATCCATAAGCAAATATTTATCGCAATTCCTGTATCCCTTAGTTTGCTCCATAGTCTCCCATGTGGCACTGTATCAAAAGCCTTTGCAAAATCCAAATAGACTACATCCACTGAGTTGCCTTGATCCAAGTTCCTACTCACCTCCTCATAGAAACTAATTAGGTTTGTTTTACATGACCTATCCTTCATAAACCCATGTAGGCTCCTACTTGATCCTGCTTGAATAGACATGTTCTTGTACCAAAGTGAGACTCACTGGTCTATAATTCCCAGGATTTGCTTTTGCTCCCTTAAATATAGGTATCACCTCAGCCTTTCTCCAGTCATCTGGTAGAGGCCTTGTGTTGAGTGAATCTTGAAAAATTAGATATAATGGTTTTGCTATTACAGAGCCCAGTTCCCTCAGTACCCTTGGATGTATTCCATCAGGACCCAGGGCTTTATTAACATTTATTTTTTCCAACCTCTTTTAGATTTCCTCCTGCGTTAACCAGCACTGGTACCTCCTTTGTGTATACTGAAGAAAAGAACCTATTTAGCTCATCTGCCTTTTCCAGGTCACTGATTATCAGATGGCCTGTGTCACATTGTAATGTTCCTATAGCTTCCTTCCTGGCCTTCTTCCCATTAATATATTTAAGAAATATTTTAGGGTTAGTTTTACTCTCCTTTGCAACTAACTTTTCATTTTCGATTTTAGCTAGTCTAATAGTCCTTTTCCAAGCCTTGTTGATTTCCTTGTACTTACGTAAAGCAGTCTCTGTCCCCTCTTGTTTGTATAATTTAAATGCATGTTTTTTACTCCTCATCTTCATCTTTAATTCATTGTTAAGCCACAAGGGTTGGGATTTACTCCTTCTACTTTTATTTTCACATGGTATATGGTGAGAAGTAGGTTTATTTAGTAAGGATTTTAATGTTGTCCATTTACGTTCAGTATTTTTACCTGCCAGTTCTTTGTCCCAGTCTATACTTTGTATTGCTGCCCTTGGACCGTAAAAATCTGCCCTTTTAAAAATAGCCCCTTACAGTTATGTTTTTTTAATCCATTCTCAAATGAGACTGTTTTGTGATCACTGTTTCCCAAAGGTTGCCCTATTTCAGCATTTGATAATATATCAATATTATTTGTAATGACTAAATCCAAGATAGCCTCATTTCTAGTAGGTACTTGTATAACCTGGGCCAGATAACGATCCCTGAGTGTACTCAAGAACTTGCTCCTCTTAGCTGAACTGCTGGTCTCATTTATCCAGTTTATTTCAGGGTAATTAAAAGCTTCCATTATTAGAACTTGACCATGCTTAGCTGCATTTCCAATCTGTAATAATAATTGTATTTCCTCACTTTCAATTATATTTGGGGGCTTATATCATACTCCTACTAATATTCTTTTAGAATTTTCTGCTCCGCTATTTAACTCTACCCACAAACATTCAACATTATCGCTAGTTCAACCATAAATATCTTCTCTGACTATAGGCTTAAATTCAGGCTTAACATAAAGACAAATCCCTCCTCTTCTTTTACCATTACCCCTATCTTTCCTAAATAGGTTATAACCATCCAGATTAACAGTGCAGCCATAAGATTCATCCCACCATGTTTCAGTAATGCCTATTAAATTCCATTTCTCATTAACTGCTAATAATTCTAACTCTCCCATTTTTCTTGGGAAGCTTCTGACATTAGCGAGCATACACCTTATGTTATGAGTCTGTAGTTCTGAAATGCCTGCCCCTGTACTTGAGTTACTTAGCAATACCTCCCTATTGACTGTACTAACCATCTCCCCGTCTCCTCCCCCCTGACTAGTTAATGCATTCCTTACCCCCTCTACACTTTCTACCCCTTTACTTCTATCTCGTCCCCCCCCCCCCCATCTACTAGTTTAAAAACTCGCCAGCCGTTCTACAATCCTATCCCCTAGCACAAAAGCTCCCTCATCATTATGGTGCAATCCATCCCTGCTATAGAGATTGTACCCAAGTGAGAAGTTAGCCCAGTGCTCTAAAAACCCAAACCCCTCCTTAACGCACCACATTTTTAGCCACACATTAACCTCCCTAAGCTCCTTCTGCCTCCCTGGGCTAGCACGTGGCACTGGAAGTATCTCAGAAAATACTAACTTGGAGGTCTTTGCCTTCAGCTTCTAGAAAATCATTCTTTAGGACACTCCATCTTCCACTAACTTTGTCATTGGTACCAATAAGTACCAAGACCGCCGGTTCATTTTCAGCTCCTCACAATAATTTATCTACCCAATCCACAACATGCCGAACCCGAGTACCCGGGAGACAGCAAACTGTTTGATTGCTGGGATCTGGGTGACAAATCACCCTATCTACCTTCCTAATAATAGAGTCCCCAACCACCAAAACCTGCCTGTTGCTCTGCCTATTCTGCCCTCCCACTCCTCCAGTAGAACTGTTCTCCCAGCTCTTAGTGGAATCAGCTCTATCTGGCATTGCCCTTTCCTGAATGTACATCCCCAACAGTTTCACTCAATAGGCCAAATCTGTCGGTGCCTACCAAATGAGAACTGGCCTGCCTCCTGCTCCTGTTCCCCCTGCTTCCCCTTGTAACTGTAACCCAGCAACCTCCCTGGACATCCTCACTAGCTCCAGCTCCACCCTCCATGCTAGGCCCAGCTAAACTGTGCTACATGAGCACCAACCTCCTTTCCAGTGGAGCAATATGACTTAGTGCTGTAATTCTCCTCTCCAGTTCTCCAATTTGAGTTTTAAGATAGGCAACATGCTCACAACTGTTACAGAGGTATGGACCCTGGATCATCTGTTCCAGCAGTGCATACATATGGCAGGATGTACACTGAGTGAGGACTAACTCATAATTACAGTCAGGATTTTTTTTTATAAAGCACTACAATTTTCTCCCCCTTTGCACTCCCTCCTTTTATTTAAACTCCTACACTTAAACTAGAATTGCTCTTATGCTAGAAGTGTTCACAGCTTCCCCTGTTTATATTAGGTTACTACTCACCTGCCCTTAAGCACTGCACAAGTACACACACTTACTGTTCAGGAGAAATCACAGAACAGATGCAAGCAGACCACAAAAAGTCACACACTGATATAGCTTTACACAGGCAAAACCACACCCCTTCTCAGCTGCCCACTAATCACTGCACAAGTACACACACTAACTGTTCAGGAGTAATCCCAGAACAGATGCAAGCAGACCACAAAAAGTCACACACTGATATAGCTTTATACAGGCAAAACCACACACCCTCAGCTGCCCGCTAATCACTGCACAAGTACACAACACACTTACTATTCAGAAGTAATCACAGAACAGATGAAAGCAGACCACAAAAAGTCACACACTGATATAGCTTTACACAGGCAAAACCACACACCCTCAGCTGCCCACTAATGACTGCACAAGTACACAGCACACTTACTGTTCAGGAGTAATCACAGAACAAATGCAAACAGACCACAAAAAGTCACACACTGATCTAACTTTACACATGCAAAACCATACCCCCTCTCTGCTGCCCACTAATCACTACACAAGCACACAACACATTTACTGTTCAGGTGTAATTACAGAACAGAGGCAAGCAGACCACAAAAAGTCACACACTGATATAGCTTTACACAGGCATAACCACACACCCTCTCAGCTGCCACTAATCAACGCACAAGTACACACACACTTACTGTTCAGGAGTAATCACAGGGACATGCTTCTTCGCTAGCATCAGGGCCCCAATCCCCTGTGTGCGACCTCCGACTCACAGGTGCTGGGGGTGGGGCAGGGGAAGGCATCCCCCTGTGAGGCAGCGGCACAAGTAGTGGCGCTGCTGGTGGAGGTGGTGGAGGCATGGGTGGAGGAGAGGAGCGGCTGGGCTGCGGGTGCACAGGGAATGCCTTCGGGGTGGATGAGGAGGGGCTGGGGACCAGAGAGTGGCGAACTGCATCCATTGTGACCTGCTGGACTGCACTCTGGCCTGACCCATCCTGAGCAGTCCAGCAAGGAAGTTATGAGATGGTGCCTCCTCTCCCCCCTATGGCACCTGGCCAGGCTGCTCATAAGCTCCCGGTGATTGGAGGAGATACTGGACGTGATCCCCTGCAGATGTTCCAGGATCTGACTTGACACTGCTAGCATCTCCTCCTGGGCAGCCTGGCTTGGTGGTGGTGGGGATGGAGATCTGGCTGCTGGGCCCATTGGTGGGTGTGGAGGTGACGGAGGTGGTGGTGGCCCTGTGGGGAGGGGCTGTAGCCTGGCCAGTGCCTAGCTCCATTGTGGTGGTGGTGGTAAACCTGTTGGTGGGAGCTAGGCCGACGAACCGCAGGGGGGAGGAGAAGGTGTGGGCATGCCCCTATCATCCCTCCAAAAGGTGTGCCCCGGTGATGGCTGCAACTGCTGCAGGAGGGGGAACAGTGGAGTCAAAGGCCACTGGTTTGGCATAAGGTCCAGCAAGTGGCCCCACTTCCCAGGTGAAGACTTCCTACTTCCCACCAGGGCATGGGGCTTTTGCTGGTCCCTCCTCCCCCTGCGCCGGATCCTGCTGGGACAGTGGAGCCGACCCCACTTCCTCTGGCTCACGTGAAGCTGAAAAAGAGAAATGAGAAAAGAAAGGGATATGTGTTAATGATGTTGAAGAAAACATTGGTTTCTGTTCCTTCCTAGCTATCTGACATCTAAGCTTAAACATGGATGAATCACTTACAGTGCCATTGATCTCATTATCAGTCCTCTTCATTGTGTGACAGAATAGAAGATTCTATGTTAATTGAGTGTTTAACTGCTGGTTGATTACATTCCTGTAAGCAGTTAAACCATAATATGTGAAACGTTTGTTGAGGCAGAGGCTGTTAACCAGCACTGTGTCTGTAGACAAACCTTAAACTGCATATGTTTAACTGTTCTTATTGAAATTACAATAAAGCAATAGATCACTTTAACATAGAATCTTGTGCTCTTTCACACAATTAATCTCACCCTTTGAGTGAAACTCTGAGTAGCTATCATTTGCTAGATGTCATCTTTGTTGGGTTCTTGATGGCCGCAGTAACAGCAGTGGGCACGGCGGAAAGGGATGTGAGGTCTGTGAAGCACAAGTTGAATGACGTCATGGTACTGGTGAGAAGGGTGATGGCCAAGGAGATGGCCGCAGCTTCAGCAACAAGTGGTGGGCCCAGAGTGACCGTCACCTACAATGAGTGGGAGAGGGATCTCAAGAATCTACTGAGCTAGGTGGCCGCCCCTGAAGCTCCAGGCCTGGTGGCCCAGCAGGATCCAGCCTCCACATCAGGTTAATGTCACATACCCCAACATGCCACCACATGTACATCACACATACAATACATGTACAGGATGACCAACAAGGACACTGATATGTCAGCTCCATGGAATTTACAATGAATAGATGGATCAGTCATGCTTAATTAAATCCATGAGGCTGGCAAATCACTGTCTTCAGTGGACACAGCAACATTAATCAACCAATAGACAGTCCATGTATGGTTGTGGCGACTGCATCGTATTCAGTCACAGACCACAGCCAGAATCAAGAGAGCATTAGGAGCCAAGAACATTCAAGAGCCACTACCACCTTCCATGCCTGGGCTCTAGGCCCGGGCCCCACTTCCCTACACCCTGAAAGGATTGCGGGTCGCTGACAGATGGCACACATAAGGCCCTGTGTCTGCCCTTAGCCTCTTGCCCTCCTGACTGTGGGTGGGGATCCTGTCCTTCCTCATCTGACCCTGGGGCCTGTGCCTCATACCTACTACCATCCCCTATCCATATGGGCACCTGCTCACCCACCTCACCTACACTCATTCTCACCTCTTCAACCTCCTCCTTCACCTCCTCCTCTTCCTCCATTGCCTCCTCCTGCTCCTCTATCTCCTCCACCACCGCCTATTCTCCTCCACTCTCCTCAACCACCTCCTCCTCCTCTGTCTCATCTCCAACACTCCACATGGCCACCTCTCTCTCCTCCTCGCCTATCCTCCGCTTCTCCTCCCATGGTGGGGTCAGTGACCTGGATCTATGTGTATTTATGTGTGTTATTTACTCTATGTGTATTTGTATTATCTGTAAATATGTGTAATCAAAATTGAAGTGTAAAATAGTATTTAGAATAATGAAAAAGAATAAAACCATCTGCTTTCCAAATTCACCTGCTCTCTCTCTATATATATCCAACCTCCAACTCCGGGACCTGCGCGCTACTTCGGAAGAATCTACAACACATAGGCGTGTGGAACGCAGCTTTATTATCTCCCCCTGTCAATTATTTTCATTGGCTCTGAGGCATGTGATTGGATTGTAACTGTGGAAAGCCCACTAACAGCTTGTGGGGGCGGGAAGGTTTTATGGGTTTGCGGCTTTGGCCCTTTAGTTGCGCCTTGTTCAATTTAATCACTCTGTAACTCGTGAAAATTTAAACGGGCGTTATGCCAATTATGCTTAGGTCAAGTATTGTTAATAAGTATAGTTAATAAATATAGTTGAACATGATATCATGTCAGACTATAATTATTTGTGTAATATCACATAACACACACACACATGCATACATATATATTTATAATTTGTTTTTTATTACTGCAATAATAAAAAAAAATATTTAAAATACTTTTTTTTGCTCTTATAATACATTTTTTATTATGTAGCTCATGCACTGTTTAATTTGATAATCTTTGAAGTTTTAGTTTATAGGCACAATCAGATATTTAAAACAACGTTGTAAGTATACATTCCTGAATTACTATCTAGTAGCATATGTAAGAATTGCATTACTACTGTAGCTTGAGGTTCACGATAATAAATTGTTTTACAATTAAAAATCTCACGAGACTGAAATATAATCTACAAGAACACTCTCTGTCTGTAATTAAACCAGTTGTGCCATACAACATATGAGTCATTACATGTAAGTGTCTGTAGTAAATGATCCAATTACTGAGCTCAAAGTAGTCTTAAGTGCATAATATAAAAGCCTAATGAGTTCAAAAAAGGGACAACAACAAATGAAACCAAAGTAAATAATTCAGCAAATGAAACCTAGCCACAGGAAGCATAAGTTAATTTAAAAAGATATATACAAATAATTATATATATCCCCTCTGGATCGCTATCTTGTCATGGTGAAGGGGCTTGTCTACCTCAATGAAGCAATGAACTTTACCATTTAGGGTCACCCAAGAAGTGCAGGACATAGCAGAGAGGTCAGTCAAATCGCAGTCCATTGGAGAAGGAACTGGCAACCCACTACAGTATCTTTGCCAAGATAAGCTTATGAATAACTTTCATATAACTACATATATATATATATATATATATATATATATATACTAGGAATGTACCCGTCAAAAATTACGGAAATAAAATTGTAAACCTGGCAATGCTGTTTGCCACAAAATGTGAGGATTTGGCCCCTCTGAGCACCTTCGGCGCTCATTATGAGCCTCTCCCCCCGTGCACTTCAAATTTCCTGGTTTGCAATGATTACATTGACGCGTTAATCGCGAGCCCCACAATGAGCACCTTCGACGCTCATCGCGTGGCTCGTAATGACCCCCTGTGTACTTTATAGGCCTTGCGCTTGAGCACGTGTTAGTTCCTTCGGGATGTTTGTTATTGCCTTCAGCCTCATTTTTATTTTGTTTTACGTTTTTTTTGCCCATCATTTTTTTACTCGCTTAGGCAATTTCCGATCGGAAAAACGGCAAATATCCCTTAAATTAACTTGCAACTTCACTCACAGGCTCCCTGGCTCCTGAGCTGTGTGTGAGTGTGTAAGTGAATTTGAGGTGTAATTGCGAGCCCTGCAATGACCACCTTCGGCGCTCATTGCAGCCTAAGACCCATGGGCCTTGCATGCCCGTGCATCAACTGCCCGCCTTGCTTCGCAAACGCCCCAACATTCATAAGATCCACAACTATTTTATTGATATATATATATATATATATATATATATACACACACAATAAGAGCCACTAATGTTAAATATTGTCATCTGAAACAGAAATATAACTTTTATATCAAGTCCAGAGAAATCCACTGGAATTCTAGGGGTCTGGTTAGAACTAGACATAGAATTTGGGAATAAAGAAAAACACACAAATTGTATTTTAAACTCAAAAATTGGTAGAACTTGGCAACATTTAACACAATCCTAGTAGAAAAAAAAGTCACTATATTCTTATTTCTGAAAGAAATATAATTGCATGAAAGAAATCTAGTCACATATGCATCAAAGTCACTTTACCTTGCATAAATCAATAAGCCCAGATATCCCCTGGGTCCTACACCTGTTTGTTTTTCTCAGCCTTTAGACTTTAAACAATACAGCCTGACCTTCAAGGGGTAATTAGTAATTAGATTATGAATAGTGGACAGATGAGATAGATTCATTGACAGGTAAAATCTGCAAACTTTAATGTATGTTTACTTAAATAAAATGCATTTTTTTTAAATAATATTCACTTGACACAAAGTACTTGTTATTACCATTAGTTTTACATTATACTATATCATTATACTACTATATCATTTTATGTGATTTAGTGTTAAGAACCAGCCATTGAAGGTTGCAAAATGTTTACAGTATCACAAAACTGAACTTGAAAATCTAGTACTGAAGAATATCAATGATAGATGGTACAAGTTATTCCCTAAACTATTGTTCTCTAACTTGAAAAGAACACTTTTCGTCCGTGAGATTCCAAAATGTCATACTGTATGCGATTTTGCTCGCACAGCCGTTGTTCTGTTGGACACACTGATTAATGTTGAGAAAATCTGGCAATTAAATATGTGAGTCAGTGACAAACCGTGCACACATTTTATTTTCTATTTAAGCATTGTACATTCTGGGCATAAGTATCAAGAAAATCACAAGGAATTAGACAACATGATTAAAATCATCTATTGAAAACTTAGTATAGATTAATTAAAAAGCAGGTTTGTGCATCACACAGAGGTCACAATGTAAATTTTCTTGCAATCTAATGAAGGTGTAGTGCAATTTCTGAGATTACATGGATTTCATCCAAGAACTATTACTAATTCATTAATTACTGTATCAGCTCAGGCATAGCGTTGCTAATTGTTTAGTGTTTTTTGAGTGACAGATGACTGTGCCAGATAACTAAAATATTGAAATAGTGAATAATTTCAAAGAGAACCATTAGTCTAATTAAACCTTTTTGACACTAAATCAAGCTGGAATACCTGTCATTCATACAAAGGGTATGCATCCGCATGTACAGTGGTACCGCGGTACTCGTCTGCCTCAAAACTCGTCGAATTTGGTATTCATAGCTTTTTTGATGAGCAAGAATTGATTTTTTGGTACTCGATGCGCTTGATGTAGCCTGCATGTGTCAATTTACATTACTCCTAATGGGAACTTGAGCTTATTAAATTGTCTATTTAAGCGCACAGCATATTTTTTTTTACAGAAGTTTTTAGTTAGTGAAGACCTTGCTTTTGGATAGAAGTTCACTAACTAAAAACTTCTGTAAAAAAAATATGCTATGTGCTTATATAGAGCCCTTTTAAATTTGCCAAATCGCAATTTAATAAGGCTGTTGGTACTTATCGTGTTTGGCACTTGTCGTGCCTTCTGGAATCAATTAACGACAAGTACCAAGGTACCACTGTATTTGTACATCAAATGCAAATGCAAAAATGGATTGTATTTCTTTGAATAATGCACATATAGACATAGCACATCATATGTGTTTTAACATTTTCCTCTTTGCTTGCAAGAAAACTTCATCTTCATATACTGTATATAGCAATAACCTAATAACAAGGATTAAATCTGTATTTAAAAGGACAGTATCATCATCAAAAAAACTTTCTTACCTCCCTCATGGGTGCTAAACCTGGCCCTGCTCAATGATGTAGTCACAAAGGACAAAATATGTAGCGCTATAGTAGAATATTTTGATTTGAATAGTGGGGGTGAGGTGGATCACGCTGGAGTATGGGTTGCACATATAGCAGTTTTGAGAGGCTCCATCTCCAAACAATTGGAACTAACCCAAATTAACACATTAAACAGTAAAATATCAACCCTTCAAGCTATTCCCCCTTCTAGGAGGCCGCCTGGGACCCAAGCAGAAATATATACACTTAAGCAGCAATTGCAGGGGATTCTCCGTAGGAAGGTTGTAACTGTGCTGCAAAGGACTCAGTCTCACTTTTTCACATATTCGAATAAGACAGACAGAATGCTAGCCAAAAAGCTCAACCAGCAAAGGGCAGACTCTTTTATTCCCAAATTAAAGGTGGAGAATGACAAGACCATCTCTAAGCCGAATGATATTACAAAGGCATTTGAAAAATGTTATGCTGATTTGTATTTAGCATCTGTTAGCTCAGGCTCAATAGATCATATGACCCAAATTGCTAATTTTCTGTCCTCCATTAGTCTTCCGAAACTTGTGAAAGTGCAATCTGATTTGCTAGACATCCCTATATCACTAGATGAAGTTAAGAAAGCTATAAGAGAGACTAAGTCACATAAAGCCCCTGGAGCGGATGGGTTCACAAATTTTTATTATAAGCAATGTATGGATACACTGGCACCTCATCTCCAACAGCTCTTTTAAGATTTCCTGTCCGGTAAGCCTATAAGAGCAGAATTTTATGGAAGCTAAGGTGATAGTAATACATAAGGAAGGTAAGGACCCATCTCAATGTAAGAGCTACAGGCCCATCTCACTGATTAACTGCAATACCAAACTCTACTCAAAAATTAAAGCAAATAGGCTCTCTCAGGTGCTGCCAAGCTTAATTCACCCAGACCAAGAGGGGTTTCGGTTCTTCGGGGGGCAATCCCTCGCTTCATTTGGGATTGTAAAAGTCCTAGAATAAATAAGAAGGCCATGATGGCATCTAAAGCTAAAGGAGGGTTGGCTGTGCCGGATTTACTCAAGTATTATAAAGCTGCCAGATTAGCCCAAATCACCAAGTGGTTTGGTAAGGAACAGCTAACAGTGTGGGTGGAGATAGAGAAAGATATCTTTGAAGAAAGTGGCCTTCACCTTAGACAAGTATTATGGCTTTCCCTACATTTTAAATTGGGTAATTCTTCCCTTCCCAAATGCAGGGTTCAGTCTTTGGCAGTACTGACGAACAAGAGAACTCTGCTGGTAGAAGTAGGTTCTTGGCTTACCCCACTGTGGTTATTTCAGAAGTCAGCATCAATAAATAGATTTTCACAGTTTAAATGGTGGATAGATAATCAGTTTACGATTGCTGCTGATCTGTTACAGGAGAATCGACAATGGTCCCCTACAACATTTAGAGACCTACATCATTTGCCATTAAAGGAATGGCTTAACTTATCCCAGATACATATAAATATATCTGGGGTCATAAAACTTAACTATTCTTCTAAGGTCACTCCATTCAAAATGTTTTGTTTTAACAACCCTAATGGCAAATGGAAAATCTTAATGGACCTAACCACACTGTCCAAGCTCCACCATCAAAGTTCTTGGGAGTCGGAACTCGCCATTGATATAACTGATGCACAATAAGATACATAAGCAGGCCACAGGCTCCTCACTAAATATTATACTTAGGGAAAATGCACACGAGACCATTTTGTGGTGGTACTTAACACCAGCTAGGATGCAGCTTTCTAACTCATTAGTGGATGGTAACTATTTTAGGGGATGTCACACTCTGGGCACCCTTAAACATGTTCTCTGGGACTGCCCTAAGATCGCCCACATTTGGTTGGAGACCTATGATATTTTGGAGAGACTATGGGGGCACAGGGTTCCCCAAAAGCCAGAAGAAGCTCTCTTAGGCCTGCCCATAGAGGGTCTCAGTAAAAAGGCTCAACTCTTATCACACCAAGTGTTTTTAGCAGTGAGGATTACATTAGCCAAAACATGGAAATCGGCAGTACCAGAATATAGCGCAGTTTTGATTAAACTTAAATTTATATATAACATGAGCGTTATCTCAGCCAACTTGGACCAATCAGATATAGGAAATGGGCCTCATGTTGGGACACTTGGATTCTTAAGATTGGGTGGTAAATATGTAGAGTAGGATAATAGTTTAGGATGCCCCCTTTAAGAATAAACATAACTCCAAACTCCTTTTCCTTTTGCCCCTCTCTTACCCTCTTTCTTCTTCTTTATTCTCTGTGTGCTCTTATAAGCTATCAGCCTTTACAGTTGTACTTTAACATGTACATTTGCATGTAATATGCTTTCAGCGTTAACTTAAAACAGAAATATCAAAAATGGGAAAGTTAGGTTTAAAGGTTATATGTGTGTGTTGTCATTTATTAAGTGTTCTGGTTATGTTACTAATGTTTTATTTTTGAAACACTTGTGTTATGAAATTAACCTTGTATTCTTAATGAAAAATATATTTAAAAAATTGCGATTCGGCCAATTGAATAGGGCTCTATTTAAGCACATAGCATACGTTTTTTTACAGAAGTTTTTAGCTAGTAAACTTCTATCCAAAAGCAAGATCTTCACTAACTAAAAACTTCTGTAAAAAATCGCAATTTAATAAGGCTGTATATGTCTACGAGATTCACATCACAGCTACACATGTACACTTTAGAATGTGAAAACCATTCTAATACTTTTATCCACAGCCACATTTGATCTTTTAAATGTATATTCTTTTGTCTGTGAACAGAAAAATATCTTGCAGAAAACTTGTAGAAGTGCTTGTTTGTGCACTGTATATAGAGCATGTGCCCGTAACACAATGAACATTACTACAGCTATAGCTAATGATCATTGGCTATCAAGGTCAAGCACCCAATATACTCATTCAAAGCACTGGCGATGAGACAGTCTAAAATGTTTGTTCAGCAATAATCAATTTTATTTCGAACAAACATTTTACAACAACCTATTGTAGGGAAGACAAACACAAATTGGTCTTTCCATGGTCATTTGAGTTAAGGCTGAATTATAACTGCACTGTATACATTTACTATAAGTCCTTATGTAAAGATTGTATATTTTATTTGACAAGCTTATAACTATTATATTTCCCCTTCTGGCAACACTTCAGGTTTTATACCATCTAATCAAGCACTCTCAGCCTCCAATGACTCTTGTAGACAATATTTTCATTACTTAATTGTAACGTTCATCTCATATATTTTAATGTGTTAAAGAAATCAAAGCTCATTCAATTTACCTTACAAGCCTTTATTTGAATTGTTGTTATGTGATATTTAAAGCAGTCTGCTAAAGGATCTTGTATCATTTACTTTAATGGTGAGTTTTTATTTAAGGAAATTAAAGCACAAGCATAGAAAGTCTAGTACATTGTGATGTTTCTCCTGTTAATGGGTCTTCTGGAAATTAAACATTTATTGTAAAGAAAACAATGGAAAGATCATTTTACCCATAAAACTTTGGATAGCAATGTATTTTTCCTGTGTGTTTAAGGATTTGCCTGCATGTTAACTTTTATTATGATTTAATACAAATAAATGTAAAGTTATGCATCTGGGAAGGAAAAATAGCCATGCAATTTATAATCTTAATGGAGCAAATATAGGGGTATCAGATACTGAAAGGGATTTGGGAGTGCTTGTGGACAACTACCTAGGTAACAGTGCTCAAAGCCAAGCAGCAGCTGCAAAGGCAAATAAAATATTAGCATGTATTAAGAAGGGTATAGAAGCCAGGGAAGCAAATATAATTCTGTCACTGTACAAATCTCTAGTATGCACTCATTTGGAATATGGAGTCCAATTTTGGGCACCACTTCATATAAAGGACATTTTAGAGCTGGAAAAGGTACAGAGGAGGGCAACAAAACTAATAAGGGGAATGGAGGGGCTAAGTTATGAAGATAGACTAACCAAATTAAGCTTATTTTCTCTAGAAAAAAGGCGTCTAAGAGAAGATATGATTACCTTATATAAATACATCCAGGGTCAGTATAAAGATTTGTCAAGGGAGCTTTTTGTGCCAAGAGGTTTTCAACTGACAAGAGGACACCCCTTGATGTTAGAAGTAAAACTATTCCACCGTAAGAGAAGACAGAAAAGGGTTCTTCACTGTAAGGGTGGTTAATCTGTGGAATTCTCTACCAGAGGAGGTGGTGACAGCGGATTCGATACATAACTTTAAAAGGGGACTGGCTTTATTTCTAATTAAAAAGGTAATTCAGGGTTATCCTGGATAATTAGAGAGAGTGTATTGCTCCAGGGAGAAATCAGACCGCCAGTATGTGGGGTCAGGAAGGAACTTTTTTTTTTCCCCTTTGAGAAGATTGGTTAAGTTTCACTTGGGTTTTTTTTATTTTATGTTTGCCTTCCTCTGAATTAACTAATAATTAAAAAATAAAATAAATCAATAAATAGTTGATTAATAATTAATTAACTATGAATTAACAACTAATTAATTATTAACTAATCCACATATTGCAGATCAGATGAGATCTTAAAAGGTTGAACTTGATGGACTGAAAGTCTTTTTTCAAACTTAATTGCTATGTAACTATGTAAACTATGCGGATGGTGCTGTCAGGGCAATCAGGGTGAAAGCATTCAGAGGCAAAGTACCAGAGGATGGCAAGTCTGAGGTAAAATGTCCAAGGGCCCAGGCAAAGAAAGGTTAAACAATCCAACGATCAGGGGCCAGCAGAAGTCCAACAAGGTCAATAATAATCTGTGCCAGCACCAAAAGATCAGTTCAACAGGAATGGAGCAAGAATTGTACAGAGCAAGAAGAAGCAGGAGCAACCAGAAGTACTCCCAGTCACAGGAACCTACAAAAAGCACATGAATCACAAAAAAGAAGAAAAGAAAAAAGACACTACAAAAAAAGAAAACACTATTCCTGTAGGAGGACAAATCACCCACCTCTTGACAACCCTTCAGTGATGATCATCGACACCTGGGTCCTCAATCTTCAGCCCTCAATGTTGCAAGAAGAATTTGGTCCTCTCCTTGCTTGATTCAAGAACCTTGATCCTTATCTTAGGTTAATGGAGAGAGCCTCCAACTAAAAAACCTTGCCTCAATAAAAAGAAAAAAAAATAACCAAACTTACCACTTCCTCATTTAATATACTATTTTTGTGGATTTCCGATATATGTCATATTTAAGCCACTCAGTATTAAGTATGAATTTCTCCCACTCAAGTTCTGATTGGTTATTAGTGTAAGCAATCAGAATGCATGGATTGAAATCTGCGCATTTTGAGTGGTTAAGCTTTTGCCAAAGACAGAACTCTATTTTCCTCTATTTTGAGGTTAAAGTATTAGCCAATCAGAACTCGGTTTCATTCTAGTGTTACTCTACTCTGATTGGCTACAGAAACAATCAATCAGGGAAGAGAATATTACATCCATAAGGACCCCCAGAATTATTGTAAGGTAAATAGATAGTCAGCAGATCGAAAAGGCAAGAAAGAAAATATGGCAATGGTTTTTGTCAGTCACTCAATATATCAACAACAGTTTTATCATATTTATGGTATGTCCTGACACAATCCTATAATGCTTTAAAATAATGTCTATTCAATGGAATGCTAATCCCTCTGTAGCTTTGGGAGTTTTTGACAGCTGAATTAAAGACAGAACCATTGCAAGAACATTTTAAGAATCTAACCAATTAACAAAGATGTTGTAATACATAATACCAAAAGGCTGTATATTGTTATGCAGTTTTAGCCACTTTAAAGAGAATATAATCGTAGCTATATCATATTAAAAAAGGTAAATGGTATTGCTCAGTCATGTTTGACTCTCTGTGACCTCATGGACAACACACCATGCTGATCCACTTCGTTCTCATGGCAGAAATACTGGAGTAGGTTGCCAGTTCCTTCTCCAGTGGGCCACCACTCCTGGTATTCCCAAATGGTCTCCCATTCCAGTACTGGGCATTGTGACTTCTTGGTTCTCTGGCTGGATTTGAACCCAGGATGCTGTGGGGAAATCACCTGCATCCTATCCACTGGTCCAACAGGGAACCTATATTATATCACTGAGGATAAATATATCAACTTTTTTTCAAGATTTGCTTTCAGAAAATGAAAACCAGCTACTAAATTCACATTCTATTTAAAGAATCTAACAAATGCTTATTTTCTGGCATTATAAATGTACTTCATTTTGTTTTCTACATGCTAACTAGGTAATACCTGTTAACATTCCTTACTGGAATATTGAATGACTGGATTAAAGAGAACTTCAGTGGCATACTTGGAGCCCGATTCAATTGAGCAATCGTTACTGGAGCCGGTAAGTGAGGCAGTAAGTTAATTTGCTATTCAATTGTCGTCTTTTTCTGCAGTCCAAACAATTTACGGGTTACGGGCTTGAAAACTCTGCAATGGTTAACCCCGGAACTTACAGCATCCTGAAGACTTTGATCTTTCAATTCCGCAAGAGTTACGATGGCTAAAATCACAAATCCTTATTCAATTGCTACAATCTCCAAGGCTGCAAAATGGTTTCACACCCGTAAACGGCAAATGTAGGAGAAAATCCTATGAGTGCTAGACAGGACCCACAAGGGGGTTTAACCCCTGTCCGCAGCACTGTAAATGCAAATAAAAAATTAAGACTGCAATGTAAATAACGAGGAAAGCGATGAAAGACATTAGAATTAATTGCATAACAGTATCAAGCTCGCAAATGGCCATAAAAGAAAATGTATTTTTATGTTTCATTTCGGGGTTATAACGATCTCAGGAATTAATGAGTTACTACATATCAAGCCACCCACATGGACTAGAACAGTATTGGCATTCATTTTTATTATTTTTCATATTGAGGGTTTGCGAGTCCCATCACATATCAGACCGCAGAACCTACTTGATTGACATGTAACCTCCATGTTTTACTGCCATAATAATGGCGGTCTCATTTTCTATTGGCGGTTTCGAAATGGGAGGTTATGGTCTTACTTAAATGATCATATTTTCTTCATGAACTGCTGCGAACGAGTGCATGGTTTACAGAGTCGGCTTTCAGTCCGTAACTTGTGCTCTCCTTCAATTGAATAGCACCGAAAACGAATGGGAGCCCGCAGCACACCCGCAGACATACGGCCATGATCCCGCAAGATACGGGCTTGCAATTGAATCAGACTCTTGGTGTTGCTTTGTAGATGAGATAATCAGTATATTTTTTCTTAAGAACGTTTGTGGAGCCTCCTTTTGCATTCATTTATTGTAAATTATTAATAATGAAGAACTACAGTAACTCATAGAGTAAAAAACAGATGGACATTATGGTACAAATTTTACTTATGTCACGACTAAACAATAAACAATGAAATAATTATGCAAAGAGATTAATTACGCCAAAGTAATTTAACAGTTTAACTTAAACTCAAACTTGTATAATTCCTTGTAAAATGTTATAAATGTCTGTTAATATAATTTGATTGATTGCTCTGTTATGATTGTATGTATTTTTGTTTGTATTTGTACGTTTCTAATAAAAAAATTCAAACAAAGTAGCCATTTGTGGCAACTGGAATGTCTCACTCCAATTTGTGCTACGTATACCTGTATCCAACTGGCCATAGACCCAAGAATGGAAACTCAACTCAGCCTTTTAATGCTTGATTTAATATGCTTATTTAAAAAAAAAACAAAGAAAGAAGACATAGGGAGGACATGATAGAAACCAACTATATTAAAGGATTTTATGTAGTTCAGAAGGAAATAGTCTTTCAGGGTTGTTTTAGGAATATAGAGGTCATGATTTCAAATTGAAGAACAGAAATTTCAGAGGCAATGTGCCAAAGTGCTACTTTACAGAAAGGATAATGGGTAAGTGAAACAACCTTGCAGTGGAGGTGTAAGGACAAACTCAGTAAAATAATTCAGGCACATCTGGGATACTTATGAAACTATTCTGAAAATGTACTATATATACTTATTCTTAAGCTGGAATCTGGCAGACTAGATGGGAATATTTGCTCTTAACTACCAGTCTCCTCTGGGGATGTGCCTGTGTTTCAGGCCCTTTGATGAAGTAACACAAGACAAGAGGCTATCTATACTTTTCCAAGTTTTACTGGAATTCAGCCAGTGATTAAAAAAAATAACAGACCAAAACTAATGAAAAGAAAAATAGGCATAGCTTCCACTGAAGCACTATTTTATCTAATACACAGTTTTCTCACTAACCAGCCCTCAAAAGTTTGTTAAAAATCACTTGTCGATAATTTTTTTCAGATTTTCAGGTCCCCACTTTGCTGTCTCACTGTGCAGGCTGATGTCTCACTTTGTGCATCTCCCTCCACGAACTGCAAACAATCAGTCATTAAGCAGCTACTCACATACTCCAGGAGCAGTCTTAAATCAGGACTGCCCAGGCACAGCTTACTAATTAAGCAGGAAAGTTAACTCCTTAAGATCTTCTGAAGGCACAGTGCTTTACGGACTATGTGATTCACATACACACCCTGTATTTCACTGTCACAATAGATAATTAATTTGTATTAAGCCTGAAACAAAATGGAATTTAACCAAACCATAAATGTTGTTATTGAAGAATTAGTGCAGCTTATGTATTGAAATATATGCATATACTATTCCAAAACTCCTTTTCCAATATAACTTAAATATAATCTAATGCTATGTAATTTAATGGGGATACCATATATAGATTTAAAAATATTTGGGGATGAATGCACTAAGGTATTGCACAGAGTAAATATCATTACTTGTATATCAGTATATAGCACATTAGGGCTCCAATACATCTTTGGCTCTTGTACAAAAGAGTGAGAATCTTGGCTAATCTTATGGTAAGTCTGCAAAATAAAACTGGCTCCATTGTGTCCAATGACACAGTGCACCTTTCTACATTTTAATAGCTCAAATGACTTCATCTGGATAGTAAAAGTAGTTGTTTGGATACAATATGACGTGTTGGGTTTGGGTGCATGATGTCATGATGTTTAACTCTCCAGTGCATTATGAGTCATTTGCTCTGCACCATTTTATTAACCCTCTCCTTTGATGTTCATAGGAAAGCAAGCAGTTTTGGATCTGCTATATTCATGATTTAGTATTAATGAAGGAAAGTCAATATTTCACTTGAATCACTTGTTAAGCATTGGCAAACTGGAGAAAATAATTTTGTTAATGGACATGCTGGCAGATAACTTTGAAAACATACTGATGCCAAGATGTTATAATTCTTCCTAAAGAAGGTCTGCATGTTAATGGTGTACTAGCAATCTAAACACTTACAATATATTAACAGAATACATTTACTTTTTTTTATAAGTGATATGAAAAATATATTTTGAATGATAAAAATGAATTTATCTGAAGGAATACATTTAAAAACAGCGAAATAATATTAACATATATATAATTTATTTATGTGACGCTTTCCAGGAATCACAAATTCAGACAAAGACTCTACTGGCTCTACTGGCCCATGAATCCAGTTCACTGTTTTAATGTTAGTAAGTGTTGATGATCACTTTTGAATCAGTAACATCTTTATTATAGCAGCTTGATATCAAAAGAGCACATCAGCACCCTCCTTATGTATCTACAGTATATGCAGTATGGATAGCACCCATCACTATCCTAACCAAATGAATACGTCTTCACCACTCACGCCGTGTGCAGCTTTACAGGAGTTCAGTGTTAGCCCTGCTCTTTTAGCATCTACCCCATACAACTACCTGAACATATTAACAGTTTATATTACAGTTACTATTTGATAAAATAACCATGAGACTAAAAATCAAGTAGCTTTAAAATGTTAATATAGTTGATGCCACCTATGGTCTTAGATATAGTATAAATTCAATAATGCAACATTGCTTTCCAGGTTATATTATGAAGACTTATCAATATTCCTATTCAAATACTTGTATAATAGAATATAAAAAATATCCATGAATCTGCAGTTTTAGAAATGTAAATCTAACTGGCCAAGTTTCCTGTTTGCTGGATATCCTGTGCAGATGAGCCTTGCTTCCATTGATTAGTAGTTATGGTTTGTCTGATAATCTACATAAATGTTTGCCTTTATAATAACACAAATGAGCCAAAACGACTACATTATACCATCAGGCATTGTTTATTCTCACGTGTTACATCTTGTGCTCTTCTGTAAGCATTTAAAGAATCACTTTATAGAAAACAATAAATAATATTTTTATAGAAAATACCATATTCACACCAATAATTTGACAGTAGTTGTATTAAGCTATGACAGGACTGCAAACCTGAGAACGTAAATTAGTGGCTACAAAATATGGCCATTTCAGGACCACTGTAGTGCTCGTGCAACAGGGTTTCATTCGTATAGTAATTAACTATGAAAATAAATCAATGTAGGCAGAAGATCTGTCCATGCTACTGTCATATTGAAAGCAAACTTACACTGTTCAGAAAAAAGCAGGACTGGCTTCTGGGAAGATCTTCTTTCACCTCCTGACTTTTATTCGTCATGTAGAAATATTGGTATATGTTTCCAAGTAACCCAGTAACTTCCCTAGTGCTATTGAGCCATCTCTTTTAGGAGAGGTGGGAACCTGTGTGATCCACTGGTTATAGATGCAAGTAGAGTGTATAAACATATTTGGCCATTGCGGAACAGAATATGTAAATAGTTATTTTGTATGAATTTTAATTAATTATTTAGGAGAGAAGACATTTAAATAGTATCATGCTGTAGTAAGGTGTTTATGGTTAATGGGAAATATGGTAGAACGGTTTGCACACAAAGATAGATTTCCCTTGGTCTCTAAAAATAATTGTTTGCTTGGCGGGAGCCAAAATTATTTACCAGAATTTTATTCCTGTGTATAAAAATCAATTGGATTATGATATGCCAAGTATATTTTAGATACAATGAGATACAAAACTTAGAATGAATATACAGTGGGACTCATTAATGTTGACAGATTTTGAGAAAGCATGCCCTAGGGGTCCACATAGCTGAGAGTGTCTAGTAAGATTGTATAACAGTAACAGACAGTCTGGAAACTAATGCAGAAATTAGGAGACCACTTCAGTTTTCTTTTACATGTTTCTAAAGATTGTTTAGATAGGGCTTGATAAGATAAAAAAATCTAAACTATTACTGTGCATTAAACAATCACATATATAGTTGTGAGCATACAAGCCGTGGCTCACGCTTGCGGTCTCGACTAGCGAGCCTGCGGCCCTCTCCTTGCCAGCAACTGCGACCCTCGCAAAATTTACGTCGTAACGCAAACAAAATAAGAGACACTTTACGACCCATTACGACCTTGCAAAAATCGGGCGCAACACGCGCACATCAAAACATGAAAAATACAACAAATACACACAACAAATACATAAAAAGCTTACTTACAGGAAGAGGGAGCATTCAGGACCTCGAAAACTAAAGTTACACCTCAATTTAAGTCAAATTAAAAGAGTTTAGACACTAAAAAATCCTCTAAGCGAGAGAAAAAATGGCCGCCGAAAAAACGAAAACGAGGCTACAGCAGTCTAAAGATGCAAAACACCACCGAACACCTACGTATTTGCCGAAAAACACCTACGAGATTAGAAAACAAGGACGCAACCCGCTCAACCCAAAAAACATTACAAACACAACAAATACAAACAACAAACACATAAAAAGGTTACTCACAGCTAGGGGGGGCACCGAGGACCTCTGCAAGTGAAGTTACACCTCCATTTAACCACAAATTTCGGAGTTTAGAGACCCGAAAATCACCTAAGCGAGAGAAAAAATGGCAGCTGAACAAAAACGAAAACAAGGCTAAAGGCCCCTAAACACGCAAAACACTACCATAAACAAGCTCAACACCACCAAACAGCTACACATATTACGAAAAAGCCCACCAAACAGCTACGGATATTCCGAAAAACTTGCACAACATAGAAAACGAATATTCAGAAAAACTTGCACGACTTAGAAAACGAATGACGCTACATCAGCCACATTATATACACCAAACACCCTTAGCTCACTTACAATTTCATTGCCGTCATTTTTTGACGGGCAATTTGCTAGTGAATTAATATTTCTTAATCACAGACTCAGACAGTATGAGCTCCTTATCTCTCCAGCCCTGAATGATTTGTTGTCTCTAGACTGGGAGCCACCCAGAGGCTAAAGTTCTTCAAACAGACATAAAGTACTTGCAGTATGATTATGACTAATTGTGACTAAAAAGTGTATTTGTATACATTGCTAGGAGCTCATTTTACCCTACTGCCTCATAATAATGTATGTTTTTACAAAGTAGTTTCACAAATTCCAGACCAATATATCATTCAGAGGGTTGAGAGATACTGAGCTTATACAGCCTGGGGCTTGATTGAAAAAAAAATGTTTAAATTCATAGCAAATATTTATGTTTTTTTTCTTCTCAAGCCCTATCTATTCTTTAGTTTTCCATTTTCAAGAGTCCTTTAAAGGGCACATGAGAGAAAGATTTCACCATTTCACCCAAAATCATGGATACAAATGTTATGTCAAATATCACATAGTTGTAGGAATTATACACTAATAAAAACAATGATCAAGATTCTCCACAGACTATATATCTTTATGCTCCTGATGTTGTAGAGTAAGAGAGGATTTTCTGCATAGCGGGTGGCTTTGCCTAATAGTAGACAAAATATGAAAAAATTAGATAGATTTTAATCCAATATAATGCCTGGTGCCAGAAACTACTCTTTTAGGAGAAAAAGCTCTGGAGCGTCTACATAAAGCAGAAAAACTTCTATATATTATTTATTCCATTAACTTTTCTTAGCAAGAGTTATCAAGACAACAAATGATGCCACCATGTAAAAAAATAAGTTCTATACAACAGAGGGCGATCTCTACTGTTTTGAAGCAAAATGGTCACTACAGACTTTATATAGTACAGTATACCTGTAGGTAGTTGAAAGAGTAAAGCATCATGCAAGAACACCTCTCACATGTATTAACCTGCATTATACTTTGCCTTCCTTTGCCCAGAAAATTGTACACACAGAGGTGGAGCTACCGCTGGGGCAAACGGTGCAAGGCACCGAGGCCCCTGGCCTCTGAGGGCCCCTGCGGACCTCCCATGGCCCCCTGCAGCCCTCCTGTGCCCCAGCAGTGGCCCCCATTGGGCGCTCCAGTCCTCTGTGGCCCCTGTGGGTCTTCTGTGGCCCCACAGATCCCTTGTGGCCCTCGTGGACACCTGTGGCCCTGGTGGATCCCCTGTGGCCCCCATATACATGCTGGGGCCACCTGTGACCCCCAATGCTCTCTGTGGCCCTTTCAGACCCTTTGTACCCCCGTTGACCTCCTGTGGTTCCCCTGTGGCCCATGCAGCCGCTTATGGTCCCCACAGACCCCCGTTGTTCCCCTGTGGCCCCTGCATCCCCTTATGGCCCGCTGTGGCCCCCCACAGGCCCCAGAGTCCCCCTGTGACCCCATCAGGCCCTGTGGCCCATCACAGGCCCTGTGTTCTCCCTCAGCCTCCTGTGGCCCCTCGCAAACCCCTGTGGCCTCCCTTAGCCCCCTGTGCTCCCTCTATGCCTCCTTTGGCCCCTTGCAGACATCTGCAGCCTCCCACAGGCCCCCATGGCCCCTGCGGCCCCCTTGCTGGTCCCGGTGGCCCCCACAAACCACTGCAGCCTACCTCTGCCTTTTGTGGCCCCCTAGGTCCTTGCGGGGCCCTGTGCCCCCCGATGGACCTCTGCAGCCCCTCCTGGACCTCTGTGCCCCCCTCCCCCTTGGCTCTCTGGCCTGCCATGGCCCATCCTCACCCCAGGAAGTGCAGCATCGGGCAGGTAAGAAAGTATTTATATTGGTATCTATATATCTATATATAAATATATATATATATATGTAAATGTATATGGTATACATATACATATATATATATATATATATATATATATATATATATATATATATATATATATATATATGTATATATGCACCGGTATGTTGTGATTTGAAACTATGTACATCAATATTTCAGTTTTATGACTATTGTGTTTGGAGATATTTCCTTGTTTGGGAATATGTATAATTTTCATTTTTATGAATTTCCTCACTAGATTGTTTACCTTACTGAGCCATAAAGTTTGTATGTGTTTTGAAAAGCAACATCAATAAAATGTATTGAAGTTGAAAGTGCTATTTTCAAATAATTAAATACATAAATCTCTAGTTGTAAGACATTTTATAAAGGCAAAGCATAATACTTATCAATTGGAATTTTAAGTGCGTTGACGTTAAATGTGGGTGGTAAGACACATCCGTTGAATGATTGTCAGATAAGTGATGGAAAACATTGTATTGTTTTTTATGAATGTGTGTTATTAAGTGGTCATCGTCTTATGTGCCATACTGTCCATCACTCCATTGATTTATGTTGTTCTCTGGTATATCTGTTTTCTTTTCAGTAATGTGAGGAGTGTGTTTCTTAGATGATTTCATCTTTAAAGTCTGTCTTCAGGTTATTTACCATATTGTTAATTGGATATATCATATGCTTATATTATTTCTAGTTTATCTACTTCTGCAAGTAGAAGGGGTATTAAATGTAGTGAGGAACTTAGCTGCTTCTAATGAAATGCGGCAGTCCTTAGTTTCAGTGCTGTCAATATAATCAGTCTACACATTTCTTACCTGTTAACTAGCCACACAAAAAGGCAATGGCTGCTTCCAGTAACCAATAAAGTCTGTTTTTATTTGTTTAGGATTATAATTCTAGACTGGGTCCAAGATTGAAGAGAGGTCTCCACCTGAATCTGAGAGAAGGCATAATGTATTACTATACAGAAGTGTGCATCTGTACAAGTAGTTGTACTTATCCAGTTGGCCAAGAGCGGACTGGTGAACTTGGTCAGGTATTCCCACTGTTAAGTTTACTTTCCCAGTCTTCTGTTATCGTTGCGTACATTTAACATAATATGCCAAAACCAATTAGCCTTAAAGAGAAGAAAGATAAAAGAGAAAAACATAAGAGAATTAGAGAGACAGAGAGAGAAAAAAAAGGGGGGGAGGGAGAAAGGGGGGGAAGCATTGCTTTATTATTCCCCTTGCTCACATGAAACGAAACCTGCTGAGTGTTAACACCAACCAATTCGTAGCTCCCACAAATCCCAGCAGGAAGCCCATTTTTTGTAATTAACATCCAGTTCTGCAGATATCATACACGTAGAGTGTATGTGTTTAAGTTTAACTAGGACCTCGCTAAACAGGGGAATAGACTTCTTCCAAGATTTATCAATAGTAATTCTTGTTGCTAGGAATATTTGGTTAGTGAAAAGTTGGGGTACCACCTCAAAATTGTTTTGTTAGAATTCTCCCTTAGGATTACGTTAAAGGAAGATTGCGCTGCATTTCTGCTCCTTTTCCCAAGAGGATTGATGGTGGAGTCTGGATAGGGTCGCCTGATCTGACAAGTAATCATAAATTAAATAAATATTTTTATTGCCATCAGCATTATAAATATAGCATTTCCCAAATGGGGTTTTGTTAGCCAAATTATTGACTTGCGATACTGTAAAAAACATTTGAGTTAATTTGAGCTAGGTTAAGTTATTCATTAACTGGTGCTTGATTCTGTGCACTAAATGACATGGGTGACCATTTTTGGTTTGTTCTAAGTACATCAGCTACAATTGTCAAATTTTTACATATCCATTAATTCCACAGGGAGTTTTTGTTGAATGAGATATTTTTATATGGTAGCCATAAAGGGGTAAGCCAGGAACCAGTCTCTACCAAGGAAGTTCTTTTGTTCATCTGGTTCCAAAGGGTAAGAGAGGGCCACACTACCAGGGAGCAGAGAATTATTGATTTTAAAATGAAGACTTGTCCAGAGTACCTGGCTGACTAAAAGGTTCTGATCTCTTAGAGTACAGCTCTCAATCTCCACCCACACCAGAAGGGAGGAAAACAGGGAAGGTGAGATGCTAATGGTGTTGGAGACATAATATGGAGATAATGAGGAGGAAAGTCTGAGGCTCAAACAGGAGCTTATGATGAAGAAGAATGTAAAAAGGAACATAGTGGCCAAGAGAGTAATCTAAGAGGAATAAGTAGGAATAGTAATCACGTGCAGTTGATTGATCAAGTGGAGGTAATTTGAATGATTCAATAAATTAAAAATAACCATGGGCAGATGGACCAGGGGCAGGGATGGAGGGGATTGCTGTGTTGCTTGGAAGTTAGCAGATAAGTTTTGCAGACTTACAGACAGCTGGAATTGACAAACATGTGTAAAATAGATGGGGGGTTTATATATGGTCTTTTGTTTAACTAAACATAATAGTGGGCAAAATGTTATCAGAAAGCAAATAAATTAAAACAAGCTTTACGTTTTGCTACTTTTTTATGATATTATTCTTTGATGCAGGTTTTCATTTTGTTTTCTTGTTTTGCTGCCTGTTACTTCCTGAAGTGACTATGTTCTTGTAAACTAACAAGCTTCCCATTAGTGCTGCTGGAAGCACTGGCAGTTGTTACTGCCACACTGTTCAGATACACACTTTCTGTGTATTCAAACTCTCCTGCCATTTCAGGAAGATGAGCTTCATTTTAAAAACATGTTGCACATTTCCAAATGAAGTGTTTCAAAAAGAGTAAAAATATGAACACAACACAGAGTTCTTATAAAGAGACTCTATAATACTAACGGCATGTTGGTTTGTTCTTATAGTGCATGAAAACTAACTGTACATTCTACTAGCTGTTTTTTTCTCTACAGTAAATCATTGCTTAGATACTTGGTATTGTTTCTGCGGTGAAATGTACAGCTAATTATGCTAATTTGTGACTTGTGAATCTTGATTACAGCGGATGACTACATAATAACACTGCGGGTAACGACAAAATAACACTGTGAGTAGGTTTTTCCTGTGTGTTTATGTGTTTGTAAAAACAGAGTGCTGCAAATCAAAACGTCTAAACAGCTAATTAGTAATCATGATACTTTTCTGGAAGTTTTGTGTGGGGTTTTTATATTTCTGGAGGGCAGTGCTTGCATCTATTAATACAAGCATCCTGATTCTGGGTATGTGAGGGGTGTTGTGTCATTTATAACCAGATCCAATTATTTAACAAATCCTCATCTCCTTGTTTTCTCCTACCCCACTCCTCACTCTACACACCGTCGTGATCCAACTCTAAGGAAGTGATGTAGCAAAGAAAAATTAATTCATCTGTTATGAAATTATGATTTTTTATTCTAAAATTTTTATATGTACATAAATTAAACAGCTACTAATGTTGCTAGTTTGTTAAATACTTCAGAAAGAAGTGTTTTTTTCTTCCCAAACTACTGTAGAAAAGCTACTGGATTTTGGGGCGATAGAGCCTTTTTGATAAATATGTTGATGCTTGCTAAAAACCCACCGTGCAAACCAAATCGTGCATCCCCCCCAGAGATTTGTGAATAAATACTTATGCATCTCCTGTAGCCGTTTTCTAGTCCAAAGACATTTAAATAATACTTCAGTGGAATAATGTAATCCAAAAATGCACATTTGCTAGAGTTTCATTTTCATACTTATTCAGAGTGTAAAATTTGTTAAATTAAAACCTGCTACATTTCATGAAGTTGCAGTCAACAAGTCTTGCAACACTTCATCATTGTTATAGCACACAGCATGATTGTTTATTCAGCTCCAAAATAAGATAAAAAAGAAATATAACAGCTGAGCCGAGCTTTGCACTAAAGATGAAGAAAACAAGAATGTTTTATCAAAGCATTGTTATAAGGATACACCTACTCAGGCTTATGGAATTTGTTGAAGACTTATATTTCATTTATAATAGCAAGGGGTGGACAATAAAACATAATATTCAGAGCTAATACATTATACTTCTGTAAAATATTGAGCCTCAAGCTTCCAGACTCCTGGGATTTTCCACCTCTGGTACTAGTTATTTATTTTTTATATGTTTGTTCCTCTAAGAATGTGGATGATACTATATGGCTACCCAAAGTCAGTGCTATCAAACAAGGTGGGACCACTCTTGAAGAACCTCTCCATTTCTGTGTTAGAAAATTGAGCATACAGTATGTACTAAGATTTTATATCTACAGGAATTCTTCCATACTTCATTCTATACAAGCATGTATCTTTTTCTTGCTTCTCACAGACAACATCTATCAATTGCCTTCTGTATATCGGCTTCTTTTATAATAATGCATTGTTAAAACTTACATTTTGTTATATATTATTTTAAATAAGGTATGTAATCAAGCACCTATTTCGCAAGTGGTCAGCTGATGGTGAATGCATATATATCCTACTCTCCGAGACGTATTATTCTAATATTACTTTTACATCACATATATAGTTGTGAGCGTACGGGTCGTTGCTCACGCTTACAAGCTCGCGTAGCGAGCCCGCGGCCCTCGCGAAGGTCACTGGGCAAGGGTCACTGGGCAAGGTCACGGCGAGGTCACTGGGCAAGGGCCTCAGTTGCTGGCATGGAGCGCCGAAGGCGCTCCATGCCAGCAACTGAGGCCCCTCGTGAAGCGAGGGACTCAGTTGCTGGCGAGGTCACTGGGCAAGGGCCTCAAACCCTCGCAAACTTCACGTCGCTACTCAAAAAACACGACACACAAATTAGGACACTCGCTAAATTTTACGAGGAACGCAAACAACCTACGAAACACGTTACCACACATTACGACCTCGCAAACATCGGACGCAACACGCCGACATACAAACATTTAAAACACAATACATACACACAGCACATACATAAAAACCTTACCTACACCAAGAGGGAGCACCCAGGACCTCAAAAATGCAACTTAGACCTCGATTTTACTCGAAATAAAAGAGTTTTGAGACTAAAAAAAAATCTAAGCAACAGAAAAAATGGCCGCCGAACAAAACGAAAACGAGGCTACAGCACTCTAAACTCGCAAAACCCCACAACAAACTCGCAAAACACCACAAGAAACTCGCAAAACGCCACAAACCACCTACGGATATTCATACCACACAGTGCACACATTCAGCATGCTTACACAGCACCTCCACACCACTAATGCTGCAGCAACATCAACACAGATTGCCAGCTCTTCATCACAATACTTCAAAATAGGTACAGTATATTCATTTAGTAATGTATTACATATTTCATTATTAGACACCAAACAGCATTAGCTACCTTACAATTTCATTGCCGTCATTTTTTGACGGGCAATTCGCTAGTAGAAGATATAATGATGTACAGCGAAGAAGCTGAGGTATTTGCAAAGTACTATATTATAATAGTAATATTAATATTTGAAGTTGAACTAAATAAGCTTTGATCAACAGAACTTGTGACTAAAGTAACTATATCGAAGATCAACAACATATATATTTGTTAAATGGATATTATATTTTCTTATGAATTGCCTAGGGAAGTATAAAACCTGAATATAGCCATGAATATGGATGGGGGTTGATTCCCACACTACCCTACACAGGTTCTTAGTGGCTGGAGTAGGCCTAAGTAGGGGGTACAATTTGGCTCTCCACTTCAAAGCAACAGCGTTGGGGGAAGAGGGTACTACAGCTATTATTATTATGCGCCCAAGTTAGTTGTCACTGCAGATATCTCTTTAAAAGTAATATAGACATTAAAAATATTCAAATTGATCTTTATGTTGAATAATGAAATGTAATTTGGTTTTAGTGATGCAAATAGATGCACATATTTTTACAACATGTCTGCAAATAGTTTTCTTGTGTCCAGTGGGTTGTCACATGTATACTATATAAATCGGATAGAACATGACAACCGTAGAGGCATAACAAACATGACAAGCTCAAGGCATTGTTTTGTGAATACTGCTGTGCTTCAGATATCTAGTAATCTACTTTCTTTATATATTCTGTATATTTAGCCTCTTAAAATGTATGATTTTATAGATGAATTAGTAAAATTACCTGCCAAATGTTTACACGGAAGCATCCATGAGTTTAAACTAGCAAGTCAAAAGATAAAAACTCTCCCACAGCAATAATAATGCACACACACTAAATACTAGCCTTATTTCCCTACCACCACCTCATATATATTAACAACATCTTAAATGAATGCTTATTAATTTTAATTTCATATTTTCTGCAATCCCTCAATGCTATTACTAGCCCCCCCAACCCTGTTGCTATGAAGTGGGGAGCCATTACACCCAATTTTACCCCCTACATAGGCCTACCCTAGCCACTAAGAGCCTGTGTGGGAAAATGTGGGACATCAATCCCCACCTATATCCATGGGCATATTTAGGTTTTATACTTCCCCAGGACATTTCATAAGCTTATGTGTGTTTATGTATAAATCTGTTATGTCAGACAGTGGGAAATACAATTACAGACAGAAATATCACTGCATATACAGTATATATTTCTGTACATTTACAAGCATTTTTAATGTACTGCCCTGGCATCTTCATACAGACTACTGCCCCTCTGAAAATGCACTTACCTAGGCCTCGTGAGCCTAGGTAGAAACAAGTCCTTGACCTTATCTACATTACAGTGGACCCCCATGGTCCTAACACTAGTGGGCTCCCATTGTCCTTAAACGTGCATTAAAAAATGAGAAAATGCATAGTATATAAGTTATCTAAAATTATAGAAAAACAAAGCACTACAATAAACAAAAATGTGCATTCAAATATTAAAGAATTACAATTTCTGATTGGCTGGCTAAAACAGCTGTCAATCAAATTTTAGCCAGGGCGAAGGAATTGACATTCTAGCAATCTGATTGGTTGATGTATGGGATAAGATATACAAATCAGAGAAGAATACCACCCCTAATCTATTTTAAAAGTAATATTTTTTTATTTTATATGTAAATTCTTTTTTTTATTGCACTGTTCTTTTTCTGTAATTATAGTTTATTTATATACTGTATTTTTTCTTTGTAATTGTAGTTTAGCGCTCATGGTGCTCCATACGGAGGACAGGGATTAGTGTTAGAACCCATGAACTTAAAACATCCTCATTTAAATGCATGATAGAAAGTTCTATGTGCCCTACTTATTCATTGTAATGTTTAACCCAATGGTGTAGCACCAGGGAAGATGATATCGCTTTATATGTATAATCTAATAACAGAAGAACAATAAGAAACACATTTTAATTTATTTGACATGAGAATTGTATGCTACTTGTCACGGCCTCAGCATTATAACTTATTACTACTATATAACAGTCCATTACACTACACAATGGTTCCATATCAAAATTATGCAACACCCTCTGATCCAGGCACTAGCTTCTCTCAAGTCTCACTACTCTACCCTAACCTTCGGTCCATCCTGCACCTCTATCCCCTCTATATTATTAGCAACATCCAAGTGTCTAGCTTCACTTAAAGGTATATGGAAGGTCTCTGGATTTAAGTCCCTGGATGGGCCCCTGCATGAGTCTGCCCAATACAGTGTATGCAGACACAGACTCTGGAGTGCTGGATGTGCAGTGTAGTGTCCTTGGCTATCAGCGTTCATGTCTTAGAAAACATGTAGCAATATGCTGCTGAGACGTAGTCCCTGATAGGTTAAGACACTACACTACACCCCAAGCCCTGCAGAGTCTTTGTCTGCATACACCCATGTAGGAACTAATATGTTGTAGTTTTATAAATACTTCTTAATTCTAATAATAATAATTAGCATGTTAATTTACCAAACTTTGTTAAAAACTGTATGAAAATGCATTCATCCAAACTTTCGCAAAAAGTACTCAACTGGAGGATCATTCCTTTAGCGGTGCTTTTTGCTTTGGTTGTGTAAGCTAAATTGTGAATGGTCAGTTAAGTGATTTAGATAACATGAATTGTAACTGAATTGTCACTGTGGCAAAAACCAGCCACCTAGTCTTATTACAAAGACATTGTGTTATTGATATGTGTTAATATACAGAGAGCAGGGTGTAATACACCTTTGCCCTGCCAGAGTCATGGGGGGCTACTCGGTAGCTATCTGGTAGACCTCGTAGAGACAGATATGGTAAAGAGAGATGATCTTATCAATCTCTGTACTATATGGTAATGCATGTTATTGTGTAAGAGTAGCCAGCTAGGCACCGGGAGATGTGTGATGTGACCGCAACTATTGTTCTCACTCTCTGTACTGTGTGGCCAAATATGGGCACATGTTTATTTACCTGTGTTGATTTCCTGTTTTCCCAGATTATATATATTTATAAATTTGTATGTGGGAAAATAAATGATGTGTTTTTTTTTTACTCCCAACTGTGTATCGTCTAGTATGGGGAGATTGGGATTATGAGACTGTACAGTGCTTCTCTTGGATATTTTACAGTCTACCAGCTGAGATATTAAGTATAATATTGCATCTCCGCTACAGTCGCTGATGATTTTCTTTCTTGAAATCTTTGTGATTAATTTCAGACAATGTTCCTCTGACATTGTCAGTGTAGAAAACGGCTTGTAAACAAACTCATAAATCAAACCACCTGTCTGCCAATACATTTTGGTAAGTACTGCACATATTTTCTAAGGTAACATTCATTTGTTTTAGCAGATGTGATGCCAGTGTCAATATAAATCTGAACTAATAGGATGTGCAAAGAACAACTCTTATCAGTTGTCAAAGACAATAAGGATAGTCAGTCATTATTGTCAACCACCTCTAAACTTTTTCTAGTAATAACGAATCATTGGACAACTTCATAGATACTATAAGAAAAAGTTACATTTTATGCATGTATTTTTATTCAGCTGCATGCATTGTTGTTAATCTGTTTAAAACATAAGTCAATATAAAACTGAACTAATAGGATGTGCAATGAACATTTCTTATCAGTTGTCAAAAGGTTTTGAAGGTAGTCAATTATTGTTGTCAATCACATCTAAAACTTTGCATAGTTATAACTGATCATTGGACAAGCTCATAAATACTACAATAGGAAGTTACATTTGATGCATAAAAATAAATCTGCTGTGTACATTGAGCCTCATTCAATTGAGCTTTCGGACGATCCATTAGCCCGTAAGTGAAGTCACAAGTTAATTTGGTATTCAATTGGCATCTTTTTGCAGGCTCTGAATGGCTTACGAGTTACAGCCTTGAAAAATTGGTGATGGTTAAAACTGTAATGTACAGCCTCCCGAAGCCTTTGAATCTTTCAAGCCCGCAAGACTTTTGAAAGCGTAAATCGCAAATCGTTATTCAATTGCAAAACACGCTAAACACTGCAGCCGCCATCAAGCTCGCAAACGCCAAATGTCAGCCCAAAGCTTACGGGTTCCAAGTAGGACGCGCAAAGGGTTTACAGACTAGTTTGTATCACTGCAAATGACAATATAAAGACACCAATGCACTTTAAAATATGGGGAAAGCAATGGAAGGCATTAGAATTACATGCACAACAACTCCCAACTATCAAATATAGCAAAACATTTAATTACATTTTCCTCATAGGTTGTAATGGTCATGCATGTGCCAATATGAAAAGCCATGCTACAACATGCTGAAAGCTATTAAAGACACACCAACTCATTGAATTGCAATACAAATACATGCAAATGGCTGACATATTAATCCTTTCACACTCACAAAGGCTCTAATGTGGACCTTAAAAAATACAAAGATCATATCTTATACAATGTTGGCATCACCTCTCTGTCAATCACTCCACTGGCTTCCCTTAGCCTCTAGAATAAAATGTTAAATCCTGATCCTAATTTACAAGGCCCTCAACAATAGCGCTCCCCTGTACATCTCTGCTCTTATCTCAAAATACACCCCCCACCCGCCCTCTTTGTTCTGCTAATGACCTTCTTCTTTCTACAACTCTTGTCACCTCCTCTCACTCTTGCCTTCAGATTATCCTCTTGCCTCAAAACATTCAAAACCTCATTTAAAATGCATCTCTTTAAAGAAAAGCATATCACCTTCCACCCTAATGCACTCATCGCCTCTCTTTTCCTCCTTTACCACTCATAATACCTTTAGGTTGTAAGTCTGCTAGTTTCAATCCTGCAATGTACTTTGGGAATGCACCATGGACACTAGATTTCGAGCTCAAAGACAGGGCTCTCCTTCCTTTGCTATATGTTAATGTGTATTAATCTTTGTCTGAACTTATGTACAGCGATACGGAATATGTTGGCCCGTTATAAATAAACGCTAATAATAATAATAATAATTTCACTCCTCACATCCACATTGGGACAACAAATAGTGGCCACATGGCATATTACAAAGTACCATGGGAACATATCACATATGGTTGTTCAGTTGTGTCTGACTCTCTGTGACCCTATGTCATGATTTAATTGTTTAAGGACTCATATTGTCAGTGGTTTGTGAGTATGTCCAAGGGAGCATGACATTGTTACATTGGGATTATGTGTTATTGTGTGGTTATATGTTGCCTGTACATGGTTATTATGTATCCTAGGTATAATATATTAATGGGGAAATATGTTATGGGTTATAATATGTTAGTATTATATTGTATATTGTATTATGGAGTGATAGCTATGTTTTGATTAGTCAACCCTCCCCCATTGTATAAACTCTCAGTCAGGAGTTGCCCATATGGCCCTGAAGGTAAACACTTGAAATGATAGTAGTCAGGAACAAAGGGATCTCCACAGACATAGAGGCACCATAACCCCAGGGGGTCTACAGGGATTCTCACTCAGAGAATCAGGGCAAAGTCCAGAGGGCAGGGAGATGTTTCTCCCTTGAAAGTCATAGACCAAATGAATTAGGTAGCCACACCTAGTGGGCAGACCTGGGAGGAGTCTCATGGTTCACACGTAGGGACCCTGCCTGATTGGCCAGAGGCAGTTAGGGGCTGGCTAAAGGTAGCCCCTCCTGGTAATTTTGTATGCATGTTTAAAAGATGGTGTTTTCCAAAATAAAGGAGTTGAGAGATAGTTTTCACATAAACAAGGTGTGAGACTATTTCTGTGTGTTGTATCCTGACTTGGGGAGTGGTCTTGCTATGGGCCACTAAGTAACCTGGATCCAGTATCCTCTGCCTGTAGCGGTTGGGCCTTGCCCTCTTCAGAGGCCATCTTTTGTGCCACAAAGAACAGGAACTACATGATTCTGCTGGGGTAGGTTTGAACTAGGTTCATATCAAGCCCCCAAGAAGAAGCAGATCGTGACACCCTATGACCCTATGGACTCTGTGATCCTATGGACTGCAGCACACCTACTAATGTCTGTGCGTATCCAAAAGGTTTGCATGCCAAAGATACTGGAGCGGGTTGCCAGTTCCTTCTCTAGTGGACTGTGATTTGTCTGACCTCTCTGCCCACCTACAGTGGTCCTACATGGTATAGCTCACAGCTTCATTCAGGTACACAAGCCCCTTCACCACCACCACTTTGCAAACCTCAAGGGGACCAGGGTAACATACACCACACTAATCTACTCTAACCTTAAGGAATTGCCGCAAAAACACATGGAGGCTGTGCAGAAGCACGTACAGAGGCACGTACTCACCTCCATCTCCGCTACACCCATCCTGGAAAGTCCCATGTCATTGCTGGTGGCCATGTGCCAAGATGTATACCCATTCACATTTGGTGACCTCCTATTAAGGTTTGCTATCAATCAATTCACATCATCACCTGTCATATTGCTATCAGGCCTTCAGAGGAATGTTGATATGCCACAGTATCACTAATTGGACTTTCCATGTGTATTAACCCTTTATTATTATTATTATTATTATATCTGATATATATATAATGATATGATATCTAATGCTATTATTTCTATTTTAATTATTATTGTTATGTCATGTATTAATCTATTGCATAGTAACTCAGGCTCATATAGGAATGTAATACAAATGGGATGTTTGTGGATGTCCCAAAACCCCAAACATTGTCAACACACTGACACTGAAAGCTTTATTTCATACACAGAGCACAATGAGGAATGGACAAGATTGTGCATTAACATCATGGGTGTGTTATGGGCGGATCCCAGAAGGGCAAGCGGTTGTGCTTATGAATAAGGGGATACCTAAAGGGGGTAATGTCATAGTCTAGAATAAGCATGATGCATAGCACCTACCAGGGTCGCATGTGGTCACTACACCACTGCAACCATGGCTGCACCAACTGCTGGGTCAACTGCAAGGACAACCACTGCTGGGAAAACTACTGCTGTGGCAACATCTGTTGTGGCCCGGTCAGGAGTGGGAGGGGATTGGGGTCCGGCACACGTATTGCTTGAATGTCACCAGTTGACAGCCCTGCAGATGGTTGGTGGCTCATTGAACTTCCAATAATTTGAAAGCTCTGGGAACATGCCTGTGATGCATGTGAGGGCCTGGGGGGTGATTCCCACAATGGTCCTGCTGCTGATGGTCCAGCCTCCTGCGATGGCCCGGGCCTGCGTTGGCGATAGTGGTGCCTCTGGTGGAGCCACCGCCTGTGTCTCTGTGGGCGGGTACGCCTTCTGGGTACTGAAATGAGAGGACAATAGTATTTGCGTATTGATTCTCTGAACAATTGTTTGCTGTGTGTTTCCATATTCCTGACATCATGGTCACATGTGACATTGAGCTGTATCATGATCATTGTGGATCATGGCTTATATCAATATATATATATATATATATATATATGTGAGAAGGAGGTTATGGGGGAAGGAGGAGGAGGATGATAAGGGAGAAGGAGGAGGGTGATAAGGGGGAAAGGAGGAGGAGGAAGATGATGATAAGGAGGGAGGAGGATGATAAGGGGGGAAGGATGAGGAGGATGATAAGTAGGGAGGAGGATGATAAGGGGGAAGGAGGGAGGAGGGGGATGATAAGGGGGAAGGAGGATGATAGGGGTGAAGGAGGAAGCAGGATAAAGATGATAAGGAGGGAGGAGGATCAAGTGGAAGGAGGGAGGATAAGAGGAGGTGAAAGAGGAGGGGAAAGGGAGGTGATTGGAGATGGGGGAAGTGAGGAGGAGGTTATGGGGGAAGTAGGAGGAGAATGATAAGGGGGAGGGGGGAAGGGAGGAGGAGGATAAGGGGAGAAGGAGGGAGGAGGAGGATTATAAGGAGGGAGGAGGATAAGGGGGAAGGAGGAGGATAAGGGGGAAAAGGAGGAGGGGAAGGGGAAAAGGGAGGGGATTGGAGAGGGGGAAGTGAGGAAGAGGATAAGGGGGAGGAGGAGGAGGTAAAGGGGGAAAGGGAGGAGGAGGAGGATAAGAAAGGAAAGGGAGGAGGATAAGGCAGAAGGGAGGAGGATAAGGAGGAAATGGCGGTATCATTACAATATGTCCATATTTTTTAATGTACCGCTTTAACATTCTAAATACTGACATAATCATACCGCCAGGAGGTTAACCCCCCTGCGAGTCCTAACTGATACTGGTAGGATTTTCTTTTACTTTTGCCATCTACGGGTGTGAAAACATTTGCAGGCTTCAGGAATTGTAGCAATTGAATAGCGATTTGCGATTGTAACATTTACCGTCATGAAAGATCAAAGGTTTAGATGGGTTGTAGTTACGATTTTGACAACCACAGGGATTTTCAGCCTGTAACCCTCAAATCGTTTGCGCGTAGCTAAAAGACGCAAATTGAATATCTCTTAGTTTACAGTCTACATTATGGGCTCCAGTAACCAACAATTGCTCAATTGAATAGAGTTGTTGTTGTTGTTGTTTAGACGTTCAGTTGTTTCTGACTCTCTGACCCTATGTACCCATCATGCCAGGCACATCAGTACGCCATCTCCACCTCTACCATCCCTTTCTTCGTGTGCCTTTAACCTTTCCCAGCATTTTGGCTTGATTTCCTGTAGTATTAATCAATTGGATCTCCTTGCAGTCCAAGGGCGCTCAGTCTTCTTTATGGTCCAGATCTCAAATTTGTATGTACTACTGGAAATGGTAGTAGGAGAACCAAACAAATTTAAGGGGGGACACATTTTAAAGAGACAAAAAACCTACAATTCCTAGCCTCTGCTACTGGGAATACCATAGTTCTAACTATGCGGTCATCTGTTGATAGTGTAATATCTTTACTTTTTCATAGCTTGTCCAAGATTGCCATAGCTTACCTCCTCATAAATAAACAATGTTTAATTTTATGCCTGCAGTCACCATCTACAGAGATTTTGGAGTCCATGAAAATAAAATCTGTTACCACCTCCACTAATTTACCATCTATTTGCCAGGAACTGAGATTGCTATTTGTCACAATCTTTGTCGTTTAAACGTTCAGCAGCTTTTGCACTCTCTTCTTTCAGCAATATTAATTCAGGCTTTGGATTTGTGCAGTCTGGCCTTACAAATCTTGGATTCTACCTACATTTGAGTGGAATAAATAAAGTGAAGACCTTGATGCACGCCTTTCCTCTGTGAAAAGTGTAAACAATTTATAAAAAAAGCATACCTAGTTTATAGCAATGCTTGTTCATTTGATAGAGGCTTCATCACAATGACTGAGAAAGAGGTAGGAGCAATGGGCACCATTACTGAGCTATTCCAATGCTATAGCTATATTTGTACCTACAATGACATTTCATTTTCCTGTCTTTATTCCTGCTTCTAGGATTAGCCAAGGTCTACTTACCCTGTAGCTTTCAGCAAAGGATCAACCAATGCCAGTGGGCCTCATACCATCCACTAAGCAGATTCAATCTCCATCTGTCATTTTCTCAGTTACATCTACCATCAGGACTGAGCGGCAACCCATCCAATACGCGCCGACACATGCGCGCCGTCGCATGCGCAAACCCACAAGAGCGTGCCAGAGAATCCCGACATCTGCGCTCTCACTCTCCCTGTCACTACCCTGTGGTCAGCCCTCTCCCCTGCACCTCACTTTCATGCCCTATCCAAGGGCGAGTGAGAGCCTGTAACTCAACAACAACCTGATACACTAGATCAGTGACATAAATGTTTCCCTCCCAACAACACCTGGATACTGTTCTAACTGCAAGCCCCATACAAACATATAAAAGCACTGCCTTACAGTGATCTCTCCTAGCAAGATGACCATGCCTCACATGCAACCAATCAGGGAATTAGGAATGTCCTAAAGAATGATTTTATAGAACTAGGTAATAAAAAGATATACTAGGTAATATCAGAGATACTATCTGTGCCACGTGTTAGCCAAGCGAGACAGAAGGAGTTTAGGGAGGTTAATGCATGGCTAAAAAGTTGTTGCATTAATGAGGGGTTTGGGTTTTTAGAGCATTGGGCTGACTTCTCACTTGGGTACAATCTCTACAGCAGGGATGGGTTGCACCTTAATGATGAGGGAGCTTTTGTGCTAGGGGATAGGATGGTAGAACGACTGGGGGAGTTTTTAAACTAGTAGGTGGGGGGAGGGATGAGATAGAAATAATGGGGTCGAAAGTGTAGAGGGTGTAAGGTACAAATTAAATAGTTAAGGGGGAGTAGATGGGGGGAAGGTTAGTATAGTCAATAGGGAGGTATCGCTAAGTAACTCAAGTAAAGTGGCAGGCACTTCATAACATAAAGTGTACGCTTGCTAATGCCAGAAGCTTGCCAGGAAACATGGGAGAGTTAGAATTATTAGCAGGTAATGAGAAATGGGAAACGTGGTGGGATGAATCTCATGACTGGACTGTTAATCTGGATGGTTATAAGCTATTTAGGAAATATAGGGGCAATGGTAAAATAGGAGGAGGAGGGATTTGTCTGTATGTTGAATTTAAGCCTATAGTCAGAGAAAATATTTATGCTGGAACTAGCGGTAATGTATAATGTTTGTGGGTAGAGTTAAATAGCGGGGGAGCAAATTCTAAAAGAATGTTACTTGGAGTATGCTATAAACCCCCAAATATAATTGAAAGTGAGGAACTGCAATTATTATTACAGATTGGAAATGCAGCTAAGCATGGTAAAGTTTTAATAATATGAAATTTTAACTACCCTGAAATAAACTGGATAAATGAGACCAGCAGTTCAGCTAAGGGCAGTAAGTTCTTAAGTACACTCAGAGATCATGATCTGGCCTAGATTATTCAAGAACCTACTAGAAATGAAGCTATCTTGGATTTAGTTATGACACATAATATTTATATAGTATCAAATGTTGAAATAGGGCAACGTTTTGGAAACAGTGATCACAACACAGTCTCATTTGAGATTGAATTCAAACAACAAAACAGTAAGGGGGAAACAAAAAAATCTCAATTTTAAAAGGGCAAATTTTAACGTTCTGAGGGCAGCAATACAAAGTATAGATTTGGACAAAGAACTGATAGGTAAAAGAAATCCAAAAGAGGACGGAAAAAATAAATGTTAATAAAGCCCTGGGTCCTGATAGAATACATCCAAAGGTACTGAGGGAACTGGGCTCTGTAATAACAAAACCATTATATCAAATTTTTCAAGATTCACTCAACACAGAGTTTCTACCAGATGACTGGAGAAAAGCAGAGGTGATACCTATATATAAGAAGGGAGCAAGAACAAATCCAGGAAATTATAGACCTTTAAGCCTCACTTCTGTAGCGAGAAAGCTTTTAGAAGGGTTAATAAGGGATAATATACAAGAATATATCTATTCAAGAGGATTATAAGTAGGAGCCAACATGGATTTATGAAGGATAGGTCATGTCAAACAAACCTAATTCTTTCCATGAAGAGGATAGTAGGAACTTGGATCAAGGCAACTCAGTGGATGTAGTGTTTTTGGATTTTGCAAAGGCTTTTGATACAGTGCCACATGGGAGACTATTGAGCAAACTAAGGGATACAGGAATTGCAGTAAATATTTGCTCATGGATTGAGAGCTGGCTAGAAGACAGGAAGCAAAGGGTTGTTGTAAATGGAACATACTCCGATTGGACTAATGTGGCAAGTGGGGTTCCTCAGGGTTCAGTATTAGGTCCGCTTCTTTTTAGCATATTTATTAATGACTTGAAAGTGGGATTGGAGTGTGGTGTCTCCATTTTTGCTAATGACACAAAATTGTGCAAGGTAATTACAGTGTCTCACAAAAGTAAGTACACACCTCACATTTTCTTAAATATTTTATTATATCTTTTCATTTGACAACACTGAAGAAATTACACTCTGCTACAATGTGAAGTAGTAAGTGTACAGCCTGTATAACAGTGTAAATTTGCTGTGCCCTCAAAATAAATCAACACACAGCCTTTGATTTCTAAACCGTTGGCAACAAAAGTGAGTACACCCTAAGTGTTAATGTCCAAATTGGGCCCAAAGTGTCAATATTTTGTGTGGTCACCATTATTTTCCAACACTACCTTAACCCTCATGGGCATGGAGTTCACCAGACCTTCACAGTTTGCCACTGGAGTCCTCTTCCACTCCTCCATGATGACATCACAGAGCTGGTGGATGTCAGAGACCTTACAGTCCACCACCGTCCGTTTGAGGATGCCCCACAGATGCTCAATAGGGTTTAGGTCTGGAGACATGCTTGACCAGTCTATCACCTTTACCTTCAGCTTCTTTAGCAAGGCAGTGGTCGTCTTGGAGGTGTGTTTGGGGTCGTTATCATATTGGAATACTGCCCTGCGGCCCAGTCTCTGGAGGAAGGGGATCATGCTCTGCTTCACTATGTCACAGTACATGTTGGCATTCATGGTTCCCTCAATAAACTGTAGCTCCCCAGTCCCGGCAGCACTCATGCAGGTCCAGACCATGGCACTCCCACCACCATCCTTGATTGTAGACAAGACACACTTTGTACTCCTCATCTGGTTGCCGCCACACACGCTTGACACCATCTGAACCAAATAAGTTTATCTTGGTCTCATCGAACAACAGGACATGGTTCCAGAAATCCATGTCCTTAGCCTGCTTGTCTTCAGCAAACTGTTTGCAGGCTTTCTTGTGCATCATCTTTAGAAGATAATTCCTTCTGGGACAACAGCCATGCAGGCCAATTTGATGCAGTGTGTGGCATATGGTCTGAGCTCTGACAGGCTGCCCCCCCCCCCACCCCTTCAACTTCTGCAGCAATGCTGGCAGCACTTATACGTCTATTTCCCAAAGACAACCTCTGGATATGACGCTGAGCACGTGCTGTTCTAGGTGGAACCTGTCCTGTGAAACCTCTGTATGGTCTTGCCCACCTGCAGCTCAGTTTCAGGGTCTTGGCAATCTTCTTGGCAATTATATCATAATCTACGTTTTGATTCAAATCTGTTTACTGATTTGATGTAGTGAAAATATATATACACTATTATTCATGCTTTTCTAAGCTATGGTTTAGTAATTTACAGCCTCATTAAAAACGTACGGCTGAAGGCTATTAAATTAGCCTCCTAAACCTCTACGTTGCCGGCTTGCGTGTTAGAAAGAAGGACGGCCGAGCATAGGCTACGTGCTGAGCATCGTTGAACTTCGCGCCCGTAAATCCTTTGATCTGTCATGTCAATTGTAAAGTGGTCACTCGCGAGCAAGCACGTAACAGGCAAGCGGAGCCCAAAGGCCAACGTGTGTTTGAGAGCACTCGCGAGGGGGGTAAAGTCCGATACATAGCACTTGTAATGCAAATAACAACACTCTATTGTACATTTATTATAAGGAAAAGTGATGTTAGGTCTTAGGATTAATAGTACAACATTCTCAAGCCCGCAAACCGGCCCCCGAAAAATACTTTATTTCATGTTTATATTTTGAGTTATATTGATGCCTGCAATCAATGTGTTAAGACATATACTGTAACTCGCATGTAATAGAATATCATATTTACGTCTGTATTAATATTACATGATATCTGGAATGTGGGCCAGATCGCAAACTGTACTTGAAGTACGTAGGACTTTGAAATCTAACCTTTTTCAGTGACGTAACGCTAACAATCTCTTTTTTCATTGGCTCCATCTGAGCTGCATGCTCGAACACAAACAATTAAGCAATCACATAACTACGTGATTGCTTAATTGTTTGCGTTCGAGCATGCAACTCCGACGGCCAAGAACTGGTTCACGAAATAGCGTCTCTTGCTTGTAACTCACAGCCCTTTCCAATTTAATAACAATGTAACTAGGCCAAATTTTGAGCTTGCAGCCACTGCGAGGCTCAAGTTGAAGATACAGGGCTGCAATCTAATGAGGCTGTTAGTCCTTTTTTTTCATTTTTGCTTGCTTTTTACCTCTATTCAGGTTTTGTGAATGAGGATCTGATAAGACCTGATTTCATAATAATCATAGTACATACATACAATTCTCTGTACTAACTCCCTGTCAGTGAAATTTTAATTAAATCTTCCCATCAGAGTAGATATGTTTGTAATTATACACACATTAATCATTTATAACTGGTAGTTTTGATTTTGTGTACATTTGGTCCTTACATTTTAATATAACACACAGGTTGTCCTTACGTCTGCTTCCGATAAATGATTGTATCTAATGTCCAGTTGTGATAAGGAGAACTGGCATATACTCACGCTCTGTCATGTTCCACACAGAAGACACCAACTGGAGACTATTTTGTTATTTTTGTCGTTCAGTTGCGTCAGACTTTTCATGAGCCTATGGACCGCAGTACACCAGGCACATCTATTGTTATATCTCTGGTTGTGCTTATCCATAAGGTTTTCTTGTCAAATATACTGGAGTGGCCTGACAGTTCCATCTCCGTGAGCCGCGATTTGTCTGAGCTCTTTGGTATAACCTGCCCATCTTAGGTTACCCTACATGACTGAGATACACAAGCCTCTTCACCGTAACAAGATAGCGTTCCAGAAGGGGGAGACTTGTGAAAAAATGCTCAGTTATTTAGTATTTGTACATCAGCTTGGCATTTTATTGTACTTTTGGTTTTATTCCTGTTTTTAACTTGGCTTGCTCTTGGACCCATCTGATCTCTGGTGTCCTGACCCTTGTCTTTTTTCCTGGACCTCTCTCATCTCTGACACCCTGATTTGTTGCTATGTCTACTGGCCTTTTCTCTGCTGATAAGGGTTGAATTTAAACAATGATTCATTATATAACTAACTCACTAACTCTAAGGAAGAGTAGTACAGTTATACACTAACCATTACTAGATATATGTACTATAATTCTAAATATAAACAATTATTAAAACATATTTATTTAATAAATTATTTTGATGGAGTGATGTACATATTCATAGGTAACAATATTTATGTAACCGAAAGGCGCACACGTGAGGGAGTATTACTATGTATTTTTCTAATAGGATTCTCCTGTGGTCTTATTATTAATCACTGAGTTGTGAACTAAGATGGAGGCTTTGGAAACTCTGTCCCAAAACAAACAAAAAAATCTAAGTCCATGAGTTCATGTAGTTTGGTTTTCTCATCTATCTGCTATCAGACATTTAAATGAACATTGCATCAAAGCACCAGTATAAAAGATAAATTTGCTCAATGGGTTAAACCAATGTATCATATTTTTGTTTTAGGCATTCTACCACGAAGACAATTTCATATAGCAAAATCATTCAATTTTCATTTTCTTGAATGTTCTTACTTGCATGCACATCTCTCTTTGGAGTGATGATATTAAATGTAGGAACAGGAAATTAAACCATTCCATCATTGTCCAGGTGATTTGCTATGCTTCGAAACCCTTTATTAAATTAGTTTTCTAAAAACTTAAAACATTAAAGGGCTGCTGTAATGGTCCAGTTTTCCTATATTTTAAGTAGTGAAGGTCAGTATAAACAACATTTCAATTTATTGTAAAGAGAAGTCTTCCGTTTTCTGGCTTAACTAATCTCCCACTTCCAATACCTTCCCATTTAGACATTTTTAGACTGTACATTACAAATATTGCCAATAATTACTGATTTAAGTCTTCACACATCATACATAGTATGCGCATGAGCAGTGAGCAGCACATAGTGCTGGAGTGCCGGGGGTGCCGCAGTGCACATAGTGCCAGGGGTGATGCGGGCTCGCGATCGAGGTGCCAAGGTGATGCGAGCCCTGTGGGCCTCGCCTGAATCTATGGGTTTGTTGGTCACGTTTGCGATGTTGGTTAACATTGCGTGACCAATATCGCAAACGTGACCAACAAACCCGTAAGAGCCACAACAATATATGTGATCCCCCTTCACTTTATGCCTCCCCTGTTCCTCCCATATAAATCTCACCCCTTGCCTTTTTTTTGTTGAACAAATACAAAAATAAGAAATCTAGGTATTCAAACTGTCGACAAAATTATACTTCTAACCAATTAACTGTTTTATTGTTATTGTTCTATGAAATTGTTTACAAAACTGTCCCTGAAATCCAATATCTTTTGGCTGGAGCACCACCCAGTTTTTATTTCTTCAACTTAAAAAGTTCTGTATACTTAAAAGTTATGGAGGCTTATAAGAGTGGTAATTTATTAACACTATTGCTATAGGGCAGTGGCAGAGTTAGTGCAAAGAGGGCCTGTCGGGGGACCACAGTGGGCCATAAGGGGTTGTAGGGGACCCAAGGGGAAGGCCGCAGGGGCCATAAGGGGCTGTGGGGGGCACAGGGGACCCGTGTGGGGCCACAGAGGGCCTGCAGGGGGCCATAAATGATCCGCAGGGACACAGGGGCTAGTGGGCCATAGAAGACCACTGCAGGACTGCGGTGGCTACAGGGGACCCGCTGAAGGCACTCATCGAGAGGCCAATAATGGCCTATCTGAAAGTTATGGGTTTGTGCATGTGCAGAGCCACTCATTGCGGGCCTCAGCACGAGCTCTGCGCATGCGGAAACGATTAACTATCAAAGCGGCCATTAAGGGCATACAATAGGCCCAGAAGGTAGAGGGGGGAGAGGCCTGAAATATGAGCCAAAGGTGCTCATTGTGAGGCCCGTAATGGCCGCGGGAGAGACCTGCAAAGGGCTTCCGAGTTATGGCCTTGAAAAAATGGTGACCAAAGGGGAGGGGAGGGGGAGAAAGACACAGGGGAGGGAGAGGTGGGAAAGAGACACAGGGGAGGGTGTGGGGGGAGAAGAGACACAGGAGAGGGGGGAATAGACACAGTGGAGGAAGAGGGGGGCAAGGAGGCACAGCGGAGGGAGAGGGGGAAAGAGACACGGGGAGGGAGAGGGGGGAAGGAGAAACAGGGGAGGGACAGGGGGAAGAGACAGGAGAGGGATGAAGGAAAGAGACACAGGGGAGGGAGAGGGGAAAAGAGACACAGGGGTGAGAAATTGGGGGAGCGGGGGAAAGAGACATGGCAGGGAGTGGGGGGAAAGAGACATAGGAGGGAGTGGGTGAAAGAGACGGGGAGAGTGAGAGCCTAGCAAAAGAGATACAGGGGAGGGAGTGTGGGGAAGGGACACAGGAGAAGGGGCAAAGAGACACCGTAGATAGAGAGGGGAGAAGAGACATGGGAGGGAAAGGGGAAAAAAGACACGGGGGGAAGAGACACAGGGGAGGGAGAGGGGGGAAGAGACAAAGAGTAGGTAGTGGGGAGAGAGACACAGGGGTGAAAAATGGGGGAGAGGGGGGAAAAGAGACATGGGAGAGAGTGGGGGGGGAAGAGTCAAAGGGGTGAGAGAGTGTGGGAAAAGACACAGAGGAGGTAGAGCAAGACAAAAAGACACAGTGGAAGAAGAGGGGGAAAGAGACACAGGGGAGGGAGAGGGGGCAAAGAGACACAGGGGAGAGAGAGGGGGGGGGGAAGAGACACAGGGGAGGGCCATAGAGCAAAAACACAATGTATAACACTATATCATGGCATAATTTTTGACGGGCATGTCGCTAGTTTATATATATTCTCAAAAGGCCTAAAATCTGATGGATGCTAAATACAGCCTGTCTGGCTCATATATATATATATATATATATATATATATATACTGTATATATATATATATAGTGGTACCTTGTAACTCGTCCTTAATGCGTTCTGGACGGCAGGTTGAGTTTCAAAAAGATTGAGTTCCAAGGTAGTATTTTCCATATGAATCAATGTAAGTTGAAATGAACCGATATGGTGGGAGGGAGAGGCATGCGGGAGAGAAGGAGACATGGAGGGAGGGAGAGGAATGGGGAAGAGATGCAAAGGGGAAAAAGGGAGACACATGGAGGGAGAAAGGGAAGGGGGAGACATGGAGGGAGAGGGGGAAACATTGGGGGGAGAGGGAAGCATGGGAGAGAGAGGTAGACATGGGGGAGACATGGGGAAGAGGGAGACATGCATGTAAAGGGAGAGGCATGGGGAGAGAGGCAATGGGAAAGAGGGAGACACATGGAGGGAGAGAGAGGTTAGGTGCAGACATGGAGGGAGAGGGGAGACATTGGGGGAGAAGGGGAGACATGGGTAGAGGGAAAAAGGCAAGGGGAAAGGGGAAGACACATGGGGAGACGTAAAGGGTGAAGGGGAAACATGGAGGAGAGGGAGAAATGGGGGAGAAAGCAAGATATGGGGGAGAGGGAGAGGCATGGAGGAAAGAGGGAGACACATGGAGGGAGTGAGAGGCAAGGAGAGACATGAAGGAAGAGTATGAGACATGGGTGAGAGAGATGCATGGGGAAGAGAGGGAGTGGAATGAGGTAGAGAGGCAAGGGGTAAGAGGGAGACCATGGTCCATTGTCCATTGGGCCGGATCAGAGGAGTTGTGTTAGGGGTCAATGTTGCAAAATTAAGGTTGTCAAGCAAGTTATCCTCCAAGCCTGGATGGTGAGCAAGAGCATTGTCCATTATTAACAGAGCCCTCAGATGCAATTATTTCTCCTCCAAACATTTTTTGACAGTGGGGCCAAACACCTTCGTTCATCCAATTGATGAATAACTGCCTGGTTACTCAGGCTATCCTGTTGGCCCTCCACATTAAACTTAACTTGCTTTTTATCACATTTCTCTTTTAAAAACTCTGGGGTTCTCACTGTGATAGACTATTAGAGGCTTTATTTTTAGATTCCCACTGGCACTCTCACACACCAACAGAATAAGCCTGTCCTTCATCGGCCTGTGCCCTGGCAATGTCTTCCCTTCTTGAATGATGTAGGTTCTTTTAGGCATTTTCTTTCAAAATAAACCAGTCCCATCACAGTTGAAGACTTGTGGAGGAATGAAAGCCTCAGCCTCTACATAGTCTCTGAACTGCTTGACAATGGTTTCAGCTGCTTCTTTGTCAGCACTGGCTGCCTCTCCATGTCACACCCCACTGTGAATGCCAGTTCTCTTTTTTAAATTCTCAAACCAAATATGATTGGCTTTAAATACTTCACTGCTCTTGACATTTGTTGTAGGCCTGTCTTTTACCAGATCGTCATGCAATAGTTCTCGCATCGTAGTGTCTGGCAAATACTATCCCCCACTAACTTTTTTGTTAATTCAAATGTAAAACAATTTCTCCACTTCCTCCAATGTCTGTGACCTTTGCTTACTCACAACCTTCATACCTCTCACCACATCAACTCTTTTAATAGTTTCCTTATTTTCCAGTATCATAGAGATTGTTGTTCTAGGCATATTGTACTCAACAGTGAGATCATACATGGCTACCATGCTCATACTTGGCTGTTATCTTTTTTTTGGCCTATGGTGTTTCTCACAATTGTTTTCTGCTGAGTGGTATCACTAACCTTCTTCGAACTCATGATGTAAGCACAAGCTCCATTTTGGTTCTTGTAAGCACAGGCTGAACTTTGGTTCTTATAAGCACAGGCTTCACTTTGCTCTTTATAGGCACAAGCTACACTTTGGTTCTTATAGACACAAGCTATGGTCTTTATAGGCAAAGGCAGCACTTTGGTTCTTATAAGCACAGGCTACACTTTGGTCTTTATAGGCACAGGCTGCACTTTGGTACTTATAGGCACAGTCTACACTTTGGTCCTTATAAGCACAGGCTGCACTGATTATCGCAGGCCCAGTCAGGTCTTGGGCTCTTGCAGGCACTAACTACACTAAGTCACAGTATTACATTTCCTGAAGGACAGGTTGCATGGTGGTGTAAGTGATTTGAGTTCCGAGCAAGCATCGATTATACTGTATATGTTAAAAGTTTGACCCAGACCATAAATAGGCACTGAATTAGCAGGTCGCCTTTCAGCTGTATGAGGCTGCTCCTGAGCATTTGCAGGGAAACAAGTAGCTGTCAAATGCTAAAAGTTTCAAAGATATAACAAATACCCCTACCTGTCTCTTACCTCTTCACCCACATCTCAATAGAAAAAAGCACACCACCTTAAAGACCAAGCTAGCAGGAAGTGCTCAATAAAAATATCGAAACATCAAGTTAATAGTCTTTAAGGTTAAGATTATGTCTTCAATGGTCCTTTAAAGGATGATTTAGCATATATCTGCCCTGGATGCATATTTATTGGACTGCAACAGAATGGATACAAAACAAAAAACAGATTCTCGTGAAATTTTGGTCACAAATAAATTAGTGAAAAGGTTAAAAACTTGCTGCTGCTAGATTACACGTTCCAATTCTGGGCTTTGACTATGGTTGTTTAGACCACATAGATATCCCAGTTCTGTTCTTGTGTGATTTCTGACTACCCTACAATTACATATACCTAGCAATAGTGAAAGTAACCAGTGATGGTAAAGAATGGGAGGTGTAAGGCTGGACCTAACAAAAGCCTCTTAAAAGTTACACAAAGCCTGAGTTTGTTTGCCATTTTAGTTGGGGGAACCAGTGAAGGATGCAAGTGGGACGATGTTGTGTATGGCAAAAACCACATCAGAGATTTTATATATTATAAATATATTTTTATTGGAAGAACATAATGTTATACAAGCAAATGACTTGTATAAAATGAAAACATACATTGTACAAATATTTATTATTTTTATTTTCCATTTTTTGTAATGCACCAACATATTCCCTAGCGCTTTTCACGAGTGAAGTACAAAGAAAAAAATAGTACAATATTAAACACATGGCAAAAGGTAGAGGGCCCTGTCTTTCAGTCTAAACGCTTTTCTAGGTTTTGCTTTTTTTCAAAGCAAATTAAAGAGATTGAAAACTTTCAAATTCCCAATCTAAAAATATAAATGAAACAGAAGATGGAGTAAATAAATGGAAGCAACAAGGGCTTGGCAAGTTAATTAGGGATTCAGTTTGTGGGTATAGCAGCTGTGAAAAATGGAGGTAATAGTACTAAACCTGCATGACAAATCATATGTGCACAGGGTAGGTGGAAGGGCATGTTATATGGGTTCAGAGACAGAAGAGTGGTGGCATGTGAGGCTCTAGATCTAGAGGTAAAAGAAACCAAGATAAATGGAACTGGAAAAAATCTCAGCTGGTGAGTGATTTTGTTCAGGTGGATAATGTCAGGTCTAGTGACATTGGAGTCCCTGCACAAGTGACTGCTGAGTTTTGATGGCATTATTCAAGGTTTATATTATATAATGTTAAATTCTATGACCTACACTTTCTTTTTATTTTTCTTTATTAAGCAAAACAATTGAAAATAAAATTGCATTTAATTTGTAACTTAAATACTAATAACCTCTTAATTTTCATCTGAGACACCCATTTCTTGTCAAAATGTAATAGCCTGTTTTCTAATAAGCATGTTAGTATTTCCTACGCATCTTTGTCAATTTTCTATTCTATTTTTTGCAAAAATAAATATTGTTGCTAATAGTTTTCTACTTTTAATTCTCCTTGGAAAATTCCTGTTAGGCACATTTCTGGTGTAAGTATTATTTGTCTACTGTACATATGACATACTTCTATTTTCTGGCATTTTCTTAACTTTTTACATTTTATAATTCCACAATATAGGTAAATATGACCCTTCCTGTCCACAAAATGGATTTTGAATGTTTCTTATAATTTTGGTATCATATACATTCTATGATTTACTTTAACACTTGTTTCTAATAAAGTTTATTTTCTCCAACTATTATTTATAAAGCTTAACTTTTATCTTAATGTTTATGTTCAGATCATTTTCCCATTTTCTTTTTCATTTATGGTAGGAGTTTTCATCTAGTTTATTTCCTAATCCATATATCATACTTATTCCTCCTTTTACATTTGGATTTTCAAAGCATTTCTTCTCAAAACTTGGTAAGCGGTCTCATTATCTGCAGTGAGTTAATGACATGCCTAATTTGTAAATATGAATAAAAAACATATTTAATAACTCCAAGTATTTAATTTAAAATGTCAAATTAAATCTATTTTTCCTTTTATAATAAAATGTATGACTCTTGTTCAGCCAAGTTTAGTACATAGTTTGAGGTTTAGAAAATATTGACCTACTGGAAAATCAGTTCTATATGACAAGAGTTAGTGATTCTGTGAATGGGCTACTAATACCATTTTTTTTTTGTTTTATTTGATAAGGTACCACATCATGTATTGTATTTCCCCATTTTCTAATCTATTCATTCTGGTAGATCTAATCTTAAATTCCATGCCATCATTTGTTGTAACTGTTGTAATGCAATAATGAATTATAATAAATATTTAAGTTTGGTGTTGATAAACCTCGTTTGTTTCTATGTGCTATCATTCTATTTGTATTAGCTCTTTCTGTCTCCATATATATGTGAACAATTAAAAGTGTAAGTTCTTAATGTCCTTTTGACATTTTGGTATTGGTAAAGAGTGAAATAGATATAGTCCATTTTGACTGCAGCTATACAGCCTAGAAATGGCGACTGTAATGTATTCCATTTATGTAATGATTTTACTAAGTGTGCTATAATGCTTTTATAGTTTATTCTATTTGTGCCGGACTTTGAGATACTAAATATTTTATTTGTGAGCTCTGCCAAACAAAATTAAAATAGACTTTTAGTAATTTCAAAGTTGGAGCAGGAATTGCTAAATATAATACAACTGATTTCTCAGCATTTGTTTCTAACCCTGATATATCAGCACATTTTTCAAAATATATTAAAATACTGTAGAATAAAATATTCAAAATTGTTTTTGGCAATGTTGGCAATGGTTTTGTGATTGTCAAAATAACATCCAGAAAGAGGCTAATCTTAAATTTGCGTTTGCCAACTGTCATCCCACTGATATTTCTGTTTTCTCTAATAGTGGCTGCAACAGGTCAACACTCTGTGTCGCTAGTACCTCTCTGTCAATCTCTCCGTTGGCTTGCAGAAAAAAAAAAAAACATGATCCTGACTTACAAAGGCCTAAACAACAGTACATCCCCTTATATCACTGCTCCCATCTAAAAATACTCCCCTAGACCAATCTGGTGCCTCAAAAGTTTCAAAACCTCACTACAAATGCATCTGTTTAAAGAAGCCTATCACCTTCAGCGTTAATATGAAAATTACTATGGACACTGGATTCTAAGCTCAAACACAGGGCCTTACACTCTTTTGCAATGTGTTAAAATTGTTTTTACTTTACGTTAGCGTTACGGAAAAGGTTGGCGCTTTAAAAATAAACAATATTAATAACAATAATCAGATGTTGGAGAAGAAGTTCAGTTTTCCCTTATGTTCACATTTGGGTTTGTAGGACTTTTATAATTTTGGGTAACTAAAGATGCTGAATGGCTATTACACAATTTATTAACCAGTAAAGGGGTTTTACAATAATTGTAGGTTTTTCTGTCACAGTATCTGAAAACAAAAATCTATATTAAGTCATTCATCTTAAGTGTTGGAAAATATGCATTTAACACATTTACATATACACATTATGGCTTTTTTTTACCAAGATCATGCATACTGTCCAGGACATTTAAATTGTTCAATCAAAAGCCACTGTGTTGCCAGCTAGTGTTGCTTAGACATAAATGAGCTGTATATGATATATGTGAACCAAGCCGTTTATTTGTTGACAGATTTTCTACAATTAATCAACATGCTATGGGAGTTTGTTCGCTGATGCATGGTCCGGATAATCAGTTGTTAAAATGAAGTAGCTCTGTGTCTATAGCTTTTTACTCTCCAGTGTAAGATTTTTAGTTTGGGAATGACACATTAATTTGTAAAGTCTTATTTCATTTCAAGTTGAAGCTATTTATTGCCATGATATTTTACTACCCTCATAGAATTCATATTAAAATACTAAGAATTATTACAATATTTTGACTTCATGCAAGACTTTGTATGCTTTCAAAATAATATTTTGACTTTTAGTTTAACCAAGTGATGAACAGTGTAGTATATCTGTAATTGTAGCATGTTACCCCCTTACCAAACACAACATTTGTGGTTATCTTTACTGCAGTATATAGCATTGTATAGAATAAATAAACTATTCCTAACAATAGAATATTATCTCCGTAGTGTATGACACTAATTCATATTTGTATTATAGAGTGCAAGTCATAAAGAAGAATATGGCAAAGTGAAGGGGATATAATGCAATTGAAATTTTATTTACACTCTACCTTTGAAAAAGACGTGTCTACGTCGAAACGCGTCAGGCCTCAGTAACCACGCAGCGCACGTCATTACGCAAGACGTGCGCATGCGCGTTACCAACCAGGAAGTCACGCTATGTGCAGCCTGCTAATGTTAAGAGTTCTGGCCTAGCTTAATGTCCCTCAAAACCCCCTAGTAGGCTCTGTATCTTATTATATTTCTGATATACTCACAGGCAGTCCTATTGACATCTGGAACCTGCCCTTGGGAGACCAATGTATTTACACTTGGGTTCACCTATATACCTTAACACGGTTGCCACACTGTGGACTATTTACTTATAAGTACTTGCACAATTCCTTTATATTGTGCTGTATAGGTATTGCCAACTACTAGGAGTCAATTAGAGATACTCACTCGATTGTAACTTTGGGATTGTTTATTGTATAGTAAGCCACACTCTTACATTCCTATGGACAGTTTATTGTCAGATCGCTAACGGCTCAGCCACATAGGATATTTTATATAGGAAAGCACACCTTATATATGGATTTTCCATTAGAATTGTAATAGCTGTGACTGCTAGTTGTAGTATCAGTATCCCTCCAATTGGAGAATATTTATAATACAGAGTCTCTGTATAGAACCAGGATCACTGTACTTATTGCATTTGCCTTTTTTAAAATTTTCCCTTCATCTTCCTTGGTTTTATTCATTTTATTCGTCGCTGTTTGGTATAAATAATAAATAAAATTTCAATTGCATTATATCCCCTTCACTTTGCCATATTGTATTTGGGGTGGAAAACACCCTGGGGAACCAGAAAATTCCTCACATTACCTAATTTGTATCATAAAGAAGAATACCAAACCCCTATTAAATAGTTAAATACAAATATATTTAACCTGTTAATTAAAATATAATCTTAATTTTTAAAATACTAATAATAATATACATGTAAAATAAAATCACACAATAATAACAATAGGTGATCACCCTAAGACACAAAGACTATAGTGCCAAAACAGGGTATAATGCTATGTATGATAAATAAATATGCCAATTGTAGAAAACAACTCTGTAATCACAGTCACTTCAAATCAAAGTCACACCATGTAATCCTAAGAATCCATAGAAAGCCCAACACACTAACAGCTTAACCCAGCGAGTTCATATAACTGAGTGGTAAGGGGAAGGAAGGACATCTGACTTTATAATAAACTCTTTAGTAGATGTCAAGGACTAAAACCAGCTAATTGCATCTAAAGAAGGAAAATGGCCGACTAGAGTCCCTTCGGGTACATTCTGCAGCTGAAATGGCACAAAGTATTCAAGCAAGTTGGGATTTAGATAAACTACTACAGGAAGCTGAAGCTACATTTATTAATCCTGGTGAATTAAACAGATGTGATAATACTGATATTAGATCTTCAGATAGAGATCTTGATAATCAGCTTAGAAGACAGATTTGCACCATCTGGGAAATTTCCAATATTCAAAACTATATTAAAAATAAGATCACCCCTAGAGGCCTACGTATACAAATTGCTCCTAATACTCATCTATTGAATGAGATATTTGTAAACAAATGGACTGAGATTGTTACCCAATGTTCCATAGATCTGATGGAACGTATTTGTTCAACTGAACAGGCTAATTTGAGTTCTATAAACAAAGAAGTAATTAACATCACTAAATTGGTTGATAACTTCAAACTTAATCCTGAGTATGAAGATTAAAACAAAAAAACTGACTGTGAATATTTAAATATTCAAATCTGATTTAAAATTGCATAAGCACAGAAAATTCATAAGAGATCAGACTGATTTCAAACAAAATAAAACATTTTTTTTAACACTGACGTTAGTTCATCTGAGCCAGAGAACTCTCATCTGGAGTAATCACGACCAGTGTCAATACCTACACTGACAAGACAAGCCCTTCCCCCTAGAACCGATTCAATCAACCAGTAATTCACAAGGTCGTACTTATAAATACGATTTTTTAGGGAGGGTTAACCAAAAGAGAAGAGAGTCGCAAAAGGAAAATCTTGGGACACGAGTACTGGCCAAAAATTGATTGTAAATCTGTCCAACTTCTATAATACTCATATTTCCGTACTAAATAAAGGTTTGTCATTTGTTCCTGTACATACACCAGAACTATTTGCACATCATTAAGGACCTTAACCTCTTTGCTCGGAGATTGGATTTAAAGAAAATATCCCATTATGGGCCTGAAAAGATCTGACTTTTGAAACATTATTATATTTACTGAATGATAAAAGAGATGTTAAACAGAATGGCAATAACCATATTTAAAAAAAAACAAGTAAATTTACACCTCCTTTGAGGGGATACGCCAACATTTCAGTCTTTGTCCAACAAGTCACTAAAGATACTGAGGATATGTATAAATCTAATAAATGCAGAAGAAAAAGCAATCTAAAATGGGCAATAAGGGAGGCACTCAAGCTATTTTAGTGATTGCAAAGACATTTTTATTAAACCTGCTGACAAAGGGTGGAATGTGGTTGTCATGGAATCAGGAGATTATATTCAGATTTGTCAAAACCTTTTAAGGGCTAGGAATACCTAAAAGATTTTATTTTAGGACCTAACTAAGGAGTTCTCTCAGAAATTAAAAAATGTCTTGGATATTGCCAAGACTGATAGCATGATTGACAATGATGTGTATGATTTTCTGAAACCTCATAATCCATTTTTTATGCACGTCCTAAAATTCACAAGAATACATCGCCAATTCCAAGGAGACCTATTGTCTCAGGGAATGACTGTCACGCAAAACATTAGCCTCTATGTAGATTTTTATTTGAGGAATCTGGTGAGCTCCCTGTCCTCCTACATTCAAGACACTACTGATACCCTCAAAAGTTTGAATAATTTAACTCTATCATCAGAGACCATTCTAGCCAATATTGATGTGGAGGCTCTGTATAGTAGTATTCCACATGATTAAGAGCTAAAGGCCATCAAATATGTTTTGAATACCAGAAGCAACATATATAGGGAGCATAATAACTTCATTCTTACTTTGCTGGAGATCATCCTAACATCAAATTATTTTATATTTGACGGCTCCTGGTACCAACAAATCAGGGGTACTGTAATGGGCAACCCATGTGCCCCCAGTTATGCAGGCCTTTTCTTTGCTTGGTAGGAAACAGAATTGGTTTTTAATGAAGCCATGTTCCCCCTTACTCAACATGTTTTACTCTGGCTGAGATTTATTGACGACATGTTGATGGTTTATGGGATGGCAGTTTTGCCATCTTTGCTGAATTTGTATCCTTACTGAATGACAAATCAAATAGGATTAAGATTCATATACACAGCAGATCCAAATATGGTGACATTCTTAGATTTAAATATCAGCAAAGACAATGTTGGCAATATAGTAACTGAATGCTATTGCAAGCCCACTGCATCTAATTCTCTTTTAAGATGGCAGAGTCATCATCCAGAACTGTTCAAGAGAGGTATACCGATTGCACAGTATCTCCGAATTCAGAGAAATTGTTCAAACTTGGATGATTTTAAAAAAAGAGGTCAATTTCTTAAGGTTACGCTTTAGGGAGAGAGGATACCCTAATCATGTCCTAAAAGCTACCTACAAAAAAGCTATTTTTGCAGGCTACACAAATAAGAGCTGACAAAGATACTGTGAAAACGATATTTACATATGGAGACAACTGGCGTTCTTTTAAAAAAAATCTTCAGAAATATTGGGAAATTCTACAATTAGATGATGACCTAAAGGGCTTCATCACTCCATCACCATCACATATAGAAAAGGGCGCAGCCTAAAGGCTACATTAGTGAGGAGTTTCTTTCAGAAACAACAAAAAACAAATAGATGGCTGCAGCCTGTTAAAGGCTGTTCTTGTTGCGGGCACTGTAATGGGTGTAAATATATCCTCCCTACTAAGAACTTTGAACATACCATCACATGGAAGGTGCTTAAAATCAATAACTTCTACAATTGTGCTACAACTTGTCTCATCTATGTTGCAAAATGCATGTGTAACAAAATTTACATGGGAAAAACCTTTAGGCAATTCAGACGCCACATGTGGGAGCACGTCTATAGTATACAGAAAAATGAGGATACACCAATTGCTTGCCACATTAATATCTATCATGGCCATTTTCTGGCCATTTTCCCTATGCAGCATTTTATCTTTAGATGCAATTAGCTGTTTTTTGTCCTTGACATCTACTACAAAGTTTATTATATAATCAGATGTCTTTCCTTCCCCATACCACTTAGTTATATGACCTCGCTGGGTTAGGCTATTAGTGTGTGTTTGGCTTTCTATGGATTCTTAGGTTCACATTGTGTGACGTTGATTTGAAGTGACTTTGATTACAGAGTTGTTTTCTACAATTGGTCTATTTATTTATCATACATAGCATTATACCCTGTTTTGGCACTATAGTCTTTGTGTTTAGGGGGTCACCTATTGTTTTTAATGTGTGATTTTACTTGACATGTATATTATCACAAATATAGATGTGAGCACTGCGGGTTGTTGCTAACGCTTGCGGGGTCGTGTAGCCGAAGGCGCTCACTGCCCTGTTTGAGATGAGCACCGTAGGCGCTCATCCCTACGACCCGCGGGACTACAGATCAACATAATTCTCAATTAGGCCCGTAACACTTTGCAAAAAGGAAAGCGGTACTTAGAAAAAAAAATACGAAGTTAACGTTCGAACCGCACACATCCCAAAAAAAACAAAACACAAATAAAATAAATAAATAAATAAACACCACACACAGCACGGGGGGACAGCCAGGACGTTTGGGAGTGAGGTTGCACGACAATTTAAACACAATTTGCAGAGTTTCGGCACTCGAAAATCGCCTATGCGACAAAAAAAAATGTCAGATGAAAAAAACGAAAACAAAGCTACACAACCCCTAACCACGCAAAACACCGCCAGGCAGATAAGACTTTTACCCAGGAACGAGGTACAAAATACACCATTAGGAAAAACAGAAAATGCTCCACACCCGTGTAACACATACACAATCGCAGCCATTTTACAACACTAACTTGCAACTAATAACATTACCATTCTAAAATAAAGCTTTACTCAACTAAACAAACGGTTTGCCTTCGGGCACGCAGACTATTTACACTGCACACTTGCCACATTGCTGACACTCACACCTCAGGTCAGCAACAGTCCAAATGTACATTGTATGCTGCAGGAAAATAACAACAGATTGTTAGCTCTTCAGGATATTGATTGCTGGATATATTAAGTAGGTAAAGTATATTAATTAATTATTATTAAAAAATATATTTATATAAAAAAATTAAAAAAGAGCAGGAGAGAGGCTCGCAATGAGCGCCCAGGGTGCTCAGAGGAGCAAAAATACACAAGGGGAGAGGCTTGCAATGAGCGTCGAAGGCACTCAGAGGACCAAAAGCCTCACATTGTGTGGCAAACAGCATTACCTGCCTTACAATTTTATGACCGTCATTTTTTGATGGGCAAATCGCTAGTTATTAATATTTTGAAACAAAGGTTATATTTTAATTAACGGGTTAAATATATTTGTATTTAACTATTTAATAGGGTTTTGATATTCTTCTTGTACTCTATAATACAAATTAATAAAATAACTACATTTTATAATAAACTGGTATTCAGATATTCTTAAATTTGAACATTTTTTCAGTGTTTAGCACATATTTAAAAAAAAATGTAAGCATTAAATAGCGAATAATTGTTAGTGAAATTAAAATTAACAAAACATAATGGTAAATATCTCTAATGAATCATTAAGAGCTCTATTCCATTCCTGAAAATTGCTTTTTTATGAGTCAAGTTAACTTAAAAATCACTACCAACCATCTTCTAAAACAGAAAGCATATGGTTTTCTCCAGAGACCTCATCCAAGCATCTCCAGCTTTTCAGATACTTCCTGAATATAGCAACCAGTTTCTTTTAGGGGAATTCTTCCATAACTACCTTCCTCCTAAATCAAGATACCACTCTGCCCCCCCACCCCCTACACCAACCCACCCACAATTGATACAGCTATATGGCATTCAAATTACTGAATTATTGACTTTCCCATTTGCAAATTATGTTATCTGACCACTAGGGGCAGATAACATATTACATACTAGAGCCTTCCACCTCACAATTATTTTTTATCAGATCCCTTCCCTCTCTAACTAAATGAAAAACCTTTGGAAAAAGCACTTTCTACAAAGATTTTAAGCTCAAAACAGGGTCCTCCATTTCCTGCCTTGGGTAATATTGTATTCTTCCTTCTTCTTATACCCTGTACAGCGTTACGGAATGTGTTGGCATGTTACAATTAAAAGTTAAAAATAAAATAATATCAATGGTGTTACATTTCATAAACTCACAAACCATTAGTAGCTGACTCATGAAAATTACACACTTCCAAATCCGAGCGATATACGTGTAAAGTAAGGAGTGCTCATAAGTCCTTATGAGTACTGAAATTGTAAAAAAAAAAGCCTACGTGTACATCAAGTCACCTGTAAAGGCAGAAAAATGCCTTGCAAAAAGCCCTGATTGCCATTTAGAGCGAGTACTGCCACGAATATACTCCATAAAAGTTGTAAGTGCAGGATATCTAACATATATCTATTTTAAAAACAAATATCAACCACACTGACTTCAGTACACCAGAGGTTAAGAGAAAAAAATAAAAGCCACATGGACTAAAACAGGGGATGTAATGCATTGCCTATAAAAATCACAGCCACACCCCAAACAACAGTCATAGCCAGCATAGTTACATAGTAACATAGGACCCTATTCTATTGCCCAATTTGTAAATGTATACACACTTAAATCTGCTCTTAATATTGCCACATATTCTATTATCTACTCGCAATCCAATTATGAGATACACGCCCACAATCACTAAAGGCCAAAGATGCAAATTTGGCCTTAGAACTTCATTGGTTTTAGCACAGCACGAACAATACAAGCTCTAAATAATTAAAGTTACACAAAATGTATATTCAATTGGACTTGTAGCTCTAGCTCACAAATAAAGTCTAATCCACAAGTGAAAAAAGTATCACTTTTCTGTCAAAAATATTACGAGTAATAAATAGTACTCGCAAGGGCTTTTTCAAACACTTATTATAGCTGTAGCAGCAATTAAACACCCAATACTGTACTTTAAAAGCATGGGAAGGTATGGAAAAACATCAAGATTAATTGCACAACAGTCTCAAACCCACAAACATGCAATTAAAAAATCTTACTTTTAAATGTTATTACTGAGTAATATCAATCCCGGGACTCAAGGGTTTAATACATATCATGAAACCCACATAGACTAAAAAAGATTGCTAAAAAATAGCTTGATTGCCAGCCTGATTGGCAAATATTACTTATTGAGACTAATTAATTTGTAGCCCTACGATTGCAGATTATGTCTAACTTCCATGTTTTACTGATGTCTTGATGACGGTCTCATTGACAATTGGCTGTATTTAAGAAGTAAATTACGGGCTTGTTTAAATATTGTCAGATTACCTGATCAAGTCAATTGAAATTCTACTTGAAAGGGCAGGGAGTTTAGGCTTAAGGAGGTGAATTGCAAGCTTGAGTCAAAAGAATACATCTAAACGTTTAACACCCGCAGCTCAATTTACTAGTTCGAGGCATTTGCAGGCTTCTAATAGAAAAGGGCCCATAGTAATTAACATTGAAAAAAGATTTTTAGTCCATTAAGTTTTTAGATCTCCCCTGCAATATGCACATTAGTTAATTGATCCAGAGGAAGGCAAACAGACTCCCCCACCAGTTAAACTTTGGCAATTGTCTCAAAAGGGGAAAAAAATAAGTTTCTTCCTGACCACAGATACTGGCATCCAACCTCCTCCCTGGATCAATACTCCTTCTATAGTTATCCAGGATAACTCTGAATGTCCTTTCTATTAAAAAAATAAATCTAATCCCCTTTTAAAGTTATCTTTCAAATCTGCAGTCACCACCTCCTTTGGTAAAGAATTCCTCATTCCCCTTATTTTTTATGATGAAAATATGCGAGTATGGTGTTGTATAATGAGCACAGGTTTAATTAATCATAGGTTTCACATGATTAATTTTTTTTTTTTTTTTAATCACATGGTGTCAGGTGGTGGTTTATGCATGTAATTATAAGTATGTTTTTTTTAAGTGTATTGGTTTGACATTTTTATGTCATGGTTAAAAAACTATTTATAGAGAGAGATTAAAGAGAGATTATTTATTAATGAAGGAGAGGAGATTAATGAATGGGAAGGAGATTTGTATTGGATACTCATATTTTTTCCTCTTCTTTCTGTACCTATCTGACAGATCCTTTACATTGAGTAATGTTTTTTGCCTATCTGTTGAGCACCAATCGGATTCAATGACTGCACATAAATGAGCCCTTCCTTTTTGTCCCATTACGGCCCCAGTAGAAGCAAGAGAGAAACAAACGTATCAGGCCATGGGAACGGATGTCTTTTGTTGATAATGTCAGGCGCTACACGGAGCCCTTACTTGAAGGATCACACTATATATTACTTAATTGTTGGACATTTAGAGCACTTTGGGGACTCATTACGCCCAATCCTCTGCTCCAAGCATTGTATTATTTATATTTAATGATACTACAGTATCATTTGTTTCTGGACTATGCTTAGGGATGGACTTGATTAATATTAACATGATGCCTTTGAATGTGCTTGATTCTAATACATTTTCTATAAAGGGTTGTTTTTTTAGATATTTCTTTTTCTTTATTTTTCATTTTCATTTGGTGTATATTATATGTATTGCTCAATTGATGTTTTTTGTAGAATTTTGTAGAATCCTTTATCACTCAGCATTCTCAATTGCACTTTAGATATACAGGGGGAAAAGGTATTTGATCCACGCCAGGACCTTAATGTGCTTCTTCTTGAGCCACTCCTTTGTTGCCTCAGCTGTGTGTTTTGAGTTATTGTCATGCTGGAATATCAATCCACTACACATTTTCAATGCCCTGGCTGAGGGAACGAGTTTCTTACCCAAGATTTGACGGTACATAGCCCGTACATCGTCCCTTTGATGCTGTGCAGTTGTCCTGTACCCTTAGCAGAAAAACACTCCAAAAGCATAATATTTCCACCTCCATGTTTGACCGTGGGGATGGTGTTCTTGGGGTTATAGGCAGCATTCCTCCTCCTCCTCCTCCAAACACGGCAAGTTGGGTTGATGCCAAAGAGCTTGATTTTGGTCTCATCTGATCACAACACTTTCACCCAGTTCTCCTCTGAATCATTCAGATGTTCATTGGCAAGCTTCAGACGGGCCTGTACATGTGCTTTCTTGAGCTGGGGGACCATCATGGCGTAGTGTGTTACTAATTGTTTTCTTGGTGACTATGGTCCCAGCTGCCTTGAGATCATTAACAAGATCATCCCGTGTAGTTCTAGGCTGATTCCTCACCGTTCTCATGATCATTGAAACTCCACAAGGTGAGATCTTGCATGGAGCACCAGACCGAGGGAGACTGGAAGTTATTTTGTGTTCCTTCAATTTGTGAATAATCACACCAACTGTTGTCACTTTCTCACCAAGCTGCTTGGCAATGGTCTTGTAGCCTATTCCAGCCTTGTGTAGGTCTACAATCTTGTCCCAGACATCCATGGACAATTCTTTGGCCTTGCCAGGGTGGAGAGTTTGGAATCTGACTGATTGATTGCTTCTGTGGACAGGTGTCTTTTATACAGGTAACAAGCTGAGATTAGGAGCACTCCCTTTAAGAGTGCTCCTAATCTCAGCTCGTTACCTGTATAAAAGACAACAGGAGCCAGAAATCTTGCTGATTGATAGGCGATCAAATACTTTTTTCCCTCTCTGACCTGCAAATCAATTTCTAACTTTTTTGACATGCGTTTTGCTTGTTTTTTTTTTTTTTTGTTATTCTGTCTCTCACTGTTAAAATACACCTACCATTAAAATTATAGACTGATCATTTCTTTGTCAGTGGACAAATGTTCAAAATTAGCAGGGGATCAAATACTGTGCACTGTATATATTTGCTATTTTATCTTAAGCACTTTTGCACTTCTTGCACCTTAGATTCATATTAATGAATGCTGGTTAATTATATTGGTATTAATTGAATACTTCATGCACCTGACACTTTTTTTTATATTATATGAATTAATATTGAGGTAATATTAGTGTTTTTTCATTATTCTTAGGCTGTTGTACATTGTATACTGTATATTTAGCACAGTTCTTGTTACTGTAGTAAGAGCCCCGCTGATACTCATCATTTTATTTATGTTTTATTTTATATTTTTAAGTAGGATAATAAACGTAAAGTTTTAATTTTTGATTACTCCACTTAATTACCAATTTGCGGAGGTTTGCCATTTGCGGAGGTGGAGGCTCTAGAACGCCTCACAAGCGGCTACCCACAGAAGCGCCACCTTACAAAAAACACAAAAAAAACACAAACAAATATGACCTGCGGCACCTAAAAAAAAAAAAATACGAGCCGCGGTACTTACAAAAAATACATTACTATCTTGCAAATATACAACCTTAACGGACAACCCGCTCACAGAGTAAAAACTTAAAAACAAAACAAATACACACACAAATGAAATAAAAACCTTACCCACAGCAAGGGGGGACACCCAGGACGTCTGCAAGACACATTACACCTCGATTTTAGCCCAATTTAAACAGTTTAGACACAAAATGGCTGCTGAAAAAAACTAAAATGAGGCTACACGACCCATTACCAAGGACGCAAAATCATCCACACCCGCGTACCACATACACATTCGCCGCCATGTTACAACACTAACTTACAGAATGCGGAATTACACAGCTAGTCAAACGGTTTCCCCTCGCGCACACAGCCTATTTACACTACACACTGAACACATTGATGACACTTACACCCCAGCTCAACAACACTGCAAATCTACATTACATGCTGCAGGAGCATCAAAACAGGTTGTTAGCTCTTCTGCACATTCCTTGCTGCATATATTAATTACAAATAGGTAAAGTATATTAATTTATGATTTAATTAATTAATTAATTAATTAGCATAAAAAAATATACACAAAACAAAAAAAAAATACACTACAGTATCGCAAATAACCACAAACACCTTCACCGTGCGCCTCACAAGGAGCTCCAACGGTGCTCATAGGACACAAAATACACCAGGGAAGAGACTTGCAATAAGCGCCAAAAGGACGGATCTTACAATAATCATAAAACCGTCTATGATAACAAAAAGTACACCAACCCAGAGGCTTGCAATCAGTGCCGAAGGATCTCACACCACCAAAACACTTACTCTCGCTGGCAAACACCATTACCTGCCTTACAATTTTATTGCCGTAATTTTTTGATGGGCAAGTTGCTAGTTTCCTAATATGTTTTGGTGGTTCTTTTCTATCCACTCCGATATACTGTTGTGGTGATGGGGCGCAAAGCCAGTTTTTGGTTGGTGTACTTTTTCTATTTATCATTATGTGTTTCTTTACACTTTACAGCATTTGTTTCCCATCCTACCCTAAATTTTGAATGTATCAGGTTTGTTAATTTACATATATTCAATTCTGACTGACACTTTGACACCCACACCCTAAGCTAATAAGATTGTTTTCACTCACAAATCAGGGCTCTGCCATAATTGAAAAAACGGAAGAAACTTTTATTTTTACCAAACATCACTCGCAAATGGTTTTATAACTTTTGCTTATTCTCCCAGAAGCATTTAAAGTGACAGTAAAGGGCAGAAGTGACTCACAGGTGGATTAGTCATAAACCCACTGAATACCTTTAATTTATTATTCCATGCAGACTAGTGTAATGTGTTCACATTAGTTAGTGGGTAGTCTATGGAGACACCCCATCTAAGCCTTTGATCTTTCAAGCCCGCAAGAGTTACAATTGCAAATTGCTATTCAATTGCTAGAATTTCTCAAGCACGCAAATGTTTTCACACCAGTAAATGGCAAATGTAGAAGAAAATCCTATGGGTACCAGATAGGACTTGTAAGGGTAGTTAAACACCTGTTTGTAGCTTTGTAAATGCAAATAAAAAAATCAATGCTGCATTTTAAAATTGCACAACAGTATCAAGCTCGAAAATCTGCCATAGAAAATCATATCAGGCCACCCACATGGACTAGAACAGTATTGGCATTAATTTTTGTTATTTTGTATATTGCAGGATTGTGAGTCTGATCACATATCGGACCTTGAAACGCTAATCGATTGACATGTTACCTCCATGTTTTAATGCCGTAAGACTGACAGTCTCATTTTCTATTGCCTGTTTCCAAATCGTGGGGTTATGGCCTTGCTTAATTGATCTTGATCACGCTCTGATATGCTATATATGACCGCATGGTTTACGGTTTCGACTTTCAGCGTGAAAGTTGCGGCCTTGTTCCATCGAATCGCTCTGTAATTGTGGCAAATCTCTAGCCCGCAGACATGCTGCCTGTAGGATGCAATCTGCGGGTTTGCAATTGAATGAGGCTCTAGGCGTGTAATACAGGTATACTTTAGGCAAAATGTCTTATAAAACTCCAGGAACTACGAGTCAGCCTTATAGAAGTTCCAACAGGTGCCATTGAGTAGAGGCCTTTACCTTAAATTTTGCACTTTGCATTCCTCTTTCTCTGGAAGATACTTTCCTCCTAAACCTTTAATAATTCATCTGAAAATGATAGGAATTGTGCAATTAAAGAATTAACACCCAATTAAGAATGCAATTTATGAATACAAAATGTGAGATTTTGGGATTGATTCACTAAGGTGCTATGTGGAAATAATATGAGGATTGTTGTTGATCTGTGTTAAAGCTTAGCTGTATCTAAGATTACCATGATATAATGAGGCCAGTGAAGGACAATGACGATCACTGGCTCGTTATAATAACTGTGCCTTTTCATGCCTACAAACTCATACATCATTAACTTATAAAAATGTATTTTAATTGTAGGAGCAAAATTCCAACATTTTTGCATGCTTTCTGACAATTTGTATTTTGCTTTACATTTTCTTAAGAATATGTTAGGAGGTAGTGTTACAAGATGTGCCAAACACAAGATACCACTCCTGCTTTCAAGGTAACTCAGCTGATTTCACAGAAAATGGCTTTAAGTAGACTAAGGCCTCCATTCATGAAAATTGATTCAATTGAAGAAGCCCGCAAGTACATGGCCGAAAGCCTAAACCATGCACCCGTAAATAGCATTTCAAAGCATGATCATGATCAATTAAGCAAGGCCGTAACTACCGATGTAGAAACAGACAACAGTAAATGAAACCGTCATCATCACATTAGTAAAACATGGAGGTTAAACGTCAATCAATTAGCGTTTAGAAGTCCAATATGGGATCTGACTAGCAATCCGGCAATGTACAGAATAATAAAAATGAATGACGATACCGTTCTAGTACATGTGGGTGGTCTGATATGTATTAACTCCTTGATTACCAAGATGGATATAACACGGAAATAAAACGTAAAATTATACATTTTTTATTGCAGATTTGTGAGCTTGAGACTGTTGTGCACTTTATTCTAATGTCTTACATCACTTTCCCGTCTTTTAAGGTGCAGTATTGATTTTTATTTGCATATACAGTGCTACAAACAGGTGTTTAACCCCCTTGTGAGTCCTATCTAGTACTCATAGAATTTTTGGCTACATTTGCCATTTACTGGTTTGAAGGCAATTGTGTGCTTGAGGAATTGTACCAATTGAATAGCGATTTGCAATTGTAACGTTTACGGGCTTGAAAGATCAAAGGCTTAGATGGGTCAGAGTTACAATTTTGACAACCACAGGGATTTTGAGCTTCTAACCCGCAAACCGATTGCGGGTAGCTAAAAGAACTGATGGTGCTAGAAAAACTCAAACTGAAGTAAACCTCCTTGGATCGCACTCTTTGCAAAACTGCTTCTACAGATATAAAATGCAAGCATAGACATGTAGAAAAGGTAGAAAAGCATTGCTTGGGTGGACCCTTAGAAGAGGTTTCATGGAGGAAGAAAATGTTAACGCTACTGATTGGGAGCAGGAGACCTGGGATCATGTCACATATACTCATTTTACAATATACTTTGTATCACTAGATTTACAATAAATTCACAATATAAATCTAAGTAATTTACATAGTTTAAGTAACCAACCATAGTTGGGTAAAAAAAAACAGTCACTTATAATTTTATTTATATTTCTAAAGATGATACAATTTTGGAACCACTATTTAAAAATACTGTAGCTACATAAAGCATTATTTTTTTCTATTATACAGTATAATAATTCTAGGGACATGTTTCAGAGCAGACAGTGTGCAACATAAGACATTTCCTTCAGGCATTTACTTTTGTACTTTTGTATCGATGAAGCACCATTGTATTTCTATGTGATAAATTACAGTAGACTAAAACATTATTTTATTCAGAGGGCAAAATTGTGACTGAGGTTCCAGAAATCTGCTATTTCTACTCTGTACATGCTGAAAAATCAATGCATTGATTCAGCAGCTTGCTTTAGCAACCTGAACTGCAAAAGCAAAATAAGGAATTTATCAAAATTGTATACTGGAAACCATACAATACAAACTAAGCAACAGTGTTGCTAATAAAGCAATTAGATTCCATTTATATGTGTTATCTTTCAGCCAGCATTTAATTTAATTACTTATATGAATTCAGGACATTGGGTTATGAGATAATATTATACTTGTCTTACTTAGGGCTACATAATATTAGTACTGATAGAATACTTATTAGATGATCCAGAAGGTGGTCATCTTCTCCAGACAGGCCATCAACCCTGGAACTGCTAGATAATGAGCCTCATTTGGCCGAATTTGAGATCCAATGGCCCACAAGTGAGGTCGCAGGCAAATTTGCTACTCAATTGGCGTATTTTTGCAGGCTCGGATCGGATTACGAGTTACGGCCTTGCGAAAATGTCGGTCATCAAACTTGTAGCCTACACCACTCAGAAGCCTTTGATTTGTCACATTCGCAGGGCTAAAATCGGAAATCGCTATTCAATTGCTCGATTCATACGCAAACGTATCCACACTCGTACATCGTAAATGAAGGGCGAATTCCTACATGTGCTAGAGAAGACCCACAAGGGCTTTAAAAGCCCTTACGTATGCCCCCCCGAAATGTCCCCACTGCCCCTAACACCCCCCCCACACTCCTAAATGAAACCCTTATGATGCAGGGATCCCGATCTGGACCCCCCCAGGGTCACCACATTAACCCCATGAGGCAGAGGTGCCGATTGGGACCCCCACAGGGTCCCTACATTAACCCCATGATGCAGGGGTCCTGATCGGGACCCCGCAGGGTCCTCACATTAACCCCTTGCTGCGGGGGTACCGATCGGAGCATTTAAAAATCTTAATTGCACGCCGCGGTCCCTTCAAGGGACAAAAAAACTATATTCAATTGCCTGATTCCCCCAGTTTGCAAATGTATCCACACGAAGTCCTACATGTGCTAGAGAAGACCCGCAAGGGCTTTAGAAGCCCTTACATATGTTTCCCAAATGTGCCCACTGCCCCCCACACTCCTATATGAAACCCTCATGATGCAGGGGACCCTATCTGTACCCCGCAGGGTCCCCACATTAACCCCATGATGCAGGGATCCCGATTGGGACCCCCTGCAGGGTCCCTACATTAACCCCAGAATGCAGGGGTCCCGATCGAGACCCCCGCAGGGTCCCCACATTAACCCCTTGCAGCAGGGGTCCTGATTGGGACCCCCACATCCTCTACAAATTAAAATTCCCCGCCGTGGGTCCTTGAAGGGGTTGTGGCACAAAAATGGCTAACTCTTATGCCTCAGGGGACTGTAAGTACCCCCGCGGCACCTGACACCTATGCTGTGGGGTACCCATCGGGCCCCCTGGAGGGTCCCCACATTAACCCCTTGCTGTAGGGGTCAAAATCCCACTGTGGGTCCTTAAAGGGCTTGCAGCCCACAAATTGTTAACCCACATGCCGGGGGGGGGGGGGTACTGTATGCAACTAACATTAACCCCCCATGCTGCGAGGTCCCCATCGGGTTTCCACATTAACTCTTGCTGCAAGATCGTGTCCCCTGCATCATTTTAAAATTTCACATTTCGCACCACAGGTCCTTAAAGGTCCTTAGAGGGCCAGCCCTAAAATTTTAATTAACCCTATTACTCATAGGGGTCTATACAGACCCCGATGAGCCTCTAATTAGCCCCATCACCCATGGGGGTCTGTACAGATCCCCATAAGCCCCCAATTAACCTAATCAGTCCCATAAGGTCTATATATACCCTTATGGGACAATAATTAACCCTCTCAATAACACTCTAAGTGCCATGAGGGTCCTTCAGAACCCTCATGACACTAGTTCTAAGCACTTCTCTACACTACACTATTAGCCACCCCAATAAACTAATAAATCTAAATTAACGCCATCTAATTAAGTAACCCCCCTCTAAGTAATAAACTGCCTTCTAGCTAATTAACCCCCTCTAACTAACTAACCCGCACTCTAAGTAATAAACCCCCCTCTAACTAATTAAAAGACCTCTAACTAATTAACCCCATCTAACTAATTTACCCCATAAAAGTAATTAACCATACTTAAACATCACCATACCTAATTATCCTATCACTAACCACTTAACCCTATCTAGTCCTATTTAACCCTAACTGGACTTATTTACCCTAACTGGACCCAATAACCCTACCTAGTCCTATTTAACCCTAACTGGACCCAATAACTCTAACTAGAAGTAGTTAACCATAACTGTACCTATTTAATCCTAACTGGACCTAGTTAACCCTAACAGTACCCAGTAAACCCCTATCCTATTAACCCCCCTCTACCCTATCCTATGAACCCCCCTCTACCCTATCATATTAACCCTTACACTGCCTAACTATCCCATTTTGATTGGCTCACTCATTTGTCTTCTTATTGGCTGAAATATGATTGACAGTTATTTCAGCCAATCAGAACACACAGATGCTTGGATACAATCAGAATGGGATATAGGTGTGTATCCCATTTTGCTTGGCTCACACATTTGCATCTTCTGATTGGCTGAAATATGATTGACGGTTATTTCACCCAATCAGAAGGTGCAGATCGCAGATGCTTGGAGCCAATCAGAATATAGGGTATGTATGCCATTTTGATTGGCTCACACATTTGCGCATTCTGGTTGGCTGAAATATGATTGACGGCTATATCAGCCAATCAGAAGGCGCAAACGCTTTCAGCCAATCAGAATGGGATACACCGATTTGTATCTGAGCATGCACGGGAACCTCCAATTGCGTCGGGGAGCTCCTCAAGGGAGGGGCCCTGTCTGGGACGAAGAACTGAGGACCGGTGGCTCGATGGAGGGGCATTTTGGACAGGTAAGTTGACTATTAACCCTACTTATATTACAGGTTGTAATTATATTTTTATTTTATGTAATGTTTCTTTATTTCAGGTGGGACAGGATGTCGGAACATTGATGGAGGGGCATTTTGGACAGGTAAGTTGACTATTAAGTCTTTATTATATTACACTAGCGAATTGCCCGTCAAAAAATGACGGCAATGAAATTGTAAGGTAGCTAATGCTGTTTAGTGTGTAATAATGAAATATATAATACATGAATAAATGAATATACTTTACCTATTTGAAAGCATTGTGTGGAAGAGCTGTGAATGTGTTTTGATGTTGCTGCAGCATTAGTGGTGTGGATCTGCTGTGTAAGCGTGCTGAATGTGTGCAGTGTAACACTGTGCGTGCGCGAGACCAAACCGTTAGCGTAGTCGTGTACTTCCGCATTGGCGAGAAATGGCGAGTAATGTGTGTTATACGTTTGTATCGGAATATCCGTAGGTGTTTTGTGGTGTTTTGCGAGTTTCTTGTGGTGTTTTGCGAGTTTAGAGTGCTGTAGCCTCGTTTTCGTTTTGTTCGGCGGCCATTTTTTCTCTCGCTTCGTTTTTTTTTTTAGTCTCTAAACTGTTTTATTTGAAGTAAAATCGAGGTGTAAGTTGTATTTTTGAGGTGCTGGGTGCTCCCTCTTGGTGTAGGTAAGTTTTTTATGTATGTGGTGTGTGTATGTATTGTGTTTGACATTTTGTAATGTTCGCGAGTTGCGTCCGAGTGTTGCGAGTCCGTAATGTGTGTGAACGTGTGTCGTATGTTGTTTGCGAGTGTCGTAATGTGTGTGTCGTACTGTTTGGGTTGCGACGTGAAGTTTGCGAGGGTCAAGTTAGGGTTATTGGGTCCAATTGGGGTTAAGTAGGATTAGATAGGGTTAAATAGGTCCAATTACGATTAAATAAGTACGTTAGGGTTACCAAGGTCCAGTTAGGGTTTTTGGGTCCAGTTATGGTTAAATAGCACTATATAGGGTTAATGGGTCCAGTTAGGGTTAAATAAATCCAGTTAGGGTTAAATAGGAATAGATAGGGTTACGTGGTTAGTGATAGGGTTAATTTGGTATGGTGAGGGTTAAATAGGGTTAATTACTTACATGGGGTTAATTAGTTCCCTCCACTGTGTCTCTTTCCCCCTCTCCCTCCTGTGTCTGTTTGCACCGCTCTCCCTCCCCTATGTCTCTTCCCCCTCTTATCCCTGTGTCTCTTTACCCCTCTCTCACCCCTGTGTCTCTTTCCTTCCTCTCTCTCCCCTGTGTCTTTTTGCCCTCTCTCCCTCCCCTGTGTCTGTTTCCCCCAGCTCTCCCTCCCCTATATCTCTTTCCTCCCTCTCCCTCCCCTGTGTCTCTTTCCCCCCACTACCTTCTGTGTCTCTTTCCCCCCCTCTCCCTCATTTCTCACCCCTGTGCCTCCTTCCCCCACTACCTCCCTGTGTCTCTTCCTTCCCCTGTGTATCTTCCTGTCCCTTGTATCTCTTTCCCCCTCTCCCTCCCCTGTGTCTCTTTCCTCCCTCTCCCTCCCCTGTGTCTTTTTGCCCCATCTCCCTCCCCTGTGTCTGTTTCCCCCAGCTCTCCCTCCCCTATGTCTCTTTGCACCAGCTCTCCCTCACCTGTGTCTATTCACCCCTCTCCCTTCCATATGTCTCTTTCCTCCACTCCCATGTCTCTCTCCCCCTCTCCCTCCCATGTCTCTTTTCCTGCTATCCCTCATTTCTCCCCATGTGTCTCTTCCCCCTGTCCCTCCTGTGTCTCTTTGCCCCCTCTCCCACCTGTGTCTATTCCCCATTCTCCCTCCCCTGTGTCTCTTCACTCCCTCTCCCTCCCCTGTGTCTCTTCCCTCTCTCTCCCTCCCTTGTGTCTCTTCCCTTCCTCTCGCTCCCTCCCTCGTGTCTCTTTCCCCTCCCTCTCCTGTGTCTCTTTCCCACCTCTCTCCCCTGTGTCCCCCCCACCCTGTGTCTTTCCCCCCTCTCTGGTGTCTCTTCCCCCCTGTCCTTCCCCTGTTTCTCTTTCCCCCCTGTCCCTCCCCAATGTCTCTTTCTCCCTCTATCCCTACCTGTGTCTCTTTCCCCCTCTCTCCCTCCCCTGTGTCTTTTGTCCCCCTCTCCTTTCCCCCCTCTCTCCCTCCCCTGTGTGTCTTTGTCCCCCTCTCACTCCCCTGTGACTCTTCCCTCCCTCTCCCTCCCCTGTGTCTTCCCCTCTGTATCTTTTCCCCCTCTCCCTCCCCTTTGTATGTTTCCCCTCTCTCCCTCCCCTATGTCTCTTTGCCCAGCTCTCACTCACCTGTGCCTCTCCTCCTCCCTCCTGTGTCTCTCTCCCCCTCTCCTCCATTTGTCACCCCTGTGTCCCTGTGTCACTTCCCCCCTCTTCCTTCCCTGTGTATCTACCCCCTCCCTTCTTCCCCTGTGTCTCTTCCCCCCTCCCTTCTTCCCCTGTGTCTCTTCCCTCCCTCTCTCTCCCCATGTCTGAAACTCTGGATCTGATCATAGCGAGGACAGGTCGGGGATTGCAGGGCCCAAGTCCTGATGATCCCAGACACTGGCAGGATAGGACCATGTCCCAGGGAGCACACTGGATGTAGGAGGCCCCAGGCTCGCCCAGACTATCCTATAATCCGTTGCAGAGAAATTGCTCACCCTGGTGGGGGAGGGTAGCGCTGGCTGCTCGGGCAGAGCGAGGCCGCGGGATCTAAAGAGGAAGAGGTGGGGAAGAAATGCTGTGGTCTCCCCCTGTGTCAGGGATTGCGAGTGTAAGCAGTGGTTTACAGGGAGCAGTGATAGGAGGGTGAGCTACTGGGTCAGTGTGTGCCCTGGCACTGTAATCAACAGTATGTATCAGAAGTGGTCTTCAGAGTGTCAGGCTCTCAGTACTGCCACATCCAGTCAGGACTCCTGGTGGTGCTGGTAACACCTTACGGGCCCTGCAATGAGCGCCTTTGGGTAGTGCTTAGACTTCATGGCACTTATAGTGTTATTGTGAGGGTTAATTATTGTCCCATAAGGGTCTATATAGACCCTTATGGGACTGATGGGGTTAATTAGTGGCTCATGGGAGTCTGTATAGACCCCCGTCAGTGATGGGGTTGATTAGAGGCTCATGTGTCAGGGATTGCGAGTGTAAGCAGTGGTTTACAGGGAGCAGTGATAGGAGGGTGAGCTACTGGGTCAGTGTGTGCCCTGGCACTGTAATCAACAGTATGTATCAGAAGTGGTCTTCAGAGTGTCAGGCTCTCAGTACTGCCACATCCAGTCAGGACTCCTGGTGGTGCTGGTAACACCTTACGGGCCCTGCAATGAGCGCCTTTGGGTAGTGCTTAGACTTCATGGCACTTATAGTGTTATTGTGAGGGTTAATTATTGTCCCATAAGGGTCTATATAGACCCTTATGGGACTGATGGGGTTAATTAGTGGCTCATGGGAGTCTGTATAGACCCCCGTCAGTGATGGGGTTGATTAGAGGCTCATGGGGGTCTGTAAATTTTTTGTTAATGTTGATTGTAGAGCAGGTCCTTTAAGGCCCTTTAGGGTTTTTAAGGACCCGCAGCAGGAAACTTGAACAGTTAAACTGCTGCGGGGGTCCCGATCGGGTTAATGTGGGGACCCTCCTGAGGTACCGATGGGGACCCGCAGCATGAGGGGTTTAATGTTAGTTCCTGGCAAATAGATGGGGACTGCAGCCATGAGATATTTTTTCCCCAGGGAAGAAATATTTGGCAAGTCTGGACAAGCTAAGATATTACATTATCAACAAAGGTCCACATAGCTAGAATTATGATATTCCCAGTAGTAACATATAGATGTGAGAGCTGGACCATAAAAAAGGCTGAGCGCTGTAGAATTGATCCTTTCAAATTGTGGTGTTGGAAAAAACTGCTTAGATTCACTTGGACTGCAAGAAGATCCATCAATTAATATTGCAAGAAATCAAAACAAACTGATGTGATAATGAGGTTAAAGCTCAAATATTTTGGCCATATCATGAGAAGACAGGATTCAAATAACCAGACAGCAAGGGCAGCGATGGATAGATGGGCTCATCGAAGCAATGAGCATGAGTTTGATGGACGTCAAAGGGGCAGTGGCTCACAGATGAACTGGCACGCTGTAGCCCATAGGGTCCCGGAAAGTTGACACAACCGAATGACTAAACAACAACAACATTGATCTACTATATATTTTTTAATATATTATGAATTGTGGATGTGCATTAACAGTTTTCCCTCACTTCCATTCTCTATGTTTGTGCATTTTCAATTATCCTTGGTCATGCTTTGCAATTTGCAAGAACTGACACTGTAAAGTTAAATGGGCTGGGGAATTTGAGAAGAAGATTAGTGTCACAGTGAAGATTCCAAGTATGGTATGATTTTCAACAATATGTAGTAATAATTTATTATAGAAATGTTATAAAAAATATATATTTTCCTACAATAAACATGCATTGATGTTTGCAATGTTACTTGTCAGTCAGACTTTTCTTATACAGCAGTGGTAAGCAATACATTTCATTTGAAGAGCCTCATATACTGCCCCAGGTCAACCAGGGCACGAGATAATACATTGTACACTTTTGCTGAATGCATAACAACATTTTTAATATAACTTTATGAGAGAAAACAATTCCTTTAAAGGTAGAGCAGATACAAATACTATAAGGGAAAATGTTTTGTTGGGTAATGATTTGATAGATTTGTTCTGTTGTAGAGGAACATACATTCCCACTCCAGAAAACAGGGGGCCACCAGTTGCGCTCCACTGATATTACTATTTTACTAAATACAATTTATTTTGTGTCAACACATGAAAAACTCTGATTCTAACAAAACTGCATTATTGAACTTACAGAACTTTTTATTTGCATTTACAGTGCTACCAACAGGTGTTTAACTCCCTTGCGAGTCTTCTCTAGCACCCGTAGGATTTTTGGCTACATTTGCCATTTACGGGGTTGACAACAATTGCAGGCTTGAGGAATTGTAATAGCGATTTGCGATTGTAACATTTGCAGACTTGAAAGATCAAAGTCATAGCTGGTACGGAGTTACGATTTTGGTAACTGCAATTGTTTTTCAGCCTGTAATCCGCAGATTGTTTGCGGGTAGCTAAAAGAGGCCAATTTAATAGACATAACTTTTGCGGCCTTCTTTACGGGCTTTAGTAACTACAATTTGGTGAATTTAATTGGGCCCTAAGACTCCACTTGCACTGGTACCTCTTTTCCATGCACAAAATGTCTTGGTGAGATCACTAGCCATGTCTTGTTGCTGACAGCACTGTGATTCTCAGGGAAGAAATCAAAGTGAATGAGAAATCCAAGTGAAGAAGACTCTTGAAGGAATGGACTTTATGGGACATATTACATCCAATAACTTTGGATACATTTAAGAGTTCAGCCACAATCACAAAGAAACTTTCAGCACTATTTAACACTATTGTAACATTTCAACTTGGCTTAACACATTTTCAGATTTTCCATCTCGAATAAAATAACTAATTTGAGGGCCAACAAAAAAGACTTCTTTAATTATAGCAACATTTATTCTAGGGACATTTTCATTAAAATAAACAAACCTAGCACCATTTTTGGATCTATCATTTTATAGTTACACCACCCCAAGCCAGCAGTACGCCACCCCAAGCCCACTGCCCCAAGCCCGCAAGCCCACATCCCCAAACCCGCAAGCCCACAGCCCCAAGCAGCATGTTCCCCCCCCCAAGCCCGCAGCAGCAACACAAGACCACAGCTGAGAACTTGCACAGTAAAGTAGGAGAGCAGCAGTAATCGTAACCCTAAACCGTAACCTGTAAACCCTAAGCCTACACCCTAACCCTAACCTCTTAACAATAACCCTAACCTGTAAACCCTAATCATAAACCCTAACCGTAACCCTAAGCTCTAAACTCTAACCCTAAACCTAACTCATAAAACCTAACCTTTACCCTAACCCTTAACCCTAAACTTAAGAGTACAACATTGTTGACCAGAGCTGCAGCCAGACCTGCAGCTGCAACCAGAGCCGCAGACAGATCCAGCCAAAGCCGCGGCCTGAACCAGCCGTTCACCTCAAGCCTGCAAGTTGCGGGGCAGTCACGGTGTTATAATACAAACACCTTAATTTTTCTATGTGAGAAAAATGAGGTTTACCAGTTTGGTTTCTAAAATATTTCTCAAACACTTCATCCTTCAGTACATATGGTAACAGAGAAGGGAGAAAATATGACTAGGACACTACAGGGAAAAGGGAACATACTGTAAGTTGCAGGATAAGGGAGATATGGGACAATTGTTCAGATAAAGGAAAAAGAGATATGATAAAGAGGGCATATGAGGCTAGGATAAAACTGTTTTATGTGTCTTGACTGAAAATGTTATAAAGCACAACATTGTTGTTACATTGAATGAATATTTCTTGATATTCTGTTGATTGATGATTTACATGTAGAATCCGTCATAAGTAATAATATTGTGCAATATCTAATATTGTAAACATAATTTGTTTATTCTTGATAATTTGGTTTATCATTGGAGGCATTTATCAGAAATAAAGTGTAAATCGAGCTTAGATATTTTATTATATTGTTTACTTTTTTAATTTTTTTTCATCAAATAATTTATTGTTGTAATTTATTTTAAGTTTGATAAATAAATTAGTGATACAGAACCAAATGGGACAAACAGTAAAATCAACACAACCAAAAAGTTAAATTAGTCGGCATAACTGAGTGATAAATGTTATTAGATGATATATATAGAATTCTGTTTAATAATGAAAATTGACAGGGAGTTGTTAAATTAGTGTACGTCAGAATCTCTAACATGATTAAATCTGGTGTATAAGTGTGCAAATATATATAAATAAATATATATATATATATATATATATATATATATATATATATATACACATACACACATGAATACATACATACATGGAACAAATTATGATTACTTGAGTCATGTGTGAGGATCCGAGGGTAGGGCTATACAAGCCTAGGGCCACCTGCTATAGACGACAGGTTAACTACCCACAATGACCATGGGGTTCTTGGAAAACTCGGCACCAGCACTGTGATATCTGGCTTCTGTATCGGTCACGGTCCTTGCATCAGAAATCAGCATTTCCAGGCTACCAAGAGACTCCAGATTTGCTTCTTCTTAGGGGGCTTGATAAGACTTGTTACAGTCAAACCTACCTCAGCAGGATCCTACAGTAGTCTCTCAGTACCTCCCTGCAGCCATCCATGAGAACAGGAGCAAAATAAGATACACACAATTTCTATATGCCTCAAACGTTAACTGTTTTCTTGAATAAAAGTAAGCAATATTTATAGCAGTTAGATACATAGGGTGTGGCAGACAATTACAGGAGATAACCCTACATGGGGTCTAATAGTAGTTTCCTGAGAGTAGCAGGCTTCACCTCCAATACACATCCTACCATCTCTAACACATATCACATGTGAGTAACTTTATCTGGCAAACAGTGGGACAAAACAGATTAAAAATACAATGGAGGTGTTTACATACATAATCCAGTGGCTAAAGCCAAGCTGTCTGTCCTTTAATGGGCTGAAACCCAGGCCCTGGAAAGGGGTCCATGACATTATGTATTAACTAAATGCATGCATTCTTCCTATTTTTTATTTCCCTTCACTTTCCTCTTCTCTTCCTTCTTTCTCACCCAACCCTTACGTTACTGTAATTATTATCTTAAGTTATATATTTAAAATTTCTAGTATGTAACATAAAAAATAAAATACAACACATGAAATACTAAATGTAAAAATGAGAACTTATATAAATGATATCTCAATTGAATATGCCAAATATTCTCTTTATTATTTAGCAATAATATCCATAATTTCCTCATTATTAGGAGACATCATTACAATTACACCCTATGATACAATTTTACAATAAAGTGTTACTAGTGTCAGGCCTTATGAATTTCTGGCAGATGCGTATTTACTGAAGGTAAAAGCTTATTAACGTCTGTCTGATAAGCAGTTTTACTCTAAACAGGCCTTATATGATTGAGCCTTATGTGAATATGGGGTTTAACATAATTTATTAAATGTAGGCTGTAGTGGTAATGTATAACTTTGTTGCAATGAATTGCAAATAGCACGAGAAATAAACAATATATTTTTGTAAGTGACTTATTTACAGTACTATTTGATGCTAATATACTTGCCCAGGGCAAAATAATTATAACCTGAATTAAAGTCTACTGTCGTATCCAAATAAAAATAGGTACCTGGGTTACTGATGAAGCCAACTGCTTTTGTGCTGTAGTTTGCTTTAACACAGCAGTTTCTGAAAACCTTTCTTAATATTCTTGTCATCGGTACAAATGTAAAAGTCTCTTCATTAGTTTCCAGAATAGTTCCACATCCTAAAAAGTACAACCAGTGCCTGAAGCACTACTTCCACAAACTATGGACACAAAAAGATTATTTCATTCTGTTGTATTTATATTTTCTTTATAAAATGTGTTATGCTTTGCATGATCTATTAAACCTCAATGTTAATTGTACATACACATTAATACGACTTGTGAAGTTGATCATTGTCTCTCTTGTCATTTAGTGGAGCCACCCAGGGATAGAGGCATCCTTGTTTTGTCATTGTTTGGTGAGATAAATCACTGTTGTTCAGTGAACTGGCATAAAGAATACACATCAAATGTTTTGGGAGAGAAATGTTGCCCAAGATATCATTGTAGGTGCAGTTATGTCATGTTGTGTAAGATTAGTGCAAAACTTGATTCTGTCTGATCTTATGACAATATAGAGATGTTATTCATCTATTATTTTGTATTCATCAATTGAGATTATACACTGCACCATCAAAAATAAATTATAATCTGTCCTCCCACTGAACTCCTGGTTAGGTCACTGGTGCTGACCCTGTCAGGCTGCCTGACCAATCAAATTATTTTCACTTTTGAGCCTTAATTGATACCACAATATGACAATCTAAATACGTCCAACCTACCTAAAAGCTATTTGTGGAAAACTGCCTGTAACCAAAGTACAAGGAAACACAATTTGACAAATTAAAAACCCCAGCTATAACCATTTCACTAACGTTGTCAGGTCAGGTGCCTGAAAGCTAATACTTGTGAATCTAGAGTGCAATTTGTACTTGTACCATCAGTGCCAAACACCGTTATTCTGGGTATACCTATTCTGATATTGATGATCTGCAAATTGCATAAAAAATTGCATAAAAAAATTACGGTCCGTAACACTTTCAACAAGGAAAGCGAGACTCACACAAAAAAAATACGACCCGGGGCACTTACAAGGTCCAAAACATACAAACTTAACGGCCGAATCACGCACATACAAAAACGACAATTACACCACCAAAATTAACAAAAATACAAAAAATACATCACTCACAGCATGGGTGGGGGGCAGCCACGACGTCTGGGAGTCAGGTAGCTCGACAATTCAACCACAATTTCCACACGAAAATCGCCTAAGCGGCAAAAAAATGGAGGTCGAAAAAACGAAAACCAGGCTACACAACCAATAAACCTGCAAAAACCCGCCAGACACATAAGACTTCTACACAAGACTGTATGGGGTGTAAAATACACTATTAGGCAGGACTCTAAATGCTATACAACCGCCTAACACATCTAGACAATCGCCGCCATTTAACAACACTAACTTGCAACTAATAACATTACCAATCCAAAATGCAGAATTACACACCTAAACAAACGCTTACTTATCCTACACAGGCTACAGACCAATATATACGCAAAAAAAACGCCAGACACAAAATACTTTTACACAAGACCGTACGAGGTATAAAATATACTATTAGGGAGGACACAAAATGATCCACACCCGCGTAACACATACACAATCGCCTCCATTTTACAACACTAACTTGCAACTAATAACATTACCATTACAAAATGCAGAATTACACAGCTAAACAAATGGTTTGCGCTCGCGCACGTAGCCTATTTGCACTACAAACTTCACACATTGCTGACACTTTACCTCAGCTCAGCAAGAGTGCAAATGTACATTGTATGCTGCAGGAACATCAAAAAGGATTGTTAGCTCTTTAGGATGCTGCTTAATTACATTAATTATATTAATTACAAATAGGTAAAGTACCGTATACACTCGACCCGAGTATAAGCCGAGGCACCTATTTTACCACAAAATACTAGAAAAACTTACGGACTCGAGTATAAGCCGAGGGTGGGAAATGTGCTGCCCCCTGTGTCCCTCTTGTGCCCTCTGTGTCCCCCTCTTGTGTGCCCTCTGTGCCCCTTTCTTGTGTCCCCACTCTCTCTCCCCTGTGTCTCTTCCCCCTCTCCTGTGTCTCTTCCCCCTTCTCCCTCCCCTGTGTCTCTTCCCCTCCTCTCCCTCCCCTGTGTCTCTTCCCCCTCTCCCTCCCCTATGTCTCTTCCCCTCCCCCTCCCTTCCTTATGTCTCTTTCCCACCCCCTCTCTTATCACCCTCCTCAACCCCCCTCCTCAACCCCCCTCCCCCTCCTCAACCCCCCTCCTCAACCCCCCTCATCCTCAACCTCCCTCCTCATCCCCACTCATCCTCAACCTCCCTCCTCATCCCCCCTCCCCCTCCTCAACCCCCCTTCTCAACCCCCCTCCTCATACTCAAACCCGCTCCTCAACCCCCCTCTTCAACCTCCCTCCTCAACCCCCCTCCTAATCCTCAACCTCCCTCCTCAACCCCCTCCTCAAGCCCTTTCCTCAACCTCCCTCCTCAACCCCCCTCCTCAACCTCCCTCCTCAACCTCAACCCCATCATCCTCATCCTCAACCCCCCTCCTCAACCCCCCTCCTCATCCTCAACCCCCTCCTCATCCTAAACCCCCCTTCTCATCCTAAACCCTCCTCCTCATCCTAACCCCCCTTTCTCATCCTAAACCCCCTCCTCATCCTAAACCCCCCTCCTCATCCTCAACCTCCCTCCTCAACCCCCCTCCTCAACCTCAACCCCACCATCCTCATCCTCAACCCCCCTCCTCAACCCCCCTCCCTCAACCCCCCATCCTCAACCCCCCTCCTCATCCTAAACCCCCTCCTCATCCTAAACCCCCCTCCTCATCCTAAACCCCCCTCCTAATTCTAAACCCCCCTCCTCATTCCCCCTCATCAACCTACCTCCTAAACCCCCCTCCTAAACCTCCCTCCTCAATCCCGCGCATGTGACGTCACGTCATTAGCATATGCTGGGTCCCGACGCAGCCGGAAAGGCGTGCGAAAGGGAGCAGCTGCTGATGGAAGGTAAGTGAGTGGAAAGGGAGAGGGGGAGGTAATTAGAGGGGTAAAGTGAGGAGGGGGTTTAGGATGAGGAGGGGGTTGAGGATGGGGTGGTTAAGGATCTGGGGTTGAGGATGAGGATGGGGGGTTGAGGATTATAAGGGAGGGGGAAGGAAATAGCTATGGGGGAAAGAGAGACACGGGGTGGAAAGAGAAACGGGGGAAGAGAGAAACGGGGGAAAGAGAAACACGGGGGAAAGAGAGACACGGGGGGGAAAGAGAGACACAGGGGGAAAGAGAGACACAGGGGGAAAGAGAGACACAGGGGTGGTGACTCGAGTATTCAGCCTTACAAATAGGGCTGAAAAACTCTGCTTATACTCAAGAATATACGGTATATTAAGTTATGATTTTATTAATTAATTCATTATCATTACAAAATACATATAGACAAAAATAAAAAAGGACCAGACGACAGGATCTCAATAAAAGCGGAAGGCGTTAAGAGCGCTGCTCACTATGAGCACCAATTGTGCTCAGAGGAACAAAAGTACACCAGGATAGAGGCTCGCAATGAGCACCAAAAGGCGATCAGCGCGGACCTTGCAATGAGCACCGAAGGGGCTCTGATAACCAAAAATACACCAACCTAGAGGCTCGCAATGAGCGCCGAAGGTACTCAGACGTCTAAAACACTTACTTTGTGTGTCAAACAGTATTACGTGCCTTACAATTTTATTGCCGTCATTTTTTGACGGGCAAGTCGCAAGTCATCATATAATAATATAATAGAGGTATGGAAGAAAGGGGTTGGAGATCCTGTTTCAAATCTAGGTCCACCTGTTGAATACCCCTCCCACATGTTGTATTCTATGTTCAATGGTATGTGTAAACTGTATGCTTTTTTTTTTTTACATTGACCAGAGCAACGTTTGCCTACAGCCCCCTCACCTTCCATTTCCTGGCTTTGCATAAGGAGCTTGTGTGTTACTAAATAAAATGTTACATAGTGTGTAAGGGCAGATGGTGTGCAAGGGCAGGTGGGTACTGGTGCTGCCAAGCAAGTTTTAATCATTTTTGAAAACTATAATTACATATTTAATAATTCTGAGTGCATTGTGTTACATGTATCCATCATAGAGGAACAAATGTAAAATGCTTAATCACAATTCATGTGATACAAAGACTTTGTCATGAACTCGACAGTCAAAAAAAAAATAACTGTCCATTGAAGCTGTTATGAACTATGCTGGATGCTGTAATGTTCCCAGATGTAAGTAACAGCCTGCATTGCCCATTCTTTATAGTATAGACTGGTATCTAACTGAGTCCTATTCTATTCTATGATAACAATAACAATGATAACAATAACATTTTAAAATTATATTTTTTAATTGCATATTTGTGGGTTTGAGACTGCTGTGCAATTATTTCTAATGTCTTTCCATGCCATCCCATGCGTTAACATTACATTATTGTGTGTTTAAATGCTGCTGCAGCTCTAATAGGTGTTTAAGTTCAGTTGCTGGTTAGACTTTATTTGTGAGCTAGTGCTACAGGTGTAATAGAATATCGATTTTGTGTAACTTTAATTATTTAGAGCTCGTAATATTTGAGCTGTGCTAAAACTAGTGGAGTTCTAAGGCCAAGTTTGCGTGTTTGGCTGGCCTGTAGTAATTGTGGGCAGGGAACTCGTAATTAGAATACGATTAGCTATTAGAATATGTGGCAATATTAGGAGCAATTTTAAGTGTGTATAAATGTATGAATAAGGCAATAGAATAGGGCCCTTTGTTGCCAAGTTGAAGTTTGTAAGTATTTTACTTAACAGAGATAAAGCACGGCAGCTATAAATATACAAGAGAGCTGCTTTTAGCATGTCACAGTGAAAGCATTATTTTGGAAACATGTATTTGTAACTGAAAACTGAGAAAAGAAAAGTGATCTGAAACACAACAGGGGCACTGATTCAGAGAGGACCCATGACGATTAGTGTAAAAATAGAGGTGTTGAGACACATAGTTGACTGTGAGAACTAAAAAGAGAAGGTGAGAAGATTAATTAAATGCATGAACTTAAACTTGAATATATATAATCTTCATAAACTCACAATGTAAATATATGTATATGGATAATAAAAATTTTTTTTTTTAGTTCATGTGTACACGTCAGCCATTACCGAAAGCAGATTTAGGACAATATAAACTGCATATGAAATGATCTATTTCATATAAACACAAATTAATTTTAATCAAACGATTACATTTATTATGTGGATTGCAGGTTATTGGTTCCTTTTTGTAAGACTCCCACATAAAGGGCCAGTGTATTCAAACACTTTCAATCACTTATTTAAAAGAACTTTATACATTGTAAGTAGCAGGTTTCCAATCTTGTAGGGTGCTTTGGAATAAAGCACTTTTTATAAGACTCGAAGATCAAAACAGGGCCCTCTTTTTTCTGCACTTGGTGATATTGTACATTGTATACTTCCTTGTTCTTATCCCCTGTACAGCGCTATGGAATATGTTGGCGCATAACAAATAAAAGTTAATAATAAAGTTAATTACAAACATTTTGTTGTATGACAGATTATATTATTTATTTTTAAGTGGTAAACCAAGACTCTAGTAATGTTTAAGCAATTTTTTAACTGGTTATTCAATATAAAAAACTTAGAGAACCACTTACTAACTGTATAGTAGAAGTCACATATGGCAATAGATATATTCTAGATTAAAAATGTATTTATTTGTAAACAATACTTTTTACATTTCTAATGATATTGGTTGATAATTTTCTCATTAAGTTATACAAATTGTAAATTAAACGTTTTTATGCTTTAAAATGGCGTGGAATCGGTACCACTGATGTATACGTTGAGACTGATGTATGTATTTGCCATGTAAATATGCATTCTTCCTTGTTTGTTACAGTCAGTATGCTGTTTGAAGAGCTAGTATAAATAGGAAAAAACATTTTAAGAAAGCAAAAAAAAGAATATTAGGTTTATTACCTACTATAAACAGTTCTAGACATCTCCAAGAAAGTTTAAATGATCTGCACTTGCAATTTGTTTATATGTTTATATGTGTTTTGTGTAGTTGGGGTAAACATTAAGAAGTAAAAATGTTGATCATGCCATTAGGCGTGAGCATGTGACATGGGAGTTGAAAGGGTGAGACACAAACATCATCTTTCTGTCTTCAAAGCAGACCCAAAAATTATTACCACCATCATTTTAATATCACCTACAATTTCTTACAATAATTGTCATTAAGATCATCTCTAATAGTATCATTTTAATTATGCCAACAATCAAACAATCAAAAAAAGAAAATTAAAGACAAAGGGCTATATTCAAATCCAAGCCGCAACTTGATCTTAGACAGCCGAATGTCTGCAAGTGATGTCTGCTCCCGTTCATCTTACGATGCTATTCAATTGCTCAAGAGAGCAAGTTACTGTCCCAAAGCCAAAATCGAGCAGTTCTGGGCAGTAACCTGATCAATTCAGCAAGCCCGTAACTGCCAATTTCGAATAGGCCCATAGAAAATGAGACTGTCATTATTATAGCAGTTATACACAGAGGTTACATATCAATCTATTAGGTTCAGGGGTCTGATATGCGATTAGACTCGCAAAACATTAAAAATACAGAATGATGAAAATGAATGCCAATACTGTTCTAGTCCATATGGGTGGTCTGATGTATTAACTCATTGATATTCAAGATCAATTTAACCCCGAAATGACACATAAAAATAAATGTAATTTCCTGCCGATTTGCGAGCTTGAGACTGTTGTACAACTCATCATAATGTCTATCATAGCTTTTCACATTATTTACAGTGCAGTATTGTTTTTTTATTTACATTTACAGTGCTAGGAATAGGTTTTCTTGTATGATTTTTTCCTTCATTTGCCATTTACGGGTGTGAAAACATTTGCGGGCTTGGGGAAACTGAGCAACTGAATATTGATTTGCGATTTTAGCCTTGCGAAAGTGACAGAGCAAAGGCTTCTGGAGGCTGTAAGTAACGAGTTTAACCATCAACATTTTTTCATTCCGAGCCCGCAAAAGACACCAATTTAATAGCAAAATTGATTGCGACCTCACTTACAAGCCTCCGGATCTCCCGAAAGCTCAATTGAATGGGGCTCAGAATTAGCTAATATAATTTATTAACTTTAAGGGCCTCACTATAAGTGCTCCTTATGGTGTGAAAGATGACAAGATTATATGTTAAACAATCATTTTTTTCAATTACACTTATAACACAAAATATATTTTTTAAGTTTTAGGCCTGTTTACAAACACAGTGTGTCTTACCTAATGACTGTTCCATGATTAATAACATATGCCGAACTGCAATAAAGGCACGGTGAACACAAAGATTTATAGCAGGTTTTCCCTGAACTCAGGAATGCAGGGAGCAGTAGACCCACAACTGACCTGTTTAGGTGATCCCAGCAGTCCTTTCTCTACATAGATGAATTTGTAATGGGTTAGCTCTTTTTTTTTGTCTTTTGCTCACTGCATTGAGCTGTTGCTGTGGGTCTGTCTGGGGGCAGCCAGTGACACATGTAAACAAAGATTTAATTAATTAATTTCTCAGTGTAAAATGCACATATTTCAATAATTCAAAAAGTATTTCATCATGGTATTAGGAGATCTTTACTGTGGTGTGCTCCAAATTGTGCTGGATTAAGTGGCCCTTTAATATATGAAAATAGGAGGCATACACAGTAATAACATATTAATTATAACACAACATACAAGGTTTTAATGAAAAATAAAATAGTATTAACACCCCCACAGGTTCTTTAATAGAGCAGGCATGGGCAACAGAGAGGCCTCAGAAACTTCCACATCCAGTTATCTGAAGTGGGATAACATGTCCCTCTCCAACAATGCACAGTCCATCATCATATATATAGTTGTCAGTGTTTGTCCTGTTGCGATGTTGGTCACGCAATGTGAAGCGAAGCGAGCCGTTGCGGGCCGCAATCACAAGGCCCACGGGACCTAGTTTGCAATGAGTGCGCAAGGCGCTCATTGCAGGCCTCATGATGAGTGCCACAGGTGCTCATTGCCAGTGGCGCAGGACTTTGGCTGCAATGAGCGAGGAAGGCGCTCATTGCAGGCCTCGTGATGAGGCATGCAATGAGCCCTGAAGGCGAATGAGTGCAGAAGGTGCTCATCACGAGACATGCGATAAGCACAGAAGGCGCTAATTGAGGCGCTAGCTATGCGCGTTGAAGGTGTTCAAGCGAGAGGCCTAAAAAGTACACAAAGGGGAGAGGCTAGCAATGAGCTCCGAAGGTGCTCAGAGGGCACCTATCCTCGCATTGTGTGGCAAACAGCATTGCCAGGCTTACAATTTTACTTTTGTAGTTTTTGACGGGCAAGTTCCTAGTATCTATCTAAAACACGCAAATAATTCCCAATTGTACACCTAAATATTTTCTATTATCTATACTCCTATATATAACAATTTTACCAGTTTGCATTGGATAAATAAAACGGTGTAACGCTCTGTGAGGCTGTTTTTAGAATTCATGGACTGGATATGAGGCCCTTCAAGTGAAATACGTTATATGGCAATGCACTAGAGAGTTTAGAGATGCTGTGGTCTCAAAAATATATGTATTATAGCTCAATGTGAACATATTTAAAATAAATCTATTATTTTTCTCTGATCACAAGATAATATGGATAACCTTTTTCTTAATTAGTCGTGGCACTACAACCAGATTTTAAATAACCTTTCATGATTGAATCTGTTCTACACTTTTAACTGCTTGATCATCAGTATTTGACATATTCAGACCAACAATTAGAGAATTTGGAACATTTTCATCCAATTTTTTCTTGGAAAATTTCGACTACAGATTTTAAAATCATACAAACATGGATCTTTCCTGACAGAAAAAATATGCATTTACAAATCTTGACAATACACACTCAAACTCTGGTCTCTGAAGTATATTATTTGGTAAGTCTAAATTTTTAGATATTGAATAAGTAAAATAAGCTATGAATGAGCAAGTCTCACTGTAATATAGTTATTTGTTTTTTTTACACTGAAATCAGATGTAGATATTGCAGCACAGAGAGCCCAAATCAATAATTCATTCTGAAATGTAATTTCTGTAATCTCCAGTTTGGCTTTTAGTATTTTTTATTTCACTCATAGATCTGTGAAATTGTTTTTTCTTGCTTGTCATTAAAAAGAAAATGCCAGCTGCAATCTTTGTCAAGTTTTATTGTTATTTTGTTGGTATTATAATAGATTTATCCTCAAACTTTTCATCTATATGTTGCTGCATCCCTATGATTAGCAAATACCTTTTGCATATGAGGCTTGCATACCAGCATCACTTTATTATTATTATACCATTATGATGCTTATTTTTAAGCTCTAGAGATTAAATATTATACCACTCCATATGTCATAATAAAGGTGGTCACTTATTTCTAATCCCACAGTATTATGGGACAGTGACACCCATTTTTCTTGACTTACAGCCATTATTTAAGGATAGACGCTTTTTAATTTTGTAGTTACTTATCTTGCTTTATCCTGGAGAACACTAAATTATCCTATTTTTTTCCCTATTAAATTATTTCCCCCTTTTATAATAGATTTATCATTAAAGCCCTTTGGATACAGAATGCACTAGTGGTATCAGCTGCTTGTATCCTTTTTATCACATATATAGTTGTCAGTGTTGGTAACATTTGCGATGTTCGTCACAGTTTTGCTTCCCTCGCGAGTCGAGCCATTGAAGCACGCACGACTTAGGCTTTTGCGACACCTGTGAGCCTTGCAAAGCAAGGTGATCTGTCGAATTGCACTGCGAGCCCCGCAAAGCAAGGCAATCAGTTGAGGCACACAGGACTTAGCCGAAGGCAGGTGAGCAGTTGAGGCATGCAGGACTTAGACTGCAATGAGCGCCAAAGGCGCGCATTGCACTGCAAACCCCATGAAGTGAGGTGAGCAGTTGAGACATACAGGCCTTAGGATCCAATTTGCGCCACAGTACGCAGTTTGTTAAAATGCGTAACTACAAAAAAGCCAAAAACAAGCAAAAGAATAAAAAGAATAATAATAACACTGACAACAGCACAGGGGGAGAGCCAGGAAGCCAGGAAGTTGCAAATGAATTGGAGCCATATTTGCCATTTTCCACCTTTGAAAATCAGCTAAGCAAGAGAAAAAATGGCGGACGAAAAACTTAAAAATTCTGAAACAGGATGAAAACGAGGCTTTGCAACGCCAGGCACACAGAACTTAGAAAATACACAACGGTGAAAACAGTAACACTTACACTAACAACGCCAGGCACATAGGACTTTGAAAATAAAACCAACGAGGATCAAAACTCTCACATTGTATGTCAACCAGCATTTTTGACGGGCAATTTCCTAGTACAGTATTAAAGAGTGATTAGACCATCTAGACAAACTGCATAGAAGTTCATGGTAGGCTGGGTCTTTAGATGTACTTGATTAAAGCCCAAGTACTACTGATATCTATACAGTGTTGACCCTTGCCTTTTCAGGGTGACATGTTGCTCCTTCCCTCTCCCCAAACACTATTCTGACCTTTAGCCCAGACATGAGTTTCATGGAAATAGTATTATTATTATTATTAACTCATTATTAATGCATTATTAATTTAATTACATACAATTATCAACATCATAAACAAAGTATATCATTTTCTTTAAATAATCACCATTGTCGCAATCTGCTTCTTCAGGAGGGCTTGATATGAACCTAGTTCAAACCTACCCCAGTAGAATCATGTGGTTCTTGTTCTCTGTGGCCCAAAAGATAGCTTCTGAAGAGGACAATGTCCAAAGGTACAGGCAGAGAATACTGAATACTGGTTACTAGTGGCCTCCGGCAAGACCACTCCCCGATTCAGGACACAAACACAAAAACAGCCTCAAACTGTACATATGTGAAACTAGAACTGAACATTTATTGAATAATAGAACCAACACAAGTATACTCTATCTCCCATACCACACCCTTGTGTACTTTTGTGTATGTGTGTGATGTCAGAACTAAGTTTAATCTGCCTTACAGCCTTGGTTGCTATAGAAGCTCTTTAAATAAAACTCACCAGATGTCTAAACTACATGACAGGTGTCTATTGCTGGGTAATGCAACAACCTTTTTTTTTTTTTTTTCAATAAAGCAAATACAAAAACAAAAATATATATTAATACATTCTTGTCAATTCTATTACATCAACTATACATTGCTTTAATTAAAACAACATAACCATTCATCCACATTCACCCCTCATTCAATCCTGCAAGATTTGATCTTTTACTTTATTGTTCCTTGTTTCAGATCCCATACTTTCCATTTTACTGGGTCTACCTTAATTAGACCTCTTTGTGCGTAATTTGCCTCTAATTCTCGTATATACTTTATTTTCCAGATGATGTCAGCAAAGAGGGGAGGAGATTTATCTTTCCAATTCCTAATTAGTAATTTTTTTGCTATTGAAAAGATAATAACCGCCACTGCTTTTCTCTCAATGGGTACATCACTTGGAAAAATGTGTAAAATGCTACATTCTCCCCTAAAAGGGAGTTGGTTCCCAACCATCTTGCTCAAAAGTTCATAACATCTTTCCCAAAAAGGTTTTATTTTAGGGCAATCCCATAAAATATGCAATAAATGGGCAGGACTACCACATTCTCTCCAACACAATTTATCTGCGGGGGAGTGGGAAATTTGTGCAATTTTCATAGGTGTGATATACCAATTATTAATTATTTTAAAAAATATTTCTCTGTATGCTGTTTGTTTAATAAATCTGTTTGTCACTTTTAACGCTGTGTCCCAGTCTGTTTCATTTATTTCTAAGTTTAAGGTCAGTTCCCATTGTTTCATACCCTTGGTTTTGGAATGTTCTCCAGCAGATCTTATGATATTGAAGCATTTGGATATCAAGTGTTTTTTCTCCGATTTAAGGAGAATTTTTTCCATGGGATTTAACTCTTTATTGCTTTGTAAATGTACATTAGTTATACCACAGGTAGCTCTGTACGCTTCATATGCTAGCCATCCTTCTCCTGAGATTTTAAACTTTTTCTTGATTTGATCAAAAGGGGCGATAAGCCCGTTGATCACAGTATCTCCTACAGATAGTAATCCTTTACTCTTCCAGTCTTTAGTGATACTTGTCATATTTAAATGTACTAATGAGTTCACTGGGTTAATAAAACTACCCCTAGGGATTAGTTTATATTTCCTGTTAATCTGTCTCCAGTTTTTTAAGATTTCTTTCATGACAGATGATCCTACAACTAGGTCCTTATTAGATGGCTTTTCCCCAAAAACCATAGCTGATAAATGGTAATTTGGATTTAGAGCTTTTTCTATTTCTATCCAAGGTAGTTTATGTGAAGTTTTTAACCATTTCAAGGCATGTGCTACGCAATTAGCTTCCTGATATGGTTGCAATAGGGGGTATGCAATTCCTCCTTTTAAAAAATGTCTTCCCATGGTCGTTTTTTTTAATCTTATGTATCTAGAGTGGTGTATAAATACGTCAATTACACATTGTAGTTTCTTCAACCAACCTCTAGGAATCTTAAAGGGAATACACATTAAGATGTAGTTTAGTCTGGGGAGTAACATCATTTTGACTACCGCAATTTTCCCTGAGAAGGAGAATCTGTCTTTTCGCCAATTATCTATGATGTTTCGAAACTTAAAAAATAAATCTTTATAGTTTCTATCAACTGTTTTCTGTATATTTCCCAAGAAGATAATTCCTAGGTGCTTAATTGATTTTGAATTCCAATCAAACAGATAATTAGAAAGCAGGCTCGTAGAAACATTAAAACAGAGTGTTTCTGATTTCTTATAATTCAATTTGTAATAAGACACTTTGCTGTATTTATCTATTAACTTTGCTAGATGGTAAAGAGATTCTTCCGGACAATTGAGTGACAGGACAACATCATCTGCGTATAGACTAATTGTATGTTCCTTCTCCCCCATCCTAATCCCATGAATTTGTGGGGATGACCTAATAACTTCCGCCAATGGTTCTATCATTAGTACAAATAGGGTGGGGGAGAGGGGACAACCCTGTCTAGTGCCGTTTGTAATTCCAAAAGGGCCTGCTCTGTAGCCCGTACCAGTTACTTCTGCTGTAGGAGATCTATACAGGGCCCCTATTGCCTTGGCCCCAAATTCACCAAAGCCGAATTTAGACAGCGCCAGTCTCATATACTCCCACCCTACTCTGTCAAATGCTTTCTCCGCGTCTAAAGACAGGAATAGGGTGGGAGTACCTTTTAGTCTTGCAATTTCGCCCAAATTCATAAGTTTTCTGATATTCTCTGTTCCCTGTCTGCCAGTCACAAATCCTATTTGTTCTATTGCGATTAATTTTCCTATGAATTTTGGAATTCTAAGGCTCAGAATCTTCGCATATAATTTCGTATCTGCATTTAAAAGAGAAATAGGTCTATAATTAGTGCAAGATTGTGTGTTCAAGTTGGTCTTAGGGATCATTATCAGAGCTACCTTTGTCATCTCCGTTGGCATAATTCCGGTAGTTTTAATTTCGTTAAACACTTCTGTGAGTTGGGGACTCAAAATTTGTGAAAATGTTTTATAGAAAAGATTAGTATATCCATCTGGCCCTGGGGTAGTATAGGGTTTCAGTTGTTTAATCACTTGAAGGACTTCCTGATTTGTATTTGGTTTATTCAATTCTACTTGGTCATCTAACGTTAGTTTAGGAAGTTGTATCTCGTCCAAAAATGCTTGTATTTCTTCTACCAATGGTTTACAGAAGGAAACTGCTTTTTCCAAATTATATTGTTCCTGATAGTATCTTGAAAAGGCTTGGCCAATTTCCTGCGGGGAAGAAATATATCTTCCTTCGTCTTTAATAACTGTTATGCTTTTCTTTTTTCTTTTTTTGCTTGTAAAGCTAGTAGTTTGCTATTTTTATTGTTTTGGTGATGGTAAGTCTGTTAATAGCGCCATATTTCTCTATCTGATCTTAGCTGGTTGATCTTATTTATACTATTCCGTATTGTTTTAATCTCTGCCATTATTTGATGTTGTGGATCTACAATATATTTGGATTCCAACTTATTTAATTCTATGTATAGTTCTTTTAAAGGAGCTCCTCTCTGTCTAATCAATTGGGATTTAAGTTTAATAATTAACCCTCTTGTGAAAGCTTTTTGTGTGTTCCAAATCGTGCAGTGAGAAGGAACCGTGTGCATATTAATATCAAAAAATTTCTCTATTTCTTTACTTAAATATTCTTTATTTTTTTCCATTTTTATTATAGTGTCGTCTAATCTCCATTGTGATCTATCCAACTTTACTTTATTAATTTCTACTACTAATGTGATGTAAGCATGGTCGGAAGTGACAATCTTGCCTATTTCCGTGTGCGTGATCTTATTAATAATTTGAGAATTTACCAGTGTTAAATCAATTTGTGAATATATATTATGTGGATTTGAGAAGAAGGAAAACTCCTATTGGTTTGGATGTTGGACTCGCCAAGCATCAAATAAATTGTTTTTGATAATCCAATCGGTAAATGTCTGCGCTTCTTTGCTTACTTTAGCTAAATTTTTATATACCGTTTTTTTTTACCTATCTAAGTTTATATTTGAGATCATATTAAAATCACCAGCCATAACCAGCGGCCCCTAGGCGAACTTCCTGATTAGATTGCCTATTTGTTTTAGGAATTTTCCTTGTTTCTCGTTCGGAGCATAGATATTTATTAATGTAATTTTCTGCTTATTAATCTGTCCGTTCCATAAAATGTATCGTCCATCAGGGTCTATAATTGATATTATTTCTACTATTTCTAGGTTATTAGAAAAAAAAATTGAGACTCCTCTCTTTTTCTTTTCACCTGTTGAGTGATGACTAAAGTCAAAGTCTCCTGTCGCAAAACCTGGAATTTTAGTTTTCCCCCAGTGTGTCTCTTGGAAAAATATCAAGTCTGCATTTTCTTTTTTGCAATATCTGAGGACCGTTTTCCTTTTACTAGGAGAATTTAAACCATTTACATTCCAACTAAATATTTTTAATGACATTGAGTATGGAGAAGCAAATCATATTTATTACCCCCTTAGCTGGGTTGACTATCCTTATTGTGACTTTATTAACTAAAAGTGCAAAATCTTCCTTACTTCCATTCATACAAACATTCGTACAATTAGAACAGAAGAGGCTATTCTCAAGCCTTTCCAACCTTCTGTTCCGCAGGGATTCAGCCATTGTACAGAAATGGTTAGAGGATTATTCAGGAGATAGTGATAAATTAATTAAAATTCCGTTATTATATATAAAATTATTTATCTACCTCTCTTTCCTGGGTACTGTTAATTATTGACAAATGTCATATCTGTAATATCTGCCCTTCACCTGACCCCTAATTTGTCTAACGTTCGTGTAAGTTACTATGAATTCTTTAAGTACCTTTACCTACTCTTTTTACCCCCTCTCTATCACTTTCCTCTACCTCTCTCCCCCCCCTCTCCCCCCTTAATACCTTTCATTTGCTTTAATCTGTATCAACATCCCTCTCCCTTTGGGTCTAACTTCTTTTCCGTTAACTACCGTATTATCAAGATTGCTACAGACAATTCGTATCCTCCATTATACCTTCACCCCCTCCTCCACTTTAAATGAGAGGAAAAGAGATAAAGAGGAGAGAGAAGGGACAAACAGAGAGGAAGGAGAGGGGCAAAATATAGATGGAGTCATGTCTAAATGACCCCTATAGTTCGTCAAAGTCATTTCTTCCTCTGCCAATCTGGCGTAGGGACTTGCAAATCCATCGTAAGTTATTTAGGGTCCGGGAAATTACGTATTACAGTACTCAGAAAGTTTTCACCTTCTGCAGGGGATTTAATCTTGTGCCAGGACGATCCATTTAGTACCAGTAGACCTACTGGGAAGGTCCATTTATATACAATATTGCTCTTCCTTAAAGATTGTTTTATAGAGTTAAACTCCTTTCTCTTGCTGATTGTGCCTTTTGAAAGTTCTGCAAATATTTGAATATTGTCATATGGATGTTCAAACGTCTTCTTTAAATAACTTGCTTTAGTTATTGCCTCTTTTGTAGGTAAGTGGTGAATTGTAGCTATCATATCTCTGGAACTTTTATTTTGTAGATGGCTTGGAAGAGGAATTCGGTGAACCATGTCCAGTCTCTGATCCAGGTGAGAAAAGTTAGGAGTAATTTTGGAAAACAATTCCGTGATATATATTGGGAGGTCTTCTTTTTTTATGGCTTCCGGTATTCCTCTTATCCGGAGGTTATTTTTCCGAGCTTTATCTTCCATCCTATTCATCTGATCATTTAATATATTGATTTGAGAAGCCATTTTTGATGATTGTTCCAGTAACATATTATGATCAATGATCAACTTATTGAATTTGTCCTCCAAGTCGGCGGATCGTTTGTTCACCTCACTTATTGATTTGGCGTTTTCCATTATTTGGCTTTTAATTTCCGCCAAAAATTCTGCTTGAAAGTTCTTAAAAATCTCTTTCATTTTGTCTGTGGTGAGGAGATTTTCCTCTTGATCTTCCAAATCTCTGCTTAAGACGATTGTAGAGGGGGGAGCAATGTTTTGTTCCAGAGCTTCTTTCGGGGTATGTTTTGGGAGGGAATTTGTAGAACTTTTAGGCGTAAAAAAGGGAGATGGTTCTGAAGTCGGGCTTTTCCGTACTCTGGATTTATTTTTGGACGCCATCTTTTTATTTTTATCGTGTTCTGTTTTCCCCCTAAGGGGAGTTGTTTTCAAACTTTTGTCTCCCTTTTCCCTTTCTTATTCCCCTTCAATTTCCCCTCACTCTCATTCCTCCTGTCTTTGGCAGATTCTTCCCTGGCCTCTACTGCCAGTTCTATTGTAGTAAGGAGAACTTTTTTTTTTTTTTAAATTAATGCATCCACAATCCTCTAGATTATTCAAGGTTTATAACTGTCTTGCAGTGCATTTTACAAAAATTCCCTATAACGGTTACTTCTATAAATTCTTTATGAGGTTTATCCACCAGTGCTGCTCCCAATAGATTAAATCCTGCAGTCTCACATGTTAAGGCTAGATCAAGGCTGGCCGCAGGATCTACTTATTAGTTTTCCTGTGTTCGTATCACCAGGCTTAATAATTATTGCCTTTAGTTCTTTTCTAAATTTTGCAGTTGATTACCATATGTCCTTCTGCAAATTTCTAAGGCAATTACCTGTAAAACAATTTTGTGAGCTAAGTAAACATCTCCAATTCCCAAAGTAGCTCATATACACTTATGAGGTAAGTTCCTTTTATTAACGGAACATTTCTGACTTATATTATCTGTCATGCATAATATGATCTTATAGGTAGGAGTTGTTAGCCCCAGGGTTTGCGTTTTGTATTGACTTTACTTGTATTTTCAGTAACAGATGCATACAGTGGTTACACAGTTCATTATACCAAGTCGTAGTTTTGAGTAGAACTTACAGCAGTCTCTCTTTATCAATTTTATAATGAAGGTAAGGGAGATGTTTCCCTTGTTCCTTACCTTCATGTCCTGCTGCGCTGCTGAGCCTCTGTAATGTCCTGCTCCTAGCGTCCTTGGACTGCCCTCTCAGGCACCTCTCGTTGCTTGGCTTAAGCACCTAGGCCCGTAGGCCCTCTTGTATATGCTAGCGCTTCCAGTGTGGTTCCACTCTGGTTCAACTCTCTCTATCGGGCCGTCAGGGCTTAACACCGCCCCCTTAGCCTGCTATCGCGGGGTTATCTGTCTGTCACCTCCGTCGGCGGTCCGTCGCTTTCTCCCTTTACTTCCGCTATTGCGGGATCCTTCTGCCTGTATCCGCGCTCCCCCCTGGGCTAAACAGCTACCTCCAGCTCACTGCTCTCTCCGCATGACGCGAGACGCCATCTCCTTCCGCTTCTTGCCGAACTTCGCGTCTAAGCTTCCATTTCCGGTCACTCCCCGGAGAAGGTCCTCCGGTAATGCAACAACCTTGATGTTAATCTCCAGTGTTTGCTTAAGATTCCTGAAGTGCAGGTATCTGTCTTGGCTGCTATTTATCAAGGCCTGTATGTGTGAGGATGCAATGTTCTTCAGTTAAGCTTTAATGCAGAGCCCTTTAGGTTTTCCTCATGTATCCTCCTGTTCTATGTCAAATCTTCCCTCTATAAGATATTATAACTAGTATACATGATAGCAACATATAACCACACAACAATAATACGTCATCACAATGCAACAATGGCATGCGCCCTTGGCCATATGCATAACTATCACATATATAGTTGTGAGCGTACAAGTTGTTGCTAACGCTGCGGGCTCGCGAAGCGAGGGCACTGTGCCAGGTTCTCAGTTGCTGGCATGGAGCGCCGAAGGCGCTCCTTGCCAGCAACTGAGGACCCTCGCGAAGCGAGGGCCTCAGTTGCTGGCTTGGAGCGCCGCAGGCGCTCCATGCCAGCACCTGAGGACCTCGCAAAGCGAGGTCTTCAGTTGCAGCAACTGCGACCCTTGCAAAAAAAGTTTACGTCGCGACAAATTACGACACTCGCAAACAACATACGACACACGTTCACACACATTACGACACTCGCAAACAACATACGACACACGTTCACACACATTACGGCCTCGCAACACTCGGACGCAACTCGCGAACATTACAAAATTACAAACACAATACATACACACAGCACATACATAAAAACCTTACCTACACAAACAGGAAGCACCCAGGACCTCAAAAATGCAACTTACAACTTAATTGCACTCAAAATAAAAGAGTTTAGACACTAAATAGTTTGTTAAGCGACACAAAAAATGGCCGACGAATAAAACGAAAACGAGGCTACACACGCAAACACCATACGAGACACGTTACCACACATTACGACTTTGCAAACATCGGACGCAACACGCCGACATACAAACATTTAAAACTTAACAAAGACACACAACAAACACATAAAAAGCTTACCTACAGCAAGAGGAACCAGCCAGCACCTCAAAAAAACAAGTTACACCTACATTTAAATCAAAATAAACACTTTAGACACTAATACCATCGCTAAGCGAGAGAAAAAATGGCCGACGAACAAAACGAAAACGAGGCTTCAGACGTAACTACACTACACTTACTCGCAATAATGAAACACATACTATGCGGAACGTATCACAATCAGATTAAACACCATTTTGAACAGTAATACGCAGAAAATGGCGGATGGAACGCAAATTGTAAGCTGGAACGCAAATAGCGCATGCGTATTGCGTTCTAACGGTCTCACTTTCCAGAACTTTCTACAAGTTTATAAATACTGCCTATTTCAAACAAAAAAATACATTTCTCCTCAGGTGATCAACGGAGTGACTTCTGAGATAACTGCTGCTTTTACTTGAGAAGACAATTCTTTACTAATTTACTACTTTGCATTGTGCAAATTACAACTGAGAGGTAAGCTATAATATATTACATTTTATTATCAGGACAGGTCAAACAAATAAAAAAAAAAAATAGGATTTATGTAGTCATCATGTATGGCACATTTATGTTTATAGCCTCACAAAAAAAATATGCTTCATATAACAAAACAACAAAAAAACATAATTTAATATTAAACAGAGCTTTATGTATAGTGACATCTGACACGCACATATATGTCTAGAATGTATAGTGACATCTGACACGCACATTTCTGTGTATTGCCCCTTCATAGTGACATGTGACACGCACGTATATGTGTATAATGTATAGTGACATGTGACACGCACATATATGTCTATAATGTATAGTCACATCTGACACGCACATTTCTGTGTATTGCCCCTTCATAGTGACATCTGACACGGACATATATGTCTATAATGTATAGTGACATGTGACAAAATATGCTTCATATAACAAAACAACAAAAAAACATAATTTAATATTAAACAGAGCTTTATGTATAGTGACATCTGACACGCACATATATGTCTAGAATGTATAGTGACATCTGACACGCACATTTCTGTGTATTGCCCCTTCATAGTGACATGTGACACGCACGTATATGTGTATAATGTATAGTGACATGTGACACGCACATATATGTCTATAATGTATAGTGACATCTGACACGCACATTTCTGTGTATTGCCCCTTCATAGTGACATCTGACACGGACATATATGTCTATAATGTATAGTCACATCTGACACGCACATTTATGTGTATTGCCAATGCAACAAAATTAGCTTACAACAAAATCAGTAAACAACTACATTTAAATGACATTATATGTCATGTATACTGATATGTCACACGCACATATATGTGTATCATCTATAGTTACATCTCACACACACACATTTATGTGTGTTGGAAAAATAAAATATAAGGTTAATTTAACCATTTAAATTTGACTCATGTATACTGATATGTCACACGTACACAAAATAATTACATTAAACTATGTAATGTGCTTCATGTATGTGACATATGTGTGTAGCCCCCAACAAAAAATAAGGTTAATTGAAAATAATTACACAACTATATTTAAATTACATTCCTTTTCTGCAATTCAATAGATCATATAAAGCTGAATCTTTCTATTTCTTTTAATATTCAAACAGACTCTGCATCAACAGCGTCTTTCAACAATTTGCACCGTGCACTGTGAAGCACAATCCCTTTAAAAGAACACCAACAAAGAAGAAGAGGTAAGATACAACAAGACATTACATGCTCAAAAGGCCATGCTTTGCTAGATGAAAAATTATAAATATACAAATAACTATTTCACTTTCTTTTTCAAACAGACACTACAAGAAGACCAGCGGATTAAGATTGGCAGGAGGGGACCGTCTGTCATTCAAAACTTCAATCAAGGTAAAGTATTAAGTATAAACAAGAAATAACCATGAGCCTTATTCAATTGCGACTTCCTCAATTGAATAGGGCTCTATATAAGCACATAACATATTTTTGAAACAGAACTTTTTAGTTACTGAACTTCTAACCACAATCAAGGTTTTCAATAACTAAAAACTTTGCTCAATAAATATGTTATGTGATTATATAGAGCCCTCTTCAATTGGCAAAATTGCAATTCAATGAGGACCTATATGTCTTTAATGGCCAAGGGCCTCACTCAAATGTGATTTGCCCATTTCAATAGGGCTCTATATAAGCACAGAGCATATTTTTTAAAGGAAATTTTTCTTTTGTGAACACGTTGCTTTTGGATACAAGTTCACTAAATACAAAATTCCGTAAAAATATATGCTCTGTGCTGATATTGAGCTCTATTCCATTGGCCAAAACACAATTGAATGAGGAGCTCACAATATAACAAATGCAGTAACCAAAGGCCCTCATTCAATTGCTATTTTGGACAATTAAATATGGCTATAAATAAGAACTTTTAGGCCCTTATTCTATTTTAACAAATATATGTGATGTGCTTATTTACAACCCTATTCAAATTTCTACATTGCAATTCAATTACGGCCTTACAGTACTATTACATTGTAAAAAATGCAATTGAATGAGGGCCAAACTATGCAACATATGGTACACACAAAGGACCTCATTCAATTGCAATTTGCCCAATTGAATAGGGCTCTAAATAACAACATAACAATTTCTTTAAACTAAGGTTTTAGTTAATAAAAAAATATCAAAATTACAGTTTTTCAATGACTAAAAACTTATTTAAAAAAATATGCTATGTGCTTATTTAGGGCACGATTCAATTAGCCAAATCGCAATTGAATGACACACAAACTGCTACACACAAAACAGAATTTCTTATTCAATGTTTAACAACCTATAAGCCTTACAAAGAAGCAAAAATAAGAATAACAAAAGTGTTGTGCACCTAATAGCATTGTATAAAAAATCACACAAACTCATAGCAAACTATATTAACATTCTTCTTTAATGTTTAACAACCTATAACCTGTACAATCAAGAAGAAATAAGTTTTGCACAAGTGATGCGCACCAAACAGGATTGTCAAAAACTAACACAAACACATAGCAAACTACCTTAATTATATTATTTCATGTTTCACTAACTATAACCATCCCAATAAAGGTTAAATAACTATACCACAAGTGGTGTGCACAAAACAGGATTGTACAAAAAATTACATAAACACATCTTATTTAATATATCACAACCCACAAGCCTTACTAAGAACCTTCAATAACAATAACAAAAGTTGTCGGATTGTACAGAAAGTAAAAAAAAACAAAGATAGAAAAAAATAACCATAACTCATACAATACAGTCAAATTAATACATTTTTAATTTATTTAACAGACATTTCACTCAAACAACATTTTCTATTTTAGATTACAACAGATACTGCGTGAAGACAATCGGACGAGGACTTTTTCCACAGGACCGGACCATCGGACGAGGACTCGGACCAGACCAGCAGACGAGGAATTTCAACACAGGACCAGACCAGCAGACGAGGAATTTCAACACAGGACCAGACCATCGGACGAGGACTTTCACCAACGGACCACAACATCGGACGAGGGATATCGCCACAGGACCACAATATCGGACGGGGGCTATCGCCACAGGACCACACCATCGGACGAGGACTTCCAACAGAGGACCACACCATTGGACAACGATTTTGAAACGAGGACCAACAAACATTCGGATTTAAATCACACTTCAACCAAGGTAAACTATAATAAGTACTAAAGTATAAAACTAAAGAAACTGCTTTCAGTTGCATCCGTGTCAACAGAAAAATAAAATAATTAATTTACTATCTCCCTTATTTTATTTAAATTGCTACTATGCAATACATAGCTCAATAATCACATCACTTTTTTTTTCAGCAAAGAAGTTTTGCAGTGGTAAATATCTATCCACAAACAAAGTTTTTAATAAATAAAACCATTATTTTAAATAAATATGTTACATGCTTATTTCCAGCAGTATTCCATTAGCCAAATTCTTAGCCAGTGAAGACAGGAATTATAAATTTAACTAAATATAAATGATACATTCATGATTTGCCTTTTATTTCACCAATTGTGCACAATAATCTTTAACAGGAATTACAAATTTAAATATACACAATTACATTTATTTTTTTCCCTTTACAGATTAATATGGCTGATAACGAGACCAAAGAAGAGAAGAAAAGACGTCAAACTAGAGAAAGACAAGAGAGATGGGCCGCCCAGCAGACACCGGAGGAGAAAGAAATTCGAAGAGAAAAAGAACGCAAAAGACTTGCAAATAAAAGAATATCAGCTGCAAAAATGAAAGATACAACCAAAAAAAATAAAAAAATAATAAAGCATTTACAAACTGTTCCTAAAACATCAGATGACATTTTACAACATACCAGTCAAGACAGACCAAAAAAAACAACTACAAAAACAAAGCATTTACAAACTCTTACTAAAAACCTACAGGACATTTCAACCGAACAAGTCCAACATATACCAAGAAAATCTACAAAAAAAACTAAACATTTAGAACCTGTTGTTGAAACATTTCATGACTTTTCATCTGATGAATATCAAAGTCAACATCCAATATGCTTTGCAAATTGTCCTTTACTGAAGTCTTTAGCAGTAGAGGTTCATAGTTGTGGGGACATGACTTCTCAATGTCAATTTTGTGAGGCTTATTATTTTAAACAGGAGAGACCCCGAGATGGACAATTTATTAGTTGTTGTCAAAAAGGAAAGTTCAAACTTCCACAAAGGAAACAATTTCCAACCTATTTACTAAATATTATGACTGAACCTACTTTTCCAAATTACAACAATTTTAAGACAAACATAAGATCCTACAATAGTGCCATATCATTTGCATCTATGGGGGCAACATTGGCTGCTAATGTACCAGGACATGGTCCTTACTGTTTTAAAGTCCAAGGACAAATTTATCATCGGACTTCACATTTACATCCAGAGGAAGGAGAGCAAAGAAAATTCGCTCAACTATATGTCCTAGATACAATGGAAGCTGTTGACCAACGTATGCAGATGGAAGAAAATAAAAAATGCTTACCCAGTGTTTTTATAGAGCTAAATAACATTATGGACAACAATCCCTACAGTAAAGCTTACAAAAAATTGGCAGAAGTAGAAAATGAACAACTACTTCATGCACAAACACATCAATTACCCATGCCAAAGGTTAATATGGTGCTTAAAAGAGACAGACATACTGATAAACGTCGTTATAACTTGCCAACATCAAATGAGGTTGCAATGGTCTTTCACAATGATGAAGGAGAACCACCATTTCAAAGAGACATTAGAGTATATCCCAGAAATGAGGACCAACCATTTATTAATATTAATATCTTAAGTCCAAATTTAGATCCAATGACATATCCCATCTTTTTCCCACACGGAGAAGCAGGTTGGCAACCAAAATTAACCCTTCCCAGTTACCCAAATGCTAAAGCCAGAATCCGAAATAATGTTTCTATGCTTGAATTTAAAGTTGCTCAAATTGCCATTAGAGATGAATTTAATCCAATTTTATGTGGTGGGAAACTAACACAACAATGGATTATTGATTCATATTTGCAAGTTGAGGCAAATAATTTAAACTTTATAAAATATCAACAAGATAAACTACGTGTAGAACAATATTGTGGACTCATGGACTATGTTGCTGACGTGGCTACAAGCAGAGACATGACAGCTGGCAAAGCCATTATTTTACCATCTTCCTTTCAAGGATCTCCTCGAAATATGAGAGAAAGATACAATGATGCTATGGCTATTGTGACAAAATTTGGAAAACCAGATTTATTTGTGACATTTACATGTAATCCACAATGGCCAGAAATTAATCAAAATCTACTTCTTGGACAAAGTGCTTCAGATCGACCAGATTTAGTAGCCAGAGTTTTTAAGATAAAATTAAATGAATTAATACGTGACTTCACTATAAATCAGTTATTTGGAAAATGTCTTGCTTATGTATATACCATTGAATTTCAAAAAAGAGGCCTTCCACATGCACATCTTCTCATAATACTTCAAGAGAAAGATAAATTAGATACTTCGGACAAAGTGGATGCAGTCATTGTTGCTGAACTACCGGATCCAGAACTATATGGTAGACTATATGAGATTGTTACTCATCGCATGATTCATGGACCCTGTGGAGACCTTAATCCACAATCACCATGTATGGAAAATAATCAATGTTCAAAAGATTTTCCAAAAGATTATAGAGACAAAACATATGCAAATTGTGATGGATATCCACTTTATAAAAGAAGAGAAGGAGATAGTGCCATTATTCGTGGAAAAAAAGTGGACAATAGATATGTAGTACCCTACAATCCACATTTACTCATGAAGTACAACGCCCACATCAACGTAGAAGCCTGCACTTCCATCAAATCCATTAAATATGTCTACAAATATATTTACAAAGGTTACGATGCAGCTACTGTAGTCGTCAAAAGTGCAGACAACCCTGAAAGTAGTGAGTTAGTACATGATGAACTTGCATCTCATGTAGATGCTCGCTATGTCAGTGCGCCAGAAGCTATGTGGCGGCTTTTAAAATTTGAAATGCATGATAGATCACATGCAGTATATAGGTTAGCAGTACATTTGCCACAACGACATTTAGTCTATTTCCATTCTGGAAATGAAATGAATGCATTGGCCCAAAGTGAAGATCGTCACACTACACTAACTGCATGGTTTGCATTAAATTCCACTGATGCTCAAGCAACACAATACTTATATATTGAAATTCCATATCACTATGTTTTTGTGAATGGATTATGGAGAGCAAGAAAAACCAGAGGCAATAAAATAATTCCACGAATTTACACAGTCAGTCCAAGAGATGTTGAACGATTTTGCTTACGGATATTACTTTTAAATGTTCCAGGAGCACAAAGTTTTGAACAATTAAGAACTGTTAATGACATTGTATATGAATCCTTCCATTTAGCTGCAAGAAATAGAAACTTACTCGCTGATGATACAGAGTGGGAAAGATGTTTAGAAGAAGCAGCACAATGTCAAATGCCACGACAGATGAGAGAACAATTTGCTTTTATTTGTATCTTCTCAAATGCTCCAAATGCATTAGCTTTGTGGGAGACTTTTAAAAGTAATATGGCTGAAGACTTTATGCGACGATACAATGAACCCATTGCACACTTAAAAGCCTTAATGGAAATTCAAGAAGTCTTTTTAACTCATGGATTAAGTTGTGCAAGTTTTAATTTGCCTGATCCAGGTCTAATAGATGACATTAACTTTGAAGACTATGACATTCAACTACAAGCAGAAAGAACAGAAGAAAGACTTGCAACTTTAAATACACTACAATTGCAAGCATTTCATGCCATTAAAAATGCTATAGATGATGACATGGTGACAGAGCGTTATTTCTATCTTGATGGACCTGGCGGATCAGGGAAAACATATTTGTACAATTTATTAATGAGTTCAGTACGAGCACAAGGACAAATAGCAATGGCGTTTGCCACTACTGGAATTGCTGCACTTTTATTAGAAGGTGGAAGAACTGTTCATAGTGGATTCAAACTGCCAGTGCCTATTTTGGAAAATTCAGTGTCAGATATTCGCATGACATCCTTACAAGCAAAGAAATTGAAGAAATGTAAATTAATTATAATAGATGAGGCCACAATGATGTCATGCTATGCCCTCCAATGTATTGACCGTTTGCTTCGTGAAGTCATGGATAATATTTTTCCATTTGGTGGAAAGGTAATTTTGTTGGGTGGCGATTTTAGACAAACATTACCTGTCGTTGTACATGGAAATCGAACAGACATTATTGAAACATGTATAAAGTCAAGTACAGTATGGAAACATTTTACCCATCTTCAACTGCAACAAAATATGAGATCAGAAGGCCAAACTGATTTCAATGATTGGCTTATTAAAATTGGAGAAGGAAGAACAGAAAAAATACTACATTTACCTGACGACACTGTAGAGATACCACCTCATATGATTTGTCAACAAAATATTATATCGGCTATATTTGAAGGGAGCATAAATAACGAAGAATATTCTGAGCTTGCCAACCAAGTTATACTGACGTGTAAAAATAAAGATGCATTAATACTCAATAATGAAATCTTAAAAAAAATTAATGCACCACAAAGAAATTATCACAGTGCTGATTCTGTACTTGCTGATGACAATGAAAGTCAGGCAAACTTTTCAACTGAATTCATTAACTCTTTAACTCCTTCTGGAATGCCACCACATATTTTGCAGCTAAAGAAAGGTGCAATTATCATGTTACTGCGAAATATGAACCCAAAAAAAGGCCTATGCAATGGCACAAGATTAATTGTTCAACAATTAAAGGACCATTTTATAGATGCTGAAATTTTAACTGGGACCCATAAAGGAGAGAGAGTTTTCATACCAAGAATAGATTTAGCACCAAGTGAAAGTAGTCTCCCTTTTATACTTCAAAGAAGACAATTTCCCATTATTATAGCATTTGCCATGACCATTAATAAATCACAAGGTCAAACTTTCAAATCTGTGGGTATTTACTTGGAAGAACCAGTTTTTGCACATGGTCAATTGTACGTTGCGTTGTCACGGTGCAAAAATCCACAGGCTATTAAAGTTTACATTGAAAACAATGAAAGTCAAGGTGATTTATTAGAAGATGGACGTATTTTTACTAAAAACATTGTCTACTATGAAGTACTATAACTTTGCAGGATACAAATTAAAGATGCCAACATTTTTTAAAAGCATTCCAAAATACATAACAATTGGTTGTTTAATTCAGTCATAATTAATGAAAGTACTGTTTATGAATGATTCGCCTCACAAAATACTTGCCTTGCATTTTTAGTAAAAATTATGTTAAAATGTTAAGTCACTATGTTAATGTTTCTAATGTTACAAGTTTAAAATATATATTTTAAAGTTATTTCATTCAACAGATTACAAAGTGGATGTTAAGAGGTCAAGCACCTTTTAAGTCACAATGTAAATATTGTCTGTTATCTTAAGATTACTAAATACATTAATGTTTATCGCCAGTTTATGTGCTCAGTAATGAATTACTTTAATTACGTACGTTTTAAGGAGAGTTTTACTGTATGCCTTCCTCTACATTCAATGTATATTCAAGTTAACAATTATTGTGATAGAAATTTCATGTTAATACTGATTAATTTAAAGGTCAATTGTTTTTACATTCAAATGTTAATACTTTTAATTAAAAATTAGGTTACAAAATGTATTCACTATGTTCCTGTTTATAATGTTCAAAATTATATCAATGTTTTCTCAACTTCTAAACTTACATAAAAAATAAAGTTCAAGTTTCAAAATATATACTTTGAAGGTTATTGCTTACATATATTTTAAACTTCATGTAAAAATTCCCAACGTTTCAAGAATGCTTTTTACTTTTTGCTTTCCTATTCATTCAATGTATATTAAAGTTAACAATTCTTCAGATACAAATTACATTTTAAAAAACCATTACATCAACATTTTACAAAAATACACGTTCATATTAAAATACTTACAAGTGTCAAAAATATATGTTAATAACTAAACAACTTGACAAACATATACATCACATTGCCGTCATTTTTTGACAGGGCAAGTCGCTAGTTGGTAATATAACAGTCACTAAACAATGTAGTCATGACAACCATGTTGCATAATTTTAAGATGACTGACCATGGACTCCACTTGCACATTCCTATGTAACTATATATTTCAAGCTTGACTTTATTGTGCATGCATGAAACAATCACTGTGTCAATAACAAATATGGACACCACACCCACGAAACAAACAATGCCAGAAACAAATATGACTGTTAAAACCATACTACACACAAACAGAAAAGCAGGCGATCTGTTTCATGGAAAGAAAAACCACAAGACTGCTGATTTTAGGTCAAATAGAAGTTCTATATGTGTTAAAATATTTATTAACATATATTCAGAGATAAAAACAAATAAAATATTTCATTTATTTTTTATTTAATTTAAAATAAAAATATGAGAAACATTCATTATATAGGAAATGTGTTTAATTCTCAGTTTTCCTTTAACACAGTGGGTTTTAGGTACTAAAATCCAAAAGATCCACAATAAATGTCATCACACATTGTAAGGTGTTTTTGAATGCAGCACCACTTTCTTATCTACTACAGTGCACACAATCCTATGGTGTACCTCAGTTCAGAAATGTATCACAGATTGTTAGCTTGCCTTTATCTTGAAAAGAAAGATCATTTTTGATGCAGAAAAGAACCAACATGTCTGTCTAGTTTGGCTATTTAAATATAATAAGTACCACTGTCAATTGATGGTACTGTCAATATATATACATAGTTACATAGGCTCTCATTCAATTGCAATTTGCCCAATTGAATAGGGCTCTATATAAGCACATAACATATTTTTTGAAAGAAGTTTTTAGTTAGTAAACATCTATCCAAAAGCAAGGTTTTCACTAACTAAAAACTTATTTAAAAAAATATGTTATGTGCTTATTTAGAGCACTATTTAATTGGCCAAATCGCAATTGAATGAGGGCCATCGTATTTAAGGTTGAAAAAAGACTTTCAGTCCATCAAGTTCAACCTTTTAAGATCTCCTCTGATCTGCAATATGCAGATTAACTATTAATTAATTAGTTGTATAAAAAAAACAAAAAAAAACAATTCCCTCCTGATCATAGACACCGGCGACCGGACTTCTCCCTGTATCAATACTGCCTCTCTAATTATCCATGATAACCCTGAATACCCTTTTTAATTATAAATAAATCCATTCCCATTTTAAAGTTATCTATCGAATCCGCTGTCACCACCTCCTCTGGTAGAGAATTCCACAGATTAACCACCCTTACTGTGAAGAACCCTTTCTTTCTTTAAGGTGGAATCTTTTTACTTCTAACCTCAAGGGATGTCTTCTTGTCAGTTGAAAACCTCTTGGCACAAAAATCTTTATACTGACCCTGGATGTATTTATATAAGGTAATCATATCTCCTCTTAGACACCTTTTTTCTAAAGAAAATAAGTTTAATTTCGTTAGTCTTTCTTCATAACGTAGCCCCTCCATTCCCCTTATTAGTTTTGTTGCCCTCCTCTGTACCTTTTCCAGCTCTAAAATGTCCTTTTTATGAAGTGGTGCCGAAAATTGTACTCTATATTCCAAATGAGGGCGTACTAGAGATTTGTATAGTGGCAGAATTATATTTGCTTCCCTTGCTTCTATACCCTTCATAATACATGCTAATATTTTATTTGCATTTGCAGCTGCTGCTTGGCTTTGAGCCCTGTTACCTAGGTTGATGTCCACAAGCACTCCCAAATCCCTTTCAATATCTGATACACCTAGATTTGCTCCATTAAGATTATAAATTGCATGGCTATTTTTCCTTCCCAGATGCATAACTTTACATTTATTCATATTAAATCTCATCTGCCACTTAGATGCCCATTCCTCAATTTTATGTAAATCCCTTTGGAGGCAAAGCACATCACTATCTGATTTAATTACCTTGTACAACTTTGTGTCATCAGCGAAAATGGAGACACCACACTCCAATCCTACCTCTAAGTCATTAATAAATATGTTAAAAAGGAGAGGACCTAATACTGAACCCTGAGGATCCCCACTTACCACATTAGTCCAATTGGAGTATGTTCCATTTACAACAACCCTTTGCTTCCTGTCTTTTAGCCAGCTCTCAATCCATGAGCAGATATTTACTGCAACTCCTGTATCTCTTAGTTTGCACAATAGTCTCCCATGTGGCACTGTATCAAAAGCCTTTGCAAAATCCAAAAAGACTACATCCACTGAGTTGCCTTGATCCAGGTTCCTACTAACCTCCTCATATAAACTAAATGGATTTGTTTGACATGACCTATCCCTCTTGAAAAAATAAATATCATGGTTTGGCTATTACAGAACCCAGTTCCCTTAGTACCCTTGGATGTATTCCATCAGGACCTGGGCCTTATTCACATTTATTTTTTCCACCCTCTTTTGGATTACTTCCTGTATTAACCAATTATTTGGCAAAGGTATTGCAGCCCTATTATGTTGCTGTGTCCCAACCACTGATACCTCCCTTGTGTATACCGAAGAATAGAACCTATTTAGCTCATTTGCCTTTTCCTGCTCACTAACTATCAGACAGCCTGTGTCACATTGTAATGTTCCTATAGCTTCCTTCCTCGCCTTCTTCCCATTAATATACTTAAAAAATATTTTAGGGTTAGTCTTACTCTATTTTGCAATTAATTTTTCATTTTCTATTTTAGCCAGTCTAATCGCTCTTTTGCAAGCCTTGTTGATTTCCTTGTATTCCTGTAAAGCAGTCTCGGTCCCCTCTTGTTTGTATAATTTAAATGCCTGTTTTTTACTCCGTATCTTGATCTTTAAATCATTGTTAAGACCCACTTGGAATGGGATTTACTCCTTTTATTTTTATTCCCACACGGTATATGCCGATGTGTATGTATATTTAATAAGGATTTAAATGTTGTCCATTTATGTTCAGTATTTTTACCTGCCAGTTCTCTGTCCCAGTCTATACTTTGTATTGCTGCTCTTAGACCATTAAAATCTGCCCTTTTAAAATTAAGAGTTTTCGTTGGCCCCTTAAAATTTAGTTTTTTTAATTCAATCTCAAATGAGACTATGTTGTGATCACTGTTTCCCAAAGGTTGCCCTATTCCAATATTTGATACTATATCAATATTATTTGTGATGAGTAACTCTAAGATAGCTTCATTTCTAGTAGGCTCTTGTACAACCCAGGCCAGATAATGATCCCTGAGTGTACTCAAGAACCTGCTCCCCTTAGCTGAACTGCTGGTCTCATTTATCCAGTTTATTTCAGGGTAATTAAAATCTCCCATTATTAGAACTTGCCCATGCTTAGCTGCATTTTCAATATGTAGCAATAATTGGGGGCTTATAGCATACTCCTACTAATATTCTTTTGGAATTTGCTGCACCGCCATTTAACCTCTATCCTTCCTAAATAGGTTATAACCATCCAGATTAACAGTCCAGTCATGAGATTCATCCCACCATGTTTCGGTAATGCCTATTAAATCCCATTTTTCATTAATTGCTAATAATTCCCACTCCCAAGTAATTAAACAAAGAAAATATGGATTCTCTTATACATAGAGTCTTCAGAAATTCTAATTTTCTCTAGGTTCCTGGCTTACCGAGCTAATAATGTTGTTTGTTACTTACTACAAAGAAATGTCTTTTTATTTAATCACTATGGTTGTTTAATAATTGTTCAGCCATTCTTTGTAATACATTTCCTTCTGATACAGAAATAAATGTAACACTGGTGAATGTACAGAAATAATTACAGATAAATGAGTGAAGGAATTTTTGTCCTTGCCGCAATCATGTTATTTACTTTCTGCTTCACTTAACTTTATTGAAAACAATTATTTAAGCCTTGCCACGTCTACACTAATTCCAAGAAATGCATTTCAAGTTCAAGCCATATACATTACTATAATTAAGTACTGAGGAAAAAACAAGATGCACAGTTAAAAAAACAAAAACATGGCATGAATAAAAGAAGGTACTGTACTCTTTTGGAGATGGTAGTTAATGTTAGCAGTACATTTTTATTTTATATTAAATTTATTTTCATACTCACACAAAGCTGTTTTATTGCTTGCTCTTCACTGTCATTTAAAGCAATACAATTCATTAGAATATAACATTTTAAGTGTTGTATTTATAAATCTGAAACTGAATGAAAATAAAGCTATTTTACTGCAAGGAATAGAGAGACAAACATAGATGAATTGATAATGATACTGGATTGGAACTATAAATGGTGCAAAAAAGGTGCATCTGATGCTCCACACTTAGGCCTCTTCAAAAATGGGAAACAGGGCAAGGGAGTTAGCAAAGTCCCCTCTCCAGTCCTCTCATCCTTCTCTTCCTGTCATACATCTCTATTTATTTCAATTCACACTGACTCCCTTCTACCATGTTCACCCCCTTTCTTCTGCATTGCTCTCTCCTCTATTTTCTCCATCTCTTCTGTTCCTGCCCCTATCCTCTAAGCTCTCCTGACTCTCATATACCCTTTTCCCCTCCATTTAATTGTTCTACTCTTCACCCACATTTTTATAACTGCACATGTTGTGGACATGATAAGGATATCAGTCAGAAGAATACAGAAAAAAACACATGAGGGCAGTGCTGGGTCTACCTTTTTGAAGCCCCTAGTCAATGGAGTGGAGGAGCCCCTGCGAGAGAGTATGCAAGATATGCACAGACCCATTTTTGCCTTTTATTAGCGTGTAAGTTCCTTTTCCTGTTGTATTTCTCTTGTTCTTGGTGGTTACCCTCTAGTAGCCAGTCTATGAACTGTAGCATTTAGTTTTTTTAAACCAGGAACATTTTTTTTTTTAAATGTTGCGCCTCTCACAGGGAGGTGTCCCTTGGCAGCTGCCATGTTGGCCTAATGTGTAATCTGGCCATGCATGAGGGTGTGCAATATGTGTGCCATATATGGAAGGGGTAGAACATTACCTTTTTGCTTACTAACATTTGCCCTCGGCATGCCTGCTTTTTATGTGGAATAGAAAGAGGAGGGAGAGGCAAAGTGGTGTAAATAGGGACTGGCTGAAACAAGAGGTATATTTATCCTATAGCCACTAAACGTCCAGTGATCACAAGCAACAATCAAGGAGTTATGAAAAGTAAGTTCAGGGGATATCATCTGTTTCGTGAAGATGTAGTAAATATTCACATAACTGCCCTTATTGGTGTTTATAGATTTACAGGGCTGAAAATGTGCTGCACCACTTATGAGTTATAAAGGGGGAGGAAAAGAATAAATTAAATATAGAAAGTGTGGCGATGAAAGACTGGGGGAGAGAAAGTCATATGAGACATGTAGAAAAAACAGAGAAGGGGAGCACAAGTGGAAAAAAGAAGACATAGAGGAGAAGGTAAATGAGTGGACTAATGCAAATTTATCTTGGAGAACTCTTTAAAAGGTAACCTTTGACCCTAGTCCCATTTGATAATATAGGAACTGGAGATGACTTCCAAAGACACCCCTAACCTCTTAGTAAATATAGGGCAAAGATGAAACGTTTGCAGGTTTTTTCATTGAAAAATGACAAAGAGAAATCTCCTATTGGGCACTCCTTGAAGATTTATTCATCTAAATGAAAAGAAATATCAATACTGGATAATAGTCCTATTTTGTGTGACAATGCACCAAGACAATGGAACGACTTGTTCAAGAGCTACTCTTCGCTGCCCTTTTTTACATATGGCGACAGATCTGCAGCAATTAATATCTTGCTTTGTTTTGCCCGAGGCTACCAAGCTCTTCGGTCTAGTAGTCAGTTTGAAGAAGACGGAAGTACTCAACCAGCCCACACCTCAGGCACTGAAAACAGTCCACCAGTTCACCTACTTGGGATGCCAAGATTAACAAGGAAATTGACAACAGAAGGTAAATGGTGCATTCCACCCGTTATATAAAAGGGTTTGGAACAACAAGCATCTGAATAAATGCACTAAGGTCAATGGGTATAGAGCTGTTGTGTTGACCACAACTGCTCTGAGTCTTGCGTTACCTACCAATATGACCTACGACTTTTTGAGCGCTTTCATCAACACTGCCTCCGCGCCATCCTACTGGAATGACCACATCACCAACGCTGTAGTCCTAGAACATACAGGAGTCATCTGCATTGAGGCCATGTTGTTGAAGACACCATTGCACTGGGCCGGACACATTTCTAGGATGGAGGGTGATTGGCTTCCAAAGATTGGTGTATATGGTAAGCTCACCACTGGTAATCATGACAGAGGAGGACCAAAGAAGAGGTACAAGGACTTCATGAGACAGAATGTGGCATAAGTAGCCACAAGGAGAGGCCGCAAGCTACTTTGCTATTCAATTTGCGGCCTCCGATTGGCTAACGAGCTTTGGCTGCGATCCCTTGCGATTAGCTCAATCCAAGCTTACTTCCGTCAAAGCCTTTAAACTTGCACGGCCGCGAGAGTTGCAGCCACCAGAAATCCCAATTCGCTATTCAAATGCTATGATCACCCTTCCGTCAAGCACATAAATCGTTAAAATTGAGCCGCAGCTTACTTACACCAAAGAGGTCCCGCAACGCTATTACTTACAAAACATAGCACCAATTAAGCACATAAAAAAGCCATCCTGTACTTTTATTAGAAATGAAAGTGATGTTTGGTCTTAGAATTAATAGGACAACATTCCCCTACTCTCAAATCGGCAAATAAAAATAGTGTATTTCATGTTAAATTGTCATCATAAAGTCCCATGGGCTTCAACCTCAAAGCCCATATGACTTTTGAATCCAACCTCTGGGCTTTGAGGTTGAAGCCTGTCAGACTTCATGACGGAAATGTAACATGAAATAAAGTAGTTATTTATGACGATTTGAGAGATTGTGAATGTTATGCTATTAATTCTAAGACCTAACATCACTTTCTCTTTTAATAAAAGTATAGGATGGCTTTCTTATTTGGTAATGAAGGTCCTACGGGGTACAAAATGGGTGACATGAGGATTAAACAACATTCTCAAGCTGGCACATCGCTACAATACAATACTTGATTTCACGTTTAATTTCCGTCCAAAGTCTGACGGGCTTGATTAACCTCCAAGCCCGTAACTAACGTAATTCAACCCCGTCGGACATAAATGAAACGTGAAATAAAGTATTGTATTGTGGCGATGTGCCAGCTTGAGAATGTTGTGCCTTTAATCCTCATGTCACCCATTGTGTTCCCCATCATTTACAGTGCTGTCTTGGATTATATTTGAATTTCTCGGAGATTGCGGCCTTGAAAACACGAGTTTTGGCCTTGCGGCTGCTATCCTGTTCAAGCACAGAAGTGCTTACAATAGCATGTCGATAGCATGGCTTGCGATCGGCTTTAAAAGGGACCTCCTTGTGGCTCCGCCCAATTTAATAGCAGCATAGACATAGCGATACGCAGGGCTGTAACTTAATCGCAAGGAATTACAGACTTGCTGCTGTTTTACGGCCCCGATTAGAATGAGGCCCTTAAAACTTTATTATTTGACTGAGTGTATGACCCAGCACTGTGGGGTTCCCGCCAGGGCAGCCAAGGAAACATTTTTTTTTCTTTGAGAGGTCTGTTACAAGGTCTGTTACAACTTGTATGGAGAGGTCTGTTACAAGGTCTGTTACAACTTGTATGGTCAAATAGAGCCCTAGTACAACCTTATTTAGGCTATATGGTGATTAACACAACACTTATGGCTTAACCATATTTACTAGCTTTCACCACATTAGGCTACCACCCTATTTCAAACAAAAGTGTCTGAAGTAAAAATATTTCCTTCATGTGGATGGCTAGAAGCCATGCCACGGCGGCAGGATTGGAGAAATAGAAATATTCCGCTCATATGTATGGCTGGAAGTGAAACCATTGTGGTAGCTATTTGTTATGTACCCTATTCAGTCTATGATGGGTAGTACTTTTGAGCTCCTGTATATGTTTTTAATTCAGCATTACTTCTTCCAAAGTGTCAATAAAGTGTCAATAAAGACAGTTTTATTGTTGGTTGAATTGTTACTTAAAGAAAAAATATTCTTACAATAAATTAACATTGAAGCTTGAAAAAATGACCTGTTTATTAGCCTTTTTGATTCACCCACTACAGATGTGCTATTACCTATTTTTCCTAATTATTCTTTTGGGATTTGCATGCATTTTATCAGTTAAAAAGAATAATTTTAGATTCTTAAGCCCAAACACGTTTAGAATAAAAACAATACACACAGAAAACTAGGAGAAATTAGTAATTGTTAGGGGAAATCACTCTGTAGAAATAAATAACAATGCATGATTGGTACATGGATCTCAATGACTAATTGTCAGGTAAAATAATAACTTCAATGTAAGTTTTCTATAAGAAAAAGTACTTTTCTGTTATTGTTGGTACTACATGTTCATGTAATTATTCTTACTTAATGTTTCCTTTATAGAATTGGCCATGTATTCATTTTTTGTTCTGTGTGCACTGAACAACAATATAAAAAGAACATTGTTAGGAACATTGTTAGGTTGTGGTTCCTGTGGGGATTTGTTTCAAGTCGTTTTGTGTTTAAGATCTTTAAAACAATATCTCTGCATTTATAAATCAGTCAGAATTGTTTTAAAAGTTTACAAAAAGTCATTCCACAGTCCTTGAAATTGTATAAAATAAAGTGCTAATGACTGCTTTTAATGTTCTTGTAGAGCTCTGCATTTACATTCAGCTAATGCATTGGGTTTTGAAGGATAACAAAGTGATTTTTTAGTTACTAATTTTAGTTATGTGGTGCTATTTGCATTTTAGTTTTTCAATTTCCTAGGACAGACTGTAAAAGTAAAGGGATACTGCAATGTTCAAGCAGTGTGTCCATTGGGTAATTACAGATTAGCAAAAAATTGGCATTTGCATAGAAATAAATAAAAGTCATTTTAAAACTTGCATTTGAACTGTTTCAGACTTCAGTAGATATGCTTCTCTCCACCCCTAGGAGTTATACAGGGGGAGGGGAAATACCTGACCAGGAGGCTGTCTGATAGAAGGCTTTCTCTGCCTCCTTCCAAGCAGTGGTCACTGCAGTCAAATCTAGACCAGCCAAAACAATTAGGACAGTCTCTGGGAAGGTCATCTGCTGCTTCCATTCCCTTTAGACTGTAAGTAGTGAGTTTCCAATCTTGTAGGGTGCTTTGGAAAAAAACACTCTTTACAAGACTCAAAGCTCAAAACAGGGCCCTTCACTTTCTGCAGTTTTTAATATTGTATAATGTATATTTCCTTGTTCTTATCCCATGTACAGTGCTACGGAAAAAGTTGGCGCATTCCAAATAAAAGTTAATAATAATAATAATAATAATAAATAATCATGACAACAAATGGACAAATGCTCTTCCACCCATTGGACACTTAAACGTGGATGGAGAGAAGCAGCTCTGATAGTCACTGAAACATTACAATTCAGCTGTAAGTTTATAAATTACACTGGATTTTTCTTTTTTAAATACCATGCATGAGCACTATAGTTGCCCTTTACTCTATGGGCAAATACAGCCTTATTAAATTGCAATTCGGCCAATTGAATAGGGCTCTATATTAGCACATAGCATATTTTTTTACAGTAGTTTTTAGTTAGTGAAGACCTTGCTTTTGGATATAAGTTCACAAACTAAAAATTTCTTCGACGAATCACAATTTAATAAGGCTGATAATCTTTTTCCAAGGTAGAGCAGTTTCTTACTCAGATATAAGCAAATTTCCAGCTTGCCACTGTGGGAGTCAAAACTATTAGGCAGTAGTGGAGCTAGTGATTGGAAGGCCCTGGGGCAAACATAATTTAGGGGCCACCTTGCTACTTCTCAATACACCAATTTGGGTCAATTAAAAATGGCAAAAATATATGTAGATAATCAGATCACTCGGATGATGATCAAGTCCCCTTTCTATAAAGTAATTATCTGCCATCCTGATCTAATAAATTCAGAATCCTCATTTACTGCTGTTAAATAGTCATTTTATACTGAAATTACAACTGTATTTTATGACCACAAGTTAACTTACATCTGACTACTTAAATAAACTCCAAAACAGTATAAACTTATAAATGAAAGATTTATTAACATACATTTACAAAGTGAGAGAAGCGTCTTGAGTTACAAGGCTTTAACTAATGTCCGGTGTATGAATGCAAAGTGTAGTGTATCCTACCATGTCTATTTCCCTTGCTACTAATAATTCTGCCCCAGGTCAGTAAATGTTGCCTAATTATACCCATTCTTGCCACACCTTGAAGATTGTCCCAGCCAATCAGATTGTAACATTTTGTAGAATCATTTGCTGCTTGGGGTAAATTCCATCTCAGATGGCTTGTAGATGTCAGTATATCTCCAAGAATAGAACCTTTGACCTTTGATTGCCCCATGCCATCTGTTGGGCAAATGTTAGTTACAGCCTTAATTCCCTAAAGCCAACACACCCCTAATACCTGATTGATGAGTCCAATTTCTGACAAAACCAGCAGGGGGCTTTGCATGAACAGAGGTTTTTATTCTTTAATCTACATTTACATTGTTTGTGCCAGATATTATCAGATCTCGCTTATTGACTTTCGAGCTCAAGGCAAATGCGAGCCGACACATGCGCGCAGCGACAACATGGCACCCGACAGGAGCACGCCCAACAGGAGCGTGTCGCTTGGACTACAGGTAAGGTGGACTTTGGGTTAGGGGGTCTAAGGGTTAGGGTTAAGCTGGGGGGTCTAAGCGTTAGGGTTAGGCTGGGGGCAGTGGCGGAGCTAGTGAATGGAGGGCCGAGGTGCAAAAAAAATATTTTGCCCCCCCCCATATATATATAAAAAATATAATATAATATATATATATATATATATATATAAAATATAATATAATATATACTTCACCTAGCTCAACTGTTTTTGATTTTTTTTAATTATACTTTATTAATTCAATATAAAATCTATATAGTAGAATACACTTAAAAGAACAAATCAATTACCGTATTTATCGGCGTATAACACACACTTTTTGTCCCTGAAAATAGGGGGCAAATTATAGCTGCATGTTATAAGCCGATATTCCCTCCTCATCCTCAACCTGCCTCCTCATTCTAAACCCCCCTCCGCATTCTAACCAACCCTCCTCATTCTAAAGCCCCCCTCCTCAACCTAAACCCCCCTCCTCAACCTAAACCCCCCTAAATACCTCCCCGTCACTTACCTGCTTCTGCTCCGGCCTCCGCTCCTTGACCCGACGCGCATGTGACGTCACATGCGCGCCACGTCATTAGCATATACCGGGTGCCGGCACCCGGAGGTAGTTTGTGGAGGGAGGTTGAGGAGGGGGTTGAGGAAGGAGGATGAGGATGGGGGGTTGAGGAGGGGGGTTGAGGAAGTTTGAGGATGGGGGGTTGAGGAGGGGGTTGAGGATGGGGGGGTTGAGGAGGGAGGATGAGGAGGGAGGTTGAGGAGGGGGTTCAGGATGAGGAGGGAGGTTGAGGAGGGGGTTTTAGGATGAGGGGTTGAGGAGGGGGGTGATGGATGGGGTGGTTGATGATGGGGGGGTTGAGGAGGGAGTATGAGGAGGGCGGTTGCGGAGGGGGTTGATGGGGTTTCACGGTGGGGGGGTTGAGGAGGGGGTTTGAGGGGGTTTAAGGATGGGGGGCTTGAGGAAGGTGGATGAGTATGAGGGGGTTGAGGAGGGGGGTTGAGGGGGTTTGAGGATGGGGGTTTGAGGAGGGGTTTGAGAAGGGAGGTTGAGGAGGTAGGATGACGAGGGAGGTTGAGGAGGGGGTTGAGGATGAGGAGGAGGGTTGAGGATGAGGAGGGGGGTTGAGGATGAGGAGAGGGGTTGAGGATGAGGAGGGAGGTTGAGGAGGGGGTTAAGGTTGAGGAGGGGGGTTGAGGAGGGAGGATGAGGATGGGGGGTGGAGGAGGGGGTTGAGGATGGGGGATTTGAGGAGGGAGGTTGAGGAGTGGGTTGAGGATAAGGAGGGAGGTTGAGGATTTTGCTTCAAAGTTCTTTATTTACATTTTTATTATTTATTTCCCCTGAAATTTCCTTCTTAAAATGAGGTGCGTGTTACACGCCAGTGCGTGTTATATGCCGATAAATACGGTAACTAGTAAAATCTAAAAAATATAATATATATATATATATATATATATATATATAAAATGATATTATATTATATTATTATTATATAATAGTTTATTTATAACGCGCCGACATATTCCGTCATGCTGTACATAAATTAGGTTCAGACAATGATAAATACAGATTAACATTTAGCAAAGGAAGGACGGCCCTGTCTTCGAGCTAGGAATCCCTGTCCATGGTGAATTCCCAAAGTACTTAGGATAGAAACTCGCAGACTTACAGTCCAAGGGATAGTGAGTGGTAAAAGAGAGAGAGAGAGAGAGAGAGAGGTATATATATATATATATAGGTATATACTTGAGTATAAGCCAACCCGGGTATAAGCAGAGGCACCTATTTTACCACAAAATACTGGGAAAACTTAGTGACTCGAGTATAAGCCGAGGGCGGGAAATGTGCTGCCCCCTGTGTCCCTCTTGTGCCCTCTGTGTCCCCCTCTCTCTCCGTGTCTCTTCTCCCCTCTCCCTTCCCTGTGTCTCTTTTCCCCGCTCCCTTCCCTGTGTCTCTTCCAACCTCTGCCTTCCCTGTGTCTCTTCCCCCCTCCCTTATCACCCTCCTCAAACCCACTCCTCAACCCCCCTCCTCATCCTCAACCCCCTCCTCAACCTCAACCCCCCTCCTCAACCTCAACCCCCCTCCTCAACATCTACCCCCCTCCTCAACCTCTACCCCCCTCCTCATCCTCCCTCCTCAACCCCTCTCCTCACTTTACCCCTCTCTAATTACCTCCCCCTCTCCCTTTCCCCTCACTTACTTTCCACCAGCAGCTAACTCAGAGGGTCAGCCACAAGCCACCAAATCTAAGAAGAAAAACAAAAACAGAAGAAAGGGTGGGCCGAATGCAGGAGAAGGGCAGCCAACCCATACAAGCAAGAAAGCTAAACCAAATATCTTCTGGCTGCGTCGGGACCCGGCCAATGCTAATGTTGTGATGCTTTTGTATTGGCGCGCATTTGACCTACACATTCGAACGGCGCACTGCTGTCGGCGCGTTCATGTCGCTGCCATGTTGTTGGCACGCATTTGTCGTGTGCGTTAAAGTAGGGGTGCCATCAGATATCCAACAGCTTTTGGCTGAAACTGCTTATGTAAATGTACTTCCTTTGGACAGCTGTATTTGTTAGAGAATGAAACCAAGTCTTGTTATTTCAGAATTAACACTTGTAACAACTGCCAGTGGCAGTGGCCCCCTACCCCATTGTGGGTCCTAGTGCTTTGCACCTACTGCACCAGCAGCAGTCCAGCCACTGCTATTAGGTTTGAATCATGTAAATATGTGTATACATTAAAAAAAATTCTGTTCAAATGCAAATTTTCAGCAAAACTTGTCATAACACTTTTTCTAGCATCCTCTACCAGAACAGGTGTTGCAGTGTTTATCTCTGTACCTAGTCCATTTAGCATGAAATATTGCAAAAACTCAAACTGACAAATTTGTATAATTTACTCAGACTCAGTGTTCCTAATAAGCTCCCTGCTCACTGACGTCTTTGACTATTTAAAAATATAACCCCACACCCCATAATTCTATAATTCTATAGTCTCCTATGCCACTGTTTTTAATAATCAATCATGTATACATAAATAACTAAATTTCACTTCTGGGTTTTTGATATTCCAGTCTCTTTATCATTCAATGCTTACTATAGACTGTACGTTTGCGAGTTTTCAATCTTGCTAACTATTTAGGGAAAACATTTAACTCACTGTAAGTGCTCTTCATGGTGTGAAAGAGCACACAATTGCATGTTAAATTATATATTTTTTAATTACACTAATAACAGCTAACAATCTAACATTTTAAGTCTGTTTACAAAACAAAGCTTAGCCTGCCTACTAGCAGTTTCATGATTAATAACAAATGTCAAGCCACGCGGTTAGAAGACTGATTTATGGCAGGTTTTTTCTGCACTCAGGAATGTACTGGCCAGCTAACCTATAACTGACCTGTTTAGGTGATTCCAGCATTCAATGCTCTGCACAGAAAGATGTAGTGAAGGGTTAACCTCTGTTTTTCCCATGCTCACTAGCCAGAGCTGCAGTGTGTGTCTGACTGGGGGCATGTCAGTGACTCATGTAAACACAGATTTAATTTATTTGATATCTTTGTGAAAAATAAACATATTCCAAAAATTTAAAAAAATATTTCAACATGCTTTTATGGTACAAATTGTACTGAATTAAGTGGGTGATTAAGCTCAAAGACAGTGCCCTCCATTCTTTTGCAATGTTCTAATATTGTGATTGATTTGAACTTACTTCTGTATAGCGCTACAGAATATGTTGTTGTGTTACATGTAAAGCATAATAATAATAATAATTATACTATGGTCCCTTTAGAATGTATGTAGCGAGTTTCCATTCTTGTAGGGTGCTGTGGAAAAAAAGCACTTTTTACAAGATTTGAAGCTCAAAACAGGGCCCTCCGTTTTCTGCAGTTGTTAATATTGTATAATATTATATATTTCCTTGTTCTTATGCCCCTGAGCAATGCTACAGAATACGTTGGCATATTATAAATAATAATAATAATAATAATAATATGGTCCTTCATGGTTTATCTTACCACTTTCTTTTCTTCCTGTAGTATCTTTTTATTCATTACAAGAAAAAGTATGGGTAGTGAAATATTATAGACAGTATGAATATTTTAAACAAAAAAAGTAGAGGTGCTCATCTGAGAATGAAAAATACCTCAGTGTTTTTTTTTTTTTCTATAGGTCTGATTACCTACTCAGAGAGGAACCTGAAGAAATATCCTGTAGTATATCAGTCTGGCAATTCTACCCTGAACAGGATAAAAACAGCAAATCCCAGATGCGTTTTGGCCATTGTGGGCCTCGTAAGTGAGGTGCAGCTGTATTTCCTAAGGCAAGGCGAGCAAGGGGTCCATGTCTGGTTCCACCCATAAGGTGAGAAAATCTAAACAAAAAAGTAGAGGTGCTCATCTGAGAACGAAAAATACCTCAGTGGGTAAAGTATGAATATTTTAATCATATAATTCTTCCAACGCAGCTAAATATATATTAAGAATGTATGTGTTTTAGAATAAACTTGCCACAGATATATTTGTGTGGGCTTTAGCAGGTTTTGGGGTTTAGTGGTGATCCAGTGGTTAGGATTTAGTGCTTTCAAAGCTACTACCTGGGTTCGATTCCAGTCAGGGAACCAAGAGGTCACACCACACTGAAGACAAGCAGGGTTCTGCCTGGTCAGTACTTGGATGAGAAACCACCTAGGAACACCAGGAGCTGTATGCCATGGCCCACTAGAGAAGGAACTGGCAACCCACTCCAGTATCTCTGCTATGAATAATACCAAGTGGATAGGAAATTTGTGTTACAGTCCATGAGGTCATGGAATTTTGAACACAACTGAACAACACAAACACACAAGCAAGTTTTACCAGCACCAGCAATACAATATTCGATGTCCAGAGCTGGCCTCGCTTCAACTGGTTGCATAGCTGAGTGGTTGTATGATGGCATAGATTAAGGCTCAATAACCTTTGATATCCATCTTAGGAACTTGCTCTTTAGTAACTTTTTGTTCCTTCAGGAGTTTCCTCTATAAAATTAAAATAATTTTCCTTGGCTCTACTTGTGTACTAGTTTATTTTAATAGCTCTTGTCATTATATCCCTGTCACTCAGGGATACCTAAAAACTAATTTATTCAGTTCAATTCAGGATACGAAATACATGTAATTACATACTTAAACCATATAGCATAATACTTTCAATACACTCTATTCCCAAACTATACACCCCATACAACTGAAACCTAACTTTCACTTCCACTCAACTCAAGAAACATCAACCAAATGTATGAATGGTTTACAGCCTATTGATCCATTTAGTATATTTCTGACTTGATGCTCAAACTAGATATTTGGCCTCCTAACTTCTTTAGCTTTAAAAGGCAATAAAATTCAACAACTTCAGTTTTAAAGTGTTCTCTAAACCTTGTTTTATGTTGTGAGAATGATTTGCAATGTTCGATTGTCATACTGTGGCTTGCAAGGATGCTATAAAAAGTGAATGATGTTAAGGTTTTTAAATTTGAAGTGTAAAAAGAACAAAAATATTAAAATAAATATATTTATTTTTAACAGTTAAAGAGACAATAACTTACTATAACTAGTTTATCTTTATCTTCATTAGTACGTTTATAGAACTTTTATGTAACTACAACATTTATTTTTTAAATTATTGATTTTTGAGCAGTTTAAAATATTGGCTATCATATTTTAACTTCTATCTTATATTTTGCTTTATTGTTGTGTTTAGTTACACATGCTACGTCATGTTCTATTTTGAGAATATTTTAATTTTTGTATTTGAATACACTAATTTCTATTAATTGACTTCATCCCCGCTTAGATTACTTCATTCTTTGTATAGACATTTTCTCCTTTACAGTTGCATTTAAAGAATATTTTTTTACAAAGGCTCACAATTAAAATGTAATTACTAGTATGAGTTGATGACACTTTTTGTGTGGATTACACAGTCTTTAATACAAATGTCACTTTAACCACAAAACTTTGCAGGAAGCTGCCACCGTATTCTCAAGTCAGAAAAGGAAATAATTGGCAATCTCTCTCTGTCTTTATGAACAATGGAAATAAGTTAATATTCCAGTAGACAACCTGCGGAACAAACTCAACTTCAACCCAGATCTGTTATTTTGCAAGCAACCAGCAAGCATTATTGATATACAATTTTGTCAGGTCACCGGCTGCAGAACTCTCCCACCCTCAGCACAATTTGAGATCAATTATAGATTTATGCCATTTATGCCAAAATGATAGCTGGAATCTGTATTTGCAAGTTTTAACATCTGACCACTAGGTGGAGTGTGCCAGCTATCATAAGAACCCATTGAGTGCTTGGTCATCCTGACATAACAAGGCACTCCTATCACATCCAAGAAATGATCTGGACATCACAACCATTTATTCCAATTAAACCTATACATAACCATCCCTGTAGCACAGCCATATTTTCTTGAAGAACTGCTAAACAATATACAAATAAATAATGCCTAACTAATGAGACTTATGCATACATACAATTTCCTTTACCTTGTGCCTAAAATACCATTTAGTTCAAATTTAAAGACATCTTTTAACACAGTTATCGGACAAATGAAATGAAATGCACACTAATAACATCTCTACTTAACTTTTGTTAATATAAATATAGCATTCCTAACTCTACACACTTTTCAATCTCCTCCATATAAAGATATTTTTCAATTTGTCAATGTCCTTCATTTACTTATTTACATGTTTTGAGAGAGTTCAAAACCCCCTTAATTTTTAGCACAGAAGAAATATTATTTTCTGCAGAAAGGACATGTTTGTTTCACCATCGACACGTTTCAGCAATAAGTTGTCGACAAAATTAAAGCCACTGTAACCATAAGTTATTTGTGTAAACATCCATCTAAAAATGCTGTGGTGAAATTAGGCATATGTTTCTGGCTAAAATTAATATTACCTTCTTCTCAACTAAGGTTAAAGATCTCCACAGTCATTTCTTTCATGTTTTTTTTTTTTTTTTGATTAATTGAACATGATCAAAATGTTACTAGATATAAAAAAACTAAACATTACGTTTAAATTTTGCAGCATTTCTATGTATGTTGCTGTGTTATTGACTGCTGCTGCCTGTGTGGATGTAAACTAGTGAGGATGCCTATAGTCCTGTTGATATTACTGGTATCTCTTACTGAGATATTCTCATTGTACATACTTCTTGTACTCCAAAGTCTGCTCCCACCTCCCAAAAACAATATGGAAAATTGTACCGCAGAATAAATGCATATAAAACATAATAAATTAAAGGCTGTATATTTTTTTACATTCTAAAAACATTTTGCATATTTTGAAGTGTAATTCTTTAAAACAGCAAATTATACATTTTTGACCACAGTGGTCCTTTAAGAAGTATTAAAACTAAGCCTAGATGTATGCAATTAATCGATTTAAAACACTTTATAAAATTATACTAAATACATGTAGATTTTAAAATCTTGTTTATTAAAATTAAACATATTTTTTTTAATAGTGTGATATCATCTGCTACCTGGCAGTTTTAGTTTTGCAGCATTGTAGCGATGCACCCAAATAGTGGAGCAACTGATCATATCTTAAAAGTACAAACTATTGTTATGGGATTGAAATAATATTTTACTAGCAACAAAGAAAGCTCCACTTAGGTTCTAAAATGTTTCTCCTTGTTTTGTACTTTGCCTAATTTGAGAACTTTCTTTGCATTCAATTCATTGAAATTACCTGTCAAAATGAGATTTCATCAGAAGTAAGACATAAGCTTTATCCTGTCTATAGCAAGTGCATATTTCAGAAGTTTCTCAGTTAATATTAATATGTTTGGTACAGAGACATACTTAAAGATTAAACCCTAATACATTATATTGTATCAACTACACTTTATCTGTACATGGTCTTACAATGTCATCTGACAGTGTCCCCCTTTAGCAGTAAATTGAGTAGTTTTATTGTAAAAAGTAAAATAAATGATAGAGAATTTTTCATTTGTTTTCTTTTACTTAGCTATAAATAGAATCATATTCTTGTACTATTTTTCCAATTTAACATCTTTCACCAGTCTTTTTTTCTTGTACTCTGAATCTACCTTTATGATGTAGGTGCAGTACTTTCAAATCTCAAATTCCTATAATTCATGATATAATTCATGGAAAGATATAAAATATAGAACATTTTGAAAGCTATAAAATATCTGGTTTCAAATGGAACATTTTAATGATAGCATAAGAAAGAATTGTAGGCAGAGGAAAACTCATGTACTGTATAAGAAAAAAGCTCTGCTAAGTGAACAATGCATAGGATAAGTTATTTTTTTTTATTCAAGAGATTCAACATGTTAATTATCAATTCATAAGGCATCCTTTCTAAAATCCAAAGTCTTACTTAAAAATACCATATTTAGAGCACCATTCAATTGGCCATATCACAATTACATGAGCCCATAAAGCAGCCTGGAAATGTTACTGATAATTAATTGGCTACATTTTGCTACTCACATTGCAACTGCGAGTTACAGGCTCAAAAGCACTGCGGATTTGTCAAAACTGTTAATGTTACCAGTGCTAAAGTCACAAAATCGATGTTCAATTACAAAACTTCAACAAACCAGCAATTATCTTCAAACCTGTAAATGGCAAATGTAACAAAAAATTATACGAATACTAGATAGGACCCGCAAGTGCGTTAAACACCTGTTCGTTTAACTGCAACAGCAAATAAACACACACTACTGTGAATTATTTGCACAACAGTCTCAAACTCGCAAATCTGCTAATTTTTTTTAACTTTTATTTCAGTGTTATATTGATCCCAGAAATCAAGAGGTTAATACATATCAGGCCACCCACATGGACTTAAACAGATGCTTTAATTTATTTCAAGATTGTTAGAGTGCAACCCGATCGGCAAACATTACTTATTTGTGTGTATTAATGCCTAGCCTACAATTGCAGATTAATTGTAAACTCCATGTTTTATTGACATCATGATGACAGTCTAATTTACTATTGGCTCTGTCTAAAATATAATTTACAGGCTTGCTTAATTATTACAAGATCACATGATCATGCACCCTGAAATGCTACTTCTAAGTTCATAGTTTGCGTGTGGAGGCTGTGAGCCTGTAATTACGGGTTAGAAACAATTAAGAACATCTAAAACTTTAGAAAAAAATGTACCTGCAGCCAAAATGTGTTTTGTACAGGTAATTATGGGTTTGCAATTGAATAGGGCTCTTAGTGCCTTGTCAGACTTAAACTATGATGGAAAAGGATCCATGTCTGGTGTCATTGAAAACTACATCTAAAAACAAGAAAATATACTACTTAGGCAAAAACTTATACTGAAGGTGGAGCTTTTTGACAATGAATCAGCTTTATTGATACTCCCACTTCATGTGAATGCGATCTGTTAATGTTTAGAATTAACACATTATTACATGCCCATAATGATACATGCATTTGGCTATTGCAGTCTCACATGCAATTTCATAAACCATTATGAACATGTGCTAGCCCTGTGATACCACAGTTTTTAATACTGTTTATTAGGGTTTTGATAATGGCAGGTTACAAAATAAAAAAAAGTGAGGAGGAGTTCAGAGCCTGTGACATCTTAGACTGTTTCAAAATAAGCCGTAGCCATAACCATTTATCTTAAACTTGATAATAGACCCCATACTAATTAATATGGACATGGCATTGCAGACAAAATAATATCCTGCTCTTCAGGACCACCTTAAGGTAATAACAAACAACAAAAAGAACAAATAAACACAAAGGGAAGAAACAAGTGAAGAGGGAGGGAAAAAATAACATACCTCTGCCATGACCATGTCATAACCAGCCACCAGAACCCTTAAAAGCTGCAAGGACCCTCATGGCTCTAACATGGAATGTTAACATCAGTCTATAATAGATAACTTACAGAGGTTGGGGATTGAAAATTAGACTGATTCATAGATATGAAACAGTAAGTTCAAGCTATGATTTAGTCTACAAAATTTACAGTTTATAAAAATTAATATTCAGTAAAAAAAATATACAGCCCCATTCAATTGAGCGATTTTTTTGATCCGGTAGACCATAAGTGAGATCACAAGCTACTTTGCTATTCAATTGGCGTCTTTTTGCGGGCTCCAATCGAGTTACAAGTTATGGGTTCGAAAAAATTGCATCCGTCAAACTCGTAACTTACAGCCTTCATATGCTATTGATCTTTCACTTTTGCAGGGCTAAAATGGCAGATCACTATTCAATTGCTCAGTTTGCACAAGCTCGCAAATGTATCCACACTCGTAAACCGCAAGTGGAGGATAAAATCCTACATGTGCTAGGGACACCTATTCGTAGCACTGTAAGTGCAAATAATTGCACAACAGTCTCAAGCTCGCAAATCGGCAGGAAATTAATATATATGTGTCATGTCGGGGTTAAAACGATCTTGGGTATCAATGAGTTAATACATTCATTTTCATAATTCTTTTTTTGGTATGTTTTGCGAGTTGTAAACCGGACCCCGAAACCAATTGAATGACAGATTATCTCCATGTTTTACTGCCGTAATTCGGACAGTCTCATTTCCTATTGGCTGTTACGAAATGGGAGGTTACAGGCTTGCTTAATTGATCCTGTTCCTGCCCTCATCTGCTCCGAAACAGTACATGGTTTGCGGTTTTGGCTTCAGGCCTGCAACTTGTGAGATTGAGCAATTGAATAGCATTGCAAAAGTTCTGGAACCGGAGCGCACAACACACTCACAGGCAATCGGCTGTCTGCGATCGAGTTACGGGTGCCAAATTGAATGGAGCCCATAGTTTTTAAAAATGTAGATATATTTCAATTATTTACTTCCTTTTTCTACTATACTTTTAAGCAGTGGCAAAGCTACTGCTGTTGCAGCAGGTGGAAAGCACTGGGACCCACAGCAAGGTTATCTTCACTTCTCTTAGTTTATTAGAGAAGGGCGGATATTTATATACCGTATATATATATATATATATATATATATATATATATATCCTGATCAGATACGGGATCTGATTCCCTTACGGATAATCTGACCCACTATATATATTTTGTACTTTTTATTGATTCCAATGGGGTGAATAGAAATGCTTTAAAGCATTTACTCCACAAAGCAGATTTATTGTCTCTTGTCAATGCATTGTTTGTTCCTGGAATTGTTGTTGTTCAAGTCTATTAGACATCAGGGATACTAGCCAGTTTGTGCGGGACACCATAGCCCTTCAGTCAGGAGGTCTCTTAAACGAGACATAGGGAGGCTACTCCTGGAGGAGATACATTTTCTATTTTTGTATATATATCAAGTAGTATTTAGATGTTAAGTTTTTAGTCTGATATCTAATAAACAGTTGGATTTCATCAGGGTTGTGTTTTGAGTGTATTAAGGTATATTATTTGATATACCCTTCTAAATAACATTAACCCAAAGTTTTTCAAAAACACATTGCCTATAAAACCACTAATATTATCAGATGGTTATATTTTTAAGCGTCAGTTTTTAAAAGCGACGTAGTTGATTTCCTGGTATAAATAAAGCTTTACCTATTTTGCTGTTTGTAATTTTATAGTGTTAAGCACTTGAACCGTTGAAGACTTTCATGGTTATTTCTTTTTGTGATTATTAAATCATTTAAAGTACATTAAGAGCTTAGTAAGAGCTCTGAAGTCACTATGCTATTACCAATATTACAGATCACATTGCTCCTACACACTAATTGATCAGAGCTTCATGCATACAGATATATCCTTAGCCCATGTCAGAGGAGACATGAGCAACCTGTGGAGGGGTTATTGATTTATTTTTGTATTTTCTTTTAAATTACATACTGTATATATGTGAACAAAATAAGCATAAATCAAAACATTTGTAGTTCAAATCACACTTTTATACTTTATACTAACGACTTGCCCGTCAAAAATGACGGAGCAATAACATTTGAAGCCATGGCAATGCTGTATGCCACACAATGTCAAGCTTTTTCTACTCTGAGGACCTTCGGCGCTCATCACAAAGACAGATACATATGTCTATATTTTTTTAAAATAATAATCAATTAATTGATTACTTGATAAATTAATATATTTTACCTATTTCTAATTAATATATCCAGCAATGAACAGCCTGAAGAGCTAACAATCTCTTTTTATTTTCCTGCAACATATAATGTACAGTCGGACTGTTGCTGCCCTGAGGAGAAAATGTCATCAATGTCCCAACTGTGCATTAGAAATAGGCAGCGTGCGCGAGGGCAAACCGCTTGTTTACTTGTGTAAAGCTCCCTTTAAGATTCGTAATTTTATTAGTTGCAAGTTAGTGTTGTAAAATGACGTCATTTGCGTATGTGTTATGTGGCTCACGAGCATGTTACGTCCTTTCTAATAGTGTATTCTGTACCTTGCACATTCCTGGGTAAAAGTTGTGTCATGGCTGGTGGTGTTTTCCTCAGTTTGGGTCGTGTAGCCTCATTTTTTTTCTTGCTAAGCCGATTTTTGAGTGCAAAAAATTCGGCTTAAATTTGCGTGCAACCTCACACCCAGACGTCCTGGCTGTCCCCCAGTGCTGTGTTTGTGTTTTTTTCTGTATTTTATTTTTTGTGTTTTTCGATTTGCACCGTTCGGCCGTTAAGTTCGTATTTTTACGACCTGGTATTTTTTTTTTTTTGAGTTTCGCGTCTCGAAATTTTTTTTGTAAGTCCCACGTTTGTCAACTGCTTGCAGCCTAAGGCGATCCCACGTTTCCTAAGTGCATGGAGGCTAAGTTCTGCATTTTTCAATGCCTCAATGGCTCGCCTTGCTTCGGCGCTCCTTTCACGAGGCTCGCAGGCACAACGCAACGTGTGACGACAATTATAATATGTGATAACAAATGTTATAATATGTGATAACGAATGTTAATTTTGACACCTAGTGCAGGTCACCAAATACCTGATGCATATAACACAAGAACAAATGTGTCAACTCTCACCGGGAATTACCTCATAGGAGGAACTAGGCCTGAAGTGGTTCCTTATAGTAGTGTCTTGATGTAGTGATTCACTTGGGCGTATTTAATACACCTCTACGTACCAGTATACTAAAAATTACACTTATTAGGTAGTGTTGTTGTCTTATGAAAACTTGTTATAAAAAAACAACAACAACTACTAGTTTGATTTTTTATGGCTATGTGAATCATCAACAGTATCACATGCTCCTAAATAAAAACCAAATTTCTTTTAATGGTATATTTAAAATACAAAATAAATGAATCAATAAAATATAAAAAAAAAAAAAAAAGCAAAGTCCAAGATCCTCAGACTTAAGTATATAAAATCTGGTATATGATGTGTGGGCCGACGAACCATCATTGTCAATTTTAATTAGCTTTAGTCAAATAACTATATGTTCCAACACTGCAAACTACAAAACTGCTATTTCTTTTTAAATACATTAATACCCTATGTCTCTTAAAGATCCACAAATTACTTTTTATCATGTCTTCTTTCTGTATGTTGCCATCTAAGCTAATAATATTTAGGTCATAAACTATTTCCATATAGGTTTTGCATTCTAATCCATGCAGTGGCTGGGCTATTAAATGAAGGTCCCAATGGAAAATAATTTGGGGGGCCCCATTTCGCAACATCTCCATACATAAACATTTATGCATATTGGGTGTCCATGGGGTCAAGAAAATAAATAGAGCAAAAAAATAAAAACTAATGTCTTAACCTGTAAAACCATGTAATGCATAATGAATTTAGGGAAATAACTCTGAATCAAACTAGAACATGGTATTTCCTGATGTCAAGAAATGTAAGCCATGATAAAGGAAGCAGCATCTTCTCACTGTCCTAAAATTCATATTTATAGCACTGCTTACTATCAAAATATGACTTTAAAGTACATACAAAACATAATATATGTAACAGAGGGATCTGTCATACAATTAAGCATAGCTAATATATCATTGTAATTCCAGTGAATTAGAATTAATGCACCTACAATTATCTTGGTTTTTAATCATAGCCAGATGGCTGTGCAAGAATCTAATTAGTAAGTCACACAACTCATGAAATTTTGAGTCATGATATAGAAGGAGTTGTGTAGGCGTGTGCAAAGAAACTATACACAGAAAAGAGAAATGTTAATGGATACTTGGATAGGGGATGACTCAGTAACAATCAAAGGCAAACTCACCTGTGTTCTGTACAGAAAGGTATTTGATAATATAAAAATGTTTAATTCTACAAATTAGTGGGTAGGTACAATCTTGCATTTTGACAAGTTTAGGAATTGTTGCCACATACAGGGGAAGGGTACAAGGTTTCAGTTATTACACGCTAGAATCATATGTCTAGTTGGTTCATGACTGTAGAACCACTTCTCCATTGTGCTGATATGGAACTGGAGAAATAAGACATTGAACTAGTTGTACTAAAAGGCAATGTGGGAAGTACTCTCCATTACTATGTTATTCTATAAGGATATTTATACAAAGATTTGACATTTTTTCATTTTCACCACTTAGTACAAATATCCCCAAAGATAGTTCATAGCGAAGTTAAAAAGTAGCATTAATAAAACCACTGGTCATGCCTCTGAACAGAGCTGAGTTAGCAAACAATGTTAAACATGTTTAATTTGAGTTTAAAGGAACATGGGAGGTTTCTGGATTTCACTAGGAATAAAATGTAGTTAAAAACTCTGCTTTTCTGCCTAAAATCATACAATTTTTACCTTTTAGGACCTGCTGTCTTGCAGCTCATGAACACACAGACTATAAAGTGCAGGGTTTCAGATTAGCCAATCGGTGACCTTTCTCAAGCAGCATGTTGCAGAATGTTGCCACTGATTGGCAACTGTGAGACACCGTAACTCTGTCCTTAGAAGTACACTGTCTTTATGAGCTGTATATAGAAGAAACTAGTTACCGTATATACTCGAGTATAAGCCGAGTTTTTCACCCCTTTTTTAAGGCAAAAAAGGCCCCCCTCGGCTTATACTCAAGTCACTCCCCCCACCGTGTCTCTTTAACCCCCCCCCCGTGTGTCTCTAATCCCCCTGTGTGTCTCTAACCCCCCCGTGTGTCTCTAACCCCCCCGTGTGTCTCTAACCCCCCCGTGTGTCTCTAACCCCCCCGTGTGTCTCTAACCCCCCCGTGTGTCTCTAACCCCCCTGTTTGTCTCTAACCCCCCTGTGTGTCTTTAACCCCCCTGTGTGTCTCTCTACCCCCGTGTCTCTTTCCCTCCCACTCCTCAACCTAAACCCCCCTCAACCCCCCTCCTCCACCTAAACCCCCCTAAATACCTCCCCCTCTCCCCTCACTTACCTGCTTGTGCTCCGGCCTCCATTCCTTGACCCGGTGCGCAGCGTCATTAGCATATACCGGGTGCCTGCACCCGGTATATGCTAATGACGCTGCTCGCATGTGACGTCACATGTGCGCCCGGTCAAGGAGCGGTGGCCGGAGCACAAGCAGGTAAGTGAGGGGAGAGGTATTTAGGGGGGTTTAGGTGGAGGAGGGGGGTTGAGGGGGGTTTAGGTTGAGGAGGGGGGTTGAGGAGGGCGGTTGGGGTTGAGGGGGATTGAGGGGGGAGGTTGAGGGGGGTTGAGGTTGAGGAGGTGGGTTGGGGTTGAGGGGGGTTGGGGTTGAGGAGGGGGTTGAAGGGGAAGGTTGAGGACGGGGTTGAGGATGGGGGGGTTGAGGATGGGGGGGTTGAGGATGGGGGTTGAGGAGGGGGGTTAAGGAGGGAGGTTGAGGATGAGGAGGGAGGTTGAGGAGGGGAGGTTGAGGAGGGGGGTTGAAGATGGGGGGGTTGAGGAGGGAGGTTGAGGAGGGAGGTTGAGGAGGGGGAGTTGGGGTTGAGGGGGGGTTGAGGTTGAGGGGGATTGAGGTTGAGGGGGTTGAGGTTGAGGGGGTTGAGGTTGAGGGGGTTGAGGTTGAGTAGGGTTGAGGTTAAGGAGGGTTGAGGTTGAGGAGGGGGGTTTAAGGAGGGAGGATGAGGATGGGGGGCTTGAGGAGGGGGGTTGAGGAGGGAGGTTGAGGATGAGGAGGGAGATTGAGGATGAGGGGTTGAGGATGGGGGGTTGAGGAGAGAGGATGAGGATGGGGGGGTTGAGGATGGGGATTGAGGAGGGAGGTTGAGGAGTGGGGTTGAGAAGGGGGGGTTGGGGTTGAGGGGGGTTGAGGAGGGAGGATGAGGATGGGGGCTTGAGTAGGGGGTTGATGATGGGGGTTGAGGATGGGGGGGTTGAGGAGGGAGGTTGAGGATGAGGAGGGAGGTTGAGGATGAGGAGGAGTTTTTGAGGATGGGGGGGTTGAGGAGGGGGGGAGTGAGGATTGGGGGGTTGAGGAGGGAGAATGAGGAGGGAGGTTGAGGAGGGGGTTAAGGATGAGGAGGGAGGTTGAGGATGAGGAGGGAGGTTGAGGAGTGGGGTTGAGGAGTGTGATAAAAGAGGGGGAAGAGACACAGGGAAGGGAGAGGGGAGAAGACACATGGAGAGAGAGGGGGACACAGAGGGCAGCACATTTCCCACCCTTGGCTTATACTCGAGTCACTTATTTTACCCAGTATTTTGTGGTAAAATGGGTGCCTCAGCTTATACTCGGGTCGGTTTATACTCGAGTATATACGGTAGGAACTATTTGCAAGGATTTAGGCAGGAGAAACAAAGCTTTTAAGCACATAATAAAGTACACAACGGTATATTATATTCCTAGTGAAATCAATAACCTCCCATGTGCCTTTAAGACACGACAGCCAATGTAACCTAATCTTTATATAAATATGTGTGAAAACGTATTGCACATTGCTTTGTGATTCATGGTATCTCCCTGTGCTGTAATACTTAGTTCCATTGCATTACATTTTAATGTGAGATAAGCTGCTAATGACAAGATAGCACATGCTCATAGTGATTTGTGTAATTTTATGTGAAGCTGAGATCTTTTATTTTCAACATGCAAAGCCCAAAACCAAATTATATTGCTAATCTATTCTAGAAAACATGCAAAGAAAAGTGATGGTCAGTGAGGCTAATTTATAGACATATAGTACCAACTATAATTTAAACTTAATGTCAGGTGGAGGACAGGAGGATTTGGGGTGGGGTATATATATATGTATATACCTGAGCTGCATGTGGATAGGATTCTCAGTTTGTGTAAAATCCAACCTTGGCTTTGAAAATGGCTATGGATTGAAGAGCGAGGCAATTGCAATTATGGGCACATTTGCATGTCCCAGCTCAGCTTCCCAGAATGCAGTGTAATAACGTTTTTTCTCTGAATTCTTAGCTGGAAGCAGGTTTTTTAGCTTGTTTTAGACATTCACATGTGAACACAAATGTACTATTTATTTACTATATATATAGGTTTTTTAACTTGTTTTAGACATTCACATGTGAACACAAATGTACTATTTATTTACTATATATATATATATATATATATATATATATATATATAATCACATATATAGTTGTAAGTATGCGGGCTGTTGCTAACGCTGCAGACCTCGCAAAACTTACAGAGTTCAGAAACACAAATACGAGACGAGCTACAACCCATTACGACCTCGCAAAAAACACCCAAAACTCGCAAACATGAAAACATGAAAACATGCAAATACACACAACAAATACATAAAAAGCTTACCTACAGCAGGGGGGGGGGGGGGGGGGGTGCACCCAGGACCTTGAAAACTGAAGTTAAACCTCAATTTAACTCCAAATAAAAGAGTTTAGACACCCGAAAATACTCTTAGCAAGAGAAAAAATGTCTGCCGAAAAAAAAAAAAAACGAGGCTACAGCACTCTAAAGACGCAAAACACCACCGAAAAAGACGTACAAGATCCGAAACCAAGGACGCAACCCGTGCGACCCCCAAAACATTACAAACACAATAAATACACACAACATACAGATAAAAAGCTTACCCACAGCAAGGGGGGCACCCAGGACCTCTGCAACTTGCACCTCGATTTAAGTCCAAATTTCGGAGTTTAGACACCTGAAAATCACCTAAGTGAGAGAAAAAATGGCCACCAAACCAAACGAAAATGAGGCTAAAGGACCCTAAACACGCAAAACACCACCAAACATCTACGGATTTTCCGCAAAAGTCGGACGACATCCGAAAACAAGGACGCTAAATCAGCCACAGCCGCATACCACACATTAGGCACCATTTTAGAACACTAACTTATACTATCTGGATGTACACAGCTACCCTAACGGATTTGCCTCGCGCACGCACACTATTACACTACACACATTCATGACGCTTACACAGCAGCTCCACTGATGCTGTAGCAACATGAAAACAGATTGCCAGCTCTTCAACACAATGCTTCCTGCATATATTACTTCACAATAGGTAAAGTATATTAATTTCTTACTTTATTAATGATTCATTGCCATACCGAAAAAAAACACCAACGCTGCACACAAACAACCAAGAGTCTCGTAATGAGCACCAAAGGCGCTCAGCGCAAGGCTTGCAATGAGCGCTGAAGGATCTTAAAACACAAACAAAATTAACTTTGCATGCAAACAACATTACCTGCCTTACAATCCTATTGCCGTCATTTTTTGATGGGCAAGTCGCTAGTATATATATATATATAAACCAAACTCCCAAGAAACTTGAAGATTGGTGATGACGAGGCCTTACATTTGAAGCTAGTCTTTTATTTTCTGATTCTTTGTGAACTCATTCTAATCTTAAGGAATGAGGCATTTCGCCTGTACATGGCGTCCAGACCAACAAATTCCTGGAGCGATAAGGCGGTGGCCTATTGGCTTAACATCATGACCCCCATGCAAATCATGCCGCCCTTTCGTAGCCCCGGTGGTGGAAGTAGAAGTTCCAGCACCCCAACGTCGGGGGGATTTAAAGCATGTTACGCATCCAATGAAGGGGTCTGCAAGTGGGCCCCCGGCTGCCAATTCCAGACAGAAGGAGGAGGCCAGAGGAAGGGAGCTCTCTCACAAGGGGCAAGACACCAATACGCCAATCTGCTGCCGTGGCTAAAACGTTATGGTAAAGTAGCCGGAAAAGAGGGCATGGCCATCCTCCTGGAAAAGGGTTTGGCATTTGAGGACCCGCCTATGTGGGGCCTGGGTATCTCTCCATTGGGAGTAATACCAAAGAAGGAGAAGGGCAAGTTTTGGCTTATTCAGCATTTGTCATTCCCAAAAGGGGGGTCCGTTAATGACGGCATCCCAAAGGATTTTTCTGCGATTTCCTACGCTTCCTTCGATCGGGCAACCAAAATGATGTGGAAAGCGGGGCCAGGGGCACTCATAGCAAAAGTGGACATAGAATCAACATGTCGGCTGCTGCTGGTGGATCCCGAGAGTCACAGACTGTAGGGTTGCTTTATTGACGGAAGTTACTTTGTCGACCTGTGCCTACCAATGGGGTGCTCCATTTCTTGTGCCTACTTTGAGGCGTTTAGCACGTTTCTGCAGTGGGTGGCGAAAATGGAGACCGGTCTCTGGGGCATTATGAATTATCTGGACGATTTTTTATTTGTCGGTCCGAGCCAGAACGATACGTGTGCTTTCATCCTGGACAGTTTCACCAGGTTGTGTCGGGAGTTTGGGGTACCTTTGGTCCATACTAAGACCGAGGGCCCAACGAACAGGTTGATTTTATAGGGGATACAGATTGTTTCTGTAAGATTGGAATGCAATCTGCCCCAGGAAAAGGTGGCGGATTTACTGGTTGAACTGTCAGCTTTGGAAGGTGCCAGGAGGGTATCGCTAAAACGTCTGCAGTCCATAGTAGGAAAACTGAACTTCACCTGTAAAATCATCCTCATGGGGAGGATATTTTGCAGGAGAATGTCCTTAGCGAGTGCTGTTATAAAAAGGGCGCATCACCTTATTAAAGTAACGAGGGCCATAAGGGAGGACGCAACGGTTTGGAGGGTTTTCTTGGTGGACTTTAACAGCTCCACGCTGATACACGTGGGGAGCATTGCCAGCACGGATCTGGAGTTGTATACAGATGCAGCGGGGTCCCTTGGTTACGGGGGAAAATTTAAGGGCAAGTGGTGTGCCGCCTGTAAATTAATAAAAGCTGTGGCCCGTTTTCTCCCTTTTCAGTGTTGCGCCTTTTATTGCTAGAAACTGTATACATCTTTTTTCCCATATAAGTAAATTGTACACCCTTTGGGTGTAAGGTTTATGTTATCCTTTGTTGTTCTTATGTTAATGCACTTATAATGTCATGTAATTGTTTTGTACCTTGTCTCTCTAAAAAATCAAATATCTGCTACCATTAAAGCAAAGCTCAATATAATAGTTAAGTTGTATTTATTTATTTTCAAGCTTCATAAGAGCATTATAAATTACATTTCCTTGTCCACTGTCCATTTTATCTTTAAAACAATCACTCACGATTAGTGATGTCATGAACATAAAATTTTCGGTTCGCGAACCGAGAACGCGAATTGACGCGAATCCGGCGAACCGCCATAGACTTCAATGGGCAGGCGGATTTTAAAACCCACAGGGACTCTTTCTGGCCACAATAGTGATGGAAAAGTTGTTTTAAGAGGACTAACACCTGGACTGTGGCATGCCGGAGGGGGATCCATGTCAAAACTCCCACAGAAAATTTCATAGTTGATGCAGAGTCTGGTTTTAATCCATAAAGGGCATAAATTACCTAACATTCCTAAATTGTTTGGAATAACGTGCTTTGTATCGATCAGGTAGTGTAAGGGTTAGGCCCGCTTCACAGTGACAGACCAAACTCCCCGTTAAACGCACAACAAACAACCGCAAACAGTCCATTTGCACAACCGCAAACTCCCTATTTGCACAAGGTTAGATACCAAGCTAGCCATGTCCCGTTCCTTGCCCTTACTGATGTCATTTAAGGTCTTTTCCTCCACCCAGCCACGTACAACACCAAGGGTCCCCGAAAGGTGACAACAAGCCCCCTGGGACGCCTGCTGTGTTTGGTCTTCCACCTCCTCAAAGCCACCTTCCTCCTCTGACTCCTCTTCTTCAGACTCCTTTCACTGCATTGCCTCTCTCTGAATTATTATAAGGTAAGGTGTGTTAAGTAGTACTACTCTTATCAGTTTAATACCTGTTACGTCACCTATCAGGGGACGTGTATAAGGCCTGGATTTTTGGAACCGGGAGATGGAAAAAGATGCTTGGTTGGTCCTCCCACTTCAATTTTGGGGCACGGCGCGTGCAATCTAAGGTGCCACCAGATAAGAGTAGTACTTACATACACGCCACTCCTATCAGTTTAATACCTGTTACGTCACCTATCAGGGTGCGTGTATAAGGCCTGGATTTTTGGAACCGGGAGATGGAAAAAGATGCTTGGTTGGTCCTCCCACTTCAATTATGGGGCACGGCGCGTACAATCTAAGGTGCCACCAGATAGGAGTGGCGTGTTTGTAAGTACTACTCTTATCAGTTTAATACTTGTTACGTCACCTATCAGGGGGCGTGTATAAGGCCTGGATTTTTAGAACCGGGAGATGGAAAAAGATGCTTGGTTCGTCATATCACTTCAACTTTAGGGCACGGCGCGTGTAATCAAAGGTGCCACCAGATAGGAGTGGCGTGTTTGTAAGTACTACTCTTATCAGTTTAATACTTGTTACGTCACCTATCAGGGGGCGTGTATAAGGCCTGGATTTTTAGAACCGGGAGATGGAAAAAGATGCTTGGTTCGTCATATCACTTCAACTTTAGGGCACGGCGCGTGTAATCAAAGGTGCCACCAGATAGGAGTGGCGTGTTTGTAAGTACTACTCTTATCAGTTTAATACCTGTTACAGCACCTATCAGGGGGCGTGTATAAGGCCTGGATTTTTGGAACCGGGAGATGGAAAATGATGCTGGGTCGGTCCTCCTACTGTCACAGGGCCGGGGGGGGGGGGGGGCACCCCCTGGTTGATCCTGCCTCAAAGACTAAGCCATGCACGTTTAAATACACACAGCCGGTACAGTGAAACTGTGAATTGCTCATTTAATCAGTTATAGACTGGTTCCTTTGATCGCTCCATCTGTTACTTTGATAACTGTCGGAATTAGAGAGCTGATACATGCCGTCGAGCGCTGACTCCCCGGGATGCGTGCACTTATCAAAAATTAGGTATTGTTGCAGCCGCTGCTGTTGCAGCGACCAGAAAATGTACGTTTGTTTCCCTGGCAGAAACTGCCCTAAAACATTGCGTCTTGAACCCTAGTTGGTGGCGGATAAGTCACGCAAGTCATGCGGCATTCAAAGATAAAATACTGCAGGTTGTGGACCATTTTTAGCTCAAGGCAGCTCATCTCATCAGCCCTTTTTTAGTCTAATGTATCGCCGAGTGTCAGTCCGTTCGGGATCCAACCCTCATTCATCTTTATAAAGGTGAGGTAATCCAGACTTTTTTGACCTAGGCGACTTCTCTTTTCAGTGACAATACCTCCTGCTGCACTGAAGGTCCTTTCTGACAGGACACTGGAAGCGGGGCAGGTCAGAAGTTCTATGGCAAATTGGGATAGCTCAGGCCACAGGTCAAGCCTGCACACCCAGTAGTCAAGGGGTTCATCGCTCCTCAGTGTGTCGATATCTGCAGTTAAAGCAAGGTAGTCTGCCACCTGTCAATCGAGTCGTTCTCTGAGGGTGGATCCCGAAGGGCTGTGGCGATGCGTAGGACTGAAAAAGCTCTGCATGTCCTCCATCAACAACACGTCTTTTAAACGTGCTGTCCTTGCTGGCGTGGTCATGGGAGGAGGAGGATTACTTTCACCTCTTCCCCTGTTAGATTCCCGTTGTGCTGTGACATCACCCTTATACGCAGTGTAAAGCATACTTTTTAATTTCATTTGGAACTGCTGCATTCTTTCTCCCTTGCGGTAATTCGGTAACATTTCAGGTACTTTCTGCTTAAACCGGGGGTCTAGTAGCGTGGATACCCAGTACAGGTCGTTCTCCTTCAGCCTTTTTATACGAGGGTCCCGCGACAGCATGAAAGACCCCATTTGCACAAGGTTGGATGCCGAGCTACCCATGTCCCATTCCTTGTCCTCAGTGATCTCACTGAAGGTATGTTCTTCCCCCCAGCACCACAGGTACCAGATAGGTGACAATGAGCACCCTGGGAGGGCTGTTGTGATTGGTCTTCCACCTCCCCCTCAAAGCCACATTCCTCCTCTGACTCCTCTTCCTCACAATCCTCCTCCAGCATTGCCGCAGGTCCAGCAAGCGATGCTGATAAGGCTGTTTCTGGTGGTGATGGTGACCACAACTCTTCCACTTCTTCATCACACTCATCTACGGCCTGATCCAGCACTCTTCGCAGGGCACGCTCCAGGAAGAAAACAAATGGTATGATGTCGCTGATGGTACCTTCTGTGCGACTGACAAGGTTTGTCACCTCCTCAAAAGGACTTATGAGCCTACAGGCATTGTGCATGAGTGTCCAGTAATGTGGCAAAAAAATTCCCAGCTCCGCAGAGGCTGTCCTAGCACCCCGGTCATACAAATACTCGTTAATGGCTTTTTCTTGTTGGAGCAGGCGGTCGAACATTAGGAGTGTTGAATTCCAACGTGTGGGGCTGTCACAAATCAAGCGCCTCACTGGCATGTTGTTTCGCCGCTGGATATCTGAAAAGTGCGCCATGGTCGTGTAGGAACGCCTGAAATGGCCACACACCTTTCTGGCCTGCTTCAGGACGTCCTGTAAGCCTGGGTACTTGTGCACAAAGCGTTGTACGATCAGATTACACACATGTGCCATGCACAACACATGTGTCAACTTGCCCGAATTCAATACCGCCAACAAATTTCTTCCGTTGTCACAAACCACTTTGCCAATCTTCAATCGGTGCGGAGTCAGCCATTGATCCACCTGTGCGTTCAGGGCGGACAGGAGTGACTCTCTGCTTTCAGGCAAGTCAACCCCAAGAAGGCGTGACACTGCCGTATCCGGGATGTGGAATAGTACCTGGGGAGCTGGGGGGGTGCCGTTGATGTGGAGCAAGACACAGCTGCAGAAGAGGACTCCGCTGAGGAGGTTATGGAAGAGGATGGAGTAGGAGGAGTAGAGGAGGTGGCAGCAGGCCTGTGTGCAAGTCATGGCGGTGTCACCAACTCCACGACAGAGCCACGCATTCCATGCTTGGCAAGCGTCAGCAGGTTTACCCAATGCGCAGTGTAGGTGATATACCTGCCCTGACCATGCTTTGCAGACCAGGTATCAGTGGTCAGATGGACCCTTGCCCCAACATTGTGTGCCAGAGATGCCATTACTTCCTTTTGCACAATTGAGTACAGGTTGGGGATTGCCTTTTGTGAAAATAAATTTCGTCCGGGTACCTTCCACTGCGGTGTCCCAATAGCTACAAATTTTTTGAACGCCTCAGACTCCACCAGCTTGTATGGTAAAAGCTGGCTGACTAAGAGTTCAGACAAGCCAGCTGTCAGATGCCGGGCAAGGGGGTGAATTTGTGACATTGGCTTCTTACGCTCAAACATGCCCTTGACAGACACATGACTGTGGGGAGATGAGCAGGAACAGCTAGAGGCGAGAGACGGAGTGGCGGATGGTTGAGAGGGGGCAAGGAGGACAGCAGTGGTTGACGTGGATGAAGATTCTGGACCAGGAGGAGGATAGCGGCTTTGAGTTTGTGTGCTGCTTGTACTCAGGTATTGATCCCATTGGCGTTTGTGATGTGACATCATGTGCCTTCGCAAAGCAGTTGTACCTAGGTGGGTGTTGGACTTCCCACGACTCAGTTTCTTTTGGCACAAGCTGCAAATGGCATCGCTGTTGTCACAGGCAGACACACAAAAAAAGTGCCACACTGCTGAGCGGTGCAGTGACGGCGTTCTGGTGGAGGGCAACAGCATGCGTTGATTGGCGTGCTGTCTGGCTGACCCCGGGTGCCGATGCATGCTGTCTGACTGTGCCACTAGCTCCTTGCGATGACCTCCCTCTGCTTCCAACTCGTCTCCTCCTCCTCTCTGTCTCCCCATCTGAACTTTCCCCCTGTTCTTCTTCTCTTCTAGTGGGCACCCACGTGTCATCCACGGACGCATCATCATCATCATCATCACACCGTACGTACATGTGTGTAATGCTGCCTGACTGAGACATATCCCTGTTATCTACATCCTCTGGCAATAATGGTTGCGCATCACTCATTTATTCAAACTGATGTGTAAATAACTCTTCTGACTGATCAATTGAAGCGGCTGTGGTACAAGTGTTGGTGGTAGCGGCAGGCAGTGGTAACTTGAGAGGTGCCCGAAGCTAAGCTGGAGGAGGATGGTGCGTCAATGTTCCGAGCGGAAGCTGTAGAAGATTGGGTGTCCTGTGTTAGCCAGTCAACTATATCCTCAGAAGTTTTTGAGTTCTGGCTAACTGGCGCTGAACACTGGGCATTATTGTAGGGCCAAAGGGAATCACAGCACCACGACCACGACTGCTACTGCCGATTGGCCTGCCTCTGCCTGTAATTTTTTTTGCGATTACTGGTACTATGTGTGCAAGCTACTGTGACAACAGATATGAGTGGCACTGTGCACTTGCAGAGGTTGGCAGAGTAGACTCTGTAGGCCTGACACACACGCTTGCAGACAAGTAACTGCTATTCAATGTATTACAGTCAAAATTGTATTCTTTGTTTAAATGTGGACTACTGACTGTAACACCAGATATGTGTGGTGGCACTGACTGGGTAAGTGGGCACAGTATATGCTGTGAGCCTAAGACACACACGCTGTCAGGCAGGCAAATTAAATTAGAAAATAGTGTTGCTTTTTTTTTAAATGTAGACTGCTGGTACACCACCAGATTGGATTGGTTGCACTGGGCACAGTATAAGTTGTGAGCCTGAGAGACACACACAGACTAGCGGTCAGGCAAATGAACTTAGATTTAACAAAATAAAATTTTGGGTTTTTTAAATGTACACTGCTGGTACACCACCTGATTGGATTGGTTGCACTGGGCACAGTATCAATTGTAAACCTGAGACACAAACAGAATAGCGGTCAGGCAAATGAACTTAGATTTAACAAAATACAATTTTGTTTTTTTAAAGGTAGACTGCTGGTACACCACCGGATTGGATTGGTTGCACTGGGCACAGTATCAGTTGTGAGCCTGACACACACACTGGCTAGTAGGCAGGCAAATAAACTTAGATTAGACAAAATAAAAGTTTTGGTTTTTAAAAGTAGACTGCTGGTACACCACCAGATTGGATTGATTGCACTGGGCACAATATCAGTTGTGAGCCTGAGAAACACACAGAATAGCAGTCAGGCAAATGAACTTAGATTTAACAAAATACAATTTGGGGTTTTTTAAATGTACACTGCTGGTACACCACCTGATTGGATTGGTTGCACTGGGCACAGTATCAGTTGTGAGCCTGAGATACGCACAGACTAGCGGTCAGGCAAATGAACTTAGATTAGACAAAATAAAAGTCTTGGTTTTTAAAAGTAGACTGCTGGTACACCACCAGATTGGATTGATTGCACTGGGCACAGTATCAGTTGTGAGCCTGAGACACACACAGACTAGCTGTCAGGCAAATGAACTTAGATTTAACAAAATACAATTTGTTTTTTTTTAAATGTACACTTCTGGTACACCACCTGATTGGATTGGTTGCACTGGGCACAGTATCAGTTGTGAGTCTGACACACACACTGGCTAGTAGGCAGGCAAATGAACTTAGATTAGACAAAATAAAAGTTTTGGTTTTTAAATGTACACTGCTGGTACACCACCAGATTGGATTGGTTGCACTGAGCACAGTATCAGTTGTGAGCCTGAGACACGCACAGACTAGCTGTCAGGCAAATGAACTTAGATTTAACAAAATACAATTTTGGGTTTTTTAAAGGTATACTGCTGGTACACCATCTGATTGTATTGGTTGCACTGGGCACAGTATCAGTTGTGAGCCTGACACACACACTGGCTAGTAGGCAGGCAAATGAACTTAGATTAGACAGAAAAAAACAAAAAAACAGACTGATGTTATAGCCCTAAAAAGGGCTTTTTGGGGTGCTGTCCTTGCAGGACTGTATTGGACACTGTGTACAGTAGCCTAGCTATAGTTTTCCCTATTGAATTAGTATCACCTACACTCAGCCTCCTCTCAGTAAGACTGCAAGTTAGTTATGATTCCAAAATGGCTGCCGTCCATAAGGTTGAAGGGTCTGGAAGGCAGGGTATGATGCTGATTGGCTGGAATGTGTCTGCTGACTGTGAGGTGCAGGGTCAAAGTTTGTTTAATGATAAAGTATAGGGGGGGGATCGAACATTGCATATGTTCGCAGTTCACCGCGAACGCGAACATGCTATGTTCGCCGGGAACAGTCCGCCGGCGAACTATTCGCGACATCTCTACTCACGATTATAGATCACGATTAGATCTAGGTAACAACAGAGTATAATATTGACCTATTGACTTTAGGATTAAATGTTTTCAGACACTGTGATGGTCTCTTATGATACTCTTCTCTCACTATTCTGGTGCTCCATATAAAGTATTAGATACATTTTCAGTCACAGGTTAAAAGACTTTTCTCTTCTAGTCATATTTCAGTGTGTTATCGTCTCCATTGTTCAGTGGATTTATACAAGAAAGGACTTGCTAGGTGTATGTTCAATATAGACTCAAAAGTGAGAGAATATTGATTGATCGTGTCAATATTAAACAATTCTTAACCCCTCCTTGCATGCAACTTGTATGCATTTCTACATAGAAAACAAACAAAGAAATTTATATATATATAGATCTATATATTAATAATATATTAAAAATGTAGTTTATATTTCTATTACGTTTCATTTAATTTGAAATGGAAGAAAATGATTAGTGACTTCTGACATATGACATCATGATAGATAAAGCATTTCTTGCGCTCAAAAGGGCACATAGGAATGTGCAATTTAGATTTCAAAATTCAAATGTCATGTAATGAAAAAGCAAAAAAATACACTATTTGGAATAACATAAAATATTCTTTATGCAAGTACTCTGTGTCATGAATATTTTATTGTGTCCCTTGAACACTCCATGGTTGAATACTGCTGCTCAAAAAGTATTAAAAATTAATTTAGAGCACCAATTAGATTTAAAAGAGGATTAATGTAGGGCAATGCTCTAAATCAACTGTGCATGCATAACCCTGAGACTAATTTATTAAAGTAAATTTAAATCAACATTACACTTAAAAATGCATTTATTCTGTGTTGAAAATAGGTTGCAAATATACTACAGATCTCCACAATACTAGCGTTTCTTCTCTATCCACATTTTAAATATCCCCAAAAACACTGATATCATTATGACAGATTTGGACATAATGTTTTAATCTGGTTTAAAAAGCCAACACCCGTTTATATTCACATTTAAAAGCCAAGTATCTGTTTAATAAAAGATAGACATTGAAGTGCATTGTATCGTCAACCGATTAATCAAGTCATTATTATTATTATTTATTTATAACGCGCCAACATATTCCGTAGCGCTGTACATAAGATAAGTTCAAGCTAAAAATACATACAAATTAAAACATAGCAAGGCAAGGAGGGCCCTGTCTTTGAGCTTCAAATCCGTAGTGTCCATAGTGCTTTACCTAAAGCACCTTGTGGGATTGAAACTCGCAGACTTACAACCTAAAAGTATTGTGTGAGGAAAAGGAGGGAGAGGTGAGAGTGTGATAGGGTGGAAAGTGATACGCTTCTTTAAAGAGATGTGTTTTTAGAGAGGTTTTGAATGTTTTGAGGCAGGAGGATAATCTGGTGGATCGAGGCAAGGAGTTCCAGAGAATAGGGGCAGCACGAGAAAAGTCCTGAAGGCGAGAGTGAGAGGAGGTGACAAGAGTTGTGGAAAGAAGAAGGTCACTAGCAGAACGAAGGGGGTGGGTGGGGGAGTATTTGGAGATGAGACCAGAAATGTATGGGGAAGCGCTATTGTTGAGGGCTTTGAAAGTTAGGGTCATGATTTTAAATGTGATTCTGGAGGCTATAGAGGCTATGGGAAGCCAGTGGAGAGATTGACAGAGGGGTGATGCCGACACTGAACGTTGTGTACGGAAGATGAGTCTAGCAGAGGCATTCATAATGGATTGAAGTGGAGATAGTCGGGTGGTGGGTAGGCCAGCAAGAAGCAAGTTGCAGTAGTCCAATCGAGAGATGATGAGTGGCAAACTCTGAAGACAGGGCGGGTTCCAGTAGAACCCCAAGACAACGGGCTTGGGAGGTGGGTGTGATGATGTTGTTGTTGACGGTGAGAGACATGTGAGGAATTGACACTGTGGGAGAGGGAGTTAAGATTAGGAGTTCAGTTTTAGACATGTTGAGTTTGAGATGGTGGGTGGAAATCCAAGAGGATATACTAGAGAAGCAGTTGGAGACATGTTAGAAGAGATCTGGTGCTGAGAGGTAGATTTGGGTGTCATCTGCATAGAGATGATATTGCAGCCCAAAAGAGTTTATAAGTTTATAAGTGAGGAAGTGTAGATGGAGAAGAGGAGCGGGCCTAGGATTGATCCTTTGGGTACGCTAACAGACAGGTGGTAAGGAGAAGAAGAGGTGTCAGAGAAGGAGATACTGAATGAACAATTTTGTAGGTATGATGAGAACCACGAGAGGGCAGTGTCACGAATACTGAGGGAGAAGAGTATATGGCGTAGAAGTGGATGGTCAACTGTGTCAAAGGCAGCAGAGAGATCTAGAAGAAGGAGAATAGAAAAGTGACCTTTTGACTTGGCCGTAAGCAGGTCATTGGTGACTTTAGTGAGAGCTGTCTCAGTGGAGTGTTGGGGCCAAAAGCCGGATTGGAAGGTGTCAAGAAGGGAGTAAGAGGAAATAAAACTGGTAAGGCGGGTATAGATGAGCCGCTCCAGCAGTTTGGAAGCCAGGGGAAGTAGAGAGATAGGGCGGTAGTTAGATGCAATGTCAGAGTCAGATGAGTGCTTTTTGAGGATGGGTGTAATTATGGTGCGTTTTAGACAAGATGGAAACCTGCCGGTAGTTAGGGAGCACTTCTGGATGTATCGTGTTTGAGTTGAGTGCCAAGGTTGCGGAAGAGAGCAAGGGCGTCTTCGTGTGGTTATGGGGGCGAGGGTATCAAGGGTGGAAGAGAGAGTAGAGTTGTAGAGTGAGATGGCAGTGTCAGGGCAGTTGAGGTTGGTGATAGGGCTGAGAAGGGGTTGGATATTAGTGGAGAGCTGAGCAGGGTCAAGTGCTAGCAGGTTTCTGTGGGTGATGGTGGTAGGGGTTGAAGAAGGGTGGTGGGAGGAAGAAGAGGTGAGGTTAAAGGTAAGTAAGTGATGGTCAGATAGAGGGAGTGGGTCGATGACTGGTTTGGAGGTTGTGCTGAGATTGGTGAAGATAAGGTCTAGAGAGTGTCCAGCATGATGAGTAGGAGAATCTGTTAGTTGTGGGAGGCCAAGGGAAGAGGTGAGTGCAAGCAGTTTGGCTGCTGCTGGGGAGGTGGGAGTGTCAATGGGAATGTTAAAATCTCCAAGTACCAGTGAAGGAACGTTGGAGGAGAGAAGGTGAGGGAGCTAGGCAGAAAATAAATTGAGAGGGAGTGCCTGGGGGGGCGATAGATCACGACAACACGCACGTGAGAAGAGGCGGATTGTATGAACGTCAAAGGATGAGAATTGGAGGGATGGGACAGGGGGTAAGAGGTGAAAAGTACAGGGACTAGAAAGCAATACACCCCCACCACCACCTTGTTTGTTCCCAGGTCTAGGTGTGTGGCTGAGGTGAAAGCCACCATGAGAGAGTGCTGCAGGGGAGGTGGTGTCTGAGGATGAGAGCCAGGTTTCCGTGAGATCCAGTAGATTGAGGGAGTGGTAGATGAATAAGTCGTGAGTGAAAGTGAGTTTATTGCAGAAATATTGTGCGTTCCAGAGGGCGCAGGAGAAAGCTAGAGTAGAAGGTTTGTGACATGTGATGAATATCAGATTCTGGGTGTTACGGGTGTTTGCTGGCCTTGAACCAGAGCGTGACTGACAGCAAGTGGAGATGAGAGAGGGGCCTGGGTTCGGGGATATATCTCCTGCAGCCAGGAGAAGGAGGAGTGAAAAGGAGAGAAGATGGCACTGGGACTTACAGTGCTGTTTCTGCTTGTGAGCGTTAGGGAGGGGGTGAGATTGTGACTGGAGGAGGGAGAGGAGCTCATGGGAGCAGAGAAGAGGAGAGCAAGGAAGGTGAGATGGTAATATTGTTGGGGACATGATATGGAGATGCTGCAAAGGAAAGTCTGAGAGAGAGTCAGTAGGTTATAAGAAAGAGGAAAGAGTGAGAAAGCATTGTGACAGTGTGTAAGCTCAGGAGAAGGATAGGATGATTGTTTGATTGTGGGGGTAAGAATTAATGTCCTAAGATAAAAAGATGTAGTGATATAGATTCAGGAGCAGGGAAAAGAGTGTGATAAGGTTAATCAGAATGACGGTGGTGGGTGAGTATCTAAGAGACTTTTTTAACTAGTTTTTAGCAGGTGATGTTAACTGAACAGGTGCAAGTCATGTGGGTCATAAAACTTATATTATAACTTTTACCGAGAGAGATGATTGATACTTTACAGGGCCAACACCAGCCCTCAAATGCAACTGCCTAGTTTGGATTTTAGTATTCACAACTTTTAATTCACTCACATTATCTTTAAATCCTGTCTGTTGATTGCACTAGAGAACTTGAAATCTGGATGTTTCCTAGTTATCCAGGATCTATCCTGTTATAGTTACGGCACAGTTCCGCTGCTACAGTGCAGAGACCAACCGTTAAATAGCGCAGATAATATTTGGCAGCGCTGCTGATATGTTAAAGAAGTTCTAACCCTTAAACTAACCCTAACCCTCACTCTAACCCTCACCCTAACCCTAACCCTAACAGTTTACCTAAGCCTTGACTCTATGATATGGCACTGGAATAGCATCAGCTCCATCTAGCGGTTGTTCACCGCACAAAAGTGGCGGACTGGTGCCGTAACCATAACAGGATAGGACCTTTATCCATTTACTTTCAGTTTTTAAATGTTTTTAAACATCCATTTTTATGCTATTCATTTTTCAAGTTAAAGATACACTGAAGTCACCATCCTTTTGAGTAGAAATGCATGTATTTATTTCTTCAATTATGCTTTTTTTATAGAGATACATGTTTAACCCTCCCAGCACTCCAACCAAGTCTTGAATTGTTAATAGGGCTGTTATAGCAATTAGGCTCCTCAGAAGTTATGGCAGTCTTTGGATCTCATTTGAATCCCCAGTGATGTCATAACTGGAAACCTGGGCAAGCTGTGAGTAGCACCCACACGCTCCAAGTATTCTCCCTGGAAAACACCTCCGGCTGTCTAGCCAGGCACAAATAGATCAGTAGGATAGTTGTTTGCTGTGCAGCTGACAGTGAGTCACGTGCTCCCTACACAGTCACACAGAAACATGTACAGGGAGAACATTTGAGATAACGTATTGGATTTATGCTTGCATAGTCTCTATAGCGCCTGTGCCCTCGTTCCCTTGAGCAGAACAAGCATTGTGAATGACCTCCTCTGGAAATAAAAAGTTTTATAGAGGCAAGATAGATTACTACTTATTTAAACTAACAGGTACACATATAAAAACATAATTACATGGGCATTATACTTTGACCTTAGGACAATAATGAGTTTCACTAGTTTACTATCTAAATCATTGGTGGGCATGGTTAGTCCCCAAGTGACGAAAACAGACCAGAATTGTAGAACTTCTCTGCCTCACCAATGCAGAGCAGGTAAATATTGACATGATGACACTCCATGACCACTTGTTGCCCTACCTGAACTAAAAAGTATTTTACTAGCACTCTGCCTTCAGTCTTTTCTAATCCCATTTCTATTATGAACTCGTTTGACCATTTAATTGAGGATTAAGTCTCTAATCTTCTATTAATTTCTCTTCCTACAAATTGTCCATATGTTCGTATTATTATTATTATCGTTTATTTATATTGCACCGACATATTCCATAGCGCTGTACATAAGTTAAGTTCAGACAAAGATAAATACAAATTAACATATAGCAAAGAAAGGAGAGCCCTGTCTTTGAGCTCGGAATACAGTGTCCATGGTGCATTCCCAAAGTACATTGCAGGATTGAAACTTGCAGACTTACAACCTAAAGGTATTATGAGTGGTTAAGGAGGAAAAGAGGGGTGATGAGCGTGTTAGGGTGGAAGGTGATACGATTCTTTAAAGAGATGCGTTTTAAGTGAGGTTTTAAATGTTTTGAGGCAAGGGGAGAATCAGGAGGAGCGAGGCAAGGAGTTCCAGAGAATAGGGGCAGCACGAGAAAAGTCCTGAAGGCGAGAGTGAGAGGACAAGAGTTGTAGAATGAAGAAGGTCATTAGCAGAACGAAGAGGGCGGGGGGGAGTATTTGAAGATGAGAGCAGATATGTACGGGGGAGCGCTATTGTTGAGGGCTTTGTAAGGTAGGGTCACGATTTTTAATTTCATTCTAGAGGCTATGGGAAGCCAGTGAAATGATAGACAGAGAGGTGTGGAACGTTGTGTATGGAAGATGAGTCTAGCAGAGGCATTCATAATGGATTGAAGTGGAGATAGTAGGGTGGTGGGTAGGCCAACAACAACAAGCGAGTTGCAGTAGTCTAGTCGAGAGATGATGAGAGTGTATTAGGATTTTAGTTGTGTCTTATGTAAGATAGTGGCGAATTCTGGAGATATTTTTCTAGATGGAGAAGACGAGATTGAGTTAATGATTGTATGTGAGGGATGAAAGACAGAGCGGGGTCCAGTAGAACTCCAAGACAACGGGCTTGGGAGGTTGGGGTGATGATGTAGTTGTTGACAGTGAGAGAGATGTGAGGAATTAACGCTGTGGGAGAGGGAGGGAATATTAGGAGTTCAGTCTTAGACATTTTGAGATGGTGGGTGGACATCCAAGAGGAAATACTAGAGAGGCAGTTGGAGATGTGTGTTCATATTCATCACAGGTAATCCCTTCCCTCTTTATCACACTTATTCCAGCTCCCACACATCTATTCAACCTTTCCCTTAACAGTGACAAGTTTCCAGCACGCTTAAAATACACCTTTATCACACACACACTCATTTGATCTGCCCTCTTCAGCTAACTATCACCCTATCTCTCTGCTTCCCCAGTTTTTTAAACTGCTGGAGCATGTTGTTTACTATTGCCTTACCCAATTTATTTCCTCCAACTCCCTCCTGGAACCCTTACAATCTGACTGGCTTCCAACACTCTACTGAAACAGCTCTCACAAAAGTTACTAATGACTTGCTCACTGCCAAGTCAAAGGGTCATTTCTCCGTTCTAATTCTTCTGGATCTCTCTGCTGCCTTTCACACAGTTGACCACACTTTTCTCATACATATTCTCCACACTCTTGGCATCCGTGACACTGCTCTCTCATGGTTCACATCTTATCTAGAAAATTGAACATTTAGTGTCTCCTTCTCTGGCTCTTCTTCTTTTCCTTGACCTCTGACTGTTAGTGTATGCCAAGGTTCAGACCTAGGCCACATTCTTTTTCCATCTATACATCCTCCCTTGGTACCCTAATACAATCTTTTGGATTTCAGCATCATTTATATGCAGATGACACTCAAATATTCCTCTCTGCACCAGAACTATCCCTCTCTCTTATAGCTAATGTTGCCAACTGCCTCTTTAGCATGTCCTCCTGGATGTCCTGCCTTCAACTCAAACTCAACATGCCAAAGACAACAAAGACTGAGCTCCTTATCTTCCCACCCTCTTCCACAGCTTCCACTCCTCACATATCTCTCACTGTCGACAATGCCATCATCACTCCTACCTCCCAGGCCTGTTGTCTTGGAGTTCTACTGAATCCTGCCTTTCTTTCATTTCGTACATACAATCTATCACAAAATCTTTTCATTTCCAACTATAAATCATCTCCAAAATACATCACAATCTTACACAAGAGACAGCTAAAATTCTAATTCACTCTTTCATCATACCTCGCCTCGACTACTGAAACTCTCTTCTTGCTGGCCTCCCCATCACACGTCTATCCCCACTCCAATCTATATTTAACGCATCCGCTAGACTCATCTACCCCACTCAATGTCTGCAGCACCTCTCTGCCAGTCACTACACTGGCTTAAAGAAGCTTATCACCTTCAGTCATTATATCCACAATGCATCTTTCACCCTCCTGTATCACACCAAACTCTTATTAATAATAATACTAATAATAATAATAATAATAGTTCTGCAAAATGATAAATGATTGTATTGATACTGGCTGTTGTCTGGTTAGTTAGCATGAGAAAACCACATCAGCTATACAATCAAAATATTTCAAATTTGAGTGAAATTGTCTGTCTGACAAGAAAAGAGTTGCTTGTGTATAAGCAAGGCATTCACATTTAGAAAATAAGAACATTTCTCTAACATTTTATGTATGGTATTAATCTTTGTAAACTGTAAACTCAATATTGAATTTGGGTTTTCAAAATAATTAAAAAGAATGCCTAGGCCACCATGATACACTTGGACGAACACTAGATCAGCATACCATGAAGCTTTCCAATCCTAAAAGGGTGTTTGGGCCTTACACACACAAGAGAAAAGTGGCCGCAAGTGGTGGTCACAAGCTACTTTGCAATTCAATTGCCTTAAGTTTGTAGGGCTCCTATCAGGTTACGTTCTACTAGCTACGATTCCTTGCAATTTCGTCAATCGCAGCTTACTTCCCTCAAACGCTTTGATCTTTTGCGGCCGCGAGAATTGCGGGCACAAAATATTGCTATTCACTATTCAATTGCTCCAATTACCCTGCCGTCAAGCCCATAAATGGCTAAACGCGCACCATAACTTACTTGTATCAAGGAGGTGTCGCAAAGGGCTTGCTTACAAATCGTAGCACTTATTAAGCAAATAAAAAAGCCATCCAGCACTGTAAATGATAGGTAACACAATGGTTGACATTAGAAAGCACAAAACATTCTCAAGCTCAACATTCTCAAGCTCGCACATCGCCAAAACCAAATACTTTATTTCATGTTTATTTTCCGTCAGAAGTCCAACGGGCTTCAACCTCCAAGACTGTATGAATTTGGAATCCAACCTCCATTTATTTTCTAAGTCCTACGAGCAGGATTGAATTTATATTTGCATTTACAGTTCTCTGAGATTGCAGACTTGAAACACGAGTTATGGCCTTGCGGCCGTAATCCTGTTCCAGCACGCAATTGCTTACTGCCGTTAGCATGGTTTGCGATTGGCGGGAAGTGGGACTGATTTGCGATGACGGCCAATTGAATAGCAGCGTAAGCATAGAGCTACGCGAGGACGTAAGTCGATCGCAGGAATTGCAGATTTACAATTGAGTTACGGCCCCTAATTAAATGAGGCCCAACCGGTATTAATAGGGAATTTTATGCATTAGAGAGTGCTGTTTAACCCTGTTTTATAAAATATGTGGTTACACTTACATCCTGATTCTTGTATTTGCAGTTCATGCTATGTGAAAGTCCAAAAGAATTCTGAAGAGAGATAGTTGAAATTGTATTTATATTAATTTGAGTGTTTCTTTTTTAATATTAATTTCCTATATTTGCATCTTTCAAATATTTATCTGCGTTTTGCATGATTTAGAGTAGTAACTGTAGTATAAATCTAGAAGGAAGCTCCAGTTCAGATTCACTATAACTAGGAATATTTCTAGACAACCTGGCACCCTGTGTTCTCCCATTTGACGTTGAAACTTTATTAATATTTGCAAGTAAAGATTTACTTTTCCTGCATAGCAAATTGCCTACTTATTCTAAGTCACATACAAATGTCCCCTCTACTAATTTAATGCCTGAATTTCCTTAAGAATGCATGGTATAGTCAATATTTGCAAACAAATATTTTGTTTACTTTAGCAATTTGCCTACCTTTTTCTAAGTCATAAATATATACACACAAATAGTGGAGTTGCCGATATGAACACACACTTACAATCATATATATAATCACTTATGTATATGTTAGTCATCAGTTTGTCAAGGACTTACACTAATAATACCACATAATACTACCTGCACTGTTATAAACTGTGTTAGTTTATGAGATGAATAACAGATACATAAAAATACATAAAATAAGGACAAAATTGCCTTATAGGCAACAAGCAATTATTAACTGTATTTTAGTCCATATGTGCTCAAATCAAAAGTCATATCATAGTTCTAATTAAGAAATAGTGTACATTTTACACTATTTCTCAATCACACATGTCATATTTAGTAAAAAAAAAAAGAACTTTATGGTAACTAAATATGATGCACAAATGCTATGTTACCAATGGATATATGGACTGTTATTTCCCTGTGAGCAGGGTGGTTGTAATTGGGGTACCCCCTGTTTGTATGGGCTAGGGTTTTCCTGCTGGCACATGTAGGTTTATAGTAATTTTTGTTGAATTGATGGCATGGGTAATTAGAACTATGTGATATGGTTAACTAAGAATGTACTGTCAGTGGCCCTATTGTGTTTGGTATCCAGGGGTTCGGTTCCCCCCCAAGGAATTCAATAAAGCATATGGCCCACATCCTTGGGGAACAGGGTCTGATTTCTGGGATACCAGGGTACACGGCTCAGAAAAGATTTAGAGATCTAAAGAACAGCGGCAAGACTTATGGCGGCCCAGGAAATTCAGTTAAGTGTGGGAAAAAGGAGATCTAATTGGCCGTTATTGTTCCCTTGTGACATAGTTATTAAGAGTTTGTCACCTAGGCTTGCAATCTCTGACTGCAGCTGTGCTTTCATCTCAGTGAGAGACCATGAAAAAGAGTCACATACACCACTAAATGAGCTATCTCATTCCTTGATTAGCCAGCTGCCCCCCCCCCCCTGACAAACAGAACAAAAGGAACAATTTCTTAATTACCATCTCAGGCTCCAAGGTACCTGGGGGGTCATTAGGGTGATTGTCATACCCAGTTGCGGCTGGTGACTATCCAAGTTGGAGGTGCGGCAGTGCAAGAGCTGGACCCGCCCCCTTCATAGACTCCACCCATTTGTATGGACTCCAACCATGATGTGATTTTTAACTTTGTATGCCTCACCCAATGACCTTACACTGGCTCCGCCTATTGAAATAGACTCCACCCACTGTTTTTTTTTTCTGTTGATACATTCAAGATTCTTAGGACTCAATAACATTAAAATCTGTCTTCTGTTTCAACAACACAATGACACTTACCAATAGTTGGTTCTCCTTCTCAGGGTCTCTTGAAGTGTAGTTATTGAACGACAAGCAGAGTGCTTGGACCTGGGTGTGATCTAAAACAAGCAAACAAATCAGAGCGTGCAAGGCATCATCCCTTCCACCACCACTGTCCCCTTTATCTCCTAGATAGGTACCTAATATCCATTACTATACCATGCTGGTCTATATAGGACCCCAGGGTACCTAAAAAAACTTAAAATACCATGCGGGTCTCTATAGGCCCAAACAGTACCTAAAAACCCACATTATACAATGCTGGTCTATATAAACCCAAACCAAACCTAAAAACCCACATTAAATCATGCACGTCTATATAGGACCAAACAGTACCTCAAAACCCACATTGTACCATGGACGTCTATATAGGACCAAACAGTAACTAAAAACCCAAATTATACCATGCATGTCTATACAGGCCCAAACAGTACCTAAAAAAAAAAACATTATACCATGTAGGTCTGTATAGGCCCAAATCATAACTAAAAACCCACAATATACCATGCAGGACCATATAGGCCCCAACCGGACCTTTAAAACCTTAAAATACCAAGTGGGACTATATATGCCTAAAACCGGACCTTACAAACCCACATTACACCAAGCGGGACCATAGATGCCCCAACCGGACCTTAGAAACCCATATTACACCAAGCGAGACCAAATAAGCCCCAACCGGACCTTAAAAACCCACATTACACCAAGCGGGACCATATAGGCCACAACTGGACCTTAAAAACAAACATTACATTCGGTGCTCATCACGGACCTTGCAATGAGTGCATTCAGCGCTCATTGCGAGCCTCTACCCCCTCCTCTCCCTCCCCTATGTCTTTAGAAAAAACATTTATTGTATGGTGAGGAACAAGAGCAAGGAGAAGCCTCCACCATACAGAAACAGATAATACATACACACACATATATATATATATATATATATACTAGCGACTTGCCCTTCAAAAAATGACGGTCAATAAAAGAAAGTGTTAAAATGCTGTTTGTCCCACAATGTGAGTGTACTGTGTGCCTCAAGTAACTAAATTCCTCAAAATGCAGAAATCTACATTACATAAAATAAGAAAAACTATAATCACAAAGTCACAAAAAATAAAAAAAGGAAAATTACAGAAAATAAAAAAATACATTACAACCCCCCCACTACAATTTTTTTTTAAAAATTACACACCTGAAAATGAAATACATATAATACATAAATATCATACAATAAAATACAATTAAATACAATACAATACCATTAAATAAAATACAATACAATTAAATCAAATACAATACACCCCTATGTAATATACATGCCACTATCTAATATACATGCCACTATCTAATATACATGCCACTATATAATGTAATATACATCCCACTATGTAATATACAATACTATCTAATAATACATCCCCCTATCTATCTAATATACAATACATGCTATCTATATATATATAGCTACCCTAATTGTAAGCTACAATCAAATAATTAAGGCCACTTACCTTTGAGATGTTTCTTCAGATCAGCAACCTACGGTAAAAAAGATTCAAAAAATTAATACAACACGTTTACATGAAATACCTAAACATTCTAAACATTCGAAATATTGTAAATATTATTCTCACCTTTCCAGCATGTCCCGTTCCAGCATGTCACGTCCTCCATGATCATTGCGTCTTGTCCGGCGATACTCCTGTAAAAAAAAACATTACATTAGTAAACATAAACCAAATTTAAATAAACACAATCTACATTATACTTGCCTTTCCGCGATGTCTCTGGCCTCCTCGCATGAAAAAAAAAAAAAAAAAGCGACACACATCCGCCCTGGCGGATGTTTACGACGCTAATGACCTTCCTATGGAGTGTTCCAGAATAAAATTGGCAATGGCGGCTTCTGATTGGCTGAAAAGGCTGTCTATCAAATTCAGCCAATGAGAAGACCCCATTTGTGAACCAATGAAAAAAGTATATACCCCATAATACAACGGTGATTGGATAACACACCTATCCATCTTTATTTGAACCAATCCTAAGGCTTTATTGCCATCAGCCAATCACAATGGAATATACCCCCACGTACTGATTGGTGAAGACATCTGCGCCTTCCCATTGGCTGTAATATTGATTGATATTAGCAATAGCCAATGAGAATGCGCAAACCCTTCACCAATCAGCACGTGAGGGTGTATTCCATTGTGATTGGCTATTGTCAGTGCAACCAATAAGAATGCGCAGAGGCTCCAACCAATCACCCTTTGGGGGTGTATTCCATTGTGATTGGCTGAAGGCATCTGCGCCTTGTGATTGGTTTAAATAAAGATTGACAGGTGCATTATCCAGTCAGAGTGGTATTTTAAGGTGTATCCGTTTGTGATTGGTTCACACATTGTCATCTCCTGAATGGGTGAATTTGATAGACATCGTTTTCAACCAATCAGAAGGCGCCATTGCTTGTTTTCTTCCGGAAAAGTCTCTTGGAGCCTCATTAGCGTCGGGGATGTCCGGGAGTGCGGATGTAAGTATATATATTTTTTTTTTACAGGGCGTGGCAGAAGAGGATCCGGAGGAGGCCGGAGACATCGCGGGGAGGTAAGTAGAATGTAGATTATGTTTATTTTATTTTGATGTCTGTCTATTAATGTTGTGTTTTTTTTAACAGGTGCCGCGCCGGAGAAGGATTTAAAGAATGCCGGACGGGACATGCCGGAAAGGTGAGTAGACTATTTAGAATGTATAGAATGTATAGAATGTTTATTTTAGAGCTGTAAACGTGTTGCACTATTTTATTTTTATTTTTTTCCGTAGGTGGCTGATCCCAATGGACATCTGCAAAGGTAAGTGGTCTTAATTATTTTATTTTAGCTTAGACTTAGATTAGTTAATATATAGATAGAATTTATTGTATGTTAGCTAGGGGTATGCGTTTTATATAGATAGCATAGGATGTATTGTATATTCAATTGTGTTATTTATTTAGATAGATTGTGTGATGTATATTAGATAGGGGTGTATTGTATTGTAATTGTATGTAATTGTATTGTATTGTATGTATTTGTATTGTATGTATTTGTATTATATGTATTTGTATTATATGTTTTTCCTTTTCAGGTGTTGTAATGTTTTTTTTTTTTTTTTGTAATGTTCCTTTTTTTATTTTTTGTGACTTAGTTTTTTTTATTTTGTGTAATATAGTTTATTTTTTTGTGAGTTAGTTTTTTTTTTCATGTAATGTCGATTTTTTTTTGTGTGACTTTAGGCTTTTTTATTTTCTGTAATTAGAGTGGTGGGGGTTAATAGGGGGTAGGTAGTGTAGATGTTAATAAGTTAGTGTAGAGGGTGTTTAGTTGATCTTTAATGTTTTATTGGGGGTGGTATAGTGCAGTATAGTGTTTATACTTAGTGTCATGATGGTCCTTGAGGACCATCATGGCACTTATGTGGTTAATGTAGTGTTGTAACAGGCCCATAATGGTGTTAATATACCCTTATGGGACTGATGGGGTTAAATAGAGGCTTATGGGGGTCTGTATTGACCCCCATGAGTGACAGGGTTAATGAAGGGCTTATGGGGGTCTGTATTGACCCCCATGAGTGACAGGTTTAATGAAGGGCTTATGGGGGTCTCTATTGACCCCCATGAGTGACAGGGTTAATTAGGGTTTTATGGGCGTCTGTATTGACCCCCATGATTGACAGGGTGACAGTGTATATTTTTTTTTCTTTTACAACGGGTCCTTTAAGGACCTTTACGGTCCTTTAAGGACCTGTAACACGGGAATTTTGAATTTTGATTGCAGCAAGGGTCCCTGATCGCGTGCAATCGGGACCCCCACTGCGATGGTTAATGTGGGGTTAATGCAGGGCTCAGAGCTTATCTCGGATCCCCTGCGGTTAATCCTGGTTTCCAAGCTTATCTCGGATCTCTTCTTGGGTAAGTTGTAGGTGGCTGGGCAGTCCTGGGTCTTTGAGCCTCGTTTTCATTTTTTTCGGTGGCCATTTTTTCTCTCGCTTAGGGGATTTTCGTGTGTCTGAACTCGGGAATTTGGACTTGGAGGTGTAACTTCAATTTCAGAGGTCCTGGGTGCCCCCCCCCCCCTTGCTATGTGTAAGCTTTTTATGTCGTTTTTGTGAGTATTTGGTGTGTTTTGACTGTTTTTAGGTGCGCGCAGTTCTTCCATTTTTCGTGCGTGTGGGTGTTTGTTACGTTAAGGTTGGTTCCTAGGTGGGTTTAACGGCTCGCCAGCAATGAGCGCCTGCGGCGCTCATTGCCTCATTCCCTAAGTGCTTTGCGAGGAACCTCATTTACGTTGGGAGCTTCCACCTCCGCAAATGCGGCCCCTCGCTTTGCGAGGACCCGCATTTGCGGGGAACTGCGTCCCTCGCTGCGCGAGCCCTCAAGGGTTAGCAACAACTCGCATGCTCACAACTATATATGTGATATATATATACTAGCGAATTGCCCGTCAAAAAATGAGTGAGCTAATGTTTGGTGTATATAATGTGGCTGATGTAGAGTCCTTCGTTTTCTATGTTGACTTTTTTGGAATATCCATAGCTGTTTGGTGGTGTTTTGCATGTTTATGGTGGTGTTTTGATTGTTTAGGGACCTTTAGCCTCGTTTTCGTTTTGTTTGGCGGCCATTTTTTCTCTCGCTTAGGCGATTTTCGGGTCTCTAAACTCCAAAATTTGTGCTTAAATGGAGGTGTAACTTCACTTGCAGAGGTCCTGGGTCCCCCCCCCCCCCCACCTTGCTGTTTGTTGTTTGTATTTATTGTGTTTGTAATGTTTTGGGGTTGCGCGGGTTGCGTCCTTGTTTTTTAATCTCGTAGGTGTTTTTCAGCAAATACATTGGTGTTTGGTGGTGTTTTGCGTCTTTAGACTACTATATCCCTGTTTTTTTTGCATTTTTTCTCTCGCTTAGAGAATTTTTTTGTGTCTAAACTCTTTTAATTTGATTTAAATTGAGGTGTAACTTTAGTTTTCGAGGTCCTGGATGCCCCCTCTTCCTGTAAGTAAGCTTTTTATGTATTTGTTGTGTGTATTTGTTCTATTTTTCATGTTTTCATGTGCGCGTGTTGCGGACGATTTTTGCGAGGTCGTAATGGGTCGTAATGGGTCGTAACGTCTCGTATTTTCCTTGCATAACAATGTAAATTTTCCGAGGGTCACAGTTGCTGGCAACAACAGCTCGTATGCTCACAACTATATATGTGATACACCGGTTCAATACCGGTCCTGTTCTGTTCCTGCTTAAAGGGATTGTAACAAGAACCGTCACGTACCACTGTATGATGAAAAAACATATATTGAAAATCTAAATCTAAATTAATATTATTTCTGTTTACAAAACTTTGATGAGTGTTGTGTGTGAGAGGGGCATTTACATCTCTTCAGGTGCGGCATTGACAATTTACCTTGAAGAAGAAGGTAGGTGTAAATACTAAACATTATACTCCAGTGACATAACAAATCCCTCTCCTATTTGCCTCCCCCACCACTCAATAGATAAACATAGAAAAATTAAACCTTCTATTTGCAAGCATAATTTTCTAAAATTATGATTTTCTCTAAAAATGATTTAATGCTCATGTCTTAAACAGCTACTAATGTTGTTAGTTTGCTGCATCCTTAATGAACATTTGCAGTTTTTTCCTAATCTGCCTATGTATAGCTTTGTTATAGATAATACTTGTTATAATTTATATTATGGTAGGGGACACATAATGACCCAAATGTTTTTGCATTTACATGAGAAATATTTCGCTAAGAGAGCCGTGGAGGAGCTTATAACCAATTTCCAAAATAATGTCTCCATTGATATTTACATCATATATGATAAAAGGCAAAGTTAACCGTATATTTTATTATCAGACGTATATATCCGGATAATAACAATAAATCTATGATACTTACCTAAAAAGAATCAAAATGTGAGATTCACCTTTGTACTTTGTAATATTGCTGTTAAATATAAAATAGTTTGGTTGAGCTGATGAGCTGTGCTATAGACATATGACTAGTACTTGTCTGCTAATGAAATCTACAGATTTATGTATGCTCTGTGCACTTCCTGATAGTTTCAGTGAGGTTTAGACAGGTATAATAATTCTGCAAGTATGCATGAAAAAAAGAACGGTGCTCCATGTTCCTTTAAGTATCTATATTTATTGCCAAAGGTATTTCTTTCATTTGTATTATCTATTTTGAATTTTGTGGTAGCATTTGTTTAAGTGACATTTTTCGTAAGGGGACTCTCTCATCCCAAAAATCATGCTATTTTTAGGTTATTCTCAAAGAGTATCCAAAACTGAATATGTATTGTAATAACCATTTTTCGAATGTGAACCATTCCTAAGATATTCACAGCCTTATTAAATTGTGATTCGGCCAATTGAATTGGGCTCTATATAAGCACAGACCATTTTTTTTACAGAAGTTTTTAGTTAGTGAATATCTTGCTTTTGGATAGAAGTTCACTAATTAAAAACTTCTGTAAAAAGATATGCTATTTGCTTATATAGAGCCCTTTTCAATTGTCCAAATCGCAATTTAATAAGGCTGTCAGTATTTTTTGTGCTGTGTTTTTTTCTTTAAAGGAGCAACTCCCAAATTTTAAGAAGCTGTTTGATTTGCTAATTACTACTACAGCCTGTTTGTTTATATTGGGTTGCCAAAACAATGACCCCATGTTATCTTGGAATTAGTTTCTCTTCCCCACACTTATCCAAGTACAAATTAGCATATTGAGCAGCACAGTAGCACAAATGAGCTTGAAAATCAAAGCTACGTATCTCTAGAATGATATACTGTAAAGGAAAACAGTCTAGTACTACGTATACAGTTTATATTGCTCTTACATTGAAACCAATTTCCTATTGGAGTGACAGGGTCCCTTTAACTGTTATTCAATATAAAATCAAATTTAAGTCATGTCTAAATATTCCTTTAAAACAATAAAAATCCCACCTAAAATATCTAATATAATGTTGGCAGACCAACTGCATATAAATCTATATCAGGTGTTATGTATAATAAAAAAATGAACACCCAAAACCTCCAGATTTGTCTCTTAAGTTAATAGCCGTTTTGTTTATTGTTTTTGTAAGCAAAGCACCTAAAATAAATGTGTTTACTACATGGAAAAGAACATTGGCATAGGCATAGATATAAAATATAGTACAAAGAGATTATTCATTTGGCATGGGTTGATTACTGAATTGAGGCCCCAAACAATAAGGGGCCACTGTAGTGCTTTAATAGTTTCTACAACTCCACTTATATATTTGCATGGCTCAGGATTAAGGAGGGGAGAAAGACACACTACAGCCAGAGCTCAAGTACTTTTATTCAGTATTGCAGACGATAATAAAGGTTACATTATCTGACCAATAGGGAGAGATAACATATTACATACCTTCCTACCTAAGAGAACTTTTACTTTCTTCCTCACCCTTGCTATCCCCTATCTGTTCCTCCCCAAGTCTCTGCCTCTTCCATCTCCTTTAGATTTTAAGCAACGAGTTTCCAATCTTGTAGGTGCTTTGGAAAACAGCACTTCCTGCAAAGATTCTAAGCTCAAAACAGGGCCATCCATTTTCTGCAGTTTGTTAACATTGTATTCCTCCTTGTCCTTATCCCGTGTACAGCGCTACGGAATATGTTGGTGTGATTCAAATAAAGGTTAATAATAATAATAATAATGTGAAAATATTAACCAGTATAAATCACTATTGGAGGACAACAATCATTTGGGAAAACATTCACATATTTCGGAACTACGTTAAAAGCTAGAAAGATTCTCAGCTATGTAAGCCATGAGTATAGAAGCACTTTTAAAGAAAATCTTTTTTTTGAAGTTTGTTTGTATAAATTTCATTCTTTCAATACAGCTCCCATTTCTATGCTATCCATACAATATTTATGGACGGGGGTTTTCGGTAAGGCTGGTGCTCATGGAGAGGAAAACAAGTGATGTTTTGAAATGTTATGTTCTGAAGCAGGAAGTTAGTGATTGATTGCACCTGCTGTTACAGACAGATTTTGTGTCCATGAATTAGGAGTTGAACGTCATGAATGTCACCAGCATGTCATTCAATAAAGCCGAAACTTGGGAAGTCTTTTTGGAATCTGCATTATAGTAGTATGCGGAATTCAGGCAATTGTGGTTGCAGGCAAATTAGCTATTCAATTAGCGTCTTTTTGCGGGCTTGGAACAGCTTCCGAGGCTCGCAGTCACGTGAAACTGCTCACGGCGTAAGTCCTGCGTGCCTCAACTTCTGCGCTCATTGCAGCCTAAGTCCCGCATGATCGACAGTTTGCAAAGTGTGACCAACATCGTAAGCGTTCAGGAAACTGACAACTATATATGCTATATACATGTTATACATATTTCTTTAATGGAATAGATATAAATATAAATGTGTGGAATTAAATTTATGAACAACACTTTCCTTCATCGATTTATACTTGGAATGTTTACCTGATATATGAAATACCTGACTGAATCTTCATTTGTATAATTTTAAAGTCACAAGGTTCAACATATGTAGTCTCAATTAGTGATGTTGCGAACATCAAATTTTGGGTTTGCAAACAGCGAACGCGAACTTTATCAAATGTTCGCGAACGGGCGAACATCGGCGAACCGCCATAGACTTCAATGGGCAGGCGAATTTCAAAACCCACAGGGACTCTTTCTGGCCACAATAGTGATGGGAAAGTTGTTTCAAGGGGACTAACACCTGGACTGTGGCATGCCGGAGGGGGATCCATGGCAAAACTCCCACGGAAAATTACATAGTTGATGAAGTTGATGGTTTTAAGCCATAAAGGGCATAAATCACCTAACATTCCTAAATTGTTTGGAATAACATGCTTTAAAACATCAGGGAATATTATACACAGGTCAGAGTCTGGGGGCTTCCACTGCACAGCATGGAATATTATACACAGGTCAGAGTCTGGGGGCTTCCACTGCCCAGCATGGAATATTATACGCAGGTCAGAGTCTGGGGGCTTCCACTGCCCAGCATGGAATATTATACGCAGGTCAGAGTCTGGGGCTTCCACTGCCCAGAATGGAATATTATACGCAGGTCAGAGTCTGGGGGCTTCCACTGCCCAGCATGGAATATTATACGCAGGTCAGAGTCTGGGGGCTTCCACTGCCCAGCATGGAATATTATACGCAGGTCAGAGTCTGGGGGCTTCCACTGCCCAGCATGGAATATTATACGCAGGTCAGAGTCTGGGGGCTTCCACTGACCAGCATGGAATATTATACACAGGTCAGAGTCTGGGGGCTTCCACTGCCCAGCATGGAATATTATACACAGGTCAGAGTCTGGGGGATTCCACTGCACAGCATGGAATATTATACACACGTCAGAGTCTGAGGGCTTCCACTGCACAGCATGGAAAATTATACACAGGTCAGAGTCTGGGGGCTTCCACTGCACAGCATGGAAGATTATACGCGTTGCCTCTGTCTGCGTTATTATAAGGTGTGTACTGTTAAGTAGTACTATTCCTATCGGTTTAATCCCTGTTACGTCCACTATCAGGGGACTTGTATATGGCATGGATTTTTGGAAGCGGGAGATGGAAAAAGATGCTTGGTCGGTCCTCCCACTTCAAATTTGGGGCACTGCACGTGCAATCTAAGGTGCCACCAGATATGAGTGTCACTGTGCACTGGCAAAAGTTGGCAGAGTAGGCGCTGTAAGCCTCACACACACGCCTGTAGGCAGGCAACTGATATTCAATCGATTACAGTCAAAAAAGTTTTGTTTTATGTCACTGTACACTACGGTTGCACCAGATATGACGTATCACTGTGCACTGGCAAAAGTTGGCAGAGTAGATGCAATAGGCTTCACACACACACGCCTGTAGGCAGGCAATTGCTATTCAATCTATTACAGTCAAAAAAGTGTTGTTTTATGTCACTGTACACTACGGTTGCACCAGATATGACGTATCACTGTGCACTGGCAAAAGTTGGCAGAGAAGATGCAATAGGCTTCACACACACGCCTGTAGGCAGGCAATTGCTATTCAATCTATTACAGTCAAAAAGGTGTTGTTTTATGTCACTGTACACTACGGTTGCACCAGATATTACGTATCACTGTGCACTGGCAAAAGTTGGCAGAGTAGATGCAATAGGCTTCACACACACGCCTGTAGGCAGGCAACTGATATTCAATCTATTACAGTCAAAAAAGTGTTGTTTTATTTCACTGAGCACAATATAAGCTGTTAGGTGTTAGCCTGTCACACACACACATTGGCAGGCAGGCATATGCAATTAGATTACACAGAAAAAAATTATAAAATAGAATAAATTATGTTCTAGCCCTAAAAAGGGCTTTTTGGGTTGCTGTCCTTCAGATGGAAGGCTCTGGAAGGGAGTGTATGCTGCTGATTGGCTGGAATGTGTCTGCTGACTGTGAGGTGCAGGGTCAAAGTTTCCTCAATAATAAAGAATAGGGGGCGAACCCAAAAGCGCATGTGTTCGCCGTGCGCTGCGAACGCGAACATGCAAAAATCGCCGCGAATAGTCCGCCGGCGAACTGTTCGGGACATCACTAGTCTCAATTTATAATAGAGATTTTGTGTAATCATAAACTATATTTGAAGAACTTAATATCAATAACAGTGTATAATTTCTCTTGGAGTGCAAATTGGTTTGTTCATATAGTAGCACTAATGAACAGATATTTGCATAAATAATTATAGATGCTACAAACTGCCTAAGAGGTTGCATTCCATATTCTGAGGATAATAATATGCATTGAAGACTATTCTAATGTAGTACTAAGGATATTAATTTATATACCAATATAATTTATGAGGACACTAGAAGCTGATTTTGATAATTACGGGTCTATCTCCCAGTACTTGTTTTTTGTTTTTTCTTTTAATGGTCAGATTTTAATACTGTACATTTGATAATAAAGGTTGAAACAGAGCAGCCTCTTGTGGTTTGTTTTAGGACTGAAAATTGCAAATGTGACAAAGATTTCAAATCCTACAGGAAACAAACATCCAAATAAATACATAAAATCTGAAATTTGTTACATGTTGTTATTTCTTGAGAATTTCCTATTTTCCTTACAAGATCATTCCCTTTTTTTTTTATGTGAAAATTATATACTGTGAATAGTTAAATAAAACATCATAATACATCTAAATACATGTGAATACAGTATATAATATTGGAAAAAAATATAGATAGTATAGAAGATATAACAAAAAAAGAGTGATCATTGCAGCCTGTAATTTGTATATTTCAATAGCGAATAGTAATAAAAACCACAGGTGTTTGTATAAAATATATAGTTTCATAAATATTTTAACTATATAGTTCTGCTAATAATTATAACTCAGTTTTAATAGAAATGTCATAAGCAATTCTTTATTGCAGGGATTCATTCAAAATTTGAAAGCCTACTACATGCAACACCATTGTCCTAGATAAATCATCAGTCTTATAATTAAATTAGATTTGTTCTTATATAAAAAAAAAACACTGACTTGGATATTTCTTACAAAACACATTGAGCCTCATTCAATTGAGGCTTCCTAAGATACTGGCTTAGGAAATGGAGCCTGTAAGTTATTTTGCTATTCAATTGGCATCTTTTTTCGGGCTCTGATTGAGTTACGGGCTCCAGCCTCCTATTCATTGCGATTCATTGAGATGGTTAGCATCGCAAGTTAATGCCCCTCCAAGCCTTTGATCTTTCACTGCCGCAAGAGTTCTGATGGCTAAAATCGCAAATTGCTATTCAATTGCTCTGATTCCCCCTCGCTAACCATCCCCCCAAGGCCGCAAATGGCAAAAGTCGCTCCACAAGTTAGGGGTTCCAATGAGGACTCACAAATGGCTTAAAGACAAGTCCCGAACACTTTAAATGCAAAAATAAAATCAATACTGTACTTTTATTAAAAGGGAAAGTGATGTTAGGTCAACATTCTAACATTTTAACAATCTGCCTAAAAGAAGAGTTTCAGCCGGTAACTCTGCTGCTCTGCCTGGAAATTCCTGTGTTCCTGTGATTGTCCTGAGGGTCCAATAATGGTCTGGTTCTGTCTCTGCTACCAGGGATAATAACAAGAACCCTCACGTATCGCTGGGTGGGTCAAAACTAGTTCTAAACTAGCCCAATTGAAGCAGTGGTCGTGACATTATCTAGCTCTGTCACAGTCTCTCTAAATATAGAAGTGATGTAAAAGTTAAAAGAGACACTGAAGTCACCATATGCACCATCAGATAGAGGGAAAGCTGTTAATTTAGTTTACGGATCAAGAATTGGCGACAATACTGTCAGCTGCACAGATCATAAGGTTCAAGCTGTAAATGTCACACTGATTCTATTTCACAAATGATAAAATGTGTATTATTAACCTTATTATCTTCTATAGGTATAAATTAAATAATTTATATGTCCACCATGTAGAAATAGTGTCCTTTAGCGCACATAGTTATTACAAAAAAACATCTAGGAGACATCACTAATTAATTAAAAAAATTATCTTTATTACATACCCTTACAATAAATTGCACATTCCCCTACATAGTAGTAGATAGGCTAATTATTAAAATCACTTAAAATCTATATCATAATTTCACATTTTAGACATGATTTCAGTGTGCTAATTATCAATTATTTTGATTAAAAATGTTTTATTCAAATTGTTTCCAAAGATATGTTTAAATGCTTATTGAATCTTTGGATATATCTCTATATCAGAGCTTTAGCCACCTTAACAATGGAACTGGTATTTTAAAAAGTTTTAGTTTAATCTAGATTACTGTAATGTTCAATACACTATTCTCCTGTCCATATAAATCCCCACTCATAATAAAATGGATACATGTATCTGAAAAACTACTGTATGATCCAGGCTCTTATGGTCTTGAATACACTATCAGTATCAGGAATTTATGCCCTTTACTAAGGTCTATGAGCCACATTCAATTGGTCGATTTTGAGATCCGGGAGCCCGTAAGTGTGGTTGCAGGCAAATTTGCTATTCAATTAGCGTCTTTTTGCGGGCTTGGAACAGCTTCCGAGTTACAGGCTTGAAAAAATGGCATCCGTCAAACTCGTAACTTACACCCTTCAGAAGCCTTTGATCTTTCACTTTTGCAGGGCTAAAATCACAAATCGCTATTCAATTGCTCAATTTCTTCCTATTAATATATTTTAAAAATATTTTAGGGTTAGTCTTACTCTACTTTGCAACTAACTTTCTGTTTTAGCCAGTCAAATAGCCCTTTTGCAAGCCTTGTTGATTTCCTTGTACTCCCGTAAAGCAGTCTCTGTTTGTATAATTTGTATAATCTTTGTCTTTAAATCATTGTTAAGCCACGTTGGATGTAATTTACTTCTTTAACTTTTATTCCTACATGGTATATGCCGATGTGTATGTATATTTAGTAAGGATTTAAATGGTGTCCATTTATGTTCAGTATTTTTACCTGCCAGTTCTTGGTCTCAGTCTATACGTTGTATTGCTGCCCTTAGACTGATAAAATCTGCACTCTTTAAAATTGAGAGTTTTTGTTGGCCCCTTACAGTTTTTTTAATTCAAACTCAAATGAGACTGTGTTGTGATCACTGTTTCCCAAAGGTTGCCCAATTTCAACATTTGATACCATATCAATAATATTTGTGAGGACAAAATCAATGATAGTAGGCTCTTGTATAACCTGGGCCAAATAATGATCCCTGAGTGTACTCAAGAACCTGCTCCCTTTACCCGTACTGCTGGTTTCACTCATCCAGTTTATTTCAGGATAGTTAAAATCTCCCATTATTAGAACTTGCCCATGTTTAGCTGCATTTCCAATCTGTAACAATAATTGTATTTCCTCACTTTCAATTATATTTGGGGGTTTAAAGCATACTCCTACCAATATTTTGGAATACGCTGCTCCGCTATTTAACTCTACCCACAAACATTCAATACTATTACTAGTTCCAGCATAAATATCTTCTTTGACTATAGGCTTAAATTCAGGCTTAACATATAGACAAGTCCCTCCTCCCCTTTTACCATTGCCCCTATCTTTCCTAAATAGGTTATAACCATCCAGATTAACAATCCAGTCATGAGAGTCATCCCACCATGTTTCAGTAATGCCCATTAAATCCAATTTTTTCATTAACTGCTAATAATTTTACTCTCCCATTTTTCCTGGCAAGCTTCTGGCATTAGCGAGCATACACCTTATGTTATGAGTCTGCAGTTCTAAAGTGCCTGCCACTATACTTAACTTACTTAGCAGTACCTACCTATTGACTATACTAACCCTCCCCATGTCCTCCCACATGACTATTGAATTTATTTCTTACCCCCTCTGCACTTACTACCCCATTACTTCTATCTAGTCCCTCCTCCCGACCTATTAGTTTAAAAACTCCACCCGCCGACTACCATTCTTTCCCCTAGCATAGCAGCTCCCAATTTTTGTTAAGGTGCAATCTATCCCTACTAGAAATTGTACCCAAGTGAGAAGTCTGCCCAGTGCTCTAAAAACCCAAACCTCTCCTTAGTACACCACTTTTTTAGACACACATTAACCTCACTAAGTTTCAACTGTCTCCCTGGGCTAGCACTTGGCACTGGTCGTGTCTCAGGAAATACTACTTTGGAAGTCCTTGCCTTTCTTAGTTCTCTAAAATCATTCTTTAGGACACCCCATCTTCCACTAATTTTGTTATTGGTACTAATATGTATCAAGACTGCCAGTTCCTTTCCAGCCCCTCCCCATAATTTATCTTCCCGATCCACAACATGCCGAACGCGAGCACCCGGGTGACAGCAAACTGTTCGCTTGCTGAGATCTGGGTGATAAATCACCCTTCCTACATTCCTAATAGAGTTCACTACCACTGCTCCTCTACCTATTCTGCTTTCCTGCACCTCCAGTAGAACTGTTATCGTGGCTGTTAAAGGGAACAGCTCTGGCATTGCCATTCTTGAATGGACATCCTCAACAGTTTCACTCAATCTGGCAAATCTGTTGGTGCATACCAACTTAGTACTGGCACGCTTCCTCCTGATCACCCTGCTTCCCCTTGTAACTGTAACCCTGCTACCTCCCTGGACATACTCACTAGCTGCATATCCACCCTCCATGCTAGGCCCATCTAAACTGTGCTCAGTGAGCAGGAGCTCACTTACCAGTTGAGCAATATCACTAAGTGCTGCAATTCTCCTCCCCAGCTCTCCAATTTGAGCTACCAGAGAGGCAACATGCTCACACCTGCCACAGAGGTTTTCATCTCAGAGAATGGTGGTATTAGACAGAGCTGCAAACTACTCCATCTCCAGACATTGCCATATAATTGCAATAAGGGAGGGAAATTCAGAATGTATTAGTTTTTTTTAGCTAGAGGGACTTAAGTTTTCAGAGTCACCAAAGTAATTTGAAAAGCAAAATCAATTCTCTCTTTGATAAAGATTGGAGTGGCCTTGACAGGAAAAACAATTAAGTCCATAAATTATGATTGGTTAGACTTTTAACCAATCAGTTATGAGACGGGTGTAAATAAAATACTTGATTCTGAAATATGATTGAACAATATGGAACCTTGTTTGTTGGTAGGAAGGGTGTCATTTGGCTCCATTGACCTCCTCATGGTAAAGGTATAAACTTATGTGCCATGGGGGTACCTAAAGACCCCCCATGGTATCGTTTAGAATAACACAAGGGACAGTAAAGATGCCTATGCTATGGGGGTTAATGTTAGGTGCCATGTGGGTCCATTTAGGACCTCTGTGTTATAGGATTTAACATTAAAATGTGATATGGATTTATTGAAAACCCCTGTAATATGAGGTTAACATTAGGTGCCATGGGGATTTGTTGAGGGGTTAATTTTAGGTGCAATGGTTTTCCATAGGAACATTCATGGTAATGGGTTAATATTTGGTGCCATGGGGTCCTATAAGGACCCCCATGGTTATAATTTAGTTGGGGGATCATCTGGCTAATTGTAGATAGTGGGTATAAATGGGTAAACTCAGGGGATCCAAAGGCTCATAGAAGGTAGTGGAAAGGAAGAGGGGATCCTGCAAATCCCCTGGTTCATGGGGTATCATAATTAATCCTTTAATTGTGTCGAAGTTGAGCATTCCGAGTAAACGTCAGCAAGATTAAATATTGTTATTGGAGGCATGGGATAGGGATTTGTAAAAAAAAGTTATAGGACAGGCACTCAGAGCCAACAATATTCTTATGCATATTCTTATGGAATGAAGGGCTATGTCAAGAATACTTACATACAAAAATGTCTCTGCATGAAGATATTTCTCTGTATATGGACATATTACTATGGAGCTGAACTGGTTTTGTGGGTAGCCTGCCCCACCCTTACACTGTGTTGTTCAATGCATAGTCTTGTTGACCAAGGCAGAAATACATCAGTGGTTTAAATCAACATTGATGTAAAATGTAATTACTTTAATTCTACAAAACAATGGGAGATCTCACTATAAGAAAATAACCACTTTGCAGGAACGTCACACATTAAAGTGTTATAAAGTCATTTTTTCAGTGACAACAAAAACTCCCATGGCTTTATAACTCATTAGAAAATCAAATTAGAACAACCTGTGAATTGGATATATATTCCATTTATGGATTTATAATAACAAAATAATAAAACAGTCTACAGTTTAAAATGACAATGCATGTATACATAATTTGTTTTTATGGATCTTGGGTGGGTTTTTTTTTTAAAAACATTTGAGTGTACATACAGGGAGTGCAGAATTATTAGGCAAAATGTATTTTTGAGGATTATTTTTATTATTGAACAACAACCATGTTCTCAATGAACCCAAAAAACTCATTAATATCAAAGCTGAATATTTTTGGAAGTAGTTTTTAGTTTGTTTTTAGTTTTAGCTATTTTAGGGGGATATCTGTGTGTGCAGGTGACTATTACTGTGCATAATTATTAGGCAACTTAACAAAAAACAAATATATACCCATTTCAATTATTTATTTTTACTAGTGAAACCAATATAACATCTCAACATTCACAAATATACATTTCTGACATTCAAAAACAAAACAAAAACAAATCAGTGACCAATATAGCCACCTTTCTTTGCAAGGACACTCAAAAGCCTGCCATCCATGGATTCTGTCAGTGTTTTGATCTGTTCACCATCAACATTGCGTGCAGCAGCAACCACAGCCTCCCAGACACTGTTCAGAGAGGTGTACTGTTTTCCCTCCTTGTAAATCTCACATTTGATGATGGACCACAGGTTCTCAATGGGGTTCAGATCAGGTGAACAAGGAGGCCATGTCATTAGATTGTCTTCTTTTATACCCTTTCTTGGCAGCCACGCTGTGGAGTACTTGGACGCGTGTGATGGAGCATTGTCCTGCATGAAAATCATGTTTTTCTTGAAGGATGCAGACTTCTTCCTGTACCACTGCTTGAAGAAGGTGTCTTCCAGGAACTGGCAGTAGGACTGGGAGTTGAGCTTGACTCCATCCTCAACCCGAAAAGGCCCCACAAGCTCATTTTTGATAATACCAGCCCAAACCAGTACTCCACCTCCACCTTGCTGGCGTCTGAGTCGGACTGGAGCTCTCTGCCCTTTACCAATCCAGCCACTGGCCCATCCATCTGGCCCATCAAGACTCACTCTCATTTCATCAGTCCATAAAACTCAGAAAAATCAGTCTTGAGATATTTCTTGGCCCAGTCTTGACGTTTCAGCTTGTGTGTCTTGTTCAGTGGTGGTCGTCTTTCAGCCTTTCTTACCTTGGCCATGTCTCTGAGTATTGCACACCTTGTGCTTTTGGGCACTCCAGTAATTTTGCAGCTCTGAAATATGGCCAAACTGGTGGCAAGTGGCATCGTGGCAGCTGCACGCTTGACTTTTCTCAGTTCATGGGCAGTTATTTTGCGCCTTGGTTTTTCCACGCGCTTCTTGCGACCCTGTTGACTATTTTGAATGAAACGCTTGATTGTTCGATGATCACGCTTCAGAAGCTTTGCAATTTTAAGAGTGCTGCATCCCTCTGCAAGATATCTCACTATTTTTGACTTTTCTGAGCCTGACAATTCCTTCCTTTGACCCATTTTGCCAAAGGAAAGGAAGTTGCCTAATAATTATGCACACCTGATATAGGGTGTTGATGTCATTAGACCACACCCCTTCTCATTACAGAGATGCACATCACCTAATATGCTTAATTGGTAGTAGGCTTTCGAGCCTATACAGCTTGGAGTAAGACAACATGCAAAAAGAGGATGATGTGGTCAAAATACTCATTTGCCTAATAATACTGCACTCCTTGTATATTGACATTTTAAAGGATGATGTGCAGTTTGATTTTTCTCAGATTTATTATTTGAAGAAATAATATTGCCATACGTGGTGATATTTTCAGCAAACATAGAGGGGTCGCTAGCATTTGGCATTATGTTGTTGTATGTTATTTTCCCAAACAAAGCTCAATGGCAAAAGAATGTCTACTTTCTACTGCATGTGATTTTATTTTGAATGTTTCTTTTGAGTCTTTCATACTACTTAATTTAAACTTCTATAAATGTTATTAAATAAATTATATTCTTCTCAATGTAATTTTCATATAAAATTGACACTTTACCTTTGTGAGACTCCCCCTTTCTTTCTGTTCTCTCTCATGTAGGTTGTCATGCTTCACAGTTATAGACCATGCCCATAGAGGAAAGGTTTTAAACCACCAGTGCCTCATACTTTGACATGCAGTGTGAGTGTGCCAGTGTGTGGGAGTAACCATAGGTCACAGCTATGAAACATGGCACTTCACACAAGAGAGAAAAGGAAGAAAAGGGGAGGTTCCAGAAGGTTAGAATCTGCTACTCAGAGAGCGTCTAAAAAGTAAGTAAAATGTAAATGTAATATGACATTTACATTGAGGAAAATAGAATTCATCAGCATATAGGCGCAAGTTAATGATTTCAACAAACACAAGTGGATCTATATTGTTGTCTTGACTAATATTTTGACACAACCAAGATCACAGTCATAGCTTTTTTGTGAGTTAAACCACTACCAGACATTTCTAGTATTCATGTACATAGTACTGCCACTAACAAATATCAGGTATTTACTCTATTCTCCTAGTATAAGTACATTAGCTGGGTTCAATATCTAAGACTTAAAGTTGAATCTTCTAAGACTTGAACAACCACTGTACAAAAACAAATATTTAAAAACTTTAATTCTTACTAAGGGCATAATTAAGCAGCCATATAGCTAGTTTTGAATTAGAAAATAGACACTCTGTAGGTCCCTGGTGGAATCCATACTAAGGTAGAAGCTGTGTGTTTCGGAGTTTACATTTCTTGAGAGATCTGGTTGCATTTCATGATTGAGCTTCTGAGTCATTGAGGGGAAAGGGGTGTGGTGTCAATTTGAATCTTATTCAGTTATCATAAGGTTATCCTTCGCTTCCCTTTCCCTAGCCCTCTCTTTACTAATCAACAAAACAGTACCCACCATGAGGAAGTGATGTAACAAAACAAAATAGATTCCTATACTCTTAAACACACTAATATGGCTAGTTTGGTAAATACTTACAGCCTTATTAAATTGCGATTTGGCCAATTGAATAGGGCTCTATATAAGACCAGCGCATATTTTTTTTTACAGAGGTTTTTAGTTAGTGAACTTCTATCCAAAAGCAAGGTCTTCACTAACTAAAAACTTCTGTAAAAAATATGTTATGTGCTTATAAAGAGCCCTACTCAATTGGCCGAATCACAATTTAATAAGGCTGTTAATAATCAGTTGTGTCTTTTTTTATTGAACTGCTGTGTCCTTAAAAGTTGAAACCCTACATTTAGTACACACTGTCCATTTAAAATACCATTGTGGTCACATGTTTCCTATGTGGCCTAGTAACAAAATAAACTTCATAATGGTCAAAATGTTTTTTAGAATGCAAAAAGAAAGAAAAAACCCAGAGGGTTTAATCTATTTTATGCAATTATTCATTACTACAGGGATCTAATCTAATTTATTTTATCAGCTGACCCTGCCTGTTCCTTTCTCAGGAAAGTGTATCCTTGAAAACTAATGAACATTCCATTAGATGTAATCAATGAAGCATTTCCATTGTTCAGATAGAAGCATCATTTATATTTAAAGTAAGTCCTACCACAAGAAGTATAACAGCATAAAACAAAATGGTAGACCCCAAAGCAGCAGAACTGCATAAAAAATATAATATATTAGAGGCTGAATTATTTTAATTTCCGGTCTAAAAAACATTTTGAAGTGCAGTTTTTCTAAATAGTATACTTTAAAGATATGACCTTGGTGGTGTTTTAATTTCATATTTTAGAAATGTTCATGCTTCTTATATTCAAGATGTGCCTTATATGCAGATAAATGTGATACATCGCACCCTTACATATAAGAGAGACAAATGTTTGTTAGAGTGTGTCTTGTAAATATATTTTTCTTATATAATTTCAGTTATCTGTGTTGAAATTCAGCACACAATATATTTCAAAGTCATCTTTTTCTAGCTCCCATTTATCAGACACAAAGGTTCCACTGTGTTTTTTGGAAAATAACTTTATAAATGAATACTCTGCATGTAGGACTGCATTCACACTGAGAATGAAAGATAAGCAGAATAGTGAACCGTGCCATTTTTCTCACATGCTGTCAAATAGAAATCACCAACAGAGACACAAAATGAATTGCCAGTGTGAATGAACTATTTGATGTCTCTCGATAGCAGTATCCACTGATGCTTAAATATGATATTGAAAGATGTAGCGAAATAACATCAAAACACAGTTTACCAAGTGAATATGTTCTGCTTTAGATAATGTGACTTTTTAAATGATTCCCTAGTATATAAATTGGAGCTCTTATTTATCTCTGACAACCCAATGAACACTGCCTTTTTGGACAGAGACATTACATTTTAGAAGTTACTACTGATGTCAATCATTGCCAAAAACAACATAGTGGGAGGTAAGCCTTCAGGCCTGCATCTAAATATGAGAATTTATATAGTACTTGTTGTTCCAAAACTCTAGTTAAAACATAAGCAAATATTCTCTAAATGAAAAGGCGCTCCAAAGCAGAGCTGTGGGAGATCAAAATAAATAAAAAAGATAGAGAATTTTATTGAGCTTGTTAAATGTATTTGCTGCAAATTACAAGAACTGTCTATTAAATTGTGCTTTGAAAACTCAAGCACTTGGTTTAGACCTTAAAGCCAGACAGATAACATACTGTCAGGAGCTCAGGCTCCCTGATATGCCGTTTGACTTCTTTGGAAAACATGCATAAAATGCTTTGGTTGCACCATATGTACTGAACATCAGTTATTATTATACTAGCTCTGAGGGACATTTTCTTTCATTACCAAATCACATCATGTTTTGCACATAAACTGTTCACAAGTCACAGCAATTTAAACTGATGACTATGTAGGGGATTCTTGGAGGATTCTTTGAGGATGCATTATCTGTTTCCTTAGGCGGTTGGAGTAAGTAATGTGTTGTACCATATTAGCTGTAGAGCAACAGAAAACAATTTGAGAGGAGAGGATACTTTTAATACGATTTAATTTGACAATATCCTGAGACAAAAAGGCTATGGCCTTGTACGATTGCAATGTAATCCTATTCAGCAAATAACATTTATCATAACCACTGTGACAAATAACTTGATACCATTTAATCTGGTGACCCTCCCAGTACTTTGGATCCAACCCATGCCTCTGCTTACTTCTTATTCCAAGCAGTCCCCTTCTCGCCACCGCCCAAAGGAACCCTGCTGGTCACTTCTCCACTGACCTATGCCTCTCACCTGGTACCCCTACTCCCATAGCCAATATCTCCAGGCCCTAGTTTTGCACCTTGCCACATCCTGACACAGCCTACCCCTACTTGCACCCAGAGTGGGAGGTTTGCCTAAGTGTCTCTACAGGTCCTGCAGGATTAAGATAAGAAGACCAAACTTACCTATGTATTGTATTATTTTATTAAATTACTCTAATATAGATACTTTTGTTCTATGGTATAAATGTAATAGCCACCACGAAGAGGATTAGGAACACATATAGACACTTTAATGATACAATTATTGAATTACTCTAATATTGTTACGTAATTTTAGTTTCTGGTGTTCTGTATGAAGTATAAATATAATTAAACGTGCCACCAATAACAAATCCAGGTTCGTAAGTATGAAACGCTAATTGAATATATAGCTCAAAACTCATGTATCAGTTACAGTTATACCCTAATAGGTCTAATGATACTGTTTTGTGAGTAGATACAATATTACTAGATTTGTTACCAGTTACAAGTATGGCAATATAACAATACCCACTATATATGTAGAACCAAAGTAATACCACAGTATATCACTAGAAGGGGCTCTAGGTATATCTAAATATGCAACACCATAAAATAAACCCAAAGAACTCCAATAAGTCCTTATAAGAAAGAGCCTATTGTCCTTTTAGGATCAATTGATAGCTTAAACTTTGCTGGTCAAATATCTTATTTTCTATAAGCCCTTAATGTGGGCAATATGGATTACAGCTACAATAAGCTAAATTCCCAACTAATATTCAGCTGATACAATAAGCTAAATTCCCAACTAATATTCAGCTGATTAAGCACCTTTCTTGCACTTCCATAAGACTGAATTATTCAGTCTGCTGAGACATATAAAGACTCCATATCAACATGACATTTATAAATCAATGGTTATTGTAGCCATTAACGCAGTCATATTCTTCCATGACTGTATTAATATTAAAATACATCCTTAATTAGGGTAAGTTAGGTTACAGCTACAATATACTAAGTTCTCAATTAATGTTAAGCTGTTTAGGTACTTATCTTGCATATGCATAACATTTAATTAAACACCAATTACATAGTTGCATAGTAATTGAGGTTGAAGAAAAGACTTTTAGTCCATCAAGTTCAACCTTTTTAGATCTCTGATCTGCAATATGCAGATTAATTGTTAATTGAACCAGAGGAAGGCAAACAAAAAAAAAAAAGCCAGTGAAACTTTGCCAATTGTCTCAAAAGGGGAAAAAACATATAACATTCCTTCCTGACCCCAGATACTGGCGATCAGAATCATCCCTGGATCAATACTCCCTCTCTAATTATCCAGGATAACCCTGAATGCCCTTTTTATTAAAAAATATATCCAATCCCTTTTTAAAGTTATTTATCAAATCCGCTGTCACCACGTCCCTTGGTAGAGAATTCCACAGTTTAACCACCCTTACTGTGAAGAACCCTTTTCTTTCTTTAAGGTTTAATATTTTTACTTCTAATCTCAAAGGCTGTCTCCTTGTCAGTTGAAAACCTCTTGGCACAAATAGCTCACTTGACAAAGCCTTGTATTGGCCCTGGATATATTTATAAAAGGTAATTATATCCCCTCTTAGATGCCTTTTTTTCTAGAGAGAATAAGTTTAATTTGGTTAGTCTTTCTTCATAATTTAGCCCCTCCATTCCCTTATTCGTTTTGTTGCCCATCTCTGTACTTTTTCCAGCTCTAAAATGTCCTTTTTATGAAGTGGTGCCCAAAATTGTACTTCATATTCCAAATGAGGGCGTACTAGGGATTTGTATAGTGGCAGAATTATATTTGCGTGCCTTGCTTCTATACCCTTCTTAATACATGCTAATATTTTATTTGCCTTTGCAGCTGCTGCTTGGCTTTGAGCACTGTTACCTTAGGGGTTGCAAGCACACAAGCACTCCCAAATCCCTTTCAATATCAGATACCCCTAGATTTGCTCCATTAAGATTATAAATTACATTGCTCTTTTTCCTTACCAGATGCATAACTTTACATTTATTCATATTAAATCTGATCTGCCATTTAGTCGCCCATTTTTCTAATTTATGGAAATCCCTTTGGTGGGAAAGTACATCATTATTTGTTTTAAATACCTTGCACAATTTAGTATCATCAGCAAAACTGGAGACAATACTTTCCAATCCTACTTCTAAGTCATTAATAAATATGTTAAAATGGAGAGGACCTAATACTGAGCCCTGAGGAACCCCACTTACCACATTAGTCCAATCGGAGTATGTTCCATTTACAACAACCCTTCGCTTTCTGTCTTTTAGCCAGCTCTAAATCCATGAGCAGCTATTTAATGCAATTCCTGTATCCCTTAGTTTGCTCAAAAGTCTCCCACGTGGCACTGTATCAAAAACCAAAAGGATCAAGGCAACTCAGTGGATCTAGTCTAAGTTCCTACTAACCTCTTCATAGAAACTAATTAGGTTTGTTTGACATGACCTATCCTTCATAAATCCATGTAGTCTCTTACTTATAATCCTGTTCAAATAGACATGTTCTTGTATACTATCTCTTATTAACCCTTCTAAAAGCTTTCCCACTACAGTAGTGAGGCATACATGCCTATAATTCCACGGATTTGCTGTTGCTCCCTTCTAAAATATAGGTATCACTTCTGCCTTTCTCCAGTCTTTTGGTAGAGACCCTGTGTTGAGTGAATCTTGAAAAATTAAATATAATGATTTGGCTATTACAGAGCCCAGTTCCCTCAGTACCCTTGCATGTATTCCATCAGGACCCGGGGCTTTATTAACATTTATTTTTTCCAACCTCTTTTGGATTTCTTCCTGCGTTAACCAATTATTTGGTGATAGTAGTGTAGGTTTGTTTTGTTGCACCAACCACTGGTACCTCCCTTGTGTATACCGAAGACAAGAACGTATTTAGCTCATTTGCCTTTGACAGTTAGTGACCAGGAAGACGGCTTGTTTCACATTGTAATGTTCCTATAGCTTCCTTCCTCTCCTTCTTCCCATTAATATATTTAAAACATATTTTAGGGTTAGTCTTACTCTCCTTTGCCACTAACTTTTTCCATTTTAGCCAGTCTAATATCCCTTGTTGATTTCCTTGTACTTACGTAAAGCAACCTCTGTCCCCTCTTGTTTGTATAATTTAAATGCTTGTTTTTTACTCCTCATCTTCAACTTTAAGTACCGTATTGGTCCTAATATAAGCCGCACCTTTTTTCCGATTTTTGAGCTTGCAAGTTAAGGGTGCGGCTTATATTCGCGACCGTCAAAAAATCATTGCCAATTTGCGAACGTTGCTTGTAACGCGTGCGACTTCTATTTGCGAATGCAAAATTACTGCTGATTTGTGCGATTGCGAGTTAAGGGTGCCGATTTTCGTGCTTTAGACTGCGGTATTGAATAGCGATTTACGGTTTTAGTGATTCTAACATCCTGTAAAGCCTGTAACCTGCCAAAAATAGCCAGTTACTTGCAATGGCTGATCACTTGGAGAGTCTTTTTCTCTCCAATTTTACGGATGCGGCTTATATTTGAGTACTATCTTTTTTCTATTTTTTCCCCTTGAACTTTACGGGTGCAGCTTATATGCTGGTGCGGCTTATATTCGGACCAATACGGTATTATAATTATGCCACATGGGCTGTGATTTACTCCTTTTACTTTTATTTACACATGGTATATGGAGATAACTATGTATATTTAGTAAGAATTTGAACAATGTCCATTTATGTTCTGTATTTTTACCTGTCAGTTCTCTGTCCCAGTCTATACTTTGTATTGCTGCCCGTTTAAATCTGGCCTTTTAAAATTAAAAGTTTTTGTTAGCCCCTTACAGTTATGTTTTTTTTTATTCAATCTCAAATGAGACTGTGTTGTTTTCACTGTTTCCCAAAGGTTGCCCTATTTCAACATTTGTTACTATATCAATATTATTTGTAATGACTAAATCCAACATAGCCTAATTTCTAGTAGGCTCTTGTATAACCTGAGCCAGATAATGACCCCTGAGTGTACTCAAGAACCTGCTACCCTTAGCTGAACTGCTGGTCTCATTTATCCAGTTTAGTTCAGGGTAATTAAAATCTCCAATTACTAGAAATAGGTTATAACCATCCAGATTAATAGTCCAGTCATAAGAGTCATCCCACCACATTTCAGTAATGCTTATTAAATCCCATTTCTCATTAACTGCTAATATTTCTAACTCTCCCATATTACCTGGCAAGCTTCTGGAATTAGCAAGCATACACCTTATGTTATAAGTCGGTAATTCTGAAGTGCCTGCCACTGTACTTGAGTTACCTAGCAATACCTCCCTATTGACTATACCAACCCTTCCCCCCATTTCCTACCCCTTCACTAGTTAATGCATTCCCTTCTACACTTTCTACTCTTTTCACTTCTATCTAGTCCCTCCCCCACCTACTAGTTTGAAAACTTCCCCAGCCATTCTATCACCCTATCCCCTAGCACAAAAGCTCCCTCATAGCTGCGGTGCAATCCATTCCTGCTATAGAGATTGTACCCAAGTGAGAAGTCAGCCCAGTGTTCTAAAAACTTAAACCCCTCCTTAATGCACCACATCTTTAGCCACGCATTAACCTCCCTAAGCTCCTTCTGTATCCCTGGGCTGGCACGTGGCACAGGTAGTATCTTGAAAAATACTACCTTGGAGGTCCTTGCCTTCAGCTTATTACCTAGTTCTTTAAAATCATTCTTTAGGACTCTCCATCTTCCACTAATTGTGTCATTGGTACCAATATGCACCAAGACCACTGGTTCATTTCTAGCCCCTTCCAATAATTTATCTACCCGATCCACAACATGCCAAACCCAAGCATCCGGGCGACAGCAAGCTGTTTGATTGCTGGGAAATCACCCTATCACCCTATCTACCTTCCTAAAAATTGGGTTCCCTACCACCAAAACCTGTCTCCTGCTCTGCCTAATCTGCCCTCCCTCTCCTCCAGTAGAACTGTTCTCCCGGCTGTTAGAGGCAACAGCTCTATTTGGCATTGCCATTCCTGAATGGACATCCAAAACAGTTTCACTAAATCTGGCAAATCTGTTGGTGCTTGCCAACTCAGTATTGGCCTGCCTCCTGCTCCTGTTCCCCCTGTCTACCCTTCTAACTGTGACCCAGCTACCCTCCTGGACATCCTCACTAGCCCCATCTCCCCCCTTCTTTCTAAGCCCAGCTAAACTGTGCTCAGTGAGCACCAAGTCCCTTTCCAGTGGAGCAATATCACTATGTGCTGTAATTCTCTTTTCCAGTTCTCCAATTTGAGTTTCAAGATAGGCAACATGCTCACACCTCTCACAGAGGTATGGACCCTGGATCATCTGTTCCAACAGTTCATACATGTGACAAGAAGGGCACATCAGTTATTAGATGCTAATTTCTATGCTCCTGTTAAGTTGTTAATGCAACTATAAACTCCATACAATTAAGATGTGAGTCTATGATTCAAATAACAATTAAAGAGATTGTATCCTTCTATCACTATATTTCTCTTTCAACAGATAAATCAAAAAGCTGTTGTGTATATATACTAAGTCTGTTGTACAGATGGGGATAGTTCTTATAGATTAAACTCTATGCTCATTACGACAAATAATAAGCTAGAGTTAATGAGAGCATTAAACCCAAACTGCCACTATGTATCTAGCAAGTCAAGCAGCCACATTAAATTTCCCCAATGTGTAAAAATGTAGCCCGTAATCTAGCCCGCAAGTCTTAGGGCTATGAAATTGGCCTCTTAAAGCTACCCACTACGACTTGTGGGTTAGGTGTGATAAAACTCTACGGGACGTGGAAATTTGAACTGCACACTCGCAAATCCTTTAAGTCAAGCCCATAATTGTTACCTTTCCAATCATGACATTAAATTGCAACAAATTCACTGGCGTTCAAGCCGTAACCCCCAAATAGAGACAAGAAGTCAACGGGTACTAGAGAGGACCCTCTAGAGGGGTAAAATCCAACCCGTAGCACTGTAAATGTTTATATACACATACTACTGTACATATAATAAAAGGGAAAGTCATGTTAGGTATTGAAATTAACAGCACAACATTCTGAAGCTCACAAATCGGCAATATAAAATATGTTTTATTACGCTTAAATTCTGTGTTATATCGATCCCAGCAATCAATGTGTTAATACATATAATGGAACTCGCAAGGAATAGAATATCAGCTTTATCAATATTGGATTATTTCTGGAATGTGGGTCCGATCGTAATTATGAAGCTCATAAGACCTCGAAATCCAACCGCCATTTTCAGTGACGTAATGATGACAATCTCTGTTGCCATTGGCTCCAGCTAAACTGGTAACTATGGGTTTGACTAATTGATCATGTTCATGGCCGCACATTCAACGATCGACAAATGGTTTATGGGTTTGAGTCTCAAGCCCGTAACTCGCGCCCAGCTAGAATTTAATAGCTCTGTAATAGCTCTGTAGATCTTGTTAAGAAAACAAAAGTAAATTTATGCAAAAAAATTGGTTAAGTGTCCAATGGAATTAAATGATAAATAGGCACTTAAATCATTATGACGTCTTATAAAAGATTGTATCATATGCTAACTTCTACCTCTGCAGCGTTAAATGACAGATAATTCCATAGTTAACATCCGAATCGGAACAAATTCTATTAGCTGCTTGCAAATGTCTCAAACTCACAAACATTGGCTGCGGGTGTTTTTTAAAATAAATGTATAGACATATTCTATTGACTCCAGCTTGCAAATCCGACCAAAAAGGCTGTAAACTCTACCTTTTTAAGCCTGATTTCCGGAGGCATGATCATGTTATCTGACAATATCTAAGCCAGACGGTAATTAACTTCTTAGACACTCACAATACTTCTTAGACACAGCCAATAGTAAATGAGACCGTCATCATGACATCAGTAAAACATAGTTGTATACTTGTATACTTAAAAATCACTCAGAGACTACAAATTTATTAGTGTCGAGAAGTAAATTTAGTGATTGGACTCACAATCCAGAAATGTAGAAATCAATAATTTCACAAAAAGGAACTGGCAATGATATGTATGAATCCATCAAGTCCCATGGTTCATTTCACAAAAAGGAACTGGCAAGGAACTGGAGAAGGAACTGGCAACCCACACCAGAATCTTTGCCAAGAAAACCAAATGCATGAGCACAACCAGAAACACAGACAGATGTGCCAGGAATGCTGCATCCATATGGTCATCAAGAGTTGAACATAACTGAAGTACTGAATAACAACAAATAATTAACAATATACGTATTGTGAAATTTGTAGACATGCTTGAGTATTGATATAAAATGTTTGGCATACATTGATTTCATAAGGTTTGCTTCCTAAGAAGGCCAACGATAAATGCAGCTACATTTTATAATCAAATGATATGCAAAGTATCAGTCAGTGAGTTCACAGAAACCTAATTTAAATTTTGTACTGGAATTAGATATATAATGGGAATAACATTGGTAGTTCCAGTGGCGTCATTTCTTATTTACGAGTGGCGGTATATTGTTCTTAGACATTGCAAAAACTGTTCTTATTTAAAATGAATCTGCCTAAATAATTATCTGGAGCTAAATTCTGATCAGTGATCATTAATCCATAACAGTTTCTGACAGTAGAAATTGATCATGATTTTTGTTTAATGGGAAGTAAAGGGCTTTCAGGACTATTTTGGGAGAGAAATACCAGATACTCTGAAGTCTATACTGGACACCATTGATTCTCAGTTGTAGAGAAGGTCATTTTAACTGGCCTGGAATTAGTCTTGTCTTTGGGTAAAAGTTATTATGGAATTATTAGATAAAGTAAAGGTATATGGAAGATTCCTTTTTTTTTAATGTAACACATGCTGCTTATATCAGAAACACAAATTACATTGATTCTTTCTTTACAAGCACAGATTTATTTTATTTTAAAAAATAATTTGGTTTTCACAACCCCAGCGCTACTCACATAGGAACCTAGTACCTACCAATGTAATTACTACATTCAGGTACTTGTGAACCCTAAATTAACTTTCAATTTAACAGCAGTACAATGCACAAACCCACAGCAGCACTGGTAAGTTGCATCACTCAAGGGAAGAAAAAGAGCTGTGTTTTTTGGGGGTTGAAAAGACTGCAAATCCCATTATGCTTTGCCTGCCTCTGATTAGCCAAAAGGAAGTATGAATTTTTTGCTAATATATGCTAGTTTAGCTTGATACTTCTTCTCAAAATGAACTGCTAGGAAGTTTGCAACTCTAGGGTAAGTTTATTACTGTTACAGGATTTTTTTCATGCAAACATTTTTTTCATACACTACTGATTCTCCTCTATCAGATGCATTCATAATCCAGAAAACTTCTATATACCATTTATTACGTTGGATTTTGACCATATCTTGTAATTAGAAACTGAAAATTCCCCAGGCCTAAGAAAATAGTAACACACTAAATATATTCCAGCTTTTAGAACTATGTTGATTCTCATAGAGAATATATCACCTGCGATGGGGAGCATTGATTTGTTCATTGTTGTTTGGCCTCTTAGTAGATCTTTTAGTAATAATTAGATTGACTATTTTGTCATAAACAATAGTCTGGGAATCTACTAGTGAAGGTATGTTAAATGCCAGCAAGATCTGTATTAATAGTTATTGGTGACAGAGAGAGTTTATGTATGGGAGAAAGCAACAAAAGATAATATACAATAACTCAATGTTGTATTATATTTCTGGATGAAATGCAAATAAAGAGCTCTGGCTTGATTGTAGATTTTCTTGGTATCTCAGCTTTACTTTTTTTTGAGTTTATGAGAAATTAATGTTAGCTTGAGGTCTTGGTAGTTTAGATGAGAATGGTTGAGCTTGATGGGATGATGGAGTTCCTGAAATGCCAATATAAACATGATATTTGGATTTATCAAGGGTACTTAAAGTTTTATCTTTGAGAAGAGAGTGCTTGTGGAGTGACAATTAAGCAATATTACTTAGTAATTTTGTGATTGAAGTAGAATTTTATCTAATTTTAGTTATTATTTGAATCGTTGCATCACTAATCGAAAATACTTTAACTTACTGTTTGTACCAAAGATTTACGCAGATATGAATTGCTGTCAAAAGGATGTATAAATCTTTGAGTTGATAGAGATCTTTGGGAATTTCAAGTGGCCAAAACATTTAATACTAGATACCAAAAAAATTCCAATTCCATGAAGTTAGGAAATTAAGCCACATATTCAGATAATTGTTAATTTCTTGATTGATGTTTGATGAGTTTGATGTCTTGATCAGATGATAGTAGTTTAAGCAAGGTTGAAATAATAGCTCTCCTTGAGGGAGAATCCTTTCTGCCAAATTAAAGTGACCGAAAAGAATTGATGATTGTATTAGTTTTATTTAGAGGGATACTGGCTTTCATTAAGTTTGAATCAAGATTTATACTTACGCATGGTCGCAGAGGGCCAGCCATTTGGGGATGTTGGTATGTTGAAGGTGGTAAAAAATCTCAAGTTTTTTTTTTGAGGCTTGAAAAGTTATCTTTAAATAGTTTCAATCATTAGGAAATAATCTAGGGCACCTGACAAAATTAAGGATAATACGGTTAATGGCTACTGTAAAATTATGTAAATAAATTACTGGTACTCACCCAGACTATCAGAATACTCCCTTAGGATCAATATAGTGTAAAACTTAACATTTATTGGTGTATCTAAAACAAGTGTATTAAAATATATTCTCTAAAATCAAACAGAGAGAAACCCAGATTTGTCACCTATAGGGATCAGAATCTTGGTATCGATTTATAAGTAGACCTTTTGTAAAATAAACTTTGTATACAAAGGGAGGGTAAATCCTCTCCTCTTGGGTTCCCTTATTGGGTGGCAACTGATAGATTGGCACCAGTGGCTACTATTGGGATTGGAATACCTTTTGTATTTGGTCCTATTATTTTTAAGAGTATCTATCTTGCTTCCCATAGATCTATTGTAAGTAATGGTTATATTGAGACTTGACTAACAGGACGGATGGATCATATATATTTGCTTGTTCCCCCTCATAAATACACGCTTATCTGTCCACTGGAATATATATATATATATATATATATATATATATATATATATATAATTACAACTGGAAAACAATAGACCTAGCAGAATTAAGGACATAAGAGAGCGGAAACTACTAAGAGGTTGATGAACAGAATTTTAAAATTTAAAAAGTGCAGGTTAATGAGTAAATGAGCAAAAATATTACATGGGGATTATGTCTGTTTTGCAGTATCTGTGTTTATAGAGTGAGGCCATGAGTGTACCAACTCTGCAGTACCTGTGTCTATAGATATAGGATAAGGATATCTTTGTCCTTTAGCAGTTTGGGTGTGTAGATGCAGCACATGAGTACTAGAATATGAGTCTAATTAATAAATGTAGCTGACACAGCGTAGTACATTTGTAGCTGCACCTTAAGGCAAGTGTGTACTCTGATTATAGTAGTAGTATTGTACTGGTCTTAAAACACATTATGAGCCACACTCAAATGAGCGATTTTGAGATCCAGTAGCCTGTGAGGTCGCAAGTGACTTTGCTATTCAATTGGTGTCTTATTGCAGGCTCCGATAGGGTTACGAGTTACGTGCTTGAAAAACTTGCATTTGTCAAAGTCATAACTTACAGCCTTCAGAAGCCTTTGATGTTTCACTTTTGCAGGGCTAAAATCGCAAATCGCTATTCGATTGCTTCATTTCCCCAAGCTCGCAAACGTAATATTACTCGTAAACCGCAAATGAGGTAGTTAAACACCAATTCATAGCACTGTAAATGCAAATAAAAAATCAATACTGCACTGTAAATAAATGGGAAAGCAATGTAACACATTAGAATGAATTGCACCACAGTCTCAAGCTTGAAAATCTGCAGGAAATAAATTCTATTTGTATGTTTCATTTCAGGGTTAAAATGATTTTAGGTATCAATGAGTTAATACATATCAGGCCACCCATATGGACTAGAACAGTATTGGCATTCATTTTTATAATTCATTATATTCTATGTTTTGCGAGTCTGATCGCATATCGGGCCCTCAAACCTAATTGAATGGCAGGTAACCTCTATGTTTTGCTGCCGTAAGTCGGACAGTCTCATTTTCTATTGGATGCTTCCAAATTGGAGGGTACGAGCTTGCTTAATTGATCATTTTCCCACCCTCATCTGCTCTGAAACAGTGCATGGTTTACGGTGCTGGCTTCAAGACGGCAACTCACTCGCTTGAGCAATTGAATAGCATCGCAAACGGAAGGGAACTGGAGCCCGCAACTCACTCACAGACTCTGTGATCGAGTTACGGGTCTGGAATTAAATGTGGCCCAGTCTGAAAAATCCAGTTGCCCTATTCCTTGGAGAAGGTAGTTAATATTACCACAATTTTATGCATAAAGAATTCTTTCTACTGATATTTATTCCATATAGAACATCCTTCAACCCTGCACTTTGTCAGATAGTCTACCTGTGCACGGAATCCTAGGAACATTAAGCACAGATGCACATAAATATATATTATACCTGAATGAAAATGTTCAAATATATCTCTATTATTTATGTGCATCGTTTCCATGATTTTATAAAAATCCAGTGGTTATTTTAACAATTATTCTAATTTGTTCAATTTAATTATCCTTATTCTTTATGTATAGTACTTGCCTTCATCTGATCTGCTGTGAAAGTACACAACCAGTCTTCCATAATTAATTAGTTGTATCAATTTACAGGTTTTAGTTTAAAGGTAACCATAGCACAGAGGAATTCATTATTAATTGTGCAGCTCCTGAGCAAGTTAGACCTTTCCATACCAGACCCTATTTTCCTTATGGGTGCTGCTGTCACTAGAAATAGTCTTCTAATTGTGGAGGCTGTGACAAATTGGCAAAATAGGTGACAGTCGAAGCCAGAACAATGTAAATGATTTCATTTGTATCCATGGATGGAGCTATGCTAAATATGGAATTAAAGCCTGAAGGGGAGAGACAACAAAGAAAAGTACGATTTCGAGTAGCTTCTTCTTATAGTGGAAGAGTGTTGAAGGAAGTGTACACTGATGGAGACTCCCTGGATTCTGAATGTGCCAGCAGCTCTGAGACTGACCCAAACAGTGCACCGAGCGAGACTGATGGACATCACAACGGCTTTTTAGGTTCAGAGTTTGATGAAAGTGAAAACGAGCCAGATGATTTGCTTGTTCTAGCAAGGGCTACTAAGGACAGGGGATTTGGAACAAAAAGAGTGAATATACTCAGTAAAAATGGTACAGTCCGCGGAGTCAAACATAAAGTCAGTGCTGGCCAAGCCTTGTTTGACAATTTGGCAAAAGTATTCCAGGTACGTAATTAACAAAGACATTTTATCATTGTTTTTTTTTTTTTAATATAGAGCATATTTTTTTCAAAATATTTATAACATATTCTGCAGTACTTTAGGCACGTTATGTTTCGTTTCGATAATTACAAAACATAAGATACTGATAGTACTTAATGGGCAAATCCATATAATCAACACTGCACAAAAAAGCAAAAGCAAAATTAGTTGTTACATATATTGTGTGAGCGTGAGTATAAATGTGTGTGTATACATGAATAAAAACCAAAACATCTATCTATCTATCTAGATATCTATCTTTTCCTGTATAGACACACTTATATATACTGTATATAGTGAAAAAGTTTTTCTTCTCAAAATTGATGATATAACTATCTTCACTTACTCTACAGGGATCTAAACAAAGGAAGGCACATCCTAAACAGATTATTTATTTAGAACTTTATTTGAGACAGCAGGAGAGAAACCAACAGATAGCATTATGGTAATTAATCAGCTTTGGTATAACATATGTTATCCTCGCCTTATAAATATTCATGACTGCAAACTTGCCTGCATTCAATCTGATAATGCCATCCAATTAAAATATCTTTGGTATATTGGCCTAGATTGAGATATATAACCTTACATGACCAGGGAAAGAGACTATATAACTTATGTATATTTATTTTGTTTATAACTTTTGAATCCAAACATCTTTGCAATGGTTGATACACTCAAAATAGCTGTTATTTTAACATTACAAAAAGACATTTTAAAATAACTGTAAGAAAAATAACTAACATTTAGACTTGCATCGTCAACTAAGGACAGAAGGTTGCAGAAAAACAATTTTCTTATTTCAGATCCATAAAACATTCTATTAATATTTTCAAGTACTATATTATAAATAAAGAAAGTTCACAATTTTACGTTTACTAAGCAATGCTATTGTAAGAAACACATTCGATTAATGGAGAAACATTAATATCGATTCAGTGGGACAGAGTTGGAGGCTGCCTGGTTAAATACATTCACTTATTAAAGGGATCACAATTTTAGTTTTTCATGCTTTTACAATAGCATGTTTTAAACATTTTCAAAGTTTTGTTTTGCAAGAAAAATAACTAATACTATTTGCACATACACTGCATACATCTGTAGATCTCGCTATCACTAGCTGATAAGCACAAGTTAAAAATTGTAATCACTTTTTTTGAGAGCATCATTTGAAAAAAGAAATCCCACAATGTTACATAATAATATTAATACCTTCTTTCAGATGCAACAAAGAAAAAAAATGCTTTCAGTGTCCCTTTAAATTAACTCCTTGCTGCTAGTTAATTTAGTGTTGTCATTTCTCAGTCAGTGAATTTTAGGAGAAATGGTTTATTTGTATTTATATGTTCTTTGGGCTTGATCCCAGCTTGATAAATAGACTCCATAGAAAACATAGGAAGTTTACATCTCTGCTTGATTCCACTTAATTATTGTTACCCATGTTTATCTCTACATTTAACCCGTTCTGAAAAATATACCTGTTAAAATGGATCCCAAAATTTATCTGGATCCTCTCTATTTTTTTTTCTAATTTTATGGAGGTAGGAAAAAAAATTTAGAAGGCATTTCATTATTAATTCAGAGCAAAAATACATTTTAGCAAATAAAAGCTATAATAAACATAGTAACAGTGGGCCTCATTCAATTGCGATGTGGCCAATTGAATAGGGCCCTAAAGAAGCACATAGCATATTTTTATTAAAGAAGTTTTTAGTTAGTGAAAACCTTTCTTTTGGATAGATGCTTGCTAACTAAAAACTTCTTTAAAAAATATATGTTATGTGCTTATTTAGGGCCCTATTCAATTGGCCAAATTGCAATTGAATGAGGGCCAGTGGGTTTTTGGTGGGTGAAGAGTTTTTAACTGGTTTTATATTGCATTCTTGGGATGATAAACTCTTTCACTTTTCTATATATATATTACATATATGTTTAATAAATTAATGGGAGGTCAGTTGCTTCTTACTGATAAAAAACATTTATGGCTGAAAGGTACATCTGTGGGTTGCTTTTCTCCCATGCAGAGGAGTCTTGTCTGGCATTGGGGGCTAGTATAGAGCAAAAAGAGACTGCACCCTGGGTGTGTATTATCTCAAAGGACACGCTGTTACGTTATCTCTGTCCTCAGGCGTGCATCTCTTTTTTATAATTAATTTACCTTGGGGGAAAATGAATGCCAGTATAGTGTATTCAGCATGCAATTAATATGTAACATTTTCATAGATATTTTTGATGCAAAAGCATTTGGCATATCACCCTGGCTATCCCCGGGATCCCCCCTCAATACCAGCTACCCCTATGACCCTAAGTATCCCCCAGGATTCTCGTGGTACCTAATATTACCCCTATACCATGGGGTCGCATACCATACTATACTATGATGATAAAGTTATCTATGGACATCATGGCACCTAACATTTACCCCTATAACATGAAGATCCTATGGACTCCCATAATAAACTATACTATAAACATGGGGTCACTATGGACTCCATGCCACCGAACAGTAACTCCTATACCATGGGGGTTTCTTTAGATCCCACAGCATATAATACTTTAAGCATGAGGTCCCTATAGACTCCACATGGCACTTTAATCTAACCCCTACATCACATAAGTCCTTATGGACCCTCATAGCACCTACATTTAATCCCTATACCAAGTGGGCCCCGGTGGACTTCCGTGATATCTTAAATTAACCCCCTACAATAGGGCTCCTTATGGTCTCCATGGAACCTTTACCAGCATGGACATTACAAAAAAATATATAATCTAAAATAAAAAAGACACTTGAAAAAAGAGAGAAAAACATATACTTATCCTGCCTTTGATGACATTCCAGAAAGGATTATCGATGCACTGGTCTTCAATTCTCAGTTCTTGATAAAGCGGGCATCATGGGGGAATAGGGTCTATGGGGTCCATAAGGGCCGCTATGGTATTAGTTAAGGTGCCATGGGGATCCATATGAACCCATGATAGGGGCTTATAGTTGGTACCAAAAGAGTTAACAATGACCCCCATGATAATAAGGTTAACTTTAGGTGCTATGTGGCTCCATAGGCATTCCCATTATTATACTTTAGATTACCATGGTGGTCCATTGGAACCCATGGTAACTGGTTAATATTATGTATCTAAATTCAGCAATAAAACTAGGCAACTTACTATGACCTATTAACCGAGGGATTCTGAATTGTCAAAAGTGCAAGAGAGCATAATCATATATTTAACCTGCAGTGGAGAAGATCTGATATTTCCTCCCAGTAAATAATAGAAGACATCCGTAACATACCCTTCTGTAGTGCATAATTGTCACAGCCAATGTTTTCTAAGTAGTATTGGGCCTATTGATCATGCAACTCAATTTCTGTAAATCTGTTCATATTGTTTTCTAGTACTTAAAAGTCAAAGTGATATAAATACAGGTTAGGGCAGTTGTTCACAAACTTGATTTTTTTATGGACCACTTAGAAGTTGGCCAGGATCTTTGTGAAGCATCTACATATTCCTGAAGGTTGTTGAGGACGATCTTATGATTTTTCTGTCTCCTTCTTAGAAATTATAGCATGTTGTAAACATTGGGATATTGCCTATTGACTTATAAAATATAAAATCTAGTATCTAGGAACATGTCTACTATTTTTACACATTTTTATTATATTTCTTTATTAAAGGTCCACTATAGTTAAAAAATGGCACTAGTTTCTGAAATAAGTAATAGACTAACATTGTTAGTTTAAGCCATGGACAAAAGTCAAAATCTGAATTTATGAATATAGGATTCCACTTTGTGTAAGCTACTTTCTTGAGAGCTGGATCATGATGTATCTTATCAGTGGAAGGAGTGGGGAAGGAGGGAAAAAAGAAGAGACCAACATTATTTGTTAGATAATTTGATCATATTAAAAGTTACACCACATCCCTCCCGCTTACAGTCCCAGAAGCAGCAAGTTTGCATCAATAGATGCAACCAAAGATCTTTACAAACGTAACTGCCTCTCTCACACATACACTTTCAGCAAAGTCTCATGGGTGCCTCCACTGTCCATTAGAGTCATTAAAGTTTAGAGACTCATTCAATTGCAAGCCTGCAAGTCGAGCATGTAGGCCGTAAGTCTGCGGGGCATTAACTTGCGATGTGAACCATCGCAGTAAATCGGATGCTGGAGTCCATTACCCGATCGGAGCCCACAAAAAGATGCCAATTGAATAGCAAAATAACTTGCAGGCTACATTTCCAAAGCCCGAATCTCCCGAAAGCTCAAATCAATGAGGCTCTTAGTTTTTATCATTAAGAACTGATATTTAGATTTTTTCCTTACTTAAAACTGTGTGTATTGGTCAAACTCAGTTTTAAAACATATCTTTTTTTTTCCATTGTATTGTGGGCGTACTTATAAAACCCATGTAAACATCAGGGTTTTAGGAACCAGGGAGGTGGGGAGAACTTATCCTCCCAGATTATGTGGATAGAGGAAAGAGTTTTATGTTTTATCACTGTAACAGGCTTGTCAATCTTAGTAAAATGTCTGACCAATAGCAAGGATATTACTGTCGACTACAGTGTTCTGTTTTATCATGTAAGCAATTATTTATATATATATATATATATATATATATATATATATATACATATATATATATATATATATATATATATATATATATATACATATATACACACATAATATGTGTGTGTTTCCTATACTATGAGCCTGATTCAATTCCAAGCCCGCATTTCGCGAGATACAGGCCGTATGTCTGCAGGCATGCTGCAGGGCTCCCGTTCGTCTCCGATTCCGCGGCTATTCAATTGAACCGTAAGCCGAAGCCGTAAACCATGCACTCGAGTGTAACAGTTCAGGGCGGGAACATGATATATTAAGCAAGTCTGTAACCACTCATTTTGAAATAGCCAATAGAAAATGAGCCATCATTACGGCAGTAAAAAATCAATTAGTTAGGTTCGGGGGTCCAATATGCGATGGGACTAGCAAACCCTCAAAATACAAAATAACAAAAAATAATACCAATACTGTTCTAGTCCATATGGGTGGCCTGATATGTATTAACTCATTGATTCCCGAGATCGATAAAACCCAGAAAATACACTTTTTATTGCCGATTTGCGAGATTGAGACTGTTGTGCAGTTAATTCTAATGTCTGTCATCGCTTTCCCCCTCATTTACAGTGCAGTATTGATATTTGATTTGCATTTACAGTGCTGCAGACAGGGGTTAAACCCTCTTGCGGGTCCTCTCTAGTACTCGTAGGATTTTCTCCTACATTTGCTGTTTACCGGTTTGAAAACATTAGTGGACGTGAAAGAACTATGTACTGCAATACTCATACATTCATGGCTACTTCACTCTTCAATATATTCTTCATTCTATCTTGCATGTCTAGTCCCTTAAATCTATTTTTTACTTCCACTGTATATTCACAAGGGATATTATTTATTTTGTATCTGCTTGGTCTATATATATATATATATATATATATATATATATATATATATATATATATATATACACACACATATATATATATATATATATATATATATATACAGTATCTCACAAAAGTGGGTACACCCCTCACATTTTTGTAAATATTTTATTATATATTTTCATGTGACAACATTGAAGAAATCACACTCTGCTACAATGTAAAGTAGTAAGTGTACAACCTGTAAAACTTTGTAAATTTGCTGTCCCATTAAAATAACTCAGCCATTAATGTGTAAACCGTTGGCAGCAAAAGTGAGTACACCCCTAAGTGGAAATGTCCAAATTGGGCCCAAAGTGTCAATATTTTGTGGGGCCACCATTATTTTCCAGCACTGCCTTAAACCTCATGGGCATAGAGTTCACCAGAGCTTCACATGTGGCCACTGGAGTCCTCTTCCACTCCTCTATATATATATATATATATATATATAAATACAGCCTTATTAAATTGCAATTCAGCAAAGACCTTGCTTTTGGATAGAAGTTCACCAACTAAAAACTTCTGTAAAAAAATATGCTCTGTGCTTATATAGAGCCCTTTAGAATTTGCCAAATCACAATTTAATAAGGCTGATAGTAAATACATAGTACATCTGTGTTCACATTTGAATATCTAAAACAAGTTAAAAAACCTGCTTCCAGCTCAGAATTCTGCAGTCTATGTGAGAAGCTGTGACGAGAGACAGTCAGACTGGATCCTAAGAGCTGAGCTGAGATAAGCTATGAAGTAAGGCAGCAGGGAAGACTGCTTAAAGTACAGAGAGACACTGGCAAGTAAGTTGGTTTGCCTGGAGAATACAGCCAGCAGCTTAAGAAGAGACACTGAGTGTTTCAGCGTGACCTGGGAGGAGAAAGAGACAGAGCTCCTGAACAGGACCTGGCAGGACTTACAGAGCAGCGGGGGAAGCTGCCAGTAAGAGGATCAGTCTGTGTGACTGCAACAATACTTACCTGAGAGATTGTATGCTCTAAAAGTAGCACCTGCAGAGGATCCATTGCAGCTGAAAAAAGCTGGGAGAGAGAGATACTGGACTTAAAGGGATCAGCCCTCTGTGTGAAAAGGTATTTTTTTTACCTGCAGACCGAGAAGCGGTCTCAGAGCTAGTGAGGGTATTCCTGCAAATAAGAAAGCCTGTATATTCAGATTTTTCTTTTCATGCTGAAATTAAGCTATTGTTTGTTTTGTATACTTTATTAAAAGCAAAGATAAAGTATATGGTAATTCAGCGGTTTATGTGGAAATCACAGGAGTAACCGATAGCCAAAGGCCATCCCTGTCACAATATATATATATATATATATCTATATATCTATAAAGCACCTGTTCCTTTTAGTGACACTACCTTTCTTGACATGCTTCTTTAAAACTTCTGCTGTGTGTGTTTGGGAGCCACTGACATGTAACATAATCCTCCTTTTCTTTTAGCAGAATGGGTGAGCTTAGAAAGAATGATTATGCATCAAGTCACATTAAAGGGTTCTTTTGTTATATATTCACAAAGTGAAGGTAATTTAATACTTCATTTAGTGGCCAAGTAATAATATTACTTTTTAAAATTTACAGCTAGCCTTGTATTAAACTCATTAAGATAATTAAATCGAAAATCTAATTAGAAATATTAGTTTTTATTGTATTGTTTTTCACCTTTCATAAAAAAAAAAATGTTTTGGCCAAGCATCAAAATACATACTTAAGTCAACTTTCAGCTATTGTTAGTTTATGTGAGGATTCCCCGGGTGATCGTTTTTCAAAGGTGTAATTGGATATGTCTAGGCAATAGTTCTGAGAGAAATTTCAGGTACAACTATCCTTCTTACTCTTACTGTTGTAGGATCTGCATTTGACCCAAAATTGTCATAGTAAGAACCTCATTCAATTCAAAGGCAGCAACTCACGGTATACAGGCCGTATGTCTTCGGGCTTGCTGTGGGCTTGCTGCGGCTTGAACTCTGCTACAATTATGTAGCGATTCAATTGAACAAGCCTGCAAGTTATGGGCAAAAAGCCGAAAGCGCAAACCATGCAATCGTATGTAGCATTTCAGAGTGTGTACATGATCAATTAAGAAAGGCTGTAACTACCCATTTAGAAACAGCCAATAGAAAATGAGACTGTCATCATTACGGCAGTATAAGATGGGGGTTACATGTCAATTAATTAGAGTTTAGATGTCTGATAGGTGATCAGACTCGCAAACCCGCAAAATACAAAATAATACAAATGAATGCCAATACTGTTCTAGTCCATGTGGACTGATATGTACAAATTAATAAATTTCTCATTGATTCCTGAGAAATATATAACCCTGAAATGAAACATAATAATAAATTATTTTTGATTGCCGATTTGTGAGCTTGAGACTATTGCGCAATTAATTCTAAGGTCTGTCATTGTTTTCACTGTCATTTAAAGTACAGTATTGATTTTTTATTATTATTTTTGCATTTACAGTGCTTCGGACAGATTTTCTTCTACATTTGCCATTTACGGGTGTGAAAACATTTGCAGGCTTGCGGAATTGTAGCAATTGTATAGCGATTTGAGATTTTAGCGATTGTACGTCTTGTGGACTTGAAAGATCAAAGGCTTAGATGGGGCGTAAGTTCCAGTTGTAGCAACCACAGGGATTTCAAGCCTGTAACCCGTAGACCGTTTGCGGCTGGCAAAATTACGCCAATTGAATAGCAAATTAGTTTACAGGCTATGTTACGGATTACCCCTAAGCTTCAATTTCTCTATTGAATGAGGCCCTAAGGGTTCATTTAAGCTTGCAAATCTGCAATCAAAAATTATTGTTTTGTATGTGTCATTTCAGTTTCATATCAATCTCGGGAATCAATGAGTTAATACATATCAGGCCACCCACATGGACTAGAACATTTCCTTCATTCATTTTTATTAATTTGTACATTGCAGGTCTGATCGCATATTGGACCCTTAAACGCTAATTGATTGACATGTAACCATCATGTTTTACTGAACTAATGTGTTTCTAAATGGGTAGATATGGCCTTGTTTAATTGATCATTTTCACGCTCTGAAATGCTACATGCGATTGCATGGTTTACGGTTTTGGCTTTAGGCCCGTAAATTGCAGGCTTGTTCAATTGAATCGCTCCGTAATTGTAGCAGAGTTCAAGCCCACATCAAGCCTGCAGACATACAGCCTGTATACCGTGAGTTGCGGCCTTGCAATTGAATGAAGCCCTATGTCTGTAGTACTTCTTACAAAGAACTTCTTACAAAGAGATTTTTTGTAGGAAAATTAGAAATTTCTTCTAATAAGGCAATTGTTTTTGTACCTTAAACATTTTTGTGACATAATTCATTTTATAATCCTTAATGTAATTCTCATATACAAATTAAACTGAACGTACTTCTAAGAAGTAACAAACTCTCAAATTCTAGAGCTGCACCTTTCTTACTTTTACCTCTCATGTAGGAAGCCATGTTTCACAGCTGGGTCCTAAGGCCACAGCCATAAGAGAAAGACTTTTCGTTACTATTGTCTCATGTTGCAAACAAGCAGACATAGAGCTTGATTCAATTGAGCAATTGTAAGTTACCGGCACCCGTAATGGAGCCTGTAAGCTAATTTGCTATTCAATTGGCGTCTTTTTGCGAGCCGTAAACGGTCTACAGGTTATGGGCTTGAAATCCTTGTGCTTGTTACAACCGGAACTTTTGCCCCATCTAAGCCTTTGATCTTTCCCATCCGCAAGAGTTACGATCGCTAAAATCGCAAATCGCTATTCAATTGCAACAATTCCGAAAGCCTGCAAATATTTTCACACCCATAAACAGCAAATGTAGAAAAAAATACTATACGTACTAGAGAGTCTGTATCACTTTAAGTGCAAATAAAAATGTAATAATACACTGTAAATGACTGGAAAAGCGATGTAAGAAATTAGAATTAAGTGCACAACAGTCAATCAAAAATATTTTTTTTTATTATTCAATTCAGGGTTATATAGATCTTTGGAATCAATAAGTTAATACCAGGTCAGGTCACCCACATGGACTAGAACAGTATCGCATTCATTTTTATTATTTTGTATTTTGCGGGTTTTGCAAGTCCATAAGCATATTGGACCTCTAAACGCTAATTGATTGACATGTAACCTCCATCTTATAGTGCCGTAATTATGGCGGTCTCATTTTCTATAGGCTGTTTCTAAATGGGTAGTTAAGGCCTTGCTTAATTGATCATGTTCCAGCCCTGAAATGCTACATACGATTGACTGGTTTACGGTTTCAGCTTTCGGCCGGTAACTTGCGGGCTTGTTCAATTGAATAGCACCATAATTGCAGCAGAGTGCGAGCCCTCAGTAGGCCCACAGACATACAGCCTGTACACCGCAAGATGCAGGCTTCTAATTGAATGAGACTCATATTGTTTCTCTGCTTGCTTTTTGTCTGCTTGCAGTTCCAGTTCCAGAAAGTTAAAATGTGTCACTCTGTGGGAAGTAAGTAAAGTATAAATTATATGTGATAATTAAATTGATCAGGATGAAATTATGATTAGGAAATTCCCCCCAAAGTCTGAGAAGGACAGAGAGGGTGTTCACCACTTTGTTATAGAGTTGCCTATTTTTAAATTAATTTATGCACATTGCATTTCATAGACTATTAGACTATTGTGTTATAGCTGAAATCCCCAGTTAACTTTTGGGACTCAACATAAGTATCTTAGCGTAGCGAGTGCTGCGGGCCGAAGGCGCTTCTTGCCAGCAACTGCGACCCTTGCAAAATTTACGTTCAAACGCAAACAACCACACAACAACCGCGGCCACGCAAACAACACGACACACCAACTTCGACCCTTGCAAACTTTACCTCGCAACGCAAACAACATACGAGACACGTTACCACACATTACGACCTCGCAACAATCGGACGCAACTCGCAAACATTACAAAATTCACAATAAATACACACAGCACATACATAAAATGATTACCTACAGCAAGAGGGAGCATCCAGGACCTCAAACGCAAAACACCACAAAAGACCTACGGATATTCCGCTAAGACGCATACCACACATTACCTGCCATTTTACGACAATGCGAAGTACACGACTACGCTAACGGTTTCGTCTCGTGCACGCACAGTATTACACTGCACACATTCACCACGCTTACACAGCAGCTCCACACCACTAATGCTGCAGCAACATCAAAACAGATTGCCAGCTCTTCAACACAATGCTTCAAAATAGGTCAAGTATATTAATTTATTAATGTATTACATATTTCATTATTACACACCAAACAGCATTAGCTACCTTACAATTTCATTGCAGTCATTTTTTGATGGGCAATTCGCTAGTTACATATATAGTCCAAAGGCCTGTTGGTGTATGAACTTAAGACTATGGCCTCCATTTCATTAGATCAGTAACATTCAATTTAACCGTTCTCGGAACTCCAGGAGCTTTGAAAATCTAAGTACTGGAGCAATTCCATGGCTCCTGGAAAATAGAAGCCTTCATAACTAACTCATTTGCACCCAGGATGATATGCCCAGAGCTCTTTAACTCTAATGTGTGCCCACAGCTTGCTCACAGCAGACTCCAAGTCTGCATCTTAGGAGTCCACATAAAAACACTAGTATATAAACAAAAGGATAGTGAAAGTACTAGTGGGAAGTAGCCTCTTTTGGTTCATGAAATATAAGAGTAGGAAAAAGGTCCTTATTCTTAAATTATATAATATATCATGGAGGCAAGTTTATGGTCAGCAGTGTTAACACATATGACTTCAGAAAGGAAGGAGAGCAGAAAGAACTCCTTTATATCTGACCAAACAAATCCCTTCATATAGCAACCAAATTGTATCAGGAAATATACCTATGTGAGGAAATGAGAACCAACTATAATTAAGTTAAAATATAACTTTTATTTATCACAAGGTAAAAAATAATTACACAAACATGGTAAAAATAAACAATTAAAAATATGATATGTTTAAATGAAACATTGTCCCACAATATTTGTTATGGCTCTTGGAAAAGAAGAAGGGCAGTGGATGATATATAGATTATAAATCCACAGTTCATCTATTTTCTATATATATATATATATATATATATATATATATATATATATATATATATATATATATATATGAAATAACCGTTGATAACACACATGGCTATAGTTAATTAAACCATGGGGTTAATTCAGGTGAAACAGGGGTCCCCCATGATTAGCGTTCAATATGCAATGGGAGTTCATGGAGACACCCATGGTATAGATTAGGTGCCATGTAGGCCCATAGGTACCCCCATGGTTATACATTAGATAGGGGATCTCCTGGCTCATAGGGGCTAGTGCTTAGGAAGGGGGAATCGCAGTGAGTCTGCAGCCACATAGCAGGTTAGAAGGGGAATCTCAAGGGATCCCGGGCTCATAGCGGGTAGAATGTAGCTTACTGGCGTTGGATACAAAGCATCCATGCTTCTCTGAAGCATTGTTTGTGCCTTTATGGTGGTTGAAAGTACCCATAAGCATTTTTAATATTTGGGGTACTAGAAAATCAGATGTCGTTACAGGAGGCATATGATAGGGATTTGTAAAATAGTTATGGGACCGTCACTCATGGCTTGCAATCATAGGGATATTTGGAGCACTTGGATGGTATTTTGGTGTATGATGTGATAGCTTGGGTTTGAGTTACAAGTGAACTTCATTCGGCTCAATAATTCCAAGGGAGCAATGGAATGGAGGCGCATGCTAGGACAGACCTGAGATTAGCATAAAAATGATTTGTGTGTATATACACCTGTATATATAATCTTAACTAATACAATAAGGAAAATGTTTACCAAATAAACATCAACTTACAGGTCCCTTAGAACTTATGTACTCAGCATCTTGCTCCTTTTTGCATGCTGTATGTTTCATGATTGATCAATAATTATTTTGATTGTGTTGGCACAAGGCTGAAAGTGTATTACATAATATATTGATGGATAAGTTGGTTCACATGGATTATGTTACTGACTCAATTTGCTAGAGTGAATGTTGTCTGAAAAGTACTTTGTTCTCGTGCTGGAGATGCGTTGCTGTACAAGAATATTGGGGTGAAATATTGGGGCGCTCATTGCGAGGCCCGCAACTTACAGGGCTGAGAGCCTTGCATTATGTGGCAAACAGCATTGCTAGCCTTCAAATTTTCTTGACCTCATTTTTGACGGGCAAGTCGCTAGTATATATATATATATATATATATATATATATATATATATATATATATACATATATATATATATATATATATATATATACACACACACACATATACATACATACATACATACATACATATATACATACATATATACTGTTGTGGTGAACCACCTACTCATAAAGTCCACAACACAGTCTGAGATCCCGCTCCATGCTGATGATAGCCAGTAAGCTTGAAACAGCTGTAAATGGATTGGATACTCAGCCTGTGTTTAATCCAACCTTGGCTTTGCATTAAAGCTGTGTAATACAGTATGCATAAGCTTAAAGGAAGCCATGTTTGATAATGGCTATGGATTGAAGAGTGAGGCATTTGTGGGCACATTTGCATGTCCCAGCTTAGTTTCCCAGAATACAGTGTAATGACTGTTTTCTCTGAATTCTGGTCTGGAAGCAGTTTTTTTAACTTGTTTTAGACATTCAAATGTGAACACAGATGTAATATTTATTTTATATATATATATATATATATATATATATATATATATATATATATATATATATATATATATATACACACACACACACGTTTAAAAAGGTAGAAGCTATACATTTTCCATTCTAAAAACATGTTGCTTGTTGTCAAGAGTAGTTTTTCAAAATAGTACAGTTTGAATATAGCCGTGTCTGGCTTTCCGTGACCCCATGGACCTCAGCATGCCGGACACATCTTGTGTCTGGTTGTGCTAATCCATAACGTTTTGACATAGTTGACATTTACTCATTCTCTGCCTGACATCTAAGTATTGTCTTTTTGTCCCTGACTTCCCCATCTGTATTCTATTATTGCTTCATGCACTCACTCTCCACAGCCTTAGTTTAAATATAAATACTGCATGAAGAAGCGTTTGCTTGGTTTCTCTAAATTATTCTATAGGCCTTGAAGTTGTTCTTCATTTTTATGTTTAAATTATGTTGCAGTGACAATTTTGGATACTTAATGACTAACTATAGCTTTTTATGTTGCATATTTCAAAAAAATAAACAGCTCTTAACTGAGCCAATAACACTTGTAATGAGTATAATAAATGACTTTACACCATCCATTCAGAACTGCAAATCTCACTCTGCATGAACATATTTGTAAATCACAAGATATTTGCATATTTATGTGCCATTTTTGCAGCATTTGAGGTTTCTGAGTGCTTTATGCAATAATGCAAATGATTCATGCATTCCAGATTTAATTGTTAGAAAAATCAATATGCTTGCAAGTTAAAGCAGTCCAGAGATTAACTGGAAGTAAGATGTGGCACAAAGTCCTTGTGCAATTTGTCTTGCATTTCCCATACAAATAGTATTTTAATTAAATTTTATAGTATAAATATATATGTATATATATATACATATATATATATATATATATATATTTTTTTTTAGTCATGTCTCAGAGATAGATCAATGGCAACTAATGCTAAAGATGTGAGTTCAAATTTAACAAGTTCCCCCATTTTATACTTAAACTTCACTCAGACTGCACATGAATTAGTGTCAAGAAGTACATTTAGTGATCCCTTAACTCCTGGGATTTCCCACAAAAAAAAAACATTAAAAAAATATTTTTATTTTCATATTTGCAGGTTTGAGACTGTTCTGCAATTAATTCTATTGTAATGTATTTCTATGCTTTCCCATATTTTTAAAGTGCATTATTGCATATTTAATAGCTGTTAAGGCTCTAATAATTGCTAAAAAAATGCCCTGGAAGTCCTCTTGAGTAATTGTAATATTTTGGACAGAAACGTGATACTTTTTTCAGTTGCGGGTTAGACTTTATTTGCAATCTAATAGAATATTGATTTTGCGTAACTTTAATTATTTAGGGATTGTAATATTCGAGCTGTGCTAAATCAAATGGAGTTCTAAGGCCGTTTTTGCGGGTTTGGCTGTCCGATAGGGATTGTTGGCTTGGAAATCGTAATCGGAATGCGAGTAGCTAATAGAATCTGTGGTGGTCTTTCGAATGGTTTTTAGTGTGTATAATGTTATGAATTGGGCAAAAGAATTGGGCCCCATGTAGTTTATCCCTATTATTATCCTTTATTTGTAATGCACCAAAATGTTCTGTTGCACTATAAAGAGCTAATTAAAAGGCAAAAATGATTTTAACACATTACAAAAGAATGGAAGGTCCTGTTTTTTAGCTTAAAATCAAACGTATATAGTGCTTTCCCCAACAAGATTGAAAACATGCAATTTTCTGATTGTCATACATTTGAACTATTGAAGTATTTATAAAATAAATATTTAGAAAAAGATTAAAAGGATACTTCAGCCACATATAAACATTGTGTTCTTTTAGAGAATTTGTAATGGGCAAAATGTTTTTAAAAAGTAAAAAAATAAATAAAAGCTTTTACTTTATTGCCCATTCTATATAGCTCTATTTCTGTCATAAGACTATTTGCCCCCTCTGTGTGCATATCTATCTTGTCAAGTGAGACAGAACCGTGGATATTTTTATTTTTTATTATTATTTTAACTTTAAGAAAAACAGTTTGCCCATTATCAAGTCCGGTAAATATTAGACTTAAGTGGTCCTTTAATAAAAATGAAACTTGGAATTGAACTCCCAGATATTCTTTACATGATATAGAAAGATTTGTGTGACAGCATCAGAGGAAGGGACCTGGATAGCAAAAATTCAACTAGCGTTCTGATGATGCAAAGCCTGCAATTATTAAAATACTGAGTGTATGCATCAAACTCTGAGAGAGACAGACATAGAGAGAGCTCTGATCCAACTTTTCTCTATTCACTTGATTGACTGGCCACATGAGGCAGCTTTTTAGCTATATGACCAAGCCAGGGCTTGTTCAGTCATTTAGTCGTATCCATGGAAGCAACACGACCGGCACATCTGTTGTGTCTGTGTCTCTGGTCATGCTTATCCATAAGGTTATCTTGGCAAAAATACTGGAGAGCATTGCCATTTCCTTTTGCAGTGGACCCAGGTTGTTCTGACTCCTCTGCTATGACATGCCCATCTTGGGTGACCCTACATGCTATAGCTCACAGCTTCATTGAAGTGCACAAGCCCCTTCACGGCAAGGTAGTGATCCAAAAGGGGATGTATGCAATTACTAGTATCATATATGTAGTTCATTAATCAATGTTAAAAATGTTACCAGATTTCCAACATGAATTTCAAATCTCTATGTGATCCATTAAGAGAACAGTAGTTTAAGGTTACTTTTAATTACATTACTTTATGTATGGGAAATCTGTATTAATATAACGTGTAGTAATTAATGGCTATGCTTTGAAGGAAGCAGTGACCTCATCCATTGAGGTCTAATCTAGGTTTCCCTACTCATATCCACCATCACTGTACCAAGGGCCATATTAAATTCCAAGCCTGTAGCGGCACCGCAATACCCGCAAAGTAAGCAGGCTTTAAATTCTGCCGTTTTAGAGCTATTACATTCAACCATGCCGCGACCAACGGACCGAGCTGCAAGCCCCTAAATACTTTCTGTGCATGCAAGCTATTAAGTGGCCGTTACGATCCGATCGTGGTATTACGTAGTGCGACACAGGCCTCTCAGCCAATAGAAAGTGGTCTAGCCGCAGATGATTGACAGAGGGACATTATAAAGTTGAGTTCCACCCGACCATGCGTTGACTGTGTTGTATTTTCTGACGAAGTAGCACGCAGGTCCCGGAGTTGGAGGTTTTTCAGTGAGAGAGAGTAGAAGTATTTTGAGAGCAGTAATTTGCAGTTTTGTTTATTTCTTTTATACTATGATACACTTAATCCTTGATTACACATATTTACAGATTACAAATAATTGCAATACACATAATTTAAAGAACAAACATAGAGCTAGATCAATCCATACACCTCCCCCCCCCCTTCACGCTATACCCCAACAGTTATTAAATACACATAAAACACACATTGATTGATTTAACCTTATTTTATTTTGGGGATTATAATGGAGGGAGGAGAAAGGTGGGAAGAGGAGTGGAGAGGTGGGGAGGACGAGAAGAGGTGAGGAGGAGAGAGAGATGGACCTGGGGAGTAGCTGAGAGTTGTGGAGGAGAGGAGGAGGAGGTTGGGAGTGGCGTAGGACCTGGAGGAGAAAGAGCAGGAGGTGGTGGAAGTGGAGAGTGGATAGGAGGAGGAGGGTGGTGGTAGGGTGGCCCTAGAACACTTAGAAGAGGGACAGAAGGGGAGGGGCCCGATACCAGGGGGGTTGGTAGTTCGCGGGAGGGACAGGCCTCAGGGAAAGGTCAGGGAGATGAGGATCCCCTTCCACCAGGACAAGAGGCTAAGGGCAAGCACAGGGCCCACAATTACACGCACACAGAGAATGTGGTGCTCTTTGGTGCTATCCGTGGCTGCCCCGTGATCCTTGCAGGGGGAGGGAATTTAGGCCAGGGCCTTGGACTCAGGCATGGAAGGAGGTATCAACATGTACAGTTACAGTATTAAGCACTGTACTGTACATGCATGTTGATTTTTTTATTTTTTTATCATCCTCCGCCTTTTTTTTAGTTGACCACTTTTTTTCAGATTTTTGTTTTGTCACCACACTGTTTGTGTGAAACTGGATTGGATTACACAGTCCAGGGGTTTAATCATCTGTTTCATTGAGCAGATCTAGACAAGTTGTAAGTGATCTGCACATTAATTGTTTCTTCATTTAAATGGAGTGATTTCTGGTAATCCTTTTTTTCATAAGATTCTGGTTGCAGTGGTGGGGTGTCCACATGTGACCCTGGTAGGTGCTATGCATCATGCTTATTCTAGACTATGACATTACCCCCTTTAGGTATCCCCTTTTTCCCACACAACACCCATGATATTAATGCACAGTCTTGTCCATTAATGATTGTGCTCTGTGAATGAAATAAAGCTTTGTTATACCATTCTCACTGTGTCAGTGTGTTTTCAATGGTTGAGGTTATGGGACATTATTATTATTATTATTATCGTTTATTTGTAACGCGCCAACATATTCCGTAGCGCTATACATAAGTTAAGTTACAGGCAATGACAAGTTAAAGATTCATACATTGCAAAGAGTGTATGGCCCTGTCTTTGAGCTTGGAATCCAGTGTCCATAGCGCTTTCCCTAAAGCACTGCGCAGGATTGAAACTCGCAGACTTACAATCTAAAGGTTAAAGTTTGTATCTGGTACAGTAGGGAGAGAGTAGTGCTGAGCAGTGCTGAGCATGTTAGGGAGGAAGGTTATAGGCTTCTTTAAAGAGGTGCGTTTTTATTGATGTTTTGAAAGATTTAAGGCAGGAGGATAGTCTGGTGAAGCGAGGCAAGGAGTTCCAGAGAATAGGGGCAGCGCGAGAAAAGTCCTGGAGGCGGGAGTGAGAGGAGGTGACAAGAGTGGTAGAAAGAAGAAGGTCGTTAGCAGAACGAAGAGGGCGTGTGGGGGAGTATTTGGAGATGAGAGCAGAGATGTATGGGGGTGCGCTGTTGTTGAGGGCTTTATAAGTTAGGGTCAAGATTTTAAACTTTATTCTGGAGGCTAAGGGAAGCCAGTGGAGTGATTGACAAAGAGGAGCTGCCGACACTGAACGATGTGTACTGAAGATGAGTCTGGCGGAGGCATTTATTATGGATTGAAGTGGGGAGAGGCGAGTGATGGGCAGACCAACAAGGAGCGAGTTGCAATAGTCAAGACGAGAAATGATAAGAGAGTGTATTAGAATCTTAGTAGTGTCTTGTGTAAGGTAATGGCGTATTCTGGATATGTTTTTTAGATGGAAAAGACAGGATTTGGTTAGAGACTGTATGTGTGGGATGAAAGAGAGGGCAGGGTCCAGTAGAACCCCGAGACAACGGGCTTGGGAGGTGGGAGTGATGATGGCGTTGTTGACAGAGAGAGAGATGTGAGGAATTGAAGCTGTAGTAGAGGGTGGGAAGATTAAGAGTTCAGTCTTAGACATGTTGAGTTTCAGATGGTGGGTGGACATCCAAGAGGATATACTAGAGAGGCAGTCGGAGACCTGTGCTAGAAGAGAGGGGGATAGATCTGGTGCTGAGAGAGAGATTTGGGTGTCGTCTGCATAGAGATGGTACTGGAACCCAAAAGAGTTTATTAGGGTGCCGAGTGAGGATGTGTAGATGGAGAAGAGGAGGGGGCCTAGGACTGATCCTCATACATCACATTTGTATCACATTCCTATATATGTAAACTAATGAGCCCTTGTTACTATGCAATAGACCAGGGGTCACCAAACTTGGTCCTGGAGGGCCGCACCCAGCCCTGGATTTGTGGATATCCTTGTTGCAAACAGGTGAAACTATTGCTTCTTCAGTCATCCTGATTGACTCACCTGTGCACACAAAGGAAATCCTCAAATCCAGGCCTGGGTGTGGCCCTCCAGGACCGAGTTTGGTGACCCCTGCAATAGACCAATGCATATAATAATAATAATAATAATAATAATAATAGCATTAGATATCATAAAATATATATATATATATATATATATATATATTAATAATGAGTATTGCTATATAATTTAAGACCTTTTGTATTGGATAAACGTCTTATTTCTAATGACAAACTTTCGAGAGGTTTAACCTCTCTTTATCAAGTCTCAAGCAATACTAACATGAGAACCCTCAGTTTGAAAAATGACAGCAGATGCAGATAGAGTGGAAACAGCATCTGACCTCATCAGGCAAATACATATATGGGGAATAAACACAACATAGCAAAGAACATATACACATATTATATACACATATACATCAATATATACATGAAAAAGCAGAGCACTGTATTCCACAGTGATATCTTTCCTGTTGGACAAACACCTCACTAAGAGTGCTAAGTCTGTTATGGTATAAGAGGAACAAAAATCACATGAAATTCTGATAATGTGTTAGAAAACCCAAGTCTATATTAAGTCCTGTGTTTTTAGTGTTGAAGAATGTGATCATCTTTATTTCAAATGCTTTTCTCTCTTGGATGTTTTTACATTTTTTGTATTTTGACTTTTACGTTTTGGATCATTCTGGCTAAAATGGTGTCCTACTGGGCTACAATAACTGTCTTCATTATGCTTTCTTATTGAATGCCTGTGTAAATTCATCCTTTAATGCATTTTTTGGCCTGTTTCTCCAATGTGTCACTTAAAGTACATTGTATTATATAAATTACATTAGACAATGTACATGAATATGATCCTTTGAGGTTTTACAAAAGGTATCAAATTATATTGCAATACTCATTATTAATCATTTTTATATATATATATATATATATATATAATTACTAAATTACTAGCTTACTGGACATTCACCGTAAAAACACATGGAGGCTGTGCAGCGGAACGTGGATCCACAGCCAACTCAACTCCATCAGGGATAATCTCTGCTAGGCCCATCCCGGAAAGTCCCACACCATTGTTGGTGGCCATGTGCCAAGATGTATACCCATTCCCATTTGGTTAAATGTGCTCCAGTCCATAGGGTCACAGAGAGACAAACACGACTGAAGGACTGAACAACAAATAATAAAATGTTCCCCTGGTACTTGATATACTGTATGTGATGTGGTGGTATAATTTGGCCACTATTTGTTTTCCTAATGTAGATGTGATGAGTGAGATGTATATGCAATTCATTTCCAGGATCCAGATTAGAGCCTCTGTGAGGGAGAAGGGGCTAATATGGAACCATTTCATGTTTTTGTGTTGCAATTTAATCAGGTAGTGTGTCTTTAATTGCTTTCTGCATGTCGCAGCATGGCTTTTCATATTGGCAAACGCATGACCATTCCAACATATGATAAAATAATAATTATTTTAAATGCAAATGTTTTATTTGGGGATTATTGTGCAAGTAATTGTTATGCCTTTCCATGCTTTCCCCATATTTTAAAGTCCACTGTTGTGTTTATATAGACTTTTACAGTGTTCAGAACTTGTCTGTATATCCTTTGCGAGTCCTTTTAGGAGGCCGTAATATTTTTACCTCCATTTGACGTTTATAGGTTTGAACGCCAGTGCGTCTTTGGGGATTTGTAGCAATTTAATAGCAATTTGCGATTGTAACATTTGCAAGCTTTACAGATCAAAGGCTTTGCGGGTAGCTGTAAGAGGCCAATTTAATAGCCGTAAGACTAGGGGGCTCTGTTACGGGTCACAGGTTTTCAAGTTGGGGGAATATAATAGAGCTGCAAGTCAATCAGTAGTGGTCATGTTTACCGAGCTCCATTGGTGTTTGTTGTCAGTAATTATATTATGTTACTAGGAACTTGCCCGTGAAAAATGATGGGATTAAAACCTGTCAATGCTATTTGCCACACAATGTAAGGCTTTTGCTCCTGAGCACCTTCGGCGATCATTGCGAGCCCCGCGCTGAGCGCCTTTGGCACTTTTCACGTGGCTCGCAATGAGCTCCTTTAGCACATATTGCGAACCTCTCCCCACGTGTACTTAAACGTTCCTGCTTTGCAATGATCACCTCCGGCGCACATCGCGAGCCCCACAATGAGCTTCTTCGGCGCTCATCGTGGACCTTGCAATGAGCGTCTTCTACGCTCATTGCAAGCCTCTCCTGCTCACGGTGCTCATTGCAAGACCTCCGATGAGCGCCTTTGGTGCTCATCATGTGACTGGCAATGATCTCCTTCTGCGCTCATTGCAAGCTTTTCCTCACGGGTACTGTATGGGCCGCTCATTGCAGGGTTTGTTAACCTGCAAGTTTTGTGCTTGGGAATGCCCTGTGTCTGTTTCCACCATGTCCCCATGTCCCTTCCCTTTGTCTTTCTCCTCTGTGTGTTGAATGTTTGCCTGTTACGCGCTGAATGCAGTTTGTTTTTGTTTCAAAGTCCCACGTGCCTGGCGTTGTTCGTGTAAGTGTTACTGTCTTTGCCATTGTGTATTTTCTAAGTCCGCGTCCCTGGCTTTGCTCAGCCTTGTTTTCATCCTGTTTCATATTTTTGACTTTGCATCCGCCATTTTTTTTCCCTCGCTGATTTTCGATTTGTGTAAAATGGCAAATATGGGTCAAATTCGCTTGCAACCTCACTCCCAGGCTTCCTGGCTCTCCCCCCTTTTAAATTATTTAGCTTTTTTGTTTTAAAGTTTAGCTGCTAAATTTAAAAACAGCGGCAAAGTGCTATGTTTTTCGCCGGCGGCCTGCGTTTCTCAAGTTTGGTGCTCATTGCAGCCTAAGTCCCGAGTGCATCAACTGCTCGCCTCACTTTGTGAGGCAAGCAGTTCAATGAGCCCCTTTGGCGCTCATTGCAGCCTAAGTCATGCTCCACCTATGGCGCTCATCGCGTGGCCTGCGGCGCTCATTGCAGCCTAAGTCCTGCATGCTACAATGGCTGCTCGTCTCATTTGCGAGGGATGCAAGTGCGTGACCAACATCACAAACATTACGAACTTTGCACAGATCCACAACTATATATGTGATATACCATTCTGTAAGATTCATATTTTTAACATTTCTTTATTACAAAGAAATAAATATCATTTTTTTTTATTCTGTTTTTGTTTAAACTGCTTAATGCATTACTAGAATTAAAATATTTGCAAAGGGTTATAACACAACACATGGAAGATATAATCATAGATATATTTTTCATATAATTGCATAGTTTTTTTTATATATTTAATGATTGATAATGCAGTAAATACATATGTGGCTACAGTATATTAACCAATTACTTTTAATAACATATGGTGCTGATGAAATAAGATAATACATGAAAATGAATTTACTAATGTTTAAATTGGTTATAAATGAGAATGTTTTTGTTACATGTTACCCCAGAGGCTAATAAAGCATTAGAAAATTAAATATTCAGTAATTGAGCTGATGAACTATAATAAAATATATCCCATCTTTATTTCCATGAACGTGTTGCTCTTAACCCAAAAGGATTAAAAATGTGAGCAGATTTAAATATTTTATCTCAAAAAGCTATTGAGTGAAGCACTGGATGGATGCCTGGTAGTTCAGTTAAGTGCAACTGAAAAATCATGGTGAAAAGGGGTTGTAGTTCAGTCTGACATACCCAGGAGAAAACTAGATTAGTAAGTAAGAAAGGAGAAACATGGGCATACTATTATTATTATTATTATTATTATTATTATTATTATTAAATATTGCCCGTCAAAAAATGACGGAATTCAAATTGTAAGTGACCTAATGCTGTTTAGTGTATGGTAATGAACTAAACAATACATTAATAAAGGAATATACTTTACCTATTTTGAAGTAATAAATGTAGGAAGCATTATGCTGAAGAGCTGACAATCTGTTTTCATGTTGCTGCAGCATACAATGTGTGTTTGCACTGCTGTGGAGCTGCTGTGTAAGTGTCAGCAATGTGTGCAGTGTGTAGTGTAAATAGTGTGCGTGCGCGAGGAAAATCCGTTAGCGTAGCTGTGTACTTCCGCATTGTGTAAGTTAGTGTTGTAAAATGGCGCCTAATGTGTGGTACGCGGCTGTTGGTGATTTAGTGTCCTTGTTCTTGGAGCTTGTCCAGCTTTTTCGGAAAATACTTATTTTTCTTTATTTAATTTGTAATATCATTGAGCAATAGTAATTGTCATGGCAAATAATTGGTAATAATATCTCAAGGTGAGCTCAATAGAGTGTGCTAAAGTGTAAAATTAGTTGAAAATTTGTTTTTTTTATTTTATATAAGTTATATTGATACCTGCCCTATGTAATTAGGTATAAAACCCCAGTTTGTTCAATTCAAAAATCTAAATAAACAAACTTTCGCACCAATTTATAAAAGAAAACATAAAAAAAATGAAAACATTCTAACAAGCTCCAGGAGTAAGAAGCTGTAAACTTTAGGTCAGAATGTTTAAACCATTTCTTTGTTAGAGGTGACAACTTCTGTTCAATTTGATCCTTATATCCCTTTATCAAATCCTTAACTCCTTGCCTTGCAAAAGTATTCCCCGCCCTCCCCCCCCCCCCTTGGCATTTTTCGTGTTTTGTTGCCTCACAACCTGGAATTAACCTGCATTGTTTGAGGATTTGCATAATTTAATTTACATAACCTGCCCACAACTTTGAAGATGTTTTTTTTTAATTTTTATTGTGAAGCAATCAACAAATAGGACAAAATACCAAAAAAAGTCAATGTGCATAACTATTCACCCCCCTGAAGTCAATACTTTGTAGAGCCACCTTTTGCGTCAATCACAGCTCCAAGTCGCTTTGGATAAGTCTCTATGAGTTTGCCACATCTTACCACTCTGATTTTTGCCCATTCCTCCTTGCAGAACTGCTCCAGCTCTTTCAAGTTGGATGGTTTGCACTTGTGAACAGCAATCTTTAAGTCTGACCACAGATTTTCTATTGGATTGAGGTCTGGGCTTTGACTAGGCCATGCAACACATTTACATGTTTCCCCTTAAACCACTCAAGTGTTGCTTTAGCAGTGTGTTTGGGGTCATTGTCCTGCTGGAAGGTGAACCTCCGTCCTAGCCTCAAATCACTCACAGAGTGTTACAGGTTTTGCTCAAGAATATCCCTGTATTTAGCACCATCCATCTTTCCCTCAACTCTGACCAGTTTCCCAGTCCCGGCTGCTGAAAAACATCCCCACAGCATGACGCTGCCACCACCATGTTTCACTTGTGGGCATGGTGTTCTTTGGGTGATGTGATGTGTTTGGTTTGCGCCAGACATAGCGTTTTCTTTGATGGCCGAAAAGTTACATTTTAGTCTCATCAGACCAGAGCACCTTCCTCCATACATTTTGGGAGTCTCCCACATGCCTTTTCGCAAACTCAAAATGTGCCATTTGTTTTTTGCTGAAAGTAATGGCTTTCTTCTGGCCACTCTGCCATAAAGCCCAACTCTATGGAGCGTACTGCTTATTGTCATCCTATGTACAGATACTCTAGTCTCTGCTGTGGAACTCTGCAGCTACTCCAGGGTTACCTTAGGTCTCTGTGCTGCCTCTCTGATTAATGCCCTCCTTGCCCAGTCCGTGAGTTTTGATGGGCGTCCGTCTCTTGGCAGGTTTGCTGTTGTGCCATGTTCTTTCCATTTGGTTATGATAGATTAGATGGTGCTCCTGGGTTCATCAAATATTTGGATATTTTTTTATAACCTAACCCTGACTTGTACTTCTCAACAACATTGTCCCTTCCTTGTTTGGAAATTTTCTTGGTCTTCATGGTAGTGTTTGGTTAGTGGTGCCTCTTGCTTAGGTGTTGCAGCCTCTGGGTCCTCAGAAAAGGTGTGTATATGTAATGACCTTGTGACACTTAGATTGCACACAGGTGGACATCATTTCACTAATTGTTTGACTTCTGAAGGTAATTGGTTGCACCAGAGCTTTTTATGGGCTTCATAACAAAGGGGATGAATACATACGCACATGCCAATTTTCTGTTTTCTATTTCTAAAAAATAGTTATGTATATATTTTTCTCATTTTAATTCACCAACTTAGACTAGTGTGTTCTGATCCATCACATACAATTCTGATTAACAAAACATTGAACTTAAGTCTGTATTATAGCAAAATAGGTAAAAAGTCAAGGAGGTGAATACTTTTGCAAGGCACTGTGTCACTTTTGATATAAAACATACTTAAGTCAATCACAAAGCATAATATGCATTTAACAACAAAAAAATACTAATAAAGGGGATCTTTAGAATGAAGAAACTGATATGTTTTATTTATTAAAACATAGTGAAAAACGAAAAAACGAGAGTGCACACAAATAATTTTATACTGATTGAAAAAGAGTGCATATCATATTATAGGTGGTTAAGTACAGTACACTCACCAAATGGTATGTATTACATTTTAATTTAATAAAATTAAAGCAGTAAGAATACTCTAGATTAGAAGCATGTACATAAATCCTCTTGTCTTGGGTCTCATGCACTTTTGCGTATTGATATGTCTGCTGGGCAGTAGCATAATACATTCCCTAGTTCCAGTTGGTTTCCTTTAATTCTAATATTATGTGAATCAGTCACATTAGGCTAATTGAATGAAACCACAGGAAATGATAAGCACTAACTGAATACAAAAATGTTACCACAGGTATCCCCAAGGATTCATTAGACATTCACTTATGTATATTTGCACAATTTTTTTACCTTTTTCACTTTTAATAGCAAAGATTTTCAGTAAATGCAATATTTTTTTCCAATGGCTGATATTTGAGGCTTTTAGACATATCTGACTAATTAGAGGTGTTTAAAAGTCAATAATTGCAAATGTACGGTTTATTATAATAATTAAACAATGAATATTAGTAGCAATTAGTTGGGTGATTATTGTGACACTTAGGGAAGTATTAAATAATGTACTTTCAGAAAGTAAGCAAGACAGATTGTATTCACAAATGTTAATATTATGTTTCCTACCTATTGATGAACAATCTGGCACATACAGCCATGCAGTTATGTCCAAAAGAAGGTTTTAACAGACATGGGCAAGCAAGTTGGGTGCAGATTTGCATTTGGGTTTCACACGCACACATTATCTAATAGCAGTGACATATAGATATATATGAACATTATTTAATATCATTTCAAATAGGATGACTATTGATTTTTAATCGCATTTCTCTGTATACAGTTTTCTTATACTGCAGATTTATGTTTTATTTCTCATATCTTAAGAGATCTGCCTGCCTTATATTATCTTGGTACTTTTAGAGTGTTCCTTTTTAACTCTTGTGCCATGTTATCTGTGAAAACCTTTGATTCTTCTTCAAGAATCATTCCTTATTCCTCATATTTTAGAGTTGTTCTTCCTTTTCCATCTTGGGGTTTAGTGTTATAGTGTAATAAAAAAACACGATAGTTTAATGAATAATAAAGTAGTTAACCAGCATTCAGGTTCTCCATACAGGACAGAATATAAGGAGAACATGACAGGGCTTTGCACCATCATGTACAGCAGTTAAAAGCAAGTGGAGAAACTGTTCAAAAAGTAATTTGATACTCATTTAACTATTTTATAATTGTTTTTAAATACTAAAATTTTATTTTTAATGCATAACTAACTTAAAGGGATACGGACTGTTTCTGAATCTTATTAGGTATGTAATATCCCTGTGTGTATATAATATGTCTATGCATTTATGTATTTTGTTTCATTAAACGATCTGTGTTTACTTCCTAAAGTAAAAAAAATAGTGCCTGCATGGGTCTGCCAACTGTAGCATATGCAGAGACAGACTGGATGTGCAATATAGTCTCCTATGTATTAAAAAAACATGCAAGCTGTGAAAGCAGAGCTTATAGTCCTTTGGTAATAAACAAAGTGCATAAAAGTAAAAAAAATACAAAGGTATATTACTCACCTCGTAAAATCCAGAAACCTTCCAAATGTATTTAAAGGGCCACTGTTGTTCAAGAAAAATGGCATTTATTTGCGAAGTATGGACAAAAATAAACTGAATTTTTGAAGACTATCAATAGAGGATTACATCTTGTCCTTGTTGCTTCACTTTTTGTTAGCTTGATCATGAGGAGTATGTTTTATCTATCAGTGGAGAGGGTGATGTAGGAGGAAGGAGGGAGGGAGAAGTCAGGATTATTTGTTAGATGATTTTAATTCTTATTGAAATTGACACCCTCCCCTTTCCCCCCTAAAGGCATATAACCAGGCTTCTTGCATCTATTGATGCAAACTTCTCTAAAGGAATGCAAACACTGCTACCATGCTTACAACTTCTACCATAATATCTGATTTCTAATTATTTGTTTTCTAATTAAAAACTGCCTTTATGACTTATTCCCTGCATATTTATGCTCTTTGTCAGATATATACATATATATATATATATATATATATATATATATATATATATATATATATATATATATATATATACACACACACACACATAGAACTGTATCCCTTTAGTTTTCAAAGACTCAATTCCAGAAGAAGTCTTATAACCATAACATATAAAGCCCACCACAATATTGCACTCTCCTATATCTCTGCCCTGGTCTCAAAATACGTTCCCACCTACCCTCTGCGATCTGCTAGTGACCTTATTCTTATCTCCTCCTCTCTTGTCACCTCTTCTAATTCCCACCTTCAGGACTTTTCTTGTGCTGCCCCTAATTCTTTGGAACTCCTTAACTCGCTCCACTAGACTATCTTCCTGGTTCAAAGCTTTCAAAACCTCATTAAAAACACATGTATTAACAGAAGCCTATCACCTTTAGCCTCTATATGCACAATGCATGTATCACTCTCCTGTACCTCACCCAAACCCTTTAGGATGTAAGTTTGCGAGGTTTTCAATCTTGTGAGGTCCTCTAGGGAAAGCACTGTGTATGTTTGATTAAAAGCTCAATAACAGGGACCTCCATTCCCTTGCATTGTGTTCAATTTGTCTTTGACTTGTACTTAACCCCTGTATAGCTCTACGGAATATGTTGGCACGTTACAAATAAAGGATAATAATAATAAACAATGAAGAGTGGACAATGGTCTTTGAAATCCAAATAATTTGTGAATATTGTTTGAGAAAAAATATTTTTTCACACAATCCAGTGCTTTATTGTTTTGAGTATGAGGTGACTCAACAACATCAAAATAGATTATTGAAGTTTGCGCAGTGCAGGGTATTGAATAGTAGTAGATTTTAGTAATTCCTGTAGTGTCAGATAAGAAAGATTATTTATTTAAATCCCTGTATTTCAAATTGCACTTTTGCAGGATATACTAAAAAACTGCATCTCAATGTCTGCTCTGCAGGATCCTAGATTCAGTCGTGCACATGAATGACACAGGAAACTCCATAGGGAAAACAAATGTACTTTGCTTCGGTTAACAGAACATATTATCCACATAGCTATATTTACAGTATCTCACAAAAGTGAGAACACCCCTCACATTTTTGTAAATATTTTATTATATCTTTTCATGTGACAACACTGAAGACATGCCCCTCTGCTACAATGTAAAGTAGTAAGTGTACAGTCTGTATAACAGTGTACATTTGCTGTCCCCTCAAAATAACTCAACACACAGCCATTAATGTCTAAACCGTTGGCAACAAAAGTGAGTACAGCCCTAAGTGGAAATGTCCAAATTGGGCCCAAGTGTCAATATTTTGTGTGGCCACCATTATTTTCCAGCACTGCCTTAACCCTCATGGGCATGGAGATCACCAGAGCTTCACAGGTTGCCTCTGGAGCCCTCTTCCACTCCTCCATGATGACTGCAATTAATGCTAATGTCATTCATCAGTTTTCCTGAATTTTACAGTGCAGTATTGATTTTTAATTTGCAATTGTAGTGCTACATATAAGTCACTTGCTGGGCCTATTTAGAACCCGTAGGGTTTTCTGTTACATTTGCAGTTTGTGAGTGCCTAAGGAATTGTAGCAATTGAATAGTGATTTGTGATTTTAGCTATTGTAACCTTTTGCGACCTACGATTTACGGCCTGTAACCCACAAAATAATTTACCATAGATATTGATTAGAAAGCCTGCTTCTCTCCAATGTTAAGGTCGCAGCTTATATTCGGATATTATCTTTTTTTCTTTTTTCCCCTTGAATTTCACAGGTGTGGCTATATGCGGGTGCAGCTTATATTTGGGCCCACACGGTCGATACCTTCTCTGGCCACTCTCACACTGATTAAGGGGCTGCATTCACTTGCGATTTGTCCAATTGAATAGGGCTCTATATAAGCACAGAGCATATTTTTTTACAGAAGTTTTTAGTTAGTGAAGACCTTGCTTTTGGATAGAAGTTCACTAACTAAAAATTTCGGTAAAAAAGTGCTTATATTGAGCCCTATTTAATTGACAACATAACAAAGTCAGAGGTGCCCATCAGAGAACGAACTAACCGTAATAGGTTAGTTCTATAGCCATGATAAGCTACTCTGAGAGCAACCTCTTTTAGCTCACTTGTGCCCTTCACAGGGAGAAATATCCTGTAGTATATTAGTCTGGTCCAACTCAAAAGAGTGAACCAGCCCCGAAATACCAGGCAATTCTACCCTGAACAGGAGAAACAGCAAACCCCAGACGCGTTTCGGCCTTTATGGGCCTCGTCAGTGAGGTGCAGCTGAACTCCCTAAGGCACAGTGAGCAAGGGGTCCACGTCTGGAGTCCCCTATTACCTTTAGGGAGACTAAACCCTAAAGGTAATTTGCATATACAACATAACAAAGTCAGAGGTGCCCATCAGAGAACGAACTAACCGTAATAGGTTAGTTCTATAGCCATGATAAGCTACTCTGAGAGCAACCTCTTTTAGCTCACTTGTGCCCTTCACAGGGAGAAATATCCTGTAGTATATCAGTCTGGTCCAACTCAAAAGAGTGAACCAGCCCCGAAATACCAGGCAATTCTACCCTGAACAGGAGAAACAGCAAACCCCAGACGCGTTTCGGCCTTTATGGGCCTCGTCAGTGAGGTGCAGCTGAACTCCCTAAGGCACAGTGAGCAAGGGGTCCACGTCTGGAGTCCCCTATTACCTTTAGGGAGACTAAACCCTAAAGGTAATTTGCATATACAACATAACAAAGTCAGAGGTGCCCATCAGAGAACGAACTAACCGTAATAGGTTAGTTCTATAGCCATGATAAGCTACTCTGAGAGCAACCTCTTTTAGCTCACTTGTGCCCTTCACAGGGAGAAATATCCTGTAGTATATCAGTCTGGTCCAACTCAAAAGAGTGAACCAGCCCCGAAATACCAGGCAATTCTACCCTGAACAGGAGAAACAGCAAACCCCAGACGCGTTTCGGCCTTTATGGGCCTCGTCAGTGAGGTGCAGCTGAACTCCCTAAGGCACAGTGAGCAAGGGGTCCACGTCTGGAGTCCCCTATTACCTTTAGGGAGACTAAACCCTAAAGGTAATTTGCATATACAACATAACAAAGTCAGAGGTGCCCATCAGAGAACGAACTAACCGTAATAGGTTAGTTCTATAGCCATGATAAGCTACTCTGAGAGCAACCTCTTTTAGCTCACTTGTGCCCTTCACAGGGAGAAATATCCTGTAGTATATCAGTCTGGTCCAACTCAAAAGAGTGAACCAGCCCCGAAATACCAGGCAATTCTACCCTGAACAGGAGAAACAGCAAACCCCAGACGCGTTTCGGCCTTTATGGGCCTCGTCAGTGAGGTGCAGCTGAACTCCCTAAGGCACAGTGAGCAAGGGGTCCACGTCTGGAGTCCCCTATTACCTTTAGGGAGACTAAACCCTAAAGGTAATTTGCATATACAACATAACAAAGTCAGAGGTGCCCATCAGAGAACGAACTAACCGTAATAGGTTAGTTCTATAGCCATGATAAGCTACTCTGAGAGCAACCTCTTTTAGCTCACTTGTGCCCTTCACAGGGAGAAATATCCTGTAGTATATCAGTCTGGTCCAACTCAAAAGAGTGAACCAGCCCCGAAATACCAGGCAATTCTACCCTGAACAGGAGAAACAGCAAACCCCAGACGCGTTTCGGCCTTTATGGGCCTCGTCAGTGAGGTGCAGCTGAACTCCCTAAGGCACAGTGAGCAAGGGGTCCACGTCTGGAGTCCCCTATTACCTTTAGGGAGACTAAACCCTAAAGGTAATTTGCATATACAACATAACAAAGTCAGAGGTGCCCATCAGAGAACGAACTAACCGTAATAGGTTAGTTCTATAGCCATGATAAGCTACTCTGAGAGCAACCTCTTTTAGCTCACTTGTGCCCTTCACAGGGAGAAATATCCTGTAGTATATCAGTCTGGTCCAACTCAAAAGAGTGAACCAGCCCCGAAATACCAGGCAATTCTACCCTGAACAGGAGAAACAGCAAACCCCAGACGCGTTTCGGCCTTTATGGGCCTCGTCAGTGAGGTGCAGCTGAACTCCCTAAGGCACAGTGAGCAAGGGGTCCACGTCTGGAGTCCCCTATTACCTTTAGGGAGACTAAACCCTAAAGGTAATTTGCATATACAACATAACAAAGTCAGAGGTGCCCATCAGAGAACGAACTAACCGTAATAGGTTAGTTCTATAGCCATGATAAGCTACTCTGAGAGCAACCTCTTTTAGCTCACTTGTGCCCTTCACAGGGAGAAATATCCTGTAGTATATCAGTCTGGTCCAACTCAAAAGAGTGAACCAGCCCCGAAATACCAGGCAATTCTACCCTGAACAGGAGAAACAGCAAACCCCAGACGCGTTTCGGCCTTTATGGGCCTCGTCAGTGAGGTGCAGCTGAACTCCCTAAGGCACAGTGAGCAAGGGGTCCACGTCTGGAGTCCCCTATTACCTTTAGGGAGACTAAACCCTAAAGGTAATTTGCATATACAACATAACAAAGTCAGAGGTGCCCATCAGAGAACGAACTAACCGTAATAGGTTAGTTCTATAGCCATGATAAGCTACTCTGAGAGCAACCTCTTTTAGCTCACTTGTGCCCTTCACAGGGAGAAATATCCTGTAGTATATCAGTCTGGTCCAACTCAAAAGAGTGAACCAGCCCCGAAATACCAGGCAATTCTACCCTGAACAGGAGAAACAGCAAACCCCAGACGCGTTTCGGCCTTTATGGGCCTCGTCAGTGAGGTGCAGCTGAACTCCCTAAGGCACAGTGAGCAAGGGGTCCACGTCTGGAGTCCCCTATTACCTTTAGGGAGACTAAACCCTAAAGGTAATTTGCATATACAACATAACAAAGTCAGAGGTGCCCATCAGAGAACGAACTAACCGTAATAGGTTAGTTCTATAGCCATGATAAGCTACTCTGAGAGCAACCTCTTTTAGCTCACTTGTGCCCTTCACAGGGAGAAATATCCTGTAGTATATCAGTCTGGTCCAACTCAAAAGAGTGAACCAGCCCCGAAATACCAGGCAATTCTACCCTGAACAGGAGAAACAGCAAACCCCAGACGCGTTTCGGCCTTTATGGGCCTCGTCAGTGAGGTGCAGCTGAACTCCCTAAGGCACAGTGAGCAAGGGGTCCACGTCTGGAGTCCCCTATTACCTTTAGGGAGACTAAACCCTAAAGGTAATTTGCATATACAACATAACAAAGTCAGAGGTGCCCATCAGAGAACGAACTAACCGTAATAGGTTAGTTCTATAGCCATGATAAGCTACTCTGAGAGCAACCTCTTTTAGCTCACTTGTGCCCTTCACAGGGAGAAATATCCTGTAGTATATCAGTCTGGTCCAACTCAAAAGAGTGAACCAGCCCCGAAATACCAGGCAATTCTACCCTGAACAGGAGAAACAGCAAACCCCAGACGCGTTTCGGCCTTTATGGGCCTCGTCAGTGAGGTGCAGCTGAACTCCCTAAGGCACAGTGAGCAAGGGGTCCACGTCTGGAGTCCCCTATTACCTTTAGGGAGACTAAACCCTAAAGGTAATTTGCATATACAACATAACAAAGTCAGAGGTGCCCATCAGAGAACGAACTAACCGTAATAGGTTAGTTCTATAGCCATGATAAGCTACTCTGAGAGCAACCTCTTTTAGCTCACTTGTGCCCTTCACAGGGAGAAATATCCTGTAGTATATCAGTCTGGTCCAACTCAAAAGAGTGAACCAGCCCCGAAATACCAGGCAATTCTACCCTGAACAGGAGAAACAGCAAACCCCAGACGCGTTTCGGCCTTTATGGGCCTCGTCAGTGAGGTGCAGCTGAACTCCCTAAGGCACAGTGAGCAAGGGGTCCACGTCTGGAGTCCCCTATTACCTTTAGGGAGACTAAACCCTACAGGTAATTTGCATATACAACATAACAAAGTCAGAGGTGCCCATCAGAGAACGAACTAACCGTAATAGGTTAGTTCTATAGCCATGATAAGCTACTCTGAGAGCAACCTCTTTTAGCTCACTTCCTCACTGTGCCTTAGGGAGTTCAGCTGCACCTCACTGACGAGGCCCATAAAGGCCGAAACGCGTCTGTGGTTTGCTGTTTCTCCTGATCAGGGTAGAATTGCCTGGTATTTCGGGGCTGGGTCACTCTTTTGAGTGGGACCAGCCTGATATACTACAGGATATTTCTCCCTGTGAAGGGCACAAGTGAGCTAAAAGAGGTTTCTCTCAGAGTGGCTTATCATGGCTATAGAACTAACCTATTAAGGTTGGTTTGTTCTCTGATGAGTGCCTCTGACTTACCTTTTTTTTGTTTATGCAAATTACCCTTAGGTTTTAGTCTCCCTAAGGGTAATAGGGGACTCCAGACGTGGACCCCTTCCTCACTGTGCCTTAGGGAGTTCAGCTGCACCTCACTGACGAGGCCCCATAAAGGCCGAAACGCGTCTGTGGTTTGCTGTTTCTCCTGATCAGGGTAGAATTGCCTGGTATTTCGGGGCTGGGTCACTCTTTTGAGTGGGACCAGCCTGATATACTACAGGATATTTCTCCCTGTGAAGGGCACAAGTGAGCTAAAAGAGGTTTCTCTCAGAGTGGCTTATCATGGCTATAGAACTAACCTATTAAGGTTGGTTTGTTCTCTGATGAGTGCCTCTGACTTACCTTTTTTTTGTTTATGCAAATTACCCTTAGGTTTTAGTCTCCCTAAGGGTAATAGGGGACTCCAGACGTGGACCCCTTCCTCACTGTGCCTTAGGGAGTTCAGCTGCACCTCACTGACGAGGCCCATAAAGGCCGAAACGCGTCTGTGGTTTGCTGTTTCTCCTGATCAGGGTAGAATTGCCTGGTATTTCGGGGCTGGGTCACTCTTTTGAGTGGGACCAGCCTGATATACTACAGGATATTTCTCCCTGTGAAGGGCACAAGTGAGCTAAAAGAGGTTTCTCTCAGAGTGGCTTATCATGGCTATAGAACTAACCTATTAAGGTTGGTTTGTTCTCTGATGAGTGCCTCTGACTTACCTTTTTTTTGTTTTTTTTTTTTTTTTTTTTTTTTTTTTTTTTGCCCTATTTAATTGGCCAAATCGCAATTGAATGAGGCCCTAAGATTATTACTTTAGTCAGTATTATGTGTAGGGCCTCAGTCATTCCAAATACACATCATTAGTGTGTCAGTACAATCACTACTCACAGGTGACATGCTGCATCTCTTGCCCCCTGTCACCTTTGTGCAGAGAAAAGGTTACCATTCCAAGCTGTGACAGTCTCACAGCATTTTCTTGATCCTGCTGTAGCTCTAGTTGCGGTCTATGAACTGTACTATATTGTTTATTTTATGCCATAATATAATTTTATGTTTTTTTAGGTAAATAAATGGGTACCCTCACCAGGTGGGGCTCCTAGCCACCTGCCTACATGGCCTAATAGGTAATCCTCCACTGCATTATTACATTTACCATGGGGGTAATTTACTAAAGTGTTAACCTGGGATCCAGTTTCCCCTCTCATCGTGATTCATCTTATAGTGAATGGTTTGCGTTATGGGCTTGTTAGGGGGGCATAATATGCATCTACTGTTAAAAATTCAAACTACTCCGTATTTACCCAACTCTCATTCTGGTTTTTACTACCTGTGATGCTGATAATCATTATCACATGTTTCAACCTCACGTTAGCAGTATATTTTATATTTAATATTTATTACCAAAATTCATTCAATAATATACAACAAAAACTGCTAGATGTTGTATATAGCAGTGTATATTGCATACAAAATCAGTGTATACTATTTTTTTATTTAAATATAAAATATACTGTTACAGCAGGGTTGAATTACACCTAATATTAACCCCTATACCATGGGGGTCCCTACAGACCTCAAGTTATGGAGATGCCTAAAGACCCCAATGGCACCTAACATTACTCCCTATACTAGAGGTCTCTGTGGATCCAAAGGTAAACTATACTATTACCCTATAGCACCATAACTACCACAAGGACCCCATAGTCCCCAACACTACCACCCAAATTAAATAAACTAAAAATACAGAAAAACTACATAAAAATACAAAGATTAAAAAAATAAATAAAAAAAACACAAATATAATAAAATCTACATAAAATAAAAAAAAGTTTAGCTTGTAGAGGGAAATCAACCTTGTCCTAGTTCCTCAACTTTGATCCACTTAAGGGCCTCTGTAAAAAATTAACATAACTAATGGGGCTGTCCTCCGACCAGCTCCCTTGCTGACTAACAGCTTTCTGACAGTGTACTTGTCAAATATATTATTGTTATGGCTTCTGATTGTGTCCATCATATTTAAGTTAATCAGAATTCAGTATTTGAATTTCTCCTGCACCATTTCTGATTGGTTAAAAGTCTAACCAATACGAATGCATGGATTGAAATATGTGCATTCTGATTGGTTAGCATTTAACCAGACCCATAGTTATAATCGGCTAATGTAGTGTCTTAGTGTTAGAGATATACAGGGAGTGCAGAATTATTAGGCAAATTAGTATTTTGACCACATCATCCTCTTTATGCATGTTGTCTTACTCCAAGCTGTATAGGCTTGAAAGCCTACTACCAATTAAGCATATTAGGTGATGTGCATCTCTGTAATGAGAAGGGGTGTGGTCTAATGACATCAACACCCTATATCAGGTGTGCATAATTATTAGGCAACTTCCTTTCCTTTGGCAAAATGGGTCAAAAGAAGGACTTGACAGGCTCAGAAAAGTCAAAAATAGTGAGATATCTTGCAGAGGGATGCAGCACTCTTAAAATTGCAAAGCTTCTGAAGCGTGATCATCGAACAATCAAGCGTTTCATTCAAAATAATCAACAGGGTCGCAAGAAGCGTTTGGAAAAACCAAGGCGCAAAATAACTGCCCATGAACTGAGAAAAGTCAAGCGTGCAGCTGCCACGATGCCACTTGCCACCAGTTTGGCCATATTTCAGAGTGCAACATCACTGGAGTGCCCAAAAGCACAAGGTGTGCAATACTCAGAGACATGGCCAAGGTAAGAAAGGCTGAAAGACGACCACCACTGAACAAGACACACAAGCTGAAACGTCAAGACTGGGCCAAGAAATATCTCAAGACTGATTTTAAGGTTTTATGGACTGATGAAATGAGAGTGAGTCTTGATGGGCCAGATGGATGGGCCCGTGGCTGGATTGGTAAAGGGCAGAGAGCTCCAGTCCGACTCAGACGCCAGCAAGGTGGAGGTGGAGTACTGGTTTGGGCTGGTATCATCAAAGATGAGCTTGTGGGGCCTTTTCGGGTTGAGGATGGAGTCAAGCTCAACTCCCAGTCCTACTGCCAGTTCCTGGAAGACACCTTCTTCAAGCAGTGGTACAGGAAGAAGTCTGCATCCTTCAAGAAAAACATGATTTTCTTGCAGGACAATGCTCCACCACACGCGTCCAAGTACTCCACAGCGTGGCTGGCAAGAAAGGGTATAAAAGAAGAAAATCTAATGACATGGCCTCCTTGTTCACCTGATCTGAACCCCATTGAAAACCTGTGGTCCATCATCAAATGTGAGATTTACAAGGAGGGAAAACAGTACACCTCTCTGAACAATGTCTGGGAGGCTGTGGTTGCTGCTGCACGCAATGTTGATGGTGAACAGATCAAAACACTGACAGAATCCATGGATGGCAGGCTTTTGAGTGTCCTTGCAAAGAAAGGTGGCTATATTGGTCACTGATTTGTTTTTGTTTTGTTTTTGAATGTCAGAAATGTATATTTGTGAATGTTGAGATGTTATATTGGTTTCACTGGTAAAAATAAATAATTTAAATGGGTATATATTTGTTTTTTGTTAAGTTGCCTAATAATTATGCACAGTAATAGTCACCTGCACACACATATATCCCCCTAAAATAGCTAAAACTAAAAACAAACTAAAAACTACTTCCAAAAATGTTCAGCTTTGATATTAATGAGTTTTTTTGGGTTCATTGAGAACATGGTTGTTGTTCAATAATAAAGTTAATCCTCAAAAATACAACTTGCCTAATAATTCTGCACTCCCTGTATTTTATTAATATGTAGTGCAACTGCTCATGCATGGGTATGGTATTATTTTATCTGGTTTGTTGACGTTATAAGTCATTATTGATGTATTGCAATTGCAGGTTTGCCAAACTTATATGGCGCCTGCAATGATGGACAGAACTGCACATGATCCCTATGTCAAGAATGCACTACTCCAATTTTGATATGCAAAGGGGTGGATAGGGGTGTATAAAGTGTGCTTCATCAGGCATTACCGCACTCCTCCCAGACCTAATTATAATACCAGTTACTTAGTAAATCACATGGAGACCTGAGTAGCGCCTTTGTGTGATGAGCTGCGGTTGATTGTGGCTCATCATGCATCCTGTTAGTAACTTCCCTCCATATGTCTCAAATGAAGTTTAGAAATACATAAATAAGCAATCAGTTTAATGTGGTTCTTTTCCCAACTCATTATCACTGTGTAAACGTCCCACTTTGTTAAAATCTTTGAATGCATATCCATTAAAAAAAAAAAAAAATGTATTTTCAACCTCAACTTCATTTTAATAAAGACATTTGGACATTGGTGAGTTTTCAAAACAAAATCACTGGAAAAGGAACATTGTGCAAAAGTATTTTACAAATGTGTAAACATTTTGTTTTGCAGTCATCTACAACCTTAGAATATGGTCGAATAGTGATCTATACCACAAGTCTACGAGTGGTGAGAAACACTTTTGAAAGATGTGAAATGGTGAGAAAAATCTTCCAGAACCACAGAGTAAAGTTTGAAGAAAAAAATATTGCTTTGAATGGTGAATATGGAAAGGAGCTGGATGAAAGATGCCGCAGAGTAACCGAAATCCCATCACTTCCGGTTGTATTCATTGATGGCCATTACCTTGGGGTGAGTACGTTTTTGTATTATATGATAACTTTTCTCCTTTTTGTATTCAGGAGAGAGTAACAGCTGTTGCTTAACCATAGTACAGTATGAATACATGAGACTCTCATAGTAATTTAATAAAAAAATAAATAAAAAATAAACAGTTAATGGACTAATTAAGCCAGCATTTGCCAATATTCATTCAGTCTTTTAGGATTGCTTGGGAGAGAAAAAAAAAAGATGTAATTTAGGTTATTTTTAGAAACAAAAGTGGTGCTAAACACTATATTGTGGAACCGACAGTTAAAAGTACAATGGACTATAAACATTATACATCCAGTGTAGGCTGGATGAAAAGCAAGTTATATGTAAGTGGAAATAAACAGTAGACAACCAAAATGCTATTTGCAGTTGTACAATAACTCCAAATACTCTTACTTATACTATTTTAATACCGTTAGATTCTATTTAGCATAAAAAATCAGGTTGTTCTTTATTTTTTGCCATTTATTTATTCTCAAATATGTTATATTTATCATTTTCTGTTTGTATTAATAATATTAAAATCTTCAGGTAAGGTGTTACAAATACACACAAAGCCAAAAGAAACTGAACTGTAGTAACGTTATTGAATTCAATGCACAAGTATAGTTTGAATTAGTAAAGGTAAACAGCAGGTAAACTACTTACAAACATTAAAACCTTAGGATCTATCCTGTTATGGTGTCGGGCTGCAGTGCGGCCTCCAACCTCTAGATGGCGATGCCGATATGTTGCAGCGCTGCTGATATGTGAGAGAAGTTCTGAGCTTATAATGTTAGCCTAACTCTTAAACTAACCCTGACCCGCACCCTAACCCTCACCCTAACTGTCTACCCAAGCCTTACATCTATGATATGGCACCAGAATATCGGCAGCACCATCTAGCGGATGCTCACCGCCACTGCTGCTGCCGCCTTGTGTTGCGCTACCATAAGAGGATAGGACCAAACCTACTTTTAAAATGTGTAGCAGGTAATGTAGGAGCAAATTCTTGTTCCACTGGTTGTATTCAGCTATGTTAAAGAATGCATGTGCGAGATTCTAGTCAGGGGGGCAATGAGTGAAGCAGTTTAGGCAATTGCCAGCATATTAAGTTATTGATAAAAGAGCAGGACATTCCTCTGGTGAGTGCCCTCATTTGATCAATAACCTAAGCCTATCTAATTCTCACCCATGTAAAGTGCTGAATGCTTTAATAATCTGTAATTGGCGAGCATATATTTGTTAAAAATCGAATTAAAACAAAACATGAAACAAAATTACTTTTAGTGATCTTTTACTGATTCTTTTATTATCACCACTTAGGTTGAAATAAAATATTATAGTGTTGAGTCTTAAAGACAATGCAGTAGGACATAGGAAGCCTCTGAAAATAAATGAACAGTTTGAATTTATGGACGTTTCAGGAAACTGAAAATGATGAGCATGAAGATATTTTGATTTAGGGGAAGTGGTGTGAACAGTTGCATAATTAATTTGCAACAAAATTTTGCAATGCTTTCTGGTCTAAGCATTATATAATTGCAGTTAAAGAAATTTCACATCCACCTTCTAAATTTCTTACTCACAATAAGGTATTTGCACTACTATGCCCCAGCTGCCTGGATTTTGAGTTCATAACAGAAGGGCCCTTACAGCCTTCCAGAAGGTGGGATATACACTGGTCAGTGAAAGTTAATATTAGGGATTGAATAAAGAATTTGATTGCAGAGAAGATGTTGGAGGGACATGTTTTGTTAATGTTGTCAAGATGGAATCAAAAGGTTCAGGTAACCAGAAATATATGATAAGCGAAGGATAGCACATAACGTAACTCTAAAGCTAGGTGAGGAGATTCAGACAGAGGATTAGAGATTAGAGGATTTGAGGAGGAAAAGGTGTGATGGTATCCCAGACTGAATGACAATCAGGTAGGAAAAGATGCAAGATGTGATTAAAGAGTTCTCATGGGTATAGCATTGGATAGTCAGGAGTAAGCAAAACTGAGCAGCCTTTTATTATGTATGTTATCCTTTTATCATTTCAGTCCCAATTATTACAGTTGACAATATTTAAATGAAAAACATTTTACATTAAAGGATTCTTGTATTTTAGAGAAACCCTAAAATGTTTGTGAAGTACACAACACACTATCAACTTGTGTAAGCTATGAACAAAAAAAACTTTTTAGAGAAATTCATGACTCTTTAAATGAGATTTACAAGGGACATCACTATCAGAGCTCATCACATATATAGTTGTGAGCATGGGCCGCAGTTGCTGGCATGGAGCGCCGAAGGACCTTGCAAAATTTACGGAGTTACGAAAGCAAAATACGAGACACGTTATGACCCATTACGACCTCGCAAAAACTGTCCGAAACCCGCGCACATGAAAACATGAAAAACACAATAAATACACACAACAAATACATAAAAAGCTTACCTACAGGAAGGGAGGGCACACAGGACCTCGAAAACTGAAGTTACACCTCAATTTAACTCCAAATAAAAGAGTTTAGAAACTCAAAAATCCCCTAAGCGAGAGAAAAAATGGCCCCCGAAAAAAACGAAAACGAGGCTACAGCAGTCTAAAGACGCAACACACCACCAAACACCTGCGTATTTCCAGAGAAAGACGTACGAGATGTGAAAACAAGGACGCAACCCGCGCGACCCCAAAAACATTAGAAACACAATAAATACACACAGCAAACACATAAAAAGCTTACCCACAGCAAGGGGGGCACCCAGGACCTCTGCAAGTGAAGTTACACCTCGATTTAACTCCAAATTTCGGAGTTTAGACACCCGAAAATAACCTAAGCGAGAGAAAAAATGGCCGCCAAACAAAACGAAAACACCACCAAACACATACGGATTTTCCAAAAAAGTCGGACGACATCCGAAAACAAGGACGCTTAATCAGCCACAGCTGCATACCACACATTAGGCACCATTTTAGAACACTCTTATACAATCCGGAAGTACACAGCTACCCTAACGGATTTGCCTCGCGCACGCACACTATTACACTACACACTGCACACATTCATGACGCTTACAGAGCAGCTCCACAGCACTGATACTGCAGCAACATGAAAACAGATTGCCAGCTCTTCAACACAATGCTTCCTGCATATATTACTTCACAATAGGTAAAGTATATTAATTTCTTATTTTATTAATTATTCTTTGCCATACCAAAAAAAAACACCAACGCTGCTCATAGCACACAAACAAACAAGAGCCTCGCAATGAGCGCCGAAGGATCTTAAAACACCAACAAAATGTATTTTGCACCCAAACATTACCTGTCTTACAATCTTATTGCCCTAATTTTTTGACGGGCAAGTCGCTAATGTGAAGATAAGAAGGATGTATGTTTTTATTATTTTCTTATTACTAGAATACTAAACGTATATTGACAGTAGGAATGCATATACTGTATTTGTTACACTGTTAACTTTATATTCCAAAAGTATTGAAGAATTAATTGATTCAGTCACTTACAGTATGTTATGGCTATATAATTTAATATGTAACAGAGGCAGTGATGAATTACTATGTTTTTTTGCAATATGTACATGTATTTTTTTTCTGGTCCTGATACTGATGATGAGGTTTCCTGATATAAGGATATATTTTTTAAAGGCTTAGGGCCTCATTAAATTCCAGCCTCGTAAATAAGAGGCTTCTACTTAAGCCCTACGTACTGCAAAGTTTCTCTAACTTACAATGCTATTAAATTAGCCCTGCTGCGAGCAACGTATGAGCTACGCAGCAGGCCCGTACGTATCTACACTGCGTAAATGTACATGAGGAGTGACAGCCTGCGAGATGATATCGCAGGCTCCCACTCCTCATCAAGTGCTGCGGGGGTCCTAAAAGGGACCTCCGCGGCAGTCCCCCACATAAGCCCTGCCGTGGGGGGTACTCCAAACCCCCCCCTAGGCACCTAAAATGAACCCCCCCTCAATGCGGGGGTCCCTGTCGGGACCCCCGAAGTGTCCTCACATGAACACCTTGCTGCAGGGGTCCATAGGAACCCCCGCAGCCCCCACACATTAACCCCTTGCAGCGGGGGGCCCCGATCGGCACCGATCAGGCCCCCGCTGCATTTAAAACTTTTAAATTCCCCGCCGCGGCTCCTTAAAGGGACCGCGGCACACTATTACCCAATCCCGGCCGCGGCACTTAAAATTAACCCCCCTCTATGCTGGGGGTCCCCATCGGGACCCCCGAAGTGTCCCCACATAAACCCATTGCAGGGGGGGTCCCCGATCTGCATAGATCAGGCCCTCCGCTGCATTTAAAACTTTTAAATTCCCCGCCGCGGCTCCTTAAAGGGACCGCGGCACACTATTACCCAATCCCGGCCGCGGCACTTAAAATTAACCCCCCTCTATGCTGGGGGTCCCCATCGGGACCACCGAAGTGTTCCCATATAAACCCCCTGCTGCGGGGGGCCCCGATCGGCACCGATCGTGACCCTGCTGCAATTCAATTTTAAATTTCCCGCCTCACGGGTCCTCAAAGGACCGTAAAGGTCCTGAAAGGACTCGCACTAAAAATATTAACCCCAGGCAACTATAATTACCCCATTAACTCATGATGGTCAATCCAGACCACCATAAGGCCTAAATTAACCCATTAACTCATGGTGGTCAATCCAGACCACCATAAGGCCTAAATTAACCCATTAACTCATGGTGGTCAATACAGACCACCATAAGGCTCTAATTAACCCATTAACTCATGGTGGTCAATACAGACCACCATAAGGCCTAAATTAACCCATTAACTCATGGTGGTCAATACAGACCACCATAAGGCTCTAATTAACCCATTAACTCATGGTGGTCAATCCAGACCACCATAAGGCTCTAATTAACCCATTAACTCATGATGGTCAATCCAGACCACCATAAGGCCTAAATTAACCCATTAACTCATGGTGGTCAATCCAGACCACCATAAGGCTCTAATTAACCCATTAACTCATGGTGGTCAATACAGACCACCATAAGGCCTAAATTAACCCATTAACTCATGGTGGTCAATACAGACCACCATAAGGCTCTAATTAACCCATTAACTCATGGTGGTCAATACAGACCACCATAAGGCTCTAATTAACCCCATCAGTCCCATAAGGGTATATTATTACCATTATGGGCCTGTTACAACCCAACATTAACCACATAAGTGCCATGATGGTCCTCAAGGACCATCATGACACTAACTACAAACACTACACTATAACCCCCAATAAACCATTTAATCTAAACTAACCCCCCTCTACACTAATCTATTAACACTTACACTACCTACCTACACTACCTACCCCCTAATAAACCTTCCCACCACTCTAATTACAAAAAAATAAAAAACCTACAGCACAGAAAACAAAAAACCTACAGTACAAAAAACAAAAAAACCTACAGTACAGAAAACAAAAAACAATTACAACCCCACCCCCCACTACAGAAAACAAAAAAATACATTACAACCCCACCCCCCACTACAGAAAATAAAAAAATTACACACCTGAAAAGGAAAGACAGATAAACACAATACAATACATACATATAATACATTACATACATTACATACAATACATGACATTACATATAATATATTACATATAATATATTACATATAATACATTACATACATTACATACAATACATGACATTACATACATTAAATATAATATATTACATATAATATATTACATATAATATATTACATATAGTCCTAATCAAATACCCCCTATCTATCTAACATACAATCTATTTAATTTAAAAAAAATCCTAACTATATCAAATACATCTCCCTATCTATCTAATATACAACAAATCCTAACTACATACACAGACCCTAATTTTAAAATAAAATAAAATAATTACAGTCCTAACTACATACACAGACCCTTATTCTAAAATAAAATAAAATAATTACAGTCCTAACTACACAGACCCTAATTCTAAGCTAAAATCAATAAATTAAGACCACTTACCTTTAAGATGTTGCTTCAGATCACTAACCTATGGGTCAAACAAAAAATAAAAATTAGTACAAAACATTAACATCAAATAAATAAACATTCTATACATTCTAAATATTCAACTCACCTTTACAGCATGTCCAGTCACTGTTTAGCTCTTCCGGCGCGGCCCTGTTAAAAAAAAAAACACAATACATGAATACATGAATACAATATATAAACAATAAATAAAATACACAAATAAACATCTAAATATACATTGAACTTACCTCCCCGCGATGTCCCCGGCCTTCTCTCCTTCAGCCCCGGCTGGGCCGCGGAACCATCCGCGCTCTAAAAAAAAAAAAAAAAAAAACTAACGGAGGTCTGCACTGGCAGACCTCCCCGACGCTACTGAACCTCCCGGAGTCGTTTCCGGGAGGAAATTGGCATTGGCGGCTTGTGATTGGCTGAAAAAGCTGTCAGCCAATCAAAAGTCGTCAATGTAGGAGCCAATCAGGATGCGCAGATGTCTTCTACCAATCACTCCGTGGGGGTGTATCCCATAGTGATTGGCTGAAGGCATCTGAGCGTTGTGATTGGTTCCCAGAAAGATAGACAAGTGTTTAAGCCAATCAGGGTGGGATATTGGGGTGTATCCCATCCTGATTGGCTCACACATTGACGACTTTTGATTGGCTGAAATTGATAGACAGCTTTTTCAGCCAATCACAAGCCGCCAATGCCAATTTCCTCCCGGAAACGACTCCGGGAGGTTCAGTAGCGTCGGGGAGGTCTGCCAGTGCAGACCTCCGTTAGTTTTTTTTTCTTTTTTTTTTTTAGAGCGCGAATGGTTCCGCGGCCCAGCCGGGGCTGAAGGAGAGAAGGCCGGGGACATCGCGGGTAGGTAAGTGAAATGTATATTTAGATGTTTATTTGTGTATTTTATTTATTGTTTATATATTGTATTCATGTATTCATGTATTGTGTTTTTTTTTTAACAGGGCCGCGCCGGAAGAGCTAAACAGTGACTGGACATGCTGTAAAGGTGAGTTGAATATTTAGAATGTATAGAATGTTTATTTATTTGATGTTAATGTTTTGTACTAATTTTTATTTTTTGTTTGACCCATAGGTTAGTGATCTGAAGCAACATCTTAAAGGTAAGTGGTCTTAATTTATTGATTTTAGCTTAGAATTAGGGTCTGTGTATGTAGTTAGGACTGTAATTATTTTATTTTACTTTAGAATAATGGTCTGTGTATGTAGTTAGGATTTTTTGTATATTAGATAGATAGGCGGATGTATTTGATATAGTTAGGATTTATTTTAAATTAAATAGATTGTATGTTAGATAGATAGGGGGTATTTGATTAGGACTATATGTAATATATTATATGTAATATATTATATGTAATATATTATATTTAATATATTATATGTAATGTATGTAATGTCATGTATTGTATGTAATGTATGTAATGTATTATATGTAATATATTATATGTAATATATTATATTTAATATATTATATGTAATGTCATGTATTGTATGTAATGTATGTAATGTATTATATGTATGTATTGTATTGTGTTTATCTGTCTTTCCTTTTCAGGTGTGTAATTTTTTTATTTTCTGTAGTGGGGGGTGGGGTTGTAATGTATTTTTTTGTTTTCTGTAGTGGGGGGTGGGGTTGTAATTGTTTTTTGTTTTCTGTACTGTAGGTTTTTTTGTTTTTTGTACTGTAGGTTTTTTGTTTTCTGTGCTGTAGGTTTTTTATTTTTTGTAATTAGAGTGGTGGGAAGGTTTATTAGGGGGTAGGTAGTGTAGGTAGGTAGTGTAAGTGTTAATAGATTAGTGTAGAGGGGGGTTAGTTTAGATTAAATGGTTTATTGGGGGTTATAGTGTAGTGTTTGTAGTTAGTGTCATGATGGTCCTTGAGGACCATCATGGCACTTATGTGGTTAATGTTGGGTTGTAACAGGCCCATAATGGTAATAATATACCCTTATGGGACTGATGGGGTTAAATAGAGCCTTATGGTGGTCTGGATTGACCATCATGAGTTAATGGGTTAATTTAGGCCTTATGGTGGTCTGTATTGACCACCATGAGTTAATGGGTTAAATAGAGCCTTATGGTGGTCTGGATTGACCATCATGAGTTAATGGGTTAATTTAGGCCTTATGGTGGTCTGTATTGACCACCATGAGTTAATGGGTTAATTAGAGCCTTATGGTGGTCTGGATTGACCATCATGAGTTAATGGGTTAATTAGAGCCTTATGGTGGTCTGGATTGACCATCATGAGTTAATGGGTTAATTTAGGCCTTATGGTGGTCTGGATTGACCATCATGAGTTAATGGGTTAATTTAGGCCTTATGGTGGTCTGTATTGACCACCATGAGTTAATGGGTTAATTAGAGCCTTATGGTGGTCTGGATTGACCATCATGAGTTAATGGGTTAATTAGAGCCTTATGGTGGTCTGGATTGACCATCATGAGTTAATGGGTTAATTTAGGCCTTATGGTGGTCTGGATTGACCACCATGAGTTAATGGGTTAAATAGAGCCTTATGGTGGTCTGGATTGACCATCATGAGTTAATGGGTTAATTTAGGCCTTATGGTGGTCTGTATTGACCACCATGAGTTAATGGGTTAATTAGAGCCTTATGGTGGTCTGGATTGACCATCATGAGTTAATGGGTTAATTAGAGCCTTATGGTGGTCTGGATTGACCATCATGAGTTAATGGGTTAATTAGAGCCTTATGGTGGTCTGGATTGACCACCATGAGTTAATGGGGTAATTATAGTTGCCTGGGGTTAATATTTTTAGTGCGAGTCCTTTCAGGACCTTTACGGTCCTTTGAGGACCCGCGAGGCGGGAAATTTAAAATTGAATTGCAGCAGGGTCACGATCGGTGCCGATCGGGGCCCCCCGCTGCAGGGGGTTTATGTGGGGACACTTCGGGGGTCCCGATGGAGACCCCCAGCATAGAGGGGGGTTAATTTTAAGTGCCGCGGCCGGGATTGGGTAATAGTGTGCCGCGGTCCCTTTAAGGAGCCGCGGCGGGGAATTTAAAAGTTTTAAATGCAGCGGGGGGCCTGATCTATGCAGATCGGGGACCCCCGCTGCAAGGGGTTAATGTGGGGGTGCTGCAGGGGTCCCGATAGAGACCCCTGCAGCATGGGGATGTGTATAGGGTGCAGGGGGGAGCCTCACACTGCTGTCTCGGGCTGTTCCGAGGCAGCACGTAGAGGCTTTCGGATCCCTTGCGTGGACTTTTTGTCCACGTAGGGATTCTTACGATATGCGAGACTCGTGCATAGATTTAAGGCTACGTAGCTCTCTCGGAGCCTATTCTCGGCCATTTTCTCGCAGTCATATCGTAAAGCAGGCTGCGAGAGATTCGGTTCTCGCAAACAGCAGGAAAACTGCCTTTTGCGAGCACCGAGAGAACTACGAGGGAGAATTTAATAGGGCCCTTAATTTGCAAAGCTTTAAGTTCATCATTAATAAACCAAAATATTTAAAATAAGTAAATTCAAAGGCTTTTCTTGAGTAAATTGAACAGAATGAAATGAACAAGAAAGGGTAGATTCTCAAGAATACAGAAATGCTTTTACTTTGACACATTTGAATGTGATGAATATTTACAAGAATATTTATAGAAGTGACGATAACACTGAATTGCAAGTTGAGCTGCTTGTTTTCACGTTTCTCTATTAATTACCAGGCAAGCAACATATTCTATTGTGCAGGAAACATTAACATGAACTAAGAAATACTAATTTGCATGAAATGTCACGATGTTTAGCATGTAAATTATATATTTATAATGTTGGCAGTTTATATATTAATATTTCTGTCACTAAAATACAAATATCACATATATAGTTGTGAGCATGCGGGCCGTTGCTCACGCTTGCGGGCTTGCATAGCGAGGGCAGCGGCTCACGCAGCGTGCCACGGCCCTCAGTTGCTGGCATGGAGCACCTTCGGCGCTCCATGCCAGCAACTGCGACCCTCGCAAACTTTACGTCGCTACGCAAACAACATGACACACAAATTACGACCCTCGCAAACTTTACCTCGCAACGCAAACAACATACGACACACGTTAACACACATAACCTCGCAACACTCGGACGCAACTCGCGAACATTACAAAATTCAAAACACAATAAATACACACAGCACATACATAAAAAAACTTACCTACAGCAAGAGGGAGCATCCAGGACCTCAAAAAAACAACTTACACCTTCATTTCACTCAAAATAAAAGAGTTTACACACTAAAAGATTTGCTAAGCGACAGAAAAAATGGCCGCCGAACAAAACGAAAACGAGGCTACACACGCAAACACCATACGAGACACGTTAGCACACATTACGACTTAGCAAAAAACGGACGCAACTCGCGAACGTAAAAACATTTCAAACACAATAAATACACACAACACATACATAAAAAGCTTACCTACAGCAAGATGAACCATCCAGGACCTCAAAAAAACAACTTACATCTTCATTTAAATCAAAATAAAAGAGTTTACACACTAATAAAATCGCTAAGCGAGAGAAAAAATGTCCGACAAAGAAAACGAAAACGAGGCTACAGCACTCTAAACACGGAAAACACCACAACACACTCGCAAAACACCACAAGAAACTCGCAAAACACCACAAAAGACCTACGGATAATCCGTGAAGACTCATACCACACATTACCCACCATTTTACGAGAATGCGGAAGTACACCACTACGCTAACGGTTTCGTCTCGCGCACGCACAGTATTACACTGCACACATTCACCACGCTTACACAGCAGCTCCACACCACTAATGCTGCAGCAACATCAACACAGATTGCCAGCTCTTCAACACAATGCTTCAAAATATGTAAAGTATATTCATTTATTCAATGTATTATATATTTCAGTAGTAGACACAAAACACCATTAGCTACCTTAGAATTCCATTGCCGTCATTTTTTGACAGGCAATTCGCTAGTTTCTAAATATTTCTGAATGCAATAAGTAAAAAACACAATGGCTTTGTGTTATAAAAACTTGAAATATCTACTAAGGCACATAAAGGATCTTCAAAAAATATTTGATGAGTCAACTTACCTACAGTACATCCATACTTGAAGACTGGAGGTGGACAAGCCTTTGCCCAACATAGGAATGGAGAGTTCTCCAACAGGTTACTGCATTTTCTTCCCTAAATATGGCTTGGTCATACTCAGTAATCCAAGGTTTATTTTTATAGAAATCAATATGAAACTATAAACTAAGAATGTAAAAAGAAGGAATGAATGGAAGCATTTTGCACATTTCATCCAGATAGACATAGCTTCTCAATGGTAACATTGACATTTATTAATAGGGATATAAATGCATTTAACATAGAACCATAGCGTAACTTCCAACAAGAGCTCATAATCTGGAGCTAATAACTTTGACATTGCACAGAATTGATAGGTTAATGGAATATAATTTTATAGGATGCCATCATGGATGACAAAATATTATGCTGAGAGACCTAGTGCTCTTTGGAATATATGTATTAGAGGTACATTGCTGTATTATTTAGGCAATTGGAATGTCTAAATAATTCTTTAAAGAGATGTAACAACATATTATAGGATAATGTTAGGATATGGTTTAAAAAAACAAAAACAGAATGGAAAACAGGTTATTAAATATACACAGCTTTGTCATGTGAATCAAAATCATAATATAAAAAGAAATTGACACACAATACAAAATACAAAAAATAAAAACCCCAGTTTCAAATGTGCTTGCAAAATATCTAAATACAGCAAATTAATCAGCATATTAAAGTATAAATAATGATAGAGGTTTCTTTTTGTTCTATGTAGAGATGGGAGTAGAATTAGTTTAAAATTCAGGTTTGGTTTTGGTAAAGTATGTTACATTGAATGTTACATTAAGATAATAATTCTGAACTAGTTAAATATGACTGGCTGACCGCTAAATGTGTGTGTGACATATCATTAAAGGGACTCTCTCCCTCTGATCTCTTGTGTAGTCAGCCATCTTGCTCGCTGTGACTTGCAGTAGTGTACGTGGTACCTTGGTTAATCTGTTCCAGGCGGCAGGATGAGTATTTATGTAAATTGAAATAATCTATTCTGAATTGCAGAAATTTCACTTTTTACTTTGAATGGATGGTGTTGCTTTTTGATACAAAATCTTAACACAGACATAAATAAAAAAATAGTTAGATAAAATAAAATAGAATTTAACTCATTTTACCTCTATAAAGAGGACTTGAGAACCCAATGGGATGGAGGAGAAAGAGGAGAGAGAGGTTATTGCTTGGAAAGAAATCCTCTTCCATTAAAATATCAGGCACTTGCACAGGAATCTCTATTTTCTGCCTCTTAACACTCCTGAACTCTTCTGGAGACTGTGATGTAGGGAGTTTCACTAGAAATCTACCTAGATAAACTTGCTTCTGTCTGTTTCAAAAAGTTTCTGAAGTGAGACATTGTTTGATCATTAAACATTTCGGCTTGCTTGAGCTTTGTCAGGGTGATACCTTTCAACAAAATTTTGTAATTCAACCCATTTCTTTGATCAGTATATTAGGGGCTTCCTCCCTTCCCTCCTCTTCACCTGAATACATTTCCTCAGCCAAGTACCAGCAGAACAGGCTGCACTTTGATCCTTATATGCACAGGCTGCACTTTGATCCTTATATGCACAGGCTGCACTTTAGTTCTGCAGGCACAGACTGCTCTTGGATTTCACTGTTCTTGGGTTCTTATTAGACCAAGCTACACTATACCACAGTACTGTATTTAACTTCCTGGAGAGACAGGATGCGGGGTGATGCAAACATGACAATTACTGAGCAAGTGACGAGTGGCAAAGCATTTTTTTCTCGTCAAGACACTTTGAATAACAATACTGAAGTACCACTGTATTTTGTAAGGTAAGAACACTCCTATAAGGCAGTGGATTCAATCTACTAGTGTCATGTTATTAGTCGGCAACCAGACAGTGGCATGTTTTTTGTTAGACGTTGCTAAAACACTACACTGACAAGATTTTCAATCATAACCACGATATGCAATTATGTATGACTACACATTGCTGAAAAATAATTTAAAAAAATGAGCTTTGAATATCCTGTTAGTATAGTAGTCTTACGTTTCTAACAGCATGGTGAGAATCCCCTCCCATATGGCAGTATCCATAGTTTACAAAATGCAGTTCTGCATTTCACAAATGCATAAGATCAGTGGTGAAGCTAACCGGGACTCTCAAGCAACCGGCACCAATTCCCCATTTTCAAAAATGTTAAACCAGCATAAACTGCACTATCGGCAGATGGAAACTGCAAAAAAAATATATATATATACTTTTTTTTTCTAATTGTTATTTCTGGGCCTAAATGGCCCAGTTTAGGTGCTAATGCCTTTTTAAAGGCATTTTGAGGGGTTTTGGGGGGACTCCCGATTAACCAGCAACTACACTTATCCGGCAATATATATTTATAATTCTGCTAGTGATTCCTGTCTCAGAAGGTTCGGTATCTGATTTAAATAATAGATCTCACTCTGAGCTGGTAGACATCAAGTTCAATTGTTACAAGAATCACTAGCAGGATTAACATGTTGCCAGTGCCACCCAATATGGATATAGATTTCTGCCAAAATTGTTTAGATCCATTTTGATTACGTTTGTGTTTCACTCCTTTTAATTAACATTCACTTTGTACACATCTTGTATAACTGGAATTGTATAACTGGTATTGCCTGGAACTTATCTTATGTAGAGCGCTGCGGAATATGTTGGCGCGTTATAAATGAACAATAATAATAATAATAATAACTGAACCTTCAAGTTATATTGCATAACAAGTTATAATATCAACTCATTATGGCTAATATACAAACTATTGTATTATCAATGCAAATTATTGATGTAAATTCATATTTTTTTTCTGGAACAAAAAATATATATTTCAAATGATATATTTTTAAAATTAAACTTGTTTGGTAATGTGTTCTGACAGTTTTACAGTCAATAGAGCAATTTAAGCATGACAACTTTCTTTGTAAATTTCTAAAACTGCTTTTTAATATACTGTAAATATATTGAGATGTATTATACCTTGACCTTTCCTACACCTTTAATACCATTTACAAAATATATGTAAAACTTGTTAGGTCAGCTGAGCTGTTCAGCTCTTTAACTTTAGTGGAGAAAAAACAATGGTCAATTATGCAAATATGCTAAAAATCTTAATAAAAACAAAAAGATAACACGGGAAATTGACAGGCAGAAATTAGATTTTGTCTCAGTTTGCAAATGCACAGTGCTTCAGTTAATTAGATGCTTCTTATTGAGTCTGCCAGCTGCATCTCATGAATTATCCCAATTATCATGCTTAGCGTTTCACACGGTTTCAGTATTACAGGTACAAGACAAAATGATACATATATTTGAACATCTACGGCTCGATCACATTAACTATGCTTGTAGCTTCACGAAAAAATGACATACGTTTCCACTAATCTAACTTTACAATGCATATGATCCACGTAACAAGAGAACTCACAAGGAGTAAAAAGAAATACAAAATATACCAAAATTCATACTCCTGCCCTAGCTTCAATATAACATTGGCCTCAATAGGCATGTAAATAACATTGCTCAAAGCTAACCATACATACTACATACTTGGGGCCTCATTCAAATGTGATTTGGCCAATTGAATAGGGCTCTATATAAGCACAAGGCATTTTTTGTTTACAGAAGTTTAGTTTGTGAACTTCTATCCAAAAGCAAGGTCTCCACGAACTAAAAACTTCTGTAAAAAAATATGCTTTGTGCTTATATAGATCCCAATTCTTTTGGCCAAATCCCATTTGAATGAGGCCCTTGTTCAGTGTGCTATATCCACCAACATCTCTTAAAACCCATAACCCTGGGCCCCCACAGCCACCACCCCTGGTCCCAAGAGTGAGGACTAGTAGCCCTTGTACGCTTATTATCTATACTCTATACTATTATTACATAGCAATATTTAACAATGTTTGTTAGGTGTTTCTGAGTATTAGGGTTGTTATCATATTAGCTAATCCCTACGTACTTTCGCTAAACTGGGTTGGTGTGTCAAACTTTATTTTACTGCGTATGGTAGCTGGTAAGTTTTTAGTACTTTGATATGGTTTCATAACTATGGTTATCTACTGTTCTTGAATTCCAATGGCATGAGTTTGTCTAGCTAGAGTGTCATTTTATCAAGCAATACATTAGTGAGAAGGTATGTTAAAAGACTACTGTAATGGTCCAGCTTTGATGACTTAAGATCAGTATAGATAAAAAGAGGGGTAGGGTAAAGACAGCGCGCCACCTCCTAGTGCAACATGAGTGTATAATCACGTCAAAACAACAGTCATATATTGTTTCACTCACATGTGGTGACCCCAAGGTTATGAGGTATCTGTATGGTTTAAACAGGATAGCTCTGGAAGTACCCAATGTCCAATCCTTAGATCTCCATCCGTAGCTCAGGATACGATCCAGATGGTTTTATAGCAGGTACAGTTGGATCACCAATGCTATTTGGTACACTATTATATAGTGTCTATAGAATAAAATGTGATTCCAACTCCTTATGTCTACTATAGGAGACAATTGAAACACACTAATACAAACAATAGTGTGTTTATCATGTGTTTATTGCACCATATAACCCTCAATACATGCCATATATGGCCAATAGGGATAGGCACATTAAAATGAATAAAATCAATGATCTAAAAACATAAAAAATATCAAACGCGTTTCGCCCAAAGGCTTCCTCAGTGATATAAAAACATAAACAGTGTAAAAATATGTGTATAAGTACTGCTCATCAGCACTTACCAACATCAAACCCTTTCTGCTCTCACACAGAGGCTTATATACCCTCCATTGTTTTAACAATCAGGAAGTGCATCCAAAATGGCGTCGCCCCATGTGACGTGCATCATGTGACTCTTGACAACATCACGTGACCAACATAACAGTCCCAGTACTTCCTGATACATAAACTCTCATCCTATGTGAATGCCCTCTGGTGGCTTTACAGGCACATTACATGTCTTTCTCCAGATATGGGCACATATATATATATATATGTATACATATATACCCATATATATATATACATATATACACACACATACACACACCTACATATACATATATACATACATGTATACCCCCAAGAAAGGGGATCACCCTGGGGTAAGAATGAAGAAATATATATATAAAAAAGACATAGATAAATCAGGATGCATATAAAAGGGAGATATACATAAATATAGAAAATATATAAAATAAAATACATGTAAAATATATAGATCAATAGAGAACAACATCCCAATATATGATATAATCCATATCCCCACTTTTATCTATCAAAAAACATTGCACATATATCTCATGATTAATTAAAATACATATAAAAAAGGATATAAATACAAAAAAGGACATGTAAAGATATAAAAAACAATAAAGGACAATAGCCCAACATATTGCACAATCCATATCCCCACTCTTGTCAAACAAAAGCAGTACACATATATCTCATAGACGGAGATTAATAAAAAGCAAACATATACAGAAACTACTGTCATTCATAAATGCAGCAGGGGAGACATCATATAGAACTCAAGGATGGGAGGACAATCATAGACACCTAAAACAAGACTAGGGGGCATTTATAGATAGACTACTATCTATATTAGCCTTCTAAAAAGGCCGCCAGGTCTATATCCCTATTTAGACCTCGCGGTTCCAAGGTGCCCAAAAGATGTATCCATTTTGTTTCTTTCTGTCTCAAATTTAACAGTCTATTCCCCCCTCTTGTATTTGGTTTTACTTGTTCCACTGCCTGAACCATTATGCCAGAGACATCTTTGTTATGTTTCATAATGATATGAGCGGAGAAACCATTCGTAAGGATCCCCCTATCGACATTATACAGATGCTCCCTAAATCTGTTTTTTAAAGAACGCTTGGTACGGCCCACATACTGTAGGCCACATTTGCAAGTAATGGTGTAGACCACATACTCTGATTTGCACAAAGTAAGATGTTTAATTCTAAACTTATTATTATTGCTAGTGGATACTACCATATGTCTCTCTCTAGATTTGAGGAATGGGCACGTACCACAATTCTTTGTACTACAACCAAATGATCCTTTGGTCCCCCTAATCCACATGCTTTTATTCCATTTAACTGGCCTCAGCTCACTAGGAGCTAATCTCTGCTTTAAATTAAAAAAAATTCTGAATGTGACTATGGGATTTGCAGGTAAAATCTCTCTCAAAAGATCATCCTGTAATAGAATGGGCCAAAATTCCTTCATAACATGGCGTATAGATGGGGCTGCTGCGTTATATTTAGTGAGAAACTGTACATCTGATGTTTTATGAATATTCTCTCCTCTACAGGGGTCCCTTCTTATATAGAAGACTTGTTCTATCCAAATCCCGTGCTCTCTGTCTAGCCCCCTCCACTACATGAGGGTTATATCCTTTAGCCAAAAATTTATGTCCCAATCGTATACTCTCTTTATCGAAGTCAGCAAGGTCACTACAGTTTCTCCTCACCCTTTGGAATTGGCCATAGGGTATGTTTCTGATCCACTTTGGATCATGGCCACTGGTCGCATCTAAATAACCATTAGTATCCGTGGGTTTGGTATATAAACTCGTAGTGACCCTGCCCTCTCCTCCTCTGAGTAGGACATCCAAGAACGGTATCTCCTGTTTTGCTGTCACCATGGTAAACTCAAGGTTCATAGTATTTGAGTTGACAAATTCTAAAAATTGCTCTTTGGAGCCCTGTATGGATTCGTCCCAAATAATGACAATATCGTCAATATACCTTCGGTAAAAAAACATGTTATCAGCAAAGGGATTGTCTTTCCAGATGTACTTATCTTCCCATTGCCCCATAAACAAATTCGCAAAACTAGGGGCAAATTTGGTCCCCATAGCTGTACCGGTAGTTTGTAGATAGAATTTCTGCTCAAATAGAAAAAAATTATGGTGAAGGATAAATCCCATGGCCTCCAAGATAAAATCCACCTGAGAGTGTTCCACATTATTGTAGAGGTCCAAATGGTATCTAGTTGACTCGATCCCCAAATCCTGGGGGATAGATGAATAGAGCGCCGAGACATCTAGGCTAATCCAGCAGAGATCGTCACTCCACATTTGATGTGACAATGGTTCCAAAAGGTGTGGAGTGTCTCTGATATAGGACCTTAGATTGGGAACCATGGGCTTTAAATACTCATCTATATACGAAGAGAGTCTCTCAGTCAGAGACCCAATGCCCGAGATAATAGGCCTTCCCGGAGGGTTAGACAGATTCTTGTGAACCTTGGGAAGGTGGTAAAAGATAGCAGTCTTTGGATGTGTGACGGTCAAAAAAACAAATATCTTTTTATTCAAAATGCCCTTATGCTTTGCTCCCCTAATGAGCAAGTCATAGGCAGCCTGAAAAGCCAAGGAGGGGTCCCCTTCTAATTGAATGTACGTGGAACCATCATTAATGATGTTAAAGGCCTCCCTGAGATACACATCCCTATCTTGTATTACCAACCCTCCACCTTTATCTGCCTGCCTGATAATTATGGACTGGTCGTTTTTTAGAGTAGCCAATGCTTCAATTTCTTTGTGGGATAAATTGGACCTATGTTTAACAAATTTTTTCTTAGCCATAAGGTCAAATTTTCCCTTTACTAACTGTTTAAACACGGGGATAAAGTTACCCTGCGATTGAATTGGGTAGAATACAGATTTAGGTCTGCAATTTGTGTGCTTATAGCTAGAGTTTTCATAATCTAGAGCAATGTCCTCTATCTCTCTTGTAACAATCCGGTCAATGAGAGCAGAGTCCAGGCCCACTTGATCATCTGTTATTCCACTCTCAATCGCCAAATCGGCAAGAGATATCAGAGCATCTAAGTCAGCACTACCCGGTTCTCTACAAAATCCATACTTGTCACCTTTTGGTCCATATGTCTCATTATTTTTATCAATTTTTAAAAAATTCAGTTTCAGGGTAAGCATTCTAATGAATTTATTCAAATCCACATATAGATCGAATGTATCTGGCTCCGAGTCAGGAGCAAAAGACAGACCCTTCTTAAGAACATTGTTCTCATGTATACTCAAAATCCTTTTAGAAAGATTGAATATTTTTACCGTTCCATCTTGTAATTTTTTGCTCTTTTGGAGTTGGACCCTTCTGCCTCCCCTAAATCACCTTCTCCTCCCCCTTGTAACATTCTCTTTCGTCTCATCGGAAGGAGTGGGAGGGGTGGGGGCGGGGGTTTGGTGTTCCCGTTCCTGACCATGGGACTGTTGTGTACCTGAAGTTTTCCATCCCTGACTAAAAAAGACTTTGTAGGGGAAGGATGATTATTTACCAGTGCACATTCTTCTAAACTAGAAGAACCCATATTCTGAACGGGAGGCGGGAGAGTTGGCTTATTAGTACATTCATCTTTATTCCAATCTCTAAAGGGTCTTGTAATCAGTCTTGTAATCAGGCAGGCAGATAAAGGTGGAGGGTTGGTAATACAAGATAGGGATGTGTATCTCAGGGAGGCCTTTAACATCATTAATGATGGTTCCACGTACATTCAATTAGAAGGGGACCCCTCCTTGGCTTTTCAGGCTGCCTTTGACTTGCTCATTAGGGGAGCAAAGGATAAGGGCATTTTGAATAAAAAGAAATTTGTTTTTTTGACCGTCATACATCCAAAGACTGCTATCTTTTACCACCTTCCCAAGGTTCACAAGAATCTGTCTAACCCTCCGGGAAGGCCTATTATCTCGGGCATTGGGTCTCTGACTGAGAGACTCTCTTCGTATATAGATGAGTATTTAAAGCCCATGGTTCCCAATCTAAGGTCCTATATCAGAGACACTCCACACCTTTTGGAACCATTGTCACATCAAATGTGGAGTGACGATCTCTGCTGGATTAGCCTAGATGTCTCGGCGCTCTATTCATCTATCCCCCAGGATTTGGGGATCGAGTCAACTAGATACCATTTGGACCTCTACAATAATGTGGAACACTCTCAGGTGGATTTTATCTTGGAGGCCATGGGATTTATCCTTCACCATAATTTTTTTCTATTTGAGCAGAAATTCTATCTACAAACTACCGGTACAGCTATGGGGACCAAATTTGCCCCTAGTTTTGCGAATTTGTTTATGGGGCAATGGGAAGATAAGTACATCTGGAAAGACAATCCCTTTGCTGATAACATGTTTTTTTACCGAAGGTATATTGACGATATTGTCATTATTTGGGACGAATCCATACAGGGCTCCAAAGAGCAATTTTTAGAATTTGTCAACTCAAATACTATGAACCTTGAGTTTACCATGGTGACAGCAAAACAGGAGATACCGTTCTTGGATGTCCTACTCAGAGGAGGAGAGGGCAGGGTCACTACGAGTTTATATACCAAACCCACGGATACTAATGGTTATTTAGATGCGACCAGGGGCCATGATCCAAAGTGGATCAGAAACATACCCTATGGCCAATTCCAAAGGGTGAGGAGAAACTGTAGTGACCTTGCTGACTTCGATAAAGAGAGTTTACGATTGGGACATAAATTTTTGGCTAAAGGATATAACCCTCATGTAGTGGAGGGGGCTAGACAGAGAGCACGGGATTTGGATAGAACAAGTCTTCTATATAAGAAGGGACCCCTGTAGAGGAGAGAATATTCATAAAACATCAGATGTACGGTTTCTCACTAAATATAACGCATCAGCCCCATCTATACGCCCATTCCTCAAATCTAGAGAGAGACATATGGTAGTATCCACTAGCAATAATAATAAGTTTAGAATTAAACATCTTACTTCGTGCAAATCAGAGTATGTGGTCTACACCATTACTTGCAAATGTGGCCTACAGTATGTGGGCCGCACCAAGCGTTCTTTAAAAACCAGATTTAGGGAGCATCTGTATAATGTCGATAGGGGGATCCTTACGAATGGTTTCTCCGCTCATATCATTATGAAACATAACAAAGATGTCTCTGGCATAATGGTTCAGGCAGTGGAACAAGTAAAACCAAATACAAGAGGGGGGAATAGACTGTTAAATTTGAGACAGAAAGAAACAAAATGGATACATCTTTTGGGCACCTTTGAACCGCGAGGTCTAAATAGGGATATAGACCTGGCGGCCTTTTTAGAAGGCTAATATAGATAGTAGGCCCCCTAGTCTTTTTTTAGGTGTCTATGATTGTCCTCCCATCCTTGAGTTCTATATGATGTCTCCCCTGCTGCATTTATGAATGACAGTAGTTTCTGTATATGTTTGCTTTTTATTAATCTCCGTCTATGAGATATATGTGTACTGCTTTTGTTTGACAAGAGTGGGGATATGGATTGTGCAATATGTTGGGCTATTGTCCTTTATTGTTTTTTATATATTTACATGTCCTTTTTTGTATTTATATCCTTTTTTATATGTATTTTAATTAATCATGAGATATATGTGCAATGTTTTTTGATAGATAAAAGTGGGGATATGGATTATATCATATATTGGGATGTTGTTCTCTATTGATCTATATATTTTACATGTATTTTATTTGATATATTTTCTATATTTATGTATATCTCCCTTTTATATGCATCCTGATTTATCTATGTCTTTTTTATATATATTTCTTCATTCTTACCCCAGGGTGATCCCCTTTCTTGGGGGTATACATGTATGTATATATGTATATGTAGGTGTGTGTATATATGTATATATATATATGGGTATATATGTATACATATATATATATATATATATATATATATATGTGCCCATATCTGGAGAAAGACATGTAATGTGCCTGTATAGCCACCAGAGGGCATTCACATAGGATGAGAGTTTATGTATCAGGAAGTACTGGGACTGTTATGTTGGTCACGTGATGTTGTCAAGAGTCACATGATGCACGTCACATGGGGCGACGCCATTTTGGATGCACTTCCTGATTGTTAAAACAATGGAGGGTATATAAGCCTCTGTGTGAGAGCAGAAAGGGTTTGATGTTGGTAAGTGCTGATGAGCAGTACTTATACACATATTTTTACACTGTTTATGTTTTTATATCACTGAGGAAGCCTTTGGGCGAAACGCGTTTGATATTTTTTATGTTTTTAGATCATTGATTTTATTCATTTTAATGTGCCTATCCCTATTGGCCATATATGGCATGTATTGAGGGTTATATGGTGCAATAAACACATGATAAACACACTATTGTTTGTATTAGTGTGTTTCAATTGTCTCCTATAGTAGACATAAGGAGTTGGAATCACATTTTATTCTATAGACACTATATAATAGTGTACCAAATAGCATTGGTGATCCAACTGTACCTGCTATAAAACCATCTGGATCGTATCCTGAGCTACGGATGGAGATCTAAGGATTGGACATTGGGTACTTCCAGAGCTATCCTGTTTAAACCATACAGATACCTCATAACCTTGGGGTCACCACATGTGAGTGAAACAATATATGACTGTTGTTTTGACGTGATTATACACTCATGTTGCACTAGGAGGTGGCGCGCTGTCTTTCCCCTACCCCTCTTTTTATCTTTACCAGTTACTTAGACACGGTGGGAACGGTGTCCTGTGAAGAAGCTGCACACCTCTGGCATCTCTATTATTGTGGTTTTGGACTTGTATGGATGAATATTCACTCCAATTTCCATTTGTGCATCTCTCTAGAGGAACTGTATGTAAACAAATCGAATATAGTTCATACATATATATGTATACACAGTAGGTAAAATATAGAGCGCTTCTATTTTGTAGCAATATCATATATGCAAATTGCTCCTGTGTTTTAAGATCAGTATAGACAACAATTACTGATTGAACAGTTGATCATTTGTGAGAAATCTTATAACGAAAATTGTATTATTTTATAAGTACAGTTCATATGTTTGTTTGCTGTGCATAGGCTTTTTAAAAACACTATACATTGTAAAATAAATTAAAGTTAGCATTTTTTCTTAGCTTTTAAGCTGCTTATTTTCACCTCAAGCAAATCTCCTCCTACCTGTGTAATCAAGGGCGTGGTCAGTGCATCCTGTGTGGTGCACTATTCTGGAACTTTAAATCAGGCTGGGCGTATGTCACTGGCCCTGCCCCATTAAATCATTAGCTTCGCCCCCACAGCCTACATAGGGGTAACAATTCTATTGTCGATAAGTAAAATTTCTCAATTTATTCAATACATATCCAAGTACGACATGTTAAAAACAATTAAAATTAACATATAGCAGCAATGAACACACACATACCAGAACACTGAAAGAAGTTAAGTATAATAATGTAATTGCTATAGAGACACCGCAAAAAAAAATTACATTTTCATATAACCTAAATAAAAATCAAAGTGATAAAGCGCACAGTGGTATAAGGTGATGATTTAATGAAAAATGTATACTTTTCTGCCCACCATTTACTCCTTTACACTAATTCGAAATATACTATCTGCACAAAACCTGAAAAAACTAAATAAACTAATCCTAATGGTGGTACTGGGGATCCAGCAATTACCCCCTAATCTAACATACCAAAGCAAGCTAACCTACTCTAAAAGTGACTCTTGTCCCTGAGGAGGCGGAAGTAACGTGAAATGCGCGCGTCGGACTTGTCTCGCAGCAGTGACGTCCCCAGGACCTAGAAAGGAGTTCAGCGTTTACTGGTGCCAAATTGACAGCGATGGCGTCACAGAACTCACCTATATAATATAAAGCAAACATCAACATACAGGATAAGTCATAGTTATATTTCTTTGTTAATTGTAACCTTTTGATCATGTCCTTGTATAATTGTTATGAAAATATATATAGAGAAGTGTTGAACACTGTCTCCAAATATTAAGAGATTGGATAATAATGATATTTACAGGAAAGCAGGAGCTGTAGAAGTTACCAGCTGCTGTAAAACTTGACTGCTAAAACTTAGTCTATAAACAGCACAAGCCTAAATCTAATGATGGAACTGTTATAAAGTTGCAGATTTATTTGTCAGCATATTTTGTGACAATTATGTTTTAATATATATTTTACCAGTTTATTGACAGAAACAGAATAATGTCATGCTCAGATATGATAACTGGCAGGGTTGACAATTGATCTATATGTCTGCCTGGTAAAGTAGGAAGGAAAATTGGAAGCTGAAATTTAGCAACTAATATTCGCGTTGGATCAAATGTTTTCAAAATAGTTTAATATTCTATATCAAATCTAAATTCATAGACACTTGGTAATAGCTATAACATATCTGTGTTTATCACGTCCTAAAAGAATAATATAGAACATTGTTATATCTATCCTAAAAAATCATTGCTGCTATGATAAATGTACGTGAAAACACTTTTTCCTTGTGGTATCTGAAGAGGCTACTAATGGAAGTTAATACTGCTTATAACTTTGCACAGCCCTACTTTAAATTAAAAACATGTACATAATACACAGTGTGACAAGGTTGTCCGTTTACCACAGTGATTTTTATAACAAAAGGTTCAGCAACATGTAGATTTATGATGCAGGAGACTTGTTTATTATAGGGCTCATAAACAAGGGTCCAAAGTAGTAATTAACTTTAAGAAAAGAAAAGAAAAATCTACGTAACCGTTCTTACTAAACATTCAGGAACACCCTAACTACCTTAGGGCAGCTTCTATGCTCCGGAGAAATATAAGTCACAAAGAAAATGAATCTTGTCTTAGTACTTCCAGCGTAGGTTAGCAGGGTTTGCCTTCTCCCAGAATCTTGTGTCTTTTTTGGAGAGCAAGCACATCAGTCTCCTTAATTTGGTAATGTAAGTATCGCCACCTTGTGGATAGGATACAACACTGTCTCTTGGTATTTTGTATAGTACTGCCTTGTGGTCAGGATACAAATGGTCTCTGATATGTGGTGTAGTGCCACCTTGTGGCCAGGATGCAAATGGTATATGATATATAATCTATATGATATATAAGATATATAATGTAGTGCCACCTTGTGGCCAGAGTACCGTCCCACCCTTCTCTACGAGTACCCACCCCCAGGGACCTTTGTAACGAGTACCAAGTGTACTCTAAAAGATAAAGTCTTGTTAAGTACAACAGTCTCTTCCCTGGGGTAATAAAGAAACAAAAGAAGTTTCTGACCTTGGAGTAATGTAGTCGGCCATGCAGGTGGCTTTAGTCTACAGCGCAGGTCCTCAGTAGATTGGACTTGTTTCCAATAGCAGCTCCCTTGGTTTGTCTCTCTCTATGTGATTCCAGCACCCACACTTCATGTGTATGTCCTCTTACTTTCCCCCACACTTTATTCTCTGGCTGTTAGTTCCTGGGGATTTAAATAGTCTGCTTGTTGCTTTAGGTGCAGCTAATTGCTGTAACTCTGTCAGCACTGGACTAACAGACCTGATCAGCCTAGTGCTGACATATCTTCCTTCTATAATGTATCCGTGGGTCCGCATGACTTTGTGACAACAGGTACAAACTATTGCAGTCATTTTATAAAAAGACACCTCACATGACAGTAACTGTTTTCAAATCTCCAACCCAACTCAGCATAACCCCTTTTGTGCTGGTTATGTAAGAAGATTTAGTATATACAGAATCTGAGGGGACCCATATACCACAAACCAACGTCAATTCCAGCTCCTGTGTTATGTGTCGTCATCTCATCTTTCCTGCCATTACAGGTACTCACAATATAGCAATATAGAAGGTATAATCAAAGTATTGTTTGCAAACGCAAATATAAAAGAACGTTGGTGGAAGTGACACAATGCCTCAAATGGGACAGTTTATTATTGAAGAACTATTGTGGAGAGATGCAATCAATCAGCATAGTAACCAGTCACTTATTTTGCAACAGCTCTATGTAATTGTAATCATGGAGTTCTGAGCTAGTGATTTTATACTGAATAATAGTTTTTGTTAATATGTTTAGTTACCATTATATTTCCCTTTAAATATGCTGTGCCCTGTCAGTAAAGAGAGATCATGGTTAAGACATAGAAAGTAGAACTATGTTCCTTTCCAGATGCTGGGATTTCCATGATCTGTTTCTGGCTGTCTGGTTTGACAAAAGGCTTCCAAAATTCTTCTGTCTGATTCAACTGGGGAAGTATAGAAGGAATCCTGTGCAGAGAGTTAACTATGTATCATGTCAAGCTCGTTCATTTAAAGTTTATAAGGAGGTTTATGTTAAAAAGTACTCTAGCTACTGCATCCAAAGTATCTAAACTTGTTACCATAAAAAGTAAATGGGTAAACCCAATAAAGAAATACTCTGTATATATAATTTTCTAGCTTTCCAAAACATTTTGCCTATTATCAAGTGAAGTTATTCAATATTATAGATATGATGTACTGTATATATGTTTGAGGAGGGTCACAGAGGGGAGTTGCAGGTCACAAGGGGCTGGAGGTTGTTGTGGGGGAGTGCTGATCTGGGATAGCAGAGGGATCATGGGAAGGGGTAGTGTAATATGGTTAATTAACTTGGATGTAATGTAAACTTACAGTCATATTTTTCTGGAGTAATCTCATACACAGAACATACAGTACATATATTTATTCAGAATCAAGCTTTTAATTCCAATTATAGCTAATGCTTGTATATTTAAAAATACAGAGACATTATTCCTCACTTTGAGTTTGTTGCAGGTCTGTAGTCCTTATGCACAGTATTTGTTCCTCCCAGTTTGCATTACACTAATACCTAAATTAAAATCACTAAGGATATATTAGCAACAAGTGATTTTATTTGAGATATGTACCACTTTAGTCAATATTATTATAGGACTAAGAAATCTGTGATGGTTCAGCAAATGTTATGTTGGGTTAAAAAAGCAATAGGAAAATCAGATAGTAAAATACAGTACTGTTATGTTATAATATATTATAATATGCATTTAATAATTCGTGAAAACTAACCATTAGCAGACAAATTTATAGAATTTTGAGGATACTTACTAAGCAATGGCAGAGCCCACAAAGAGTTGTGAAGGCTGAAATCACATTTTTTTCCATAGAAAAAAGAGTACATCTATCAAAACAATGCTCATCACAGCCCTTGCAATACTTTGTAAATCACTGTGTTTTAACAACCTGGATGTAGACAAGAAAATGAGAATGCTAAAATTGTCATCACATGTAGAGAAGATTTAAAGTAATGATGATTACATGAGTTTTAAAGTCTCTACTCAGAATCTCTGTTCAGTTTAAAATGTGTGTTCAATGAGATTTGGTGTTTAAAAAGGATTTTAACCTGACTAAAAGATATTTATTCAAAAATTAAAACGTTTCAAATGTATGTACCAATATATGACTGTTTAATGTAGAAATACAGATATTATTCATATAAAATAATATAACGTGCAATTATCATATCTATTTTTGTGATAGAATTGTTGTGCCATTGTATAAATATACTGAAATGACTGTGCCTCAGCAGTATCAACAATATGCTGCTAGGATACAGTTGTGATTGGCTAGTATATATAGTACTATAAAAACATTGAATTTATGAGCTACAGGGGATGGACCTTTGCATGGACTGTTTGATTGCAGAGAGCAACAACAGAGCTTTTACACTGTGTTAATAAAACAATGTTTAAACATTCAAATAAACACTTAAGTAGTTTGTTTTAATATTTTAAAAAGGAAACCTTCCATGTCCCTTTAAGGCCCTGATGATTCAGTTTCCATCATCTTTAAAACATACCATAATTAGGTGGGCTTCACCCCCCGCAGGCAAGCCAGAGGCAATATTAAAAAGGTTCTAAATGTAATCCACCAGGCTAAAAGTACCAAAACACCAGCATGCCTACTGGCCCTCAATGTCGAGAAGACATTTGATTCCTTAGAATGGCCCTACTTGCATGCAGTCCTTAGCAAATTTGGCTTTAAAGGTCAATTTACAAACCTGATCGAGACATACTATAAAAACCCCATGGTTTACTTAAAGCTACCGGGCCCACAAAAACAAACAATTAATATATTTAGGGGCACTAGACAGGGATGCCGTCTTTCCCCCCTGCTCTTCGCTAATGCGATTGAGCCTTTGGCTCAAGCGATAAGAGCAGATGCAGAAATTACAGTGATACCCATAGGACACCATCACTTTAAGATCAGCCTATTCGCAGATGATATACTGTGCACACTGACGGATTAAGTTCACTCCATACCAAAACTAATGCAATCCTTACACATATTTGGTTTATTCTCTGGGCTGGCTATAAATGAAAATAAAACAGAAGCGCTCGCTATAGACTTACCAACCCAGGTTGAAGACTCCCTGCAAGAAAAATATAAATTCCAATAGGCTAAAGAGTATATACAATACCTTGGCCTAAAAATCACTGCACATTTGAAAACTTTGTACAAAGTTAACTATTCTCCTCTCTTCAAATCCCTAGGTGAAGACATAACAAAATGGTCTAGATATCCTATTTCCTGGCTAGGGAGGATTAATTCATTTAAAATGAATACCCTTCCAAAACTTCTATACCTGTTTAGAACTTTCCCAATATCCATAAATCTAAAATACTTGAAGGGTTTCCAGAGAGAGGTTTTTAAGTTCATCTGGCAAGACAGACCCCCAAGAATTGGCAAAACTATTATGTATAAACACAAAGAAAAGGAGGTCTGTCCTGCTCCAACCTGAGGAACTATTAAAGGGCTGCACAACTTTCTTTCATTCCCATCATACATTCTTCCCTCCACCAGCCTTCTTGGACTTTAAAATCAGACCCTATATCCTTACTCAAAGGATCCATTGGTCTGGCTAAATAGTGTCCTGGAGCAAGTTAAACACCCAGTGATCTCAAATACAACACAATGCTGGAAGTGGGCCATCAAAAACTCAACTCTGTTTTCCAACCCTTCGCACCTGACCTCAATAATCTCCCATCCACAAGCCCCTAAGGACTTGAGCCGGTAATCCTTGCTTTGGTAGAGGTCGAAGGGGGTGGACAGACTAGGCACAATGGTTTGATGAGGAACGGCCTATCCCTTTTCATATAAATTAAAGATAAATATAATCGGCCATTGAGCGAACATTCAAGCGAATTCAAGCATTTTGTGAACTCTATAACCAAGCACCAGGGTTCACCTAAGAAAAATTGGTTCTCCCAAATCTGTCAGAAACTCCCGCTATCTAAAGGATTAATTAGTGGAATATATGAAATTTATAATTCCCCCACTAGTAGTACCAAAGATAAATATATTAGGGACTGGAAAAATTATATAAACCAACAATGGGTTATAGAGAAATGGGAAGCAGCCTGGAAGGGCATTTATGAGGGGTCCCTTAATCAAAACCTGCTGGAAACAGGGAGTTAAAGTGTTACATTGAGCATATATAACACCAGCAAAGCTCTCCAGTTGGAAATCAACAGAAAGCGCAAACTACTTCATGGGTTGCCAGGAAATGGGGTCCTTTCTCCATATGTGATGGATGTGCCCCAAGGTCCAACAGATATGGGGGGCTGTAACACAACTAGCTACAGAGCTGTTTCACACTCCGGTAATGGGGTGCTGGAAGAATGTCTTATAGGGATCCCTGTGAAAACCCCTTTGCCATCCCAAAACAGGCTCCTGCAGTTCTTGTACCTAGCCATAAAGAGCCATATAGCAAAGAAATGGAAGTCTGACAATCTGGATCCACTAGAGATTAAAAAATAAAATTAATTACATAGCAATAAATGAAAAAATGACTCCCATATTAGGGGACTCTGTTCCTCACTACCTGGATGTATGGGGCCTGTGGCTTGAGAGTAGGGAGGGACAACCCCTGAGTTCACACAACCAATATCTCCCAACCTGATAAGATAGGGGGCCCGGTGGACTGGATGGGGGCCTGGAACCTGAAGATGGGACCCATTATAGCTGTAGGAGAAATTGTGTGGACAAGGTTGGAAACTTTATTAATTATTTTTTTTAAAAATATATTTACATGACCTACAGCCCTATTAAATTCCTTCAATATGTAGCCTGTAACGTAGCCCATAAGACTTGTTGCAATTAAATTGGCCACATATACCAACCCGCCAACGACTTGCAGGGTAAGGGCGAAAAAACTCTATGGCATGACGAAAATTGAACTTCTCAGCCACAAGTCCTTTATAGTGTCAAGCCCGTAATTGTTACGATCGAAAATCGCTATTAAATTGCAATGAAAGCACTGGCGTTCAAACCCATAAGCCTCTACTGGAGCCAAAAAGTCAACAGGTACTAGAGAGGACCCACAAGGGTGTTAAAGTCCTATCCGTAGCACTGTAAATGCAAATATACACACACTACTGTACTCACAATTAAAGGGAAAATGATGTTAGGTATTAAAATTAATAGCACAACATTCTCAAGCTCGCAAATCTGCAATATAAAATACTGTTATTTCTGTTTAATTTCCGTGTTATATCGATCCCGGCAATCAAGGTGTTAATACATATAATGGAACTCGCATGGACTAGAATATCATATTTACTGATTTATTAATATTGCATTATTTCTGGAATGTGGGTCTGATCGAAACTCGTAATTGAAGCCCGTAAGGCTTTGAAATGTAACCTCCAATTTTCAGTGACGTAATGATGACGATCTCTATTGCCATTGTCTCTGACTAAACTTGTAACCACGGTTTGACTAATTGATTTTGTGCGCAATAATGCTTTACAGGTTTGCATCTCAAGCACGTAACTCGCGGCATTATCTATACCATAATTACACCCAATCTTAAGAATCATCATCTACTCGTCTACAACTGCCTAACCTAATTCATTTCATCCAGCCCCCTTCCTGACCCCCTCCAGTCTGGCTTCAGCCCCAACACTCCACAGAGACTGCTCTCAAAGGTCACTAATTACCTGCTCACCACCAAGTCACAGGACCACTTCTCTTCACTGCTTCTCCTTGATCACTCTGTTGCCTCCAGTACAGTGAGTATGTTACAATGCTCTTGTGCTGCCCAGTGTGATCCATGAGTCTACCACTATCAGTACCACCTCCAAAAACGTGCCTTCCAGGGTGCACCACCCCCAACACCCCCCCTAGCTACACCACTGAGTACAGTTGACCATCCTCTTATTCAAATTTTCCGCTCCCTTGATACAGCTTAGTTTATATCTTATCTAGAAAATCAAACATTTAATGTCTCTTTCTCTGGCACATCTTCTTTACTGCTACCTCTGATGTTTGGTGTACCCCAAAGTCCAGTTCTAGGTCCCCTCTGACCTGGGCACCCGAATAAAATCTTTTGAATTTCCGTATCATCTATATGCAGATGATACTCAAATCTACAAATCTAAGTTTGAGATCTATACATCTCTCTTCTAGCACATTATACCAACTGCCTCTCAAGCATATCCTCCTGGAGGTCTGCCTGTCAACTCAAACACAAGATTTCAAAGATTGAGCTCTTAATCTTACCCTCTACTACAGCTTCCACTCCTCAAATATAACTTAATGTTGATATTGTCATCATAACTTCCACCCCTTCGGTCTATTATCTTGGGGTTCTACTGATCCATCATGCTTTCTCTTTCATTCCTCACATACAATCAATAACCAAATCATTTTGTTTTCACCTAAAAAACATCTCTTATATAATTCACTATCTTATGCAAGAACTAAACGTCTAATCCATTCTCTCATCATATCTATATATTTTTCTAGTCATTCGGTTTAGGGCAGTAGTCAAAAAAATGTGAGGGAGAGGAAATATTTATTCATAATTAGTGTATGAATTGTTTTTATCATTATTGAACATGTTTTGCTACTTTTATATTTTAATAGGAAATTGAATATATTTGCCAAGGTATCCAAATGCCATTTTAGTTCTCAACAGAATCCTTTCATCTACATATTACTTATTCTATTTCAGAAATAAACTTAGTTTATTGATTTATTCTATTTGTGATAGTTGTTTAGAATAAGTACAAATAATACTGCATATATTCCTTGATTCATTCCTAATTGTTTTTCATTAATTTATAAACATTTGTCCAGATTGTTTTTTGGCTTTCTTATAGTACCACCATATGTCATAGCATTTCTATCACAATTCCTCCAACACAATTAATTTTCTATTATTTTATTTTATCTAACTTACATGTAGTATTGTAAGTATATACATTTATATATGTTATTTATCAGGTTTATAGTCAATCTGACACCATAGTCATTAAATGACTTGAATATGACTCTTTAAATAGTAGATTAGACTTGACAGCATACAAGAGTATATGTACAAAAAGAAATAGGAAAGCATTGGTGCAAAACTCTTCACCATGCAAAGCAACATAGTGTTACATGTGGTTTTCCATAAAAGTTACTCTAATTTACCTTTGTACATGCACTCTATTCGTCTGTATAATTCATTCTATAACGTAGGTGAAGACATTATATACAGAGATGTTTTTAGTTTCTACCGTTAAAATGTGTCTTTCTTAAACTTTCTTAAATCCCAATGCTCCCAGTAAAACAAATTAAAATATTATTAGTTTGCATGACTATATTTATGTGTTTATATTCTAAAAATATTTTGCCCATTATCAAGTCTTCCTAAATATCAGGAAATAAATCTGTGTGCATATTACAGCCATGAAGTGTTACAATATATATAAGATATCATTATTATATAAACATACCATAAAAAGAACCATTATAGGGCTATGTGTCTCAGTATTTGCTTTTTATGTGATCTGTTGCCTACACAAATATTTTTCAGACCCTTTATGTCAAATAAAAAGCAAGTTGTATATGTAGTAAAAGTGGTGAATGTACAGTAAATGAAATGTATATATCTCCTGAATAAGCACTGTAAAAACATCTTCTAGTGTTATGAAAATGATTTCCAATTTATTCTGTATGTTTCATTTCCCAGTCTGTAAAAGTCCTGCATGATTGCACAGCACCATCTACCTAACAGGCTGTAAAATACAAGTAATTCTGATGTAATTCATAATAAGACACATAAGCATCTACAGCTGGCTGATTTCCATTGTGACTGGTTATTAAAGCCAAAGTTTTGCCACTTCTTAATTTTATGTAGTAATGCATCTGTGGATTAAAATTATATATTTTAATGAATGAACACAAAATGGTTCAATAAGAGTGTAGGAATCGGAAAAAAAAAATTCGGATAGAGTTTTAAATCACTAATATAATTTGTAAAGTGTGCGTAACGCTCCATGGACACTTTACAAACGATTTGTACAGATTTCCGAACATGCCGCAGTGCGCATGCGTGGCACCAGCTGCGCATGCAACGGGGGGGGGGGGGGGCAGAGACGGGGAATGGGACACAGGGTAGGGAGGAGGGGTGAAAGAGACACAGGGGAGGGAGAGGGGGAAAGAAACACAGGGTTGGGGGGGAGAGACACAGGGGAGTGAGAGGGGGAAGGAGACACAGGGGAGGGAGATGAGGGGAAAAGACACATTGGAGAGAGAGATGGAAAAGAAATACAGGGGAGGTAGATGGGGAAAGAGACAAAGGGGAGGGAGAGGGCGGAAAAGACACTGGGGAGGGAGAGGGGGAAAGAAATACATGGGAGGGATAGGGGGAAAGAGTCACGGGGAGAGGGGGGAAGAGAAACAGGGAAGGGAGAGGGGGAAGAGACAGAGGGGAGGGAGATGGGGCAAGAGACACAGGGGAGGGAAAGGGGGTAAAGAATTAAAGGGAACGGAGGGGGAAAGAGTAACAGGGAGGAGAGGGGGGGAAGAGACACAGGGGAGGGAGAGGGGGAAGAGACACAGGGAAGGGGGGGGAAGAGACCCATGTAATATTATACCGTCATTTATGATGGGTAAACGAGTAGTAGATGAATATCCAAGCAGTGACTGAACAAGAGAGATAGTAAATGTGCAAAAAGAAAAATGGTATAAGTGTGTAACGGGTGGCAAGAAGTAATATAACACTTTATTAAACTACCTATGACAAAGGCAAAATGCAATATATATTGCTGGAGGATTCCAATGGTCAATAACCTATCTATCTATCTATCTATCTATCTATGTATGTATCTGTCTATCTATCTATCTATCTATCTATCTATCTATCTATATAGATAGTAAATAAATAGTACATCTGTGTTCACATTTGAATGTCTAAAACAAGTTAAAAAACCTGCTTCCAGCTCAGAATTCCGAGAAAAACAGTTATTACACTGCATTCTGCGAAGCTGAGGCGGGACATGCAAATGTGCCCACAAATGCCTCGCTCTTCAATCCATAGCCATTATCAAACATGGCTTCCTTTACGCTTATGCATGCTGTATTACACAGCTTTAATGCAAAGCCAAGGCTGGATTAAACACAAGCTGAGTATCCTATCCATGTACAGCTGTTTCAAGCTTGCTGGCTATCATCAGTATGGAGCAGGATCTCAGCCTGTGTTGTGGACTTTATGAGTAGGTAGTTCACCACAACAATTATTTATAATATGGTGGGCAAAAGAGAGATAGAAGACATCCACCGTACAGAAGTATCTATGTATCAGGACTGTTACTTCCTTGTGGCAGGGTGGTCATAATCGTGGTACTCCCTGGATGTAAGGGTTAAGGTTGCCCTGCTGGCATGTGTGGGTGTATAAAAAATATTGTTACATCGATGGTGTCACACCCAGGAGGAACCCTCTGGACTTGTGGGACTGAGTAAACTAATGGGCCCTGGGTGGGCATGGATTAAAGTGGCACAACTAGACTCCTTTCTTCAAAGAGATTGCCCAACCATCTTATCCAGTGACTCCATGTTTAATTGTGTTTGCTAGGACACATAATGAACCCCCCTTCCCACCCCTTCCTCACAGACAGTCTGTCTCCAGGAAGACATGGATTTCAACATTAAAATTTTCGCCCCCCTGGCGTGACATGAAGAAGCCAAATAGTGACACTACTGTTTTAATTACCTCTTCTCAGGTAATGTGATACCCTGCTGATCAGTATAAGATTCCCTACATTTTTAAAACCTCCTTCCCAATAATTTTCATCTAAAGGGAGAGCAATATCCAAATGACCAAAAGCTAAGTCAACTTCTTGCTTCCTTTTATTTTGTCTCATCATAAAATCTTGATGAAGATCAAAACTGGCCATTGTGATTAACTGAAAACAAACATTTAAAAGTGACCAAAAGTCGATGTGCATAACTATTCACCCCCCAATACTTTGTAGAGCCACCTTTTGCGGCAATCTCAGCTCCAAGTCGCATTGAATAAGTCTCTGTGAGCTTGCCACATCTTACCACTGGGATTTTTGCCCATTCCTGCTTGCAAAACTGCTCCAGCTCCTTCAAGTTGGATGGTTTGTGCTTGTGAACAGCAATCTTTAAGTCTGACCACAGATTTTCTATTGGATTTGGGTCTGGGCCATTCCAACATATTTATATGTTTCCCCTTAAACCACTTAAGTGTTGCTTTAGCAGTGTGTTGGGGTCATTGTCCTGCTGGAAGGTGAACCTCCATCTAGCCTCAAATCACGCACAGAGTGGCACAGGTTTTCCTCAAGAATATCCCTGTACTTAGCACCATCTATTTTTCCCTCAACTCTTACCAGTTTCCCAGTCCCGAATGCTGAAAAATATGGGATGGTGTTCTTTGGGTGATGTGATGTGTTGGGTTTGGGGCAGACATAGCGTTTTCTTTGATGGCCGAAAAGTTCAAATTTAGTCTCATCAGACCAGAGTACCTTCCTCCATACATTTTGGGAGTCTCCCACATGCCTTTTTGAAAACTGAAAACATGCCATTTTGTTTTTTGCTGAAAGTAATGGCTTTCTTCTGGCCACTCTGCCATAAAGCCCAACTCTATGGAGCATACAGCTTATTGTCGTCCTATGTACAGATACTCCAGTCTCTGCTGTGGAACTCTGCAGCTCCTCCAGGGTTACCTTAGATGTCTGTGCTGCCTCTCTGATAAATGCCCTCCTTGCCCGGTCCGTAAATTTTGGTGGACGGCCGACTCTTGGCAGGTTTGCTGTTGTGCCATGTTCTTTCCATTTGGTTATGATAGATTTGATGGTGCTCCTGGGAATCATCAAAGAATTGCATATTTTTTTATAACCTAACCCTGACTTGCACTTCTCAACAACATTGTCCTTTACTTGTTTGGAGAGTTCCTTGGTCTTCGTGGCAGTGTTTGGTTAGTGGTGCCTCTTGCTTAGGTGTCACAGCCTCTGGGTCCTTTCAAAAAAGGTGTGTATATGTAATGACAGTTTATGTGACACTTAGATTGCACACAGGTGGACATCATTTCACTAATTATGTGACTTCTGAAGGTACTTGGTTGCACCAGAGCTTTTTATGGGCTTCATAAAAAAGGGAGTGAATACATATGCACATGCTAATTTTCTGCTTTCTATTTCTGAAAAATAGTTTTATGTACATAATCTCATTTCTCTTCACCAACTTGGACTATCACATAAAATTCAGATAAACAAAACTTTTTTTGAATTTAAGGCTGTAATGTAACAAAAAAGGTAAAAAGTCAAGGGGGGGGGGATACTTTTGCAAGGCATTGTAGTCAATATTATAAGAGGATTTATAATTAGCCTTTGATTCTTTCTTTGTTCCTCCCACTTTAGAAATTATTATGAGGATACTCTTTAGTTGTATACCCTGATGATAATTGGTGAATATTTCTACTGTTGGATTAATATCTCTTTACATTATATTTGGATATAAGCAAAGTCTCTCTTGACTTTTGCTTCTTCAAATGTTATAAATTGTTCTCCTTTACATTTTTTGTTTCATTGAAGTCACTTACCTTTATCTCCTGCCTTTTTTGGATTGGTGATATGTTCATTTATATGAACCTATTTTTATTTGGGTCTAATTCAGCACATAAGAATATTTTTGGCTCTGTTTTTATGATTGTACTAGACTTTGTATTTAGTGCCATGGTATGTGTAACAATCGGTACATATGACTCGAAGGGGTTAATACAACTAATAGATGGTAATACTACCCTTATCTACGATAATCGCTGAAGTGCTAAAAGACCAATAGAGTTGTTCCACTGAGACCACTCCTTGTTTTCATTCTATAAGTATCAGACACACTTTGGCACTGTTGGGCCTCAGTAGAAGTTTACTAACGAAATGTGCGTGTCACAACCTACAATGATGATGGAGTATAGAGAATCCTAGTTCTCTTTTCTCCTGTAGGTTTTAGACCTAAGATTTGGATGACTCAGACCAATGGACCTTCCTTGCGGATGCAAGAGCATAAGTCCCAGCTTTTGGTAGTGTGCCTGGGAAGAACCTGGCATGGAGTCAGAAACGATCTCCTCTGCCAGCATATGCCCTTGGGTCAATAATACACCTGCACACAAAGTCTTGATGAAAATTATGAACAACTTCTTTATTTTTACACAAGTATTTAAACACCTCACAAAAACAGTACAGGGAGTGGCTACCCCTTTGTCCAACCCTTATCTTCCTCTTGGCCAATGGGGTAATCTCTAGCGTAATTTGATTACCTCTAGCCAATGGACTAGAGGTAAGCTCTGGGAACTTCCAGACCCCTCCCCTGGGCCGCCCACTAGGTGTGGCTAACAGAGTCATTTGGATGCTGGCAGTCAAGAGAGACACATCTCCCTGTCCTCTGGACTTTGCTCTGACTCTCTGAGTGAGAATACCTGTAGACCCCCTGGAGAGATGGTGCCTCAATGTCTGTATAGACCCCATTGTTCCTGACTTAAGTATGTGTACTTAAAGGATTAACCTTGGTGGCCAGCTGGGGGTCCTTCTCCTGTTGCAAGATGTATGTGGCAATGTATCCAGCATGACTACCCCATACTATCATATACATATGTGTACATATTCCACACACTGTCAGTCTATTTAAGTACAAGCGTAAAAGCGCACCCCACATAAAACCACCTAATGTCCTCATAGTATATGGGATTGGGGCAGGGTTTCCACATCAATCCATCTCATGCATTATGATGACTTTTATTGATGGTGATGGGAACCCTGCTCATTTCCTTAGACAATAATCATAATAATATAACAGTATAACCGTATAACACTATAACAGGGTGTCTGGGAGCCCCAAACCCCCAGGTATCGTCTCTTGTGTCAACAGCCTGTGACAGACATCTATCCAAGTCCCAGATGACTGCCAATCACAAAATGGCCCCAGCATAGTTCACACCCAAATCCAATATGGCCACTGGCTGATTCATGACAGTGCGCATCAGGCATTCAGGTGGCACCTCTTGACATCAGGAGCTGCTGGATTTAGGATTCAGCGACACTAGCCGCAATCACTATAATATGTGATTCTCTATGACTTGATGCACATAGGATACTATGACAGTGTAGTCAGATGGGGCACACTTAGAAGATAAATAGTGGGTTCTCCTAGTATAACTTAATTTTTCTTTTCAGGGAATAACACTGTACAATATAAGGAATTACTCTATATACGGCTATCCTATGAGTGGATGAAACAACTCAGGGGACTGATAGTGTAAATTTAGAAACAGTTACAGTTTCAGTAATATATTTGAGTAATATATTTGTAACATTTATAAGTGTTGCTTAAAGATATTTGCAAGTGAGCTGGGTTATGAATGCATCCGATAAAGGATAATTTATAGTGTCTGAAAATAATTGTTTGCATGAAAAAATTCCAAAGTAAACACTTAAGCCGTGAAGTTTGCTGAATTTCTTGCTTTTGAAAAAGAGTTTTCTATCAATGTTGACACCCCCTGAAATTCCCACTGATAATAATTAGCATAATTTATACAATGTATCTTTTTAGCGTGGGGATTGTGCAGACATGCTCAGTTAGCACCTGTAGTCTGCCCTACTGTGGGAAGTTACATGCTTTCAGACACTGTCCTTTTCTTTAGCCAATCAGCATGCTCATATGCTGCATATTGGATATCTCATTAAAAATGAGAAATTCAATATGCAAATCTCAGTTGCTGGGGGTGTCTACATCACCCCCAGCCATTTTTTTATTTTCTGCAAAAAATGTTTGCATTTTTTCATGCAAACATATTTTGCTGGGTGGGTTTTGATGCATTATACAGGATGCATTCATAACCCACCTCACTTTCATTATTTATGTACAATTATTCTGACACAATATAGGGCCTGAATAAAAGGCATCTAAGAGTGGATATGGTTACCTTATATAAATATATCCAGGGCCAATAGTGATAGGATACAATCTCAAACATCACCTATCTTGCTATTTAATATAAGAAAGAAAGGTGATATCATCTCTGCATAAATAGTGATATGAGCTGTTAATACCCTGGTCCCTGAGACTGAATGTTTAACTTTTTCTAAGATCATAGGGATAATATTATCTCAGAACACTTTATGTGTTTTCCTATGTTAGTTTTAAGAGTCCTAAACAACAGCTCCAGATTACATTGCTAATACTTTTTAATTGTAGGTCTTTATCTCATATGGTTGTCAGGTTTTTAATAATGTGGAAATAAAAGCTACGTTTTATAGTCTTGGGAAAGTATGTAAAGGACAGTTACCCTTAAAAGTTGCCTTTGTTTATTTTTTTTTGTTTAAGGAAATACATTGGGTAAGGCGATTGTAAACCACACACTCCAGTAGTTTAGAATCCAGGGGAAGCAGTGAGTTAGGGCTATAGTTAGACGGAGAGGCTGAGTCAGGTGAGGGTTTCTTAAGAATGGGTGTGATTATGGTGTGTTTTAAGAGTGCTGGAAACTTACCAGTGTTATGGGAAAGGTTGATTAAATGTGTGAGAGCTGGAATAACTGTGGTAGAGAGGGAAGGTATTAGCTGTTATAGAATAGGATCATGTGGACAAGTTGTAAGACGAGAGGTTGACTAGACACTTCATTCTCAGTTACAGGGTCAAAGGAGTTCATAATAGAAATGTGAAGACATGAAGACAGGGTGCTATTGGTTTTCTGAAGGAAGGGTGAGTTAGGGCCACGTTGATTTGAGATTTTATTCGGAGGGTTTCAATTTTGTGGCTAGCAAAGTTTTCAACTGTGAGACAGGAAGGGGTTGGAAGTGGTGGAGAGCAGAGGAGAGTGTTAAATGTGGTAAAAAAATGTTTGTGGTTGGAGACCAAATTCAATATTAATGATGTGATGTAGCACTGTCCGGCAAGATTGAGGCTATTGTGATAGGAGCGTAGAATAAACTATTTATGTATATATATATATGATATATATATATATATATATATATATATATATATATATATATATATATACTATATATATATATATATATATATATATATATATATATATATATATATATATATAAACTACGTCAGAGGCGCTCATCAAAGAGCAAACCAACCTTACTAGATTAGTTCTCTGGCCATGATAAGCCACTCTGAGAGCAACCTCTTCCAGCTCACTTGTACCATTCAAAGGGAGAAATATCCTGTAATATATCAGTCTGGTCCCACAGTGACCCAGCCCCGAAATACCTGGCTATTCTACCCTGAACAGGAGAGACAGCAAATCACAGATGCGTTTCATCCTTTATGGGCCTCATCAGTGAGGTGCAGCTGAACTCCCTAAGGCACAGTGAGCAAGGGGTCCACGTCTGGAGTCCCCTATCACCCTTAGGGAGACTAAACCCTAAGAGTAATTTGCATAAACAAAAAACTATATATATATATATATATTTATATATATATATATATATTATATATATATATAATGAACATGCTGAAAACAGTGTTGGAATCAAGCATCTCAAGTGCATCTCACGGTATCTCCTGATTTCCAGCCCTATTAAACTGCGATTCAGCCAATTGAATAGGGCTCTTTATAAGCATGAGCATATTTTTTTTCCAAAAGTTTTTAGTTAGTGAAGACCTTGCTTAGGGATAGAAGTTCACTAACTAAAAACTTCTGTATAATAAATATGGAGGGAGGGGGAGCCTAATCGCAATTTAATGAGGCTGTTACTATGTACTAGTTCCTATGGGGAACATCTCATGTGAGAAAGTGCTTAGCAAATCCCTCCCAGTGTCACAGCAGAAGCAGCCATATGTATAATATTCATGTTAACCACAGTACCACAGACCCAATCCTAAATTATCAAGCACTGTTTCAACACACTTTGCAGTCAGTAACATTTGTCTTAGGTCCACAACTGTGTAGATCTGCATATTATTTTTCCATCGCACTTACATAATTTAATTTACAGTTTTAGTCACTGTAAATTTTGCATTTCACACCAGAAAAAGCACATACTCCAAATGAATTATGTGTTAGTAAATTGACAATGCACAAAGTAGGTAGTAGCTGTCTGTATTACATCTATATGTCAGGCAATACACCCAGAACACGTATTATAGGTGCAGTAAACATGAGGGTGTGGCACTTTAGATACAGTATTTGGATAGCCAGAATGATACCAGCTGCTAACAAGTGAAAACAAAATGATAAATCAATTTTGGTTGTTAAGAGGATTTAGTTTTTAAACAACAATTTTTTGTATAACATTTAAGTCTCTCTCTGCATGTCATGCCACTATGGTCAATTTTTTTCTAAATGTTTTTTTTTTTTATAACTAAATTTGGTAATGAGCAAAAGGGTTTTAGAAACATTTAGCTTTACATCAGAAGTAGATCATTGGAAACTAAAATGGAAGATTCCACAGCAGTATAATTGCATATAAAAGTAATACAGTATAGTTTGTATTTTTTAATTCTAAAACATATACACTTTCATATGGAATAAGGAGTACAATTTTTGGCACCACTTCATAAAAAGTGGAAAAAAGACAGAGAAGGGCAACAAAACTAATAAGGGAAACATAAGGGCTAAGTTATGAAGAAAGACTAACCAAATAGACTAGACTAAAAGGTGTCTGAGAGGGGATATGATTACCTTACCAAGGTCAATACAAGGCTTTGCCAAGTAAACTTTTTGTGCCAAGAGGTTTTCAACTGACAAGAGGACATCCTTTGAGATTCCACCTTAAAGAAAGAAAAGGGTTCTTCACCGTAAGGGTTGATAATCTGTGGAATTCTCTACCAAAGGAGGTGGTGACAGCAGATTTGATAGATAACTTTAAAAAGGGATTGGATATATTTTTGTAAAAAAAGTGAATTCAGTTTTTTTTTCTGTTTGCCTTCCTCTGGATCAATTAACAATCCATATTAAAAAGATCAGCGGAGATCTAAAAAGATTGAACCTGATAGACTAAAAGTCTTTTTTTCAAAGTGCAGTTCTTCAAAAAAAGATATTTTAAAATGTATGACCACAGTAGTCCATAGAAATACACACTCAAATGAGAAACAGCTAATTTGGAGCTTTTTTTAAACATTTTTAGCATTTGACTTGGAGGAAGAGGAAAGAAAGAACAAGAGGACATGATTTGAAATTGGAAATTGAAAGTTATCTACTGAAAGTGGTAGATAAGCAAAACATTATTCCAGTAGATGCGGTAGAATCAAACATAGTTAAGGAAGATACGCATGCCTGGGATAAGCATAAAGCTCTACTCAGGCTTAATTAAGCCATATTTTTGGGTTGAGAGAATTGGCAGACCTGATGGGCCTTGTTGATTCTTATCTGCCATCAAATCTATATTTCTATATTTCTATGTACAATGAACCCTTAATAATTTGTTTTGTAAACTAATATCTAGAATAAAAAAAAATGACAGTGTGCTACAACTATTGCTATATGTCGTAGAGGAAAAATAATCATGGAAATTAATTTTCTTTTTTTTACAGGGTGCTGAAAAAATACTGTCAATGAATGAATCAGGAGAGTTACAGGATCTGTTGATGAAAATTGAGGTGAGTATACATACTGAAAATACCTGTGCTACATTACAAGAAATTTGCATCACAGTTGTTTTTTTTGTCTTTTTCTTCTTACAGAGAGTGCAGCACCCACATGCGTGCCCCTCCTGTGGGGGGTTCGGCTTCCTTCCTTGTCTAGTGTGCCATGGAAGCAAGATGTCAGTGTTTCGGAACTGCTTCACAGACTCTTTTAAAGCCTTGAAATGTACTGCCTGTAATGAGAATGGGCTACAGCGCTGTAAAAACTGTGCTGACTAATTTAATCAGAGTCCTTTGCTAAAGCTAATTTTGCAATGAAACATTTCTTATAATCTTTTTTTAAAGACAACATTTGCATCAATAAAAATGCATTTATAAATATGAGTTTGTTTGTTAATTTTCATATACATGAGGAAAGATATTTATTATTGAAATGAATTTTAAGGCATGGACAATAGCATGAGGTGATAGTTAAAATACAGTTGAATCTGATGTAATACATATATTAGGAGAGTATTTAAAATATACAACATATATACACATATATATTACGATATGCTAGGCCCTCTAGGATATATTTTTCAAATGTTTCCTCCTCCTCCTTACTGGTCCTATTTGTGAATCATATACAATGTTCACTTCTCAGCCAATTAAAGGTCACATCCCATGATGGGTTAATTAGCGACCCACCTAAGTTGGATAAAATACTGGCAATTAATTCATGACATTCTTAAAGGAATATGGAACTAAATATTTTTTTCATCCATATAAAGGGTTAGTGTATGAATTAGGTAAAGATATGTAAGTATCTAGTTCACCACTTGTTAGTTCAGGAATTGTGTATTTATAAGTTGAACAATAAAGCCATCTGTAAATAAAATGGTTTAAAAAATAATGTTAACCTGTCTGAGCTGCTGGGTCTTCACATCCCTCCTGTCACATGACTCAGATGGTTTCTATAGAAGTCTTTGATGTTATCTGGTAGCTGCTTAATTATTTATTTTATCTGATAGGACTGTAAATTAATCATTGTGTGGAACATCAGGCAACAAAGAAAAAATTCTACTTCATTAATGATATCAGGAAGGGGCATGTTCGCAGATTAATAGGGGGAGATAAGTAATAACTAATGAATAATTAAACAGCTGTTAGATGATTTCAATGGCTACCACAAAAACATTGTTGAGTCATGTGACAAGAAAGAGGTGGAGACAGATCCAGTGTATCATACAGCTAACATTTATTTTAACACCATTCTTTTTACAAATTACTTTATTTTTGAATTATTGAACTAAGTGGTGAATTAGATATTCACAGTCATTTATCTGGGGCTTACACTAGTCCTTAAATAGAGCATGATTTAAACATTACCAAAGTTGTTATTTGCATGAAATAGATATTCAGTAAAACCTATGAAACTTTATCTAAAAGGAAGTGCACAGAGCATATGAATATCTGTAGTTTTTACTGGCAGACAAGTATGACTCATCCATCTATGTTACTACCGTTGGCTGACAGGGGCAAGTACCCAGATCAGTTAAACATTTGAATATTCTTTTTTCTGCTTTGAGAGCATCATTTAAAAACAGAAAACACAGTGTTACATTATAAAATACCATTTCACATGCAACAAATAAAATATGCTTTCAGTCTGTCAGGGTATTTTTTTTTTTTTTTTGCTGTTGAGCAAATGGATCTCTTTTCCTATATATGTTTGCAGATTTCATAAAGGTAAACAATTATAAAATACAGGTAAAAGAGCATTTTGTATGTATTAAAAAGTAACCTTGCACTGTCAGTTAGCAAAAGATTCACTGGCTAGCCAGTAAGAAGGCAGTAAAAAACTAACAAATACTATTATTATTATTATTATTATCACATATAATAGTTTTGAGACTGCGATTCGTCATCACGCTCGTAACAAATGGCAGTTTGACAACTGCGCATTGCGCAATGGGCCACGCAGGAGCACTGCACGGCGGCCCGCGCAGGCGCATTGCGCGCCCAAGACACAGGAGGAGGAGGGGAGACACACAGGGAAGGAGTGGGAAGACACAGAGGAGAGGGGGGAGAGACCCAGGGCAGGGAGAGGAGTGGGGAGAAATACAGGGCAGGGAGAGGAGGGGGGAAGAGACACGGGGGAGGGGGAGACACACAGGAATGGGAGAGGAGGGTGGCCAGACACACCTGGGAGGGGGGAGAGACACAGAGGAGGGGGAGAGACACTGTGGAGGGGGGGGAGAGACACAGGGAAATGAGAGGGGGGTGAGACACAGAGGAGGGGGAGAGACACAGTGAGTGAGAGGAGGGGGAGAGACACAGGGGAGTAAGAGGAGGGGGAGAGACACAAAGGAGTGAGTGGGGAGAGACACAGGGAAGGGAGACGAGGGGGGAAGAGACCCAGGGGAGGGGGAGACACACAGGGGTGGGAGAGGATGGGGTAGACACACAGAGGAGGGGTGAAGAGACACAGAGGAGGGGGAGACACAGGGGAATGAGATGGGGAGAGACACAGAAGAGGGTGGGAGAGACACAGGGGAGTGAGTGGAGGGGGGAAAGACACAGGGGAGTGAGAGGAGGGGGCAAGAGACACAGGGGACTGAGAGGAGGGGCGGAACAGACAGGGGAGTGAGAGTAGGGGGGAAGAGACACAGGTGAGTGAGAGGAGGGGGAGAGACACAGGGGAGTGAGAGGAGGGGGAGAGACACAATGGAGTGAGAGGAGGGTGGGAGAGACACAGGGGAGGGAGAGGAGGAGGGAAGAGACAGGGGAGGGGGAGAAACAGGGGTAGGAGTGGAGGGGGTAGACACATAAGGGAGGGAGAGGAGGGGGGAGACACACTGGGAATGAGAGGGGGGAGAGACACAGAAAAGGGGGGAGACACAGTGGAGTGAGAGGAGGGGGGAGAGACACAGGGGAGTAAGAGGGGGGATAGACATAAAGGAGTGAGAGGAGGGGGAAGAGACACAGAGGATGAGGGGGGAGACACACAGGAGAGGGAGAGGAGGGGGGGTAGATGCACAGGGGAGGGAGAGGGTAGGGGGAGACACAGGGGAGAGAGAGGAGGGGAAGAGACACAGGGGATGGAAATGGGGGGGAACAGACACAAGGGAGGGGGGAGAGACATGGGGAAAGAGACACAAGGGGGGGAAAGAGACACAGTGGAGGGAGAGGGGGGAAAGAGACACAGTGGAGGGAGAGGGGGCAAGAGACACAGGGGAGGGAGGGGGGGCAAGAGACAGAGGGGAGGGAGAGGTGGGGAAAGAGACATAGGGGGACAGAGAGGAGGGCGGAACAGACAGGGGAGTGAGAGTAGGGGGAAGAGACACAGGTGAGTGAGAGGAGGGGGGAGAGACACAGGGGAGTGAGAGGAGGGGGAGAGACACAATGGAGTGAGAGGAGGGTGGGAGAGACACAGGGGAGGGAGAGGAGGAGGGAAGAGACAGGGGAGGGGGAGAAACAGGGGTAGGAGTGGAGGGGGTAGACACATAAGGGAGGGAGAGGAGGGGGAGAGACACAGAAAAGGGGGGAGACACCGTGGAGTGAGAGGAGGGGGGAGAGACACAGGGGAGTAAGAGGGGGGATAGACAAAAAGGAGTGAGAGGAGGGGGAAGAGACACAGAGGATGAGGGGGAGACACATAGGAGAGGGAGAGGAGGGGGGAAGAGACAAAGGGGAGGGGGGAGACACACAGGAGAGGGATTGGAGGGGGGTAGACGCACAGGGGAGGGAGAGACACAGGGGAGAGAGAGGAGGGGAAGAGACACAGGGGAGGAAAATGGGGGGAACAGACACAAGGGAGGGGGAAGAGACATGGGGAAAGAGACACAAGAGGGGGAAAGAGACACAGTGGAGGGAGAGGGGGGAAAGAGACACAGTGGAGGGAGAGGGGGGGCAAGAGACACAGGGGAGGGAGGGGGGGGCAAGAGACACAGGGGAGGGAGGGGGGGCAAGAGACAGAGGGGAGGGAGAGGTGGGGAAAGAGACACAGGGGGACAGGGGGGAAAGACACAGGTGGGAGAGGGGGTAAAAACACAGTGGGGAGGAGACACAAGGGAGGGAGAGGAGGGGGGAAATGAGACACAAGGGAGGAAGTAGACAGAGGGAGAGACTAGCAATGAGCGCCAAAGGTGCTCATCGCGAGGCCAGTAAAGTAGAGGGGGAGAGGCTCCCATTGTGTGGCAAACAGCATTGCCAGGATTCACAGGTTATTGCCGTCATTTATGACGGGCAAGTTGCTAGTTAATAATAATAATCAACATCATCATTATCATTATACATTTCTATAACACACTTCTCCAAAAAGGGACTTAAAATAAATGTACCTGTTATAGTGGTCCTGTTCAGGAAACATGTACATAGTACTTTGCAAAGGAGTGCAATGAGTACATGAGCATTATGGCAGATGAGCATGGAGAGCTTAAGGTTTTTGGTATTGAATAGGCTGATGCTTCTGCTCCACTACAGTAGTGTAGTGGAGCAGAAGTAGAGGAAAAAGATATGTGTGTTTTGATAGGAGAGATATCGGTATCCATAGAGGTTCAGGTTTACCTTCTCTATCTCACTGAACACTCGTACCCTCTTCCAACTCCTAGTCATCTTCCACACAGCAGGAAAGTTGTGGAAGATGTCTCCCAGTTATCAGAAGCATTGCCGGGAATAAGAGTTGTTTAGTATGCTTTTATAATTTTAGTCCACATTTATGTGATTTTTTTAAATAGAGGAACAGATGAATATTTATTTGAATTAGAGACTTATATTGTATACTTGCAAGGGAACCCAGCGTATGGTACTGGAAATATGTATATCTGTATCCTTGTATTAGTTTTAGTTATGTATATTAAAAGGTCTGGTGCTTCATGAAATACTTAATTTGGCATATGCTGTCGTCCTATATTCCAAATATGCACTTTTGGGGAAATACACTTGATAATGGACAAAAAGTATTTATTTACATTCAAACTTTATGCTTTTCCACCAGTATATAATATTATTATTTTAATGCTCATTCTTTGCGATAAATAAATGCTTACTGATGCTGCTGTTCAATTGTGTTTTTATCTCTAAAATGTAATCATCTTCTTTCTAAATTGACTGATTTCCTAGAAAAATGAAAATAGAACAAACTATTACAAGGAGTTTGCATTTTTCTCAAAACAAACCAAAATTCTAAATCGAAGTATTGTGATATTTCAATATCTCCATATAAAACTGGCAGCTGTACAGATCTTTGAACAGTCAGAGCTAAAGTGTTGCAAGAGTAATGTTATCTGTATGAGATGGGTGATCCAAATATTGGTGGATTTTATTAAGATAGTGGTGGATGTGCAGCCCCATGCTTCATCTGGTTTACTAGAAACGTATTAATAAAATTACCACATTCAAACAAGCTTACATTCCCCTAGTTTTAGCCCTACTTAGCATGCTCTGTAAACTTGATTGTTCTATATAAATCATATTCCTTAAGATCCCCACAGTACCCTCTTGCCTACATTACAACACCAGGTAGTGTTTCCTTATATCGACTGCACCATGGAAAGAGTTAAAAATAAATGCACAATAAAGGGATATTGGCTTACCCGAGACTTCCCCCCTCATCACCCACTGTAATAATAATGCTCACATCTTCAATGACATTGCATGGACGGGTTTAAAAAACATGACCAGCACCCCCTTATAGGCCCCCCATCCCTGACAAATAAAAAACTAAACATGTAAAAACCTACCTAGCTAGGCCGACCCTAGCACCTAATAGCCTGTCTGCCTTAGGATTGGTCATCAACACCCCAATCAAGACCTACTAGTAGATCTTGGGTGGTAATACCCAGGTCTGTGTTAGGCCCAGTTAACCCTCGATCCAACTTTTTAGCTCATCATCCGATTTATTAAAGCCCCTTCTTCCATGTTGTACCTAACTCATTGAAGCTCATTGCGGGTCTAGCGTTAAAATCCACCTACTCTAAAAGTGATAAATGAATAAGAACTCCATTTTATGTTTGTGTGTCAGAATCAACGGAGCAACTGGATTTGGAGAAACCGCTTGGTTGGAACCCAAGATTCCACCATTTTAATTTTTGTTTTTTACTACCCACAATGCTGATATTCATAATTGCATGTTTCAACCGCTCATTAGCAGTATATTTTATAAATAAAAAAATAATGTAACCAGTAATCATCAATTAATATACAATATACACTGCTAGATATATACAGTAGCAGTGCATGTTGTATATTACTAGGTGAATATTAGTTTTATTATTTTATTTAAATATAAAATATACTGCTATACAGGCTTTGAAACTTGCAATGTTGAACACTATCCACCCAACTGAATAAATTAAATAAGAATACAAAAATTAATTGCTGAAAAAAAACTACAGAAAAATAAAAATACCTCAGAAAAGTCTAAAAGATAGACATTAAAATAAAAAACACAGATAAAATAATTAAAATACATTTTAAAAAAATCTACAAAAAATAAACAGTTAAGACTGTAGGGCTGAGGAGCTTCCCATCTAACTAAGGACTTTATGACAATAGAGGAGTTACTATTTTTTTTATAGATCAGTGTTTTCTTTAGGTGCAGGCTATTTCTGTGGCTGAAGACGAAGATTTGTGGGTCTTTAAGCAATATAGAAGCTTCCTCTAAATTCAAACTCTCCTCCCAACATTAACACCTAATTATAAGGACATCAGTGGCAAGTTTTAGATCCCACGAGGGTCCTTACAGGACCTGCGTGGCTAAGAGGTCAATTTTACATGCCATGTGGGTTCTTATAAGATTATTGTTGATAAATGGTTAATTATTGGTGCCAGGGGGGTCCTAACAGAACCTCTATGGCACATGGGTTAATTATAGGGGACATCAAGATCCTTACATGATCTCTGTAGTGGGGTTAAATATTTAGCTGCCACGTAGGTCCTTTAAGTACCACAAAGGCAGAAGATTAACGTTTAGGTGCCATGGAAGTACATAGGGACGGGTGAATACGTGCAATTCCCCAGCTCATAGAGCATGGGGAGTATGAATCCCTGGAGTTTCCCGGTTTATATTGTGTATTATGCTCATAGGTGGTAGGTAGCGCGTCATAGACTGAACGGTCATAAACACTTGTATAATTTTTTGTATTAATATATAATCTCTTTCTATCATGGGAGGGGGTTTATATAGATAGATAGGGAAAAGGTAGGTTGTTAGGGCAAGTATAAATTGTTAACAAAGTGGGTACCACTCTGCAGCATTGCTATGGAGACTACTGAGCTTCAGACTTAGAGTCTTGAATGAGCAGGCTGCGCGCACACATTGGGTCGAGAGAGCAACGAAAAACAGTTTTTGCTGCGAGTCACCTACATTGAGGGGGTTGAGAGGAGATTTTAAGAGAGCAGAGATAGCAAGACTCCATAGTGAGCAAAAAAAAAAGTTCCCATAGTTATGAGTGAGCAATATCTGTCTGCTCCGTGTCAGATTGGAATCGGGCCCTCTGACACTAGGAGATAGGAAGTTAGGACTGGAAGATATGAGAGTGAAACAGACAGACAATGGAAAGAATTTACTAAGCATCTCAAGTGCATCTCACACTAGTAATAAGCAAACAAACAATAAAATATTTTAATCTTTTTTGGGCTTTTATTTATATTTTGACTACATGAGTCAAATTCATTGGGAACTTAGCTGCAAAATAGATTTTAATTGATAGAGCATTAACTAAAATGTTAAAATATATTCCAATTCAATCTTTATTTTATTTCTTCTTTTCTTCTATTTCTTTTTCTTTTTTTTATTCTCTCTTTTTCTCCCTTATCTCTCTCCCCTTTCCTTCCTCTTTCTTTTCCACTATCACTCTTGTTTCTCTCTCTTCTCCTCTTTCCTCTCCCCTGTATCCTTCACTCTATTCTCTTGTTTCTCTTTCTCCTTTCCCCTCTCTCTCTTCTCCACCTAATTTCCTCTCTCCTCTCATTTCTCTCTCTTCTTTTCTTAGTGAAACTCGTAGTTACTGGTTTAGATGGAGCCAATGGCAACAGAGATCGTCAACTACGAGTTACAGTCGGGCCCATATTCCAGATATAATGCAATATTAATAAAGCCATAAATATAATATTCTATCACATGCGAGTTACAGTATATGTATTAACACATTGATTGCCGGGACCGATATAACACGGAAAGTAAACATGAAATAAAGTATTTTATTTTGCCGATTTGCGAGCTTGAGAATGTTGTGCTATTAATTCAAAGTCCTAACATCACTTTCCCTTTCAAAGTACAGTACTGTGTGTATATGTGCATTTACAGTGCTACGGATTGGACTTTACCCCCTTGCGGGTATTCACTAGCACTCATTGGTTTCTTGGCTCAATTTGTGAGTTACAGGTTGAACGCCAGTGATTTTGATGCAATTTAATAGCGCAATTGGAACGGTTAGCGGTTATGGGCTTGACAAGTCAAAGCATTTGTCGAACTCTCACGTCCCGTAGGGTTTTCTCGCTCCTACCCCACAGGCCGTCGGCGGGCTGGTTTTTGAGGCCAATTTAATAGCAGTAAGTTTTGCAAGCTGCGTTACGAGCTACGAGTTTACACGTTTGGGGAGTAGTAATTTTATTTTTGAACTGTATGTGTGATATACTTTTATTGTGAGTAGTCATTTTATTTTTGAACTGTATGTGTGATATACTTTGTTAGCATGGTGTGTCCTTTATATACTAACGAGATTCCCATTAGTCCTCTTGTACTCTTACTTGTCATTCCCTTAAAGCCTCTGTTCATTCACAGTATCCTTCCATATGCAAAAAGCTGAACAGCAGATAAAAAAACTGGTAGCTTCCACTGCAGCATAGAGATAATAAATACCGTATATAAATCACAAATTAAAGTCTTTTTTTAATTTCTAATGACATTTTACCATTATCAGATGTGGTTCTTTAAAAGAACATATAATAATGTGGTCCTTTAACATACTCCCATCTAGAATATAGGACAAAGTCAAGCATATTACTTATGAAAACAATTCTTATACAGTATAAGTACTATTAAAAACTTTGATTTAAATGTAAAAACATAATTCTTCTCATACATACCAATATTCTTAAATCCTTATTTTTTCACTGGTTATGTTTTTCTACAAACAAAAATAGTTAATTATTTGCTATAATAACATGTTTACAAACATTGCGGTTCAATTTGCCATTAACTTCAAAATGTAATCATGTTCTTTCCAAATTGACTGATTTTCCTAGAAAAAAGCAACAGAACACAATGTTAAATGAGTTTTCCTAGAACCAACCTACTTTCAGAATCAATGATATGAGATATTTCTGTATCTCCATGTAAAATTGGCAACTGAACACACAACTGAATAGCCAGTGGTAAGATTTAACTCATATTTAACTTTGTCTGTGTGTTAAAAGAGTAGTGATCCAAGATTAGTTTTAGGAGCGTACCAGTGGCGTATTTCTGCCTAGGCAATTTGATGATCAGGCCTAGGGCAGTACCTTTTCATGGGGTAGCAAGTTGCCAGTGCAGTGCCATGGAACAATGGGCCCTATTTTATTGTTCAATTCATACATTTATACACACTTAAAACTGCTTTTAAAATTGCCACATATTCTGTTAGCTACTTACAATCTGATTACGAGTTACCCGCCCACAATCACTATGGGCCAGGCAAAGCTTCAAATTCTAGCTTAGAACTCCTTTGGTTTTAGCACAGCTCGAACATTTCAAGCGCTATTTAATTAAAGTTACACAAAATCAATATTCTAGTTTACCCGTTGCTCTAGCTCGCAAATAAAATCTAATCCGCAAATGAAAAAAGTATCACGTTTCTGTCAAAAATATTAATAGTACTAAATAGGACTCGCAAGGCCTTTTTCAAACACTTATTATAGCTGAAGCAGCAATTAAACACACATTACTGTACTTTAAAAAACATTGGAAGGCATGGCCAGACAATAGAATTAATTGCACAACAGTCTCAAACCCACAAATATGCAATTAGAAAATATTATTTTTAACTGTTATTGCTTAGTAATATTGATCATGGGACTCAAGGGGTTAATAAATATAATGAAACCCACATGGACTAGAACAGATCTAATGCATTTTATAGAGTGCTAGATTGCTTGATTGCGAGCCCGATCAGCAAATATTACTTACTAGCGACTTGCCCGTCCAAAAATTACGTCAATAAAATTGTAAGGCAGGTAATGCTCATTGCCACAGTTAATAAATGTTTTGGTGGTCTGAGATCCTTGTGTGCTCATTGTGACGCTGTCGCTGAGCGCCGTTGTCGAGCCTCTGGGGTGATGTATTTGTTGTAATGATATGCGCTTTTGCGCTTATTGTAAGGTCCGCAGTGATCTTGTTTTGTCGCTTATTGCAAGGCTCTCCTCTGGTGTAGTTTGTGTCCTATGAGGAGCGTTGGCGCTCCTTGTGGGTGGCACTGTGAAGGTTTTTGTGGTTGTTTGCGCTAGGGTGGTGTTCATTGTTTTTTGTGTTTTGTGGCTATTTAATTTTTTTTATGCTAATTAATTAATTAATGAAATTATAAATTTATATACTTTACTTCTTTGTAATTAATATATGCAGCAAGGAATGTGCTGAAGAGCTAACAATCTGTTTTGATGTTCCTGCAGCATATAATGTAGATTTTCAGTGTTGTTGAGCTGAGGTGTAAGTGTCAGCAATGTGTGAAGTGTGTAGTGTAAATAGGCTGCGTGCGCGAGGGGAAGCCGTTAGTGTAGCTGGGTACTTCCGCATTCTGTAAGGTAGTGTTGTAAAATGGCTGCGAATGTGTATGTGGTAGGCGGGTTTGTATGATGTAGCGTCCTTGCTAATGGTCTATGTTGTAGGTCGTACGGGTTTTTGTAAAAGCAGTATTTGCTTTGTGATATTTAGCGGCTTTACGGGTCGTGTAGCCTCGTTTTCGTTTTTTTCGGCGGTTATTTTTTCTATCGCTTAGGGGATTTTGGAGTGTCTAAACTTAGTAAATTTGACTTAAATCGAGGTTTAAGCAGTGTTACAGAGGTCCTGGGTGTCCCCCCTGCTGTGGGTAAGGTTTTTATTTATTTTTGTGTTTTTTAATGTTTGCCGCTGTGCGGGGGTTGTCCGTTAAGCTCGTATTTTTGCGAGTCCGTAATGGATTTTTTCTAAGACCGCGGGTCGTATTTTATTTTGTGTAAGTCCGCAATTTTTTATTTTCTAAGTCTCGCGGCTCGTATTTTTTTCTCCGTAGTTAGTCATTGCGTGTTTTTTTTTTTCAAAGTCCCGCTTGTGTAGTCGTTTGTAACCGGTTGTGAGGCGACGTAGAGCATCCACCTCAGCAAATGCGCCCTCTCACTTCGCGAGGGTCCTCATTTCTGGTCCGAAAGTTGTAGGGGGCCGTAGGGATGAGCGCCTACATCACTTATCTCCATCAGCGCAAGGAGTGCCTTTGGCGCTCCCTGCCAGCAACTGTGGCCCTTGCTTTGCGAGGGTCGCAGTTGCAGCGGGCTCGCTACACGAGCCTGCAAGCGTCAGCAACAACTCATATTGCTGACAACTATATATGTGATTGGCACTAATTAATTTGTAGCCTCTGATTGCAGATAACGTGTAAATTACATGTTTTACTGTGGGACAAAATTACTGAATAAAGTGATTGTCCAATGATTGTTCAATGATTTTGGACAAGGAAAGTTAGATTTTAGTTAGGTTTTTTTTCCACAAGTAAAATTATATATATTTTAGGAAATAATTGGACATGGTATAATGCAAATTAACAGAAACATTTGGAATTTATATAAAACCCTGACAAATAATCCAGATATATTGTGGACCATTTCAGGTAAGTGCTGGAGTATTTACATTATCAACAAAATGTAATGGAGCATCTAAAGACCAGATTAAATTGCTCTGAATAAATAAAGCACAAGTTTTAAAAACAAGGTGGCTTATTAAATGAGATTATCACTGGATAAATACTTAAGTATGACCAATATGACATTAAAATGGGAAGTCGTTATGTGCTTTTCTAAGTGGATGCCTTACTGTTTCTGATATGATCTAGTAATGTCTAATTTGACATGACAAATGTTCCTTTATTTAATAAAATGGCTTCATATGATTAATATCCTACAATAACATAATTTTTTTTTCATGATCAGTCATATTTTCAAAATAAATGCTACAATTTCCTAATTTCTGCAAGGGTATGACAACTTTTGAGCCCAACTATATGAAGGTCAAAAGGACTACTGCAGTTCAAGAAAAATACACTTGTTTGTCAAGTATGTACCAAGCTAATAATATTAGCACCTGTGTAAGCCAAGAACATAAACATTTGGGGAAATATATATTTTTAAGTCTCTATTTATGAGTATAGGGATCCATTTTGTTTTTGTTACACCACAGCTGAGTCATGAAAGTGTGTGTTTTGGCTCTGAGTGGCGAGGGGGCTGGGAAAGGAGGGAACAGAGAGCATTTATTAAGAAAATGAGCTCTCCAGAATGTGAATGTCTCGTTCAAACATGCAAGTTCATCAAGAATCATGGATTCCTTAGCAGTCCTGCAGATGCAGCAGCTTTTTTCTAATTAAAAACTAGCTGAATTATTTTTTTCCAGATTATTTATATTTGCCAGACTTCAAGTTTTCAAATATATATTTTTCTCATTGTATACCGCCCCTTTAAAATCTACAACTTTAGTGTCTCAGACTTCATCAAACAAGCTTGTCTCCACTCTCTGTAAGGTGTTCATAGGAAGGTATTATGATGTGCGTCTTTATCTGCCTCTCTCTTTGTTGTGACCACTACAAACAAACCTAGACCAGATCAGGCATTTAGAACCCTCCTGGGCAGATCTCTCCCGCTCCCTGGAAGAATCTTTCAACCTTCTATTAGTTGCCGGAGAGTGGGAGAGATCTGCCCAGGAGTCAGCTAAACATCTGATCAACTGTTCATATGTAATTTTCAAAAACAACATTTGATTTAGATTTTTTTCAAATCAGCTACTAAATCAACAAATGAAACCCTATTGTTTGATCACATCAGTAGCCCTTTAAATAAGTTAGACTAAAACTAGAGCTCAGCATTGTTGCGATACATGTTCAAAATATACTGTATATTATTAAGTCAAATGTAGCTAACTGTAGGAAAAAAAAAAAGTAGAAACATGAATATGCAAAGATGTTTATCTGAATACCTTCAGAATCCATCTATTTTAATTCTACGTGAGTTCTCTATTAATGCAAATTACAGTATATGCACTTTGACTAAATCACATAATGAAACCACAAATGCATTCAATGGGAAGCATGCTAAATTATTTAGTCTGCAAAAGAATTTGGAGTGCTTAGCTTGCAAAGTAATAAATTATTTAATGATGAGCCTGAAGTATGTTGCAATCTAGCGACAGCTGAAATTATAACAGAAATGTAGAAAAAATAAACCACAGTGACAAAATGGAAGCTTTGAGAGGGCATTCAGCAGACTCTAAGTGCATGATCTCTAGGGTAAATCATGCCTTCAAGGAATATTTCTAGTAATAGCATAAATACTAACTGCTAAAATAGAAAGGAAAAATAAATAGAAAGCATAATGCAAATACTCTTCCTATAACCATCAGATTTTTTTCCCACTACAAGGCTTTTATCTTAAAAAAGAGGTGTGATCTTGATCCATATGCATGTCTTCTCTTGAATTGGTCCAGAAAAGTTAGTTGAAAGATTCTCATGTGTCATCTGACCTGTGTACCTGAGCAGAGGTATGATAGTTGCTAGGTATGTGTTAAATTCTGCGCAGAATAGCAAATTCTGAGATGGCTTGAGGATTCTAATTTCTAGGTTCACAATCTAGCCATAATTTGAGAAGCAACAATGATAAAGCCTCATTCAACTGAACTTTTGGGAGATTCGGGCTTCAGAAATGGAGCCCGCAAGTTATTTTGCTATTCAACTGGTATTTTTTTGCGGGCTCCGGCCTCCGATTCACTGTGATGGTTCACATCGCAAGTTAAGGCCGCAAGAGTTGCGAACGCTAAAATCGCAAATTGTTATTCAATTGCTCCAATTCCCCCTCGCTAAGCAAGCTGTCAAGCCAGCAAATGGCAAAAGTCTAACCACAAGTTACGGGTACCAAGGAGGACTCGCAAAGGGCTTAATGACATGTCCGGAGCACCTTAAATGCACATATAAACACGCTACTGTACTTTTATTAAAAGGGAAAGTGATGTTAGGTCTTAGAATTAATAGCACAACATTCTCAATATCGCAAATCGGCCCCCAAAAACACTTTATTTCATGTTTAATTTCCGTTATATCGATCTTGGCAATCAATATGTTAATACATATAATGGAACTCGCATGTAATAGAATATCATATTTACGGCTTTATCAATATTGCATTATATCTGAAATGTAGGTCCGTTCGTTACTCGTAATTTAACCCGTAGATCCCACCTACATTTTTCATTGACGTAATGATGCCGATCTGTGTTTCCATTGGCTGTTTCTAATCAGGACTTACAGCTTTGCTTGATTGATCATGTTCAAGCTCACAAATGCTACATACAATAGCATGGTTTACGATGTGCTCTATCAGTCTGGGACTTTCGGGCTCGGCCAATTGAATAGTACCTAAGTTGCGGACCCTGCGGGCCCGCATCAGGCCCACAGACTTATTATCTACATCCCGCGACTTGCGGGCTTGCAACTGAATGAGGATCTTGCTCTTTCAGAACAGAGTTGGTACTCTTGGAGAGAAGTAACATATGGTAAGGGTAGTGGAAATGTAAATATTCTTCTCTCCCGTTTGAGCTGTGAAAGAAATAAGAATTTTTGAAAATACCCTTGACTCAAAATGGGATGCAACAAAATGAATAATGGTTTTCTAGAATCTTGAGTCTCCTGAGGCATTTATCATGCAATTAAAGTCTACACTTAGCTTTCAATACCTTGCCTTGGGGGAAATATTAACCTGCCATTCTCATCTGCTTCTGACTTTCCCTAGTGTATAGTGTTAGAATTGTGTTATTTTATGCCATGCAACTTTTACCTTAGCTGTTAAAGGTCAACTGGTACAGTATTTATGTCTTCACAGGCCAATAGGTTCAAGTGTCATGAAAATAACTTGATCAAAACAAATATGTGTCTAAATGCTTTACATTTTTAATTTAGATGATTCATTATTGATAGGATATTTTATTTGCAAGACAGTCATGTCTTCTTGTTCATTATTCATGCTCCTTACGTGTCATGAAAACTGTTCCATAAAGTATACATTATTGTTCTTCAAATTTGCATGGCATCAAGGGAGTTGGAACCGAAAAACATCTGGGGGGAATACAGTATATACACATTATATAAATATATATATATATACCTGAAAGCAGACAGGCATGAGTGACTGAGCCAGTCACCAAGTGTTGGTGTTACATTCCCCGGCATCAGCACTGCACCCTCCAGCAGAACGTACTGGTGTGTGAGGAGTGAAAGCTGCTGCTGCTAAAACAGCCTTCATTGACAAATATAATTAGCAGAGCATCCTATGTGCAGTTAATCTAGGTCTTTTGTAATATTAGCTCTCAAGCAACCAGAAACTACATTTATCCGACATCTACCGATCCCTGTGGGTGCCAGATAACTGAGAATCTACTGTATATTTATAAATATAAATATATATATATATATATCAAATATTATAATTTTCAAACTGCGATTTGCCTCCACGCAAGGAGAGCCGTTGAGGCATTGAAGCCAAGCTCACAATTGAGGCACTGATGCACGCTGAAATGAGCAATTAAGCACCGAGCAGCACTTAGACTGCAATGAGCTCCGAAGGCGCTCATTGCAGCCACCGGCCCGTCACACATGTGAGCTTGGGGAAAAAACCAATACATTCACACACAGTACAGGTTGCAAGTGATTTTGAGCCTTATTTGACGTTTTTCGTCACTCGAAAATCGGTTAAGTGAGAAAAAAATGGAGGACGAATAAACGTAAAAAATGATGAAACTGGATGAAAGGAGGCTCAGCAAAGCCAGGCATGCGGGACTTAGAAAATACACAACGCCAAAGACATTAACACTTACACCAACAACGCCAGCCACTAACGTCCTTCAGTGCGCACCACACAAACAGTCAGCACACACACAGAAGAGAAACACACAGGGAAGGGACAGGGGGAGATGTTGGAAAGAGACACAGGGCATTCCCAAGCACAAAACTTGCAGGTTAATGAACCCTGCAACGAGCGGCCTGTACAGTAGGAGGAAAGGTTCGCAATGAGCGTCGAAGGTGCTCAGAGAAGCAAAAGCCTCACATTGTATGGCAAACAGCATTGCCTGGCTTACAATTTTATGCCCGTCATTTTTAGACGGGCAATTCGCTAGTATATATATATAAATAAATAAATGTGTATATACAGTGTATATATATATATATATATATATATATATATATAAATATATATTTAAATATATATAAATATACATAAATATATATATATATTTAGAAATATATAAATAGAAATATATATATATAAATAGTAAATATATATATATATATATATATATATATATATATATATATATTTACTATCTCTTTCTCTGTGTTTCCCCTCTCCCTCCCTATGCCCCTCACCTCCCTCTCCCCCTAAGACGGAAAAAGAAAGGTGAAAATAATGTGAATTAAATTTTAGATAATACAGTATTACAAATAATAAAAGCTTATTTTACCCTGCATTGTCTTTAACACATCACTGTGGTCATTTGTTATATTCTCTATTGAACAACTACACTTGATAATAGGTAAAATCTATTTAGAAAGTTAAAAAAAACACTGAAGGCTGTAGCAGACAATAATGACTGGACCAGATAACTTTATAGACACTGTTAGAGCATGATTTCTTCCACTGCTAGGAACAGCGCTAACTCGGGGTGAAACCTTTATCCCAGATATCTGTAAGCCAGAATGATACACACAAGGTAGTGATATACAATTGTCTCAGTTTAATAGGCATTATGCCAGAACATTATAAAAGGCTTTGCCCTCATTATTTGCATTCTTATCAGGTATGTAAATAGCTTACAAGGCAGTTGTATGTGGTTATCAAACACAGGACAAAGGTGGTCAACAAATTGCCAACATATTCTTCGTGATAAGGAGAAGTACCAACAGTAGAAAAACTTAACAGAAATCCTCTGCATACATATAACAATAAGGATCCTACTGACAAAAATAGAAATCCACTGAAGGTTGTTTGTTGTACGGAATGTGCAGACCCTGCGATCAGCACCCAGCAAAGCAAAGGTCAACCAAGATGTCCGACTCTTGAATATACCTGAATATACAATTTATCCCCTTACAGACACAATAAATAGAATGAAGCGGGTAGGAATTGTAGCCTTGTACCCAGGAAGACTGAATCAGTGAGCCAGAGATCGGCGGTAGCAGGTAAATAGGTAGAAGCAGGAACTTAGACAATACAACATGCAGAAGCTCACAAACAACATCAGAAATCTGGGAAATATTGAGCTTATATATATATATATATATATATATATATATATATACTAGCGACTTGCCCGTCAAAAATAACGGCAATAAAATTTGAAGCCATGGCAATGCTGTTTGCCACACAATGTCAGGCTTTTGCTCCTCTGAGGACCTTCTGCGCTCATTGTGAGCCTCTCCCCTCATGTACTTCAAGTTTCCTGCTTTGCAATGATCACCTTCAGCGCTCATCGAAAAGACAGATATATAAGTACAGTGTAAAATATAAAATGTATTTAGTACAGTAGTAGTTTACCTATTTATATTTAATATGCATCAAACAATATCCTGAAGAGCTAACAATCTCTTTGGATTTTCCTGCATCTGAAAATGGACAGTTGGACTGTTGATCACCTGAGGAGAAAGTGTCAGCTATGTGCCAAGTCTGCAGTGTAAATAGGCTACGTGCACAAGGCCAAACCATTTGTTTAGGCGTGTAAAGCGCCATTATAGAATTGTAATGTTATTATTTGCAAGTTAGTGTTGTAAAATGGTGGATTTTTCTATGTGTTACTTGGCTTGCGAGAATTTTCTGTCTGTTGTAATGGTATATTGTTTATCTCCTACGTTCCTGGCTAACTTGTACCTGCCTGGCGGTGATTTGTTTTTTGCGTTTTTCGATTTCCGCGTTTCGGCCGTTAAATTTGTATTTTTGCGAGGTCGTTTTTTTTTTGCCCCCGAGATTCCGAGGTTGTTCCTGGCTAACTCGTACGTGCCTGTTGGTGATTTGCACGCTTCGGTCTCCTTTAGCCTCGTTTTTCCTTTTTTGCGTCCGCCATTTTTTTCTTGCTTAGACGTTTTTTGAAAGCCGAAACTCTGCAAATTCGGCTTAAATTTGCGTTTTTTTTTAAATTTGCGTTCCTCAACTGCTTGCAGCCTAAGTACCGTATATACTCGAGTATAAGCCGTCCTGAGTATAAGCCGAGGCACCTATTTTACCACAAAATACTGGGTAAAATGAGTGACTCGAGTATAAGCCGAGGGTGGGAAATGTGCTGCCCCCTGTGTCCCTCTTGTGCCCTCTGTGTCCCCCTCTCTCTCCCGTGTCTCTTCTCCCCTCTCCCTTTCCTGTGTCTCTTCTAACCTCTCCCTTCCCTGTGTCTCTTCCCCCTCCCTTATCACCCTCCTCAACCCCCCTCCTCATTCTCAACCCCCTCCTCGACCTCCCTCCTCATCCTTAACCCCCTCCTCAACCTCCCTCCTCATCCTCAACCTCCCTCCTCAACCTCCCTCCTCATCCTCAACCTCCTCATCCTCACCCTTCCTCCTCATCCCCAACCTTCCTTTCTCAACCTCCCTCCTCATCCTTAACCTCCCACCTCATCCTCAACCCCCTCCTCAACCTCCGTCCTCATCCTCAACCCCCCATCCTTAACCCCCCATCCTCAACCACCCATCCTCAACCCCCTCCTCAACACCCCTCCTCATCCTCAACCTCCCTCCTCAACCCCCTCCTCATCCTCCACCCCCCATCCTCAACCCCCCTCCTGAACCCCCTCCTAATCCTTAACCCCCTCCTCAACCCGCCTCCTCATCCTCAACCTCCCTCCTCATCCTCAACCCCATCCTCATCCTCAACCTCCCTCCTCATCCTCAACCCCCTACACAACCTCCCTCCTTATCCTCAACCCCCTCCTCAACCTCTCTCCTCATCCTCAACCCCCTCCTCAACTTCCCTCCTCATCCTCAACCTCCCTCCTCATCCTCAACCTCCCTCCTCATCCTCAACCCCCTCCTCATCCTCCCTCCTCATCCTCATCCTCCCTCCTCAACCCCCATCCTCATCCTCCCTCCTTAACCCCCCATCCTCATCATCCTTCCTCAACCCCCCCATCCTCATAGTCTCTCCTCAACCCCCCATCCTCATCCTCCCTCCCCAACCCCCCCATCCTCATCCTCAACCCCCCATCCTTAGTGCTCCGACCTCCCGCGTGTTTCAATGCCTTAACTGCTCGCCTATGAGCTCATCGCCTAAGTGCTCCGAGCTCGGAAAGCTTCTATGCATTAACGGCTCGCCTCGCTTCGTGAGTTCACAAGCGTGACGACAACTCACAGTTTGACAATTATAATATGTGATCTATATATATATATATATATATATATATATATATATATATATATATATATATACACACACTCATGGCTCTCCTCTGAGCCTATGTCAAAATTGCTGCAATATTCTCAAATCCCTACTTTATAGTGGTAACAAGTGGTCATAAATTGAATAAGGTGGACCAGACAGTGGACCCATATAGGCCCAGACATATTATATTGTCATCTTCTCCTGTAGGCCAGGAGTAAAATAGTAGCATACTAACATAGGGCTCGTTTACATGACTCCTGTAGAAAACCATAGCAAGCCCTTATGAGTAATCCTTTACTAGTAATCTAATCTATGTGGGAACTGTTCCCTGCTCTGTGTGTGCTATGAGCTAAAGTGAGATTACATGGTTCCTTTAGGAAATCTCATCAATTGCTATACGTTCTCATAAAGTTCTGTGGGTGAGCCTACATTTTACATATAAACTGAACCACCCATAGGTAAACCCCTACCTATACTGAACCTCAGATTATCTTCCTTCTCATTTTAAAACATTTTGTTATATTAAAAATTTCTAACAGTTCCACAGCAGCAATGTATTATAGGCTTTATTATTTTTTTCCATTCTAAAAAACACAATTTTCATATTTTCAAGCATATTTTTTCAAAATAGTATATTTCAAGAATAGAATCACAATGACTCTTTAACATGCATCTAGCAGTGGAGATACATACAGTGGATATAAAAAGTCTACACACCCCTGTTAAAATGTCTTTTGGAATTATGGACAAAAAGTTCAATATTGGCACAAAACCTTCAGGCTTCTGCTAGAAAGCTGAACATGAAGAGGAACTTCATCTTTCAGCATGACAACGACCCAAAGCATACATCCAAATCAACAAAGGAATGGCTTCCCCAGAAGAAGATTAAAGTTTTGGAATGGTGCAGCCAGAGCCCAGACCTGAATCCGATTGAAAATCTGTGGGATTGTGCACAGGAGATGCCCTCGTAATCTGACAGATTTGGAGTGTTTTTGCAAAGAAGAGTGGGCAAATCTTGCCAAGTCAAAATGTGCCATGCTGATAGACTCATACCCAAAAAGACTGAGTGCTGTAATAAAATCAAAAGGTGCTTCAACAAAGTATTAGTTTAAGGGTGTGCACACTTATGCAACCATATTATTTTATTTTTATATTTTTTCTTCCCTCTACCTAAAAGATTTTAGTTTGTTTTTCAATTAAGTTGTACAGTTTATAGGTCACATTAAGGGTGGAAAAAGCTCTGAAATGATTTATCTTTGTCTCATTTTTTTACAGCACAGAAACCTGACATTTTAACAGGGGTGTGTAGACTTTTTATATCCACTGTACATTACAAAATAACTTAAAAATCATGTTAAATCTAATTATCATTATTAGTTACAGTAGCTCTCATGGCAAAAGGATTTTATACATTTAGTGAAATATATCTTTCCTGGAACATGATATCATATTTCAGGCCTTTCTAAACGAGCTCTTAATTTTCGAATTAATGTCTAACCTCTATATATGATATGATACATTTTATTGCACTTCAGGTGGAAACATGACACTATAGAATGCATGCCGTTAAAATAAAGCATTTAACATTGACACAGCCCATTTAGTCATTATTGACTTGAGCTGAACATCACTATCTAAAGTTATCATTCTGAATTATTTATTTTCTACATGATTATTCTTACAATAACCTTTTACATAAATGTGCGTCAAATTCTTCTAAAAACGTGGACCTTAATAACAGTACAGCATTTTTAGATCAATGAATTGAGAACTGCAAGGAAGTTTAAGAGAATTAAAATTAGAAACTGAAATATAAGATACAAATTGTTGACAGGAACTGCAAATGTATATTAAAGTGGTCTTGTTATGTATAAGTTTAGAGTAGTAAATAAATATGTGCAATGGATTTTTTTATTTAAATGCATATTTTAGGCATTTAAAATGAGCTTTGATGCACAAGCAGGGAAGGCCACCATCTTTACTTCATTTTCATAGGAATTCCATGCCCTCCTCTGAATAATATAAATGTTAATCAAGTCATTCAAGTGGTGACATCACAAGCAAGGCCATATGACCTGTTTTATGAGATGGATGACAAGAGAATCCTATGTTTGTTTCTTAGAGTGGAAAACAAAAAAGCTGCTTGAGTAGGTGCAATATCTTTTAATGGCTAACTGATTAAGGTTACTGTCCTGCAGCCTCATTCAATTCTGGTCCGTAACGCCATCGCAGATAGTAGGTCTACTTTTACTCTGCTGTTCAATTGGCCTAGACTGAAAGTTAGGTGCCGGCCGCGAGAATTGGAAACCATGCTCTCGGCAGTAGCATTTGCGGGCTTTAACATGATCGCAGACGCAAGCCCTTAACTCATTATTCAAGCCCGTAGTACTTTGAACAAAAATGGAGCTTGGATTCTAAAGTCCTACAGGTTTGGAGGTTGAAGCCTGTAGGACTTTGGACGGAAAATAAACATGAAATAAAGTATTTTATTTTGGCGATATGCATGCTTGAGAATGTTGTACTTTTAATTCTAATGTCACCCATTGCATTCCCCATCATTTACAGTGCTGGATTGAATTTATATTTGCATTTCAAGTGCTCCGATTTATAATTAAGCCCTTTGCGAGACCTCCTTGGTCCCAGTTACCTGTGGTTCGATTTTGGCAATTAGTGGGCTTGACAGAGGGGAAATCGGAGCAATTGAATAGCGATTTGTGATTTTAGCGGCCAAGGCTTTGGGGGAAGTAACTTGAGATTGACAGGGTCTGTGTTCACCCCCATGAGTGACAGAGTTAATTAATGTATTATGGGCGCCTGTATTGACCCTCATGAGTGCCAGGGTTATTTATTGGCTTATGGGGGTCTGTTTTGACCCCCATGAGTGACAGGGTTAATTATGGGTTTATGGGGGGTCTGTATTGACCCCCATGAGTGACAGGGTTAATTATAGGTTTATGGGGGTCTGTATTGACCCGCATGAGTGACAGGGTTAATTAAGGCTTTATAAGGGTCTGTATTGACCCCCATGAGTGCCAGGGTTATTTATTGGCTTATGGGGGTCTGTATTGACCCCCATGAGTGGCAGGGTTAATTATGGGTTTATAGGGGTCTGTATTAACCCCCATGAGTGACCGGGTTAATTAAGTGCTTATGGGGGTCTGTATTGACCCCCATGAGTGACAGAGTTAATTATAAGTTTATGGGGGTCTGTATTGACCCCCATGAGTGACAGGGTTAATTAGGGGGTTTATGGGTGTCAGTATTGACCCCTATGAGTGACGGGTTAATTAGGGGTTTGTGGGTGTCTGTATTGACCCCCATGAGTGATGGGGTTTATTAAGTACTTATAGGGGTCTGTATTGACCCTCATGAGTGACAGGGTTAATTAAGGGCTTATGGCGTCTGTATTGACCCCCATGAGTGACAGGGTTAATTATAGGTTTATGGGGGTCTATATTGACCCTCATGAGTGACAGGGCTAATTAAGGGTTAAGGGGGGTCTGTATTGACCCCCATGAGTGACAGAGATAATTAATGTATTATGGGGTCTGTATTGACCCCCATGAGTGCCAGGGTTATTTATTGGCTTATGAGGGTCTGTATTGACCCCCATGAGTGACAGGGTTAATTATGGGTTTATGGGGGTCTGTATTGACCCCCATGAGTGACAGGTTAATTAAGTGCTTATGGGGATCTGTATTGACCCCCATGAGTGACAGAGTGAATTATAAGATTATGGGGGTCTGTATTGACCCCCATGAGTGACAGGGTTAATTAGGGGTTTATGGGTGTCTGTATTGACCCTCATGAGTGAGGGGGTTAATTAAGTACTTATGGGGGTCTGTATTGACCCCCATGAGAGACAGGGTTAATTAAGTGCTTATGGGGGTCTGTATTGACCCCCATGTGTGACAGGGTTAATTAAGTGCTTATGGGGGTCTGTATTGACCCCCATGTGTAACAGGGTTAGTTAAGTGCTTATGGGGATCTGTATTGACCCCCATGAGTGACAGGGTTAATTAGGGGTTTATGGGTGCCTGTATTGACCCCCCTGAGTGACAGGGTTAATTAAGTGCTTATGGGGGTCTGTATTGACCCCCGTGAGTGACAGGGTTAATTAAGTGCTTATGGGGGTCTGTATTGACCCCCATGAGTGACAGGGTTAAATAATGTATTATGGGGATCTGTATTGACCACCATGAGTGACAGGGTTAATTATGGGTTTATGGGTGTCTGCATTGACCCCCATGAGTGTGGGGGTCAATTAAGTGCTTACGGGGGTCTCTATTGACCCCCAAGAATGACAGGTTTAATGAAGGGCTTTTTGGGGTCTGTATTGACCCCAATGAGTGACAGGGTTAATTAAGGGCTTATTGGGATCTGTATTGACCCCCATGAGTGCCAGGGTTATTTATTGGCTTATGAGGGTCTGTATTGACCCCCATGAGTGACAGGGTTAATTATGGGTTTATGGGGGTCTGTATTGACCCCCATGAGTGACAGGTTAATTAAGTGCTTATGGGGGTCTGTATTGACCCCCATGAGTGACAGAGTTAATTATAAGTTTATGGGGGCCTGTATTGACCCCCCTGAGTGACAGGGTTAATTAAGTGCTCACGGGGGTCTGTATTGACCCCCATGAGTGACAGGGTTAATGAAGGGCTTATGGGGGTCTGTATTGACCCCCATGAGTGACAGGGTTAATTAAGTGCTTATGGGGGTCTGTATTGACCCCCATGAGTGACAGGGTTAATTAAGTGCTTATGAGGGTCTGTATTGACCCCCATGAGTGACAGGGTTAATTAATGTATTATGGGGATCTGTATTGACCACCATGAGTGACAAGGCTAATTAGGGGTTTATGGGTGTCTGCATTGACCCACATGAGTGTGGGGGTCAATTAAGTGCTTAAGCGGGTCTCTATTGACCCCCATGAATGACAGGGTTAATGAAGGGCTTATGGGGGTCTGTATTGACCCCCCATGAGTGACAGGGTTAATTAAGGGCTTATTGGGGTCTGTATTGACCCCCATGAATGACAGGGTTAATTAAGGTTTTATGGGGGTCTGGATTGACCCCCATGAGTGACAGGGTTTTTTAGGGGTTGATCGGGCTCTGTATACAGCCCCATGAGTGATAGGGTTAATTTATTGTTTTATTACGGGTCCTATAAGGACGTTTACGATCCTTTAAGGAAATTTGAATTTGCATTGCAGCGTGGGTCCCCGATCGCATGCGATCGGGGACCCCTACTGCGAGGGTTCATGTGGGGTTAATGCGGATTTCCGAGCTTATCTCCGATCCCGTGGGGTTAATGCGGGTTTCAGAGCTTAGCTCGGATCCCTTCTTGGGTAAGTTGTATGTGGCTGAGCAGTGCGGGGTCGTGGAGCCTTGTTTAAAATTTTTGCGGCGGCCATTTTTTTCCTCTTTTAGCCATTTTTTAAATTAGCGTTTAACCTCACTTCCAGATGTCATGGCTGTCCCCCTGTGCTGTGGGTGAGTGTTTTTTTTTCATTATTGTTTTTTTTAGTGTTTTTTTTGTGTTTTTGTGCTTGCACGGTTCGGGGAGTTTGTGCAGTATTTTGTGAGACACAGGGGAGGGAGAGGAGGAGGGGAAGGAAAGGACTAAGTGCTGTGAGTTAAAGGTAGTGTGGGGTTTGGGGCACTGTAGGACTAAGTGCTGAGAGTTTAGAGGTGTGTGGGGTGGTGTTGTTTCAAACTCATGCGCCGTAAAGCCTCCACCTTCTGCAAATGCGGCTTTTCGCTTCGCTTTGCGCGGGATGCAGTTCTTGCTAACTCATTTCAAAACTTTATCTGACTGGGGGTCTATAGAGTGACATTAGTACTGACCTTTATATGACTGGGGGTCTATAGAGTGACATTAGTACTGACCTTTATATGACTGGGGGTCTATAGAGGGACATTAGTACTGACCTTTATCTGACTGGGTGTCTATAGAGGGACATTAGTAATGGCCTTTATCTGACTGGGGGTCTATAGAGGGACATTAGTACTGACCTTTATCTGACTGGGGGTCTATAGAGGGACATTAGTACTGACCTTTATCTGTCTGGGGGTCTATAGGTGACATTAGTCCTGACCTCCTGCTGCAGTATTATTACTCCCAGTACTCCCAGGCTTGCTACTATTAGATATAATAACCTCAGTTTCGTTTCCTTATCTGTTGGTAACATCAAAATATGATTATTAAATATTTCATATTTGTTTGTTTTTTCTCCCAAAGTGAAGCCCTTTGTGTGTGTCCCACAGATGTGGTGTTTCCACTCTGCGTATGTTGGATTTGCACCGCTCAAAAAGTATGAAAAGAGATCCCCCCCCCCTTGAAGCCCATTAATGACATCATCAGTAAATTGTATGTAACAGATTCCAGTGTTTAGGGTTTATTATGACCCAATACTGCGATCATATGATTTATGACAAAAATCTGTATTTGTCGTATTATTCAGACGCGCATGCATCTTTGTGTTATATTTCCTGATACTTTTATTATCTTGATCTTTATATATTTACTAGCGACTTGCCCGTCAAAAAATGGCGGCAATAAGATTGTAAGGCAGGTAATGGTGTTTGGACGAGACATTCCTTTTGTTGGCGGTCGGAAAACCTTCGGCGCTCATTGCGAGGCTGTTGGTTGTATTTTTTTTCTGATAGGCGCTTTTGCTGTTATTCTTTGGTCGGCGGTGATGTGTTTTTTGCGCTTATTGCAAGGCTTTGTGTGCTATGAGCAGCCTTGGCGCTCGTTGTGAGGCGCGCAGTGAATGGCTTTTATGTTTAATGTGATAATGTTTTTTTGTGTATATGTATTTTTGTATGCTAATGAAATAATTACTAAATGAATATACTTTACCTATTTGTAAGTAATATATGCAGGAAGCATTGTGCTGAAGAGCTGACAATCTGTTTTCATGTTCCTGCAGCATACAATGTAGGTTTTCAGTGCTGTGGAGCTGCTGTGTAAGTGTTAGCAATGTGCGCAGTGTGTAGTGTAAATAGGCTGCGTGCGCGAGGGGAAGCCGTTAGGGTAGCTGGGTACTTCTGCATTGTGTAAGTTAGTGTTGTAAAATGGCGGGGAATGTGTATGTCGTACGCGGGTGTGGATGATTTAGCGTCCTTGTTAATAGTGTATCTTTACCTTGTACGGCTTTTTAGGAAAATCCGTATGTGTTTCGCTTGTTTAGGGTCCTGTAGCCTCGTTTTCTTTTTTTCAACGGCCATTTTTTCTCTCACTTAGGTGATTTTCGGGTGTCTAAACTCATGAATTTGGACTTAAATGGAGGTGTAACTTCACTTGCAGAGGTCCTCGGTGCCCGCCTTGCTGTGGGTAAGCTTTTTATGTGTTTGTTGTGTGTATCTATTGTGTTTTTAATGTTTTTAAGTGCGCGCGGTTCGGGCGTTAAGGTCGTATTTTTGTGAGCTCGTAATGTTTTTTTTTCTGAGTCCCGTATTTTTGTATGGTAAGTCCGTAAATTTGATGGTGTAAGTCCCTCCTGCGGCTCATTGCAGCCGACGTGGGAGCCTTCGGCGCTCCTTGCCAGCAACTCTGGCCCTGGCTTCGCAAGCCCGCAGCGTTAGCAACAACCCACCTGCTCACAACTATATATGTGATATCTGCAACGTCTTCCCCAGTTAACACTTGTAAATCGGCTAAGCGACAAAAAAAATGGCGTCTGGAAAAAATGAAAACGAGGCTACACGACCCCAAACCGCGCAAAACATCGCCAGCCATGTACGACTTTTACCTAGGAACAGACGAGGTACAATATACACTATTATAAATAATGGAAACTGCTGGCGAGCCGCATAACACATACACAATCGCCGCCATTTTACAACACTAACTTGCAACTAATAACATTACAAATCTAAAATGGCGCGTTACACGACTATACAAGCGGTTTCCCCTTGTGCACTGCGCACATTGCTGACACTTACACCTCAGGTCACCAACAGTCCAAATGTACACTGTAAGCTGCAGGAAAATCAAAACTGATTGTTAGCTCTTCAGGATATTGATCACTGGATATATTAATTACAAAGGTAAAGTATTTTAGTAATTAATTAATTAATTATTATTAAAAAAAATATCTATAAAAAAATACGCTTAATAGCATATTTTACACTGCCGTTACTTTACATACATTAACGCTTCGCACTTGGTAATATATTTGTTCATTCACAATAGTTATTATCGTGCATTCATTTAATAAGTATTAATTAGTAATGGAAAATAAAAATGTAGACTTTACACTACACTAAAATGTTTTACTTTTTACTCTGCAGTTATATATCTGGATTACTGCTCATTGGCTGCAAGCGATAGCACTCTCAAAGCAGTTACAAATCTAAATCACTTTAATATGCTCTGAGACCTGAATACATTTTTTAATTTACACTGCACAAAAAAAATTATATATTTAACACTGTACTTTTATATCTGTCTTTGCGATGAGCGCCGAAGATTGATCGTTGCAAAGCACGAAACATGAAGGACACGAGGGAAGAGGCTCACAATGAACGCCGAAGGTCCTCAGAGTACAAAAAGCATCACATTGTGTGGCAAACAGAATTGCCATGGCTTCAAACTTTATTGCCCCGTCATTTGTGCCAGGCAAGTCACTAGTGATATAATATAACAATGCAATACAATATTATACAGTACACATGGGTGTTGGAACTGGGGGGGGGGGGGGGGTAGGGGGTAACCCCCCCCCAGATTTCTTATCGTATGTATGTATGTATGTGTATAGAAGCTAACAGGGGAGGGGAGAGGGGGAGGAAACACAGGGGAGAGGGAGAGGAAGACACAGGAGAGGGGAGAGGGGGAGGAAGACAGTGGAGAGGGGGAGGAAGACACAGGGCAGAGGGCGGAAGAGAAACAGGGTAGGGGAGAGGTGAGGGGAAGAGACACATGAGAGAGTGGGGGGTAGAGACACAGGGGAGAGGGGGGAAGAGACTAGTGGGAGGGAGTGGTGAGGAGACACCGGGGAGAGGAAAGGGGGTAAAGACACAGAGGAGGGGGGAAGAAACACAGGGGAAGGGAGAGGGGGTAGAGACACAGGGGAGAGGGGGTGAGACACAGGGGAGAAGGGGGAAGAGACACAGAGGAGGGGGGAGAGAAACAGGGGAGAGGGAAGGGGGGAAAGACACATGGGAGGGGGGAAAGAAACACGGGAAGCTAGAGGGGGTAGAGACACAGGGGAGGGGGGAGTGACACAGGGAAGAGGGAAGGGGGAAAAGACACTGGAGAGGGGGGAGGGGGAAAAGAAACACTGGAGAAGGGAGAGGGGGTAGAGACACAGGGAAGGGTGGGAGAGACCCATGGGAGGGAGTGGGGGGGGGGACAAAGGGGAGAGGGGGGGGGAGAGAGACACATGGGGGAGTGGGGGGGGAGACACAGGGGAGGTCTTGTGCTTTATTATTATTCTTATTATTATTACTATATAATGTGTAGATGTACCGGCTGGGCATGCTTTTGTGCATTATTATTATTATTATTATTATTATTAGTATATAATGTGTATATGTACCGGCTGGGCATGCTCTTGTGCATTATTATTATTCTTATTATTATTACTATATAATGTGTAGATGTACCGGCTGGGCATGCTCTTCTACATTATTATTATTATTATTATTATTATTACTACTAAATAATGTGTAGATGTACCGGCTGGGCATGCTTTTGTGTATTATTATTATTATTACTATATAATGTGTAGATGTACTGGCTGGGCATGCTCTTGTGCATTATTATTATTATTATTATTATTATTATTTTACTACTAATAATAATAATAATGCACAAGAGCATGCCCAGCCGGTACATCTACACATTATATAATAATAATAATAATAATAATAATAATAATAATAATAGTAATGCACAAGAGCATGCCCAGCTGGTACATCTACACATTATACAGTAGTAATATTAATAATAATAATAAGGCACAAGAGTCCTTCAGCACTGCACTGGACACTGAATAAACTTGCCTAGCTATGGTTTTCCCTATTGATGCAGTATCACCTACACTCAGCCTCCTCTCAGTAAGACTGCAAGTTAGTTTTGATTCCAAAATGGCTGCTGTCCATGAGGTTAAAGGGTCTGGAAGGGAGTGTATGCTGCTGATTGGCTGGAATGTGTCTGCTGACTGTGACATGCAGGGTCAAAGTTTGCTCAATGATAAAGTATTGGGGGCGGGTGGAATATCGCATATGTTCGCAGTTCGCCGCGAACGCGAACATGCTATGTTCGCCGGGAACAGTCCGCCGGCGAACTATTCGCGACATCTCTATGTCTCAGCCATAATATAGATTTATTAACGTGATATTATAAAAGGGTATTCATCTCTAGTTAATGCTATTTGCTGTAAAATGCTTTAATGTAGATATTGCTGTGTTGTTGCTCTAGTGTATGTTATTGGGTTTTTTGGGCATTACATTTGTCATTTGTAGCTTTACTGAGATGGGAACCCGGTTTGATTAACTCCTCTTACATAGCCTTTATACATTATGTATTCTGGGGATGAATCTGTTATGGTGCTGGCAATCTAATTTGAATGGATGTCACAATGTGGGATGATGTGAGCAAATATTCACCTAGCCTCCACCTACAAATGTGGGAGGCAAAATTGTGGTGGATCCACTATAAAGTCATACCACGATGCAGAATTTCAGCATGCCATATTTTTGTGCCGAGATCAGAAGATTATAGAATCAGTTCTCTTCACTATTATGGAACATGTGTCTTACAATAAAAAGTGTAAGTGTTGAGTAAAATATGCAGCTGCCCTGAATTGCTATATGCCGAGTTAAAGGACCAATGTACTATAAATATAATGGCTTTGAAAAGGAATGTACATGCATAAGTATACTAGATTTATAATGTTTAAATGTGTATTGCTATTAGTTATACTGTAAAGCTCTTACTTTTATAGATTTCTTGAAGATGTGTTGTGCTGCTTAGCTCCATCCCTTTTGCAGACCCCAGATCTACACCAGTCAGATACTTGATCACTCAGCGGGAATTGTTCTACAGCTGCTCCACCCCTAATTATGCAAAATGAGCAGAGCAAAGCAGCACAGAAACATATAAAAGTAAGAACTTTAAAAATAACTACTAGCATTACAAGTTTTAAACATTATAAATCAAGAATACTAATGCATGTGCTTTAATTGTTTATGGTACAGTGGTCCTTAAAGGCATATCTAAGTTTGCTGGATTATGAATGCATCTGATAGAGGAGAATCAGTAGTGTATGGAAAAAAATGTGCATGAAAAAATACCAGAATAAACATTTACCTTGAAGTGAGCATAATGTCTTGTAATTTCTGACAGTTAAAAATTTGAGTTAACATCCCGTTGAAAGCCAAGCTAAATTAACATAACATTCATAATCTGTTCTGGCCAGGAGGAGACTCAGGCGTCTCATACATTTGTATCAAGCTCTGGGGTTCCTGGCTGGGCTTTAAAGTCTCTCTACCAAAAAGGTAAAACTTATTTGGCTGCTTCTCCTATGCGTACATGGTTATGTAAGCTTCCTGTGGGTGTGCAAAGCTGGATTTTAGTTTCCTGCATATAACTTTGTAAGTACACTGAACTTTTCTATATAACACATATTTTTCTAATAATCACTGCCTGTTTCTTACCAAACATTTGAAACCCATGAAACCTATATATATCTTACGGAGAACTGTGTACAGAGTACAGAGAACTTTAGGAACTCCTCTAGGAATGTAATACTTACAGAATCTTGTTAGTGGTTTGGATTCCATTTCTCTCTTGAAATTTCCCAGACTATTCATGGGTTGTGTGCGTGGAGTAGTTGAAGGCAGAGGTCACCGACGGTGGGGTGCTTGTACAAGGAACACTACCTAAATCTATGGCAATGAGGAGTTCCAACTATCAGTGGACTCAGTTTTCCTCAGTGATGCTTTCATAATTAGACTCAAGTTCCGGTTTGTTGAATGCCCTGATGTGAGATGTGAATTGTGGATCAAATTATCCCAAAAGTGATTAGAGCAATAATAGAGGACCACCTTCATTTTTATTAAAATGTACTACTTTAATGGCATATTTATGGGGAGCAATTTGGATATGTCTGGGGAAAGGAGAATGAAAAAACATACCTTTGGGTAGGGGTTATAAAACACACAGTGAGACACATATAAAGAAATAGCTAAAGACAAGGTAAACAGACAAAAAAAGAATCTGTATGTTAAGCCTGAATTTATGGCTATAGTCAGAGAAGATATTTATGGTGGACCTAGTGATAAAGTTGAATGTTTTTGGGTAGAGTTAAATAGCGGAGCAGCAAATTCCAAAAGAATATTAGTAGGAGTATGCTATAAACCCCCAAATATAGCTGAAAGTGAGGAAATACAATTATTGTTACAGATTGGAAATGCAGCTAAGCACGGGCAAGTTCTAATAATGGGAGATTTTAATTACCCTGAAATAAACTGGATAAATGAGACCAGCAGTTCAGCTAAGGGGAGCAGGTTCTTGAGTACACTCAGGGATCATTATCTGGCCCAGGTTATACAGGAGCCTACTAGAAATAAAGCTATCTTAGATTTACTCATCACAAATAATATTGATATAGTATCAAATGTTGAAATAGGGCAACCTTTGGGAAACAGTGATCACAACACAGTCTCATTTGAGATTGAATTAAAAAAACAACATTTTAAGGGGCCAACAAAAACTCTTAATTTTAAAAGGACAGATTTTAACGGTCTAAGGGCAGCAATACAAAGTATAGACTGGGACAGAGAACTCATAGGTAAAAACACTAAACATAAATGGACAACATTTAAATCCTTACTAAATATACATACACATCGGCATATACCATGTGGGAATAAAAGTAAAAGGAGTAAATCACAACCCATGTGGCTTAACAATGATTTAAAGATCAAGATACAGTAAAAAACAGGCATTTAAATTATACAAACAAGAGGGGACAGAGACTGCTTTACGGGAATACAAGGAAATCAACAAGACTAGCAAAAGCGCGATTAGACTGGCTAAAATAGAAAATGAAAAATGTATTGCAAAACAGAGTAAGACTAACCCTAAAATATTTTTTAAGTATATTAATGGGAAGAAGGCGAGGAAGGAAGCTATAGGAACATTACAATGTGAAACAGGCTGTCTGAAAATTAGTGACCAGGAAAAGGCAGATGAGCTAAATAGGTTATTTTCTTATACACAAGGGAGGTACAAGTGGTTGGGACACTGCAACATAATGGGGCAACACTACCTTCACCAAATGATTGGTTAACACAGAAAGTAATCCAAAAGAGGTTGGAAAAAATAAATGTTAATAAAGCCCCGGGTCCTGATGGAATACATCCAAGGGTACTAAGGGAACTGGGTTCTGTAATAGCCAAACCATTATATTTAATTTTTCAAGATTCACTCAACACAGGGTCTACCAGATGACTGGAGAAAAGCTAATGTGATACCTACAGTATATTTAAAAAGGGAGCAAGAGCAAATCCGGGGAATTATAGACCAGTGAGCCTCACTTCTGTAGTGGGGAAGCTTTTAGAAGGGTTGATAAGGGATAATATACAAGAATATGTATATTTGAACAGGATTATAAGTAGGAGTCAACATGAATTTATGAGGGATAGGTCATGTCAAACAAATCTAATTAGTTTCTATGAGGAGGTTAGTAGGAACCTGGATCAAGGCAACTCAGTGGATGTAGTCTTTTTGGATTTTGCAAAGGCTTTTGATACAGTGCCACATGGGAGACTATTGGACAAACTAAGGGATACAGGAATTGCAGTAAATATCTGCTCATGGATTTTTAGCTGGCTAAAAGACAGGAAGCAAAGGGTTGTTGTAAATGGAACATACTATCGTAATTGGACTAATGGAGTAAGTGGGGTTCCTCAGGGTTCAGTATTAGGTCCTCTCCTTTTTAACATATTTATTAATGACTTAGAGGTAGGGTTGGAGTGTGGGGTCTCCATTTTCGCTGATGACACAAAGTTGTGCAAGGTAATTAAATCAGATAATCATGTGCTTTCCCTCCAAGGGGATTTACATAAAATTGAGGAATGGGCATCTAAATGGCAGATGAGATTTCATACGAATAAATGTAAGGTTATGCATCTGGGAAGGAAAAATAGCCATGCAATTTATAATCTTAATGGAGCAAATCTAGGTGTATCAGATATTGAAAGGGATTTGGGAGTGCTTGTGGACAACCACCTAGGTAACAGTGCTCAAAGCCAAGCAGCAGCTGCAAAGGCAAATAAAATATTAGCATATATTAAGAAGGGTATAGAAGCCAGGGAAGCAAATATAATTCTGCCACTATACAAATCTTTAGTACGTCCTCATTTGGAATATGGAGTACAATTTTGGGCACCACTTCATAAAAAGGACATTGTAGAGCTGGAAAAGGTACAGAGAAGGGCAACAAAACTAATAAGGGGAATGGAGGGGCTAAGTTATGAAGAAAGACTAACCAAATTAAACTTATTTTCTCTAGAAAAAAGGCGTCTAAGTGGAGATATGATTACCTTATATAAATACATCCAGGGTCAGTATAAAGATTTGTCAAGGGAGCTTTTTGTGCCAAGAGGTTTTCAACTGACAAGAGGACATCCCTTGAGGTTAGAAGTAAAAAGATTCCACCTCAAAGAAAGAAAAGGGTTCTTCACAGTAAGGGTGGTTAATCTGTGGAATTCTCTACCAAAGGAGGTGGTGACAGCGGATTTAATAGATAACTTTAAAAGGGAACTGGATTTATTTCTAATTAAAAAGGGAATTCAGGGTTATCATGGATAATTAGAGAGACAGTATTGATCCAAATTTTTTACATTTCCCTTTGAGACGATTGGCTAAGTCTCGCTTGTGTGTTTTTTTTTTTTTTTCTATTTGCCTTCCTCTGGACTAATTAATAATAAAAAAAAAAAAAAAAAGTTAAATAATTGATTATTAATTAATTAACAACTAATGAATTAATAGTTAATCTGCATATAGAAGTTTTTACTTAGTAAATATCTATCCAAAAGCAAGGTTTTCACTAACTAAAAACGTATTTAAAAAAAATATGTTATGTGCTTATTTAGACCCCTATTCAATTGGCCAAATCGCAATTGAATGGGGGCCTATGTAACTATGTAACTATGTAATATTTGTCTATAGTGTCTAGTGTTTTAAATATATCAGCAGTTATTGTGTTGAGGTTTGCCATGGGTCCAAGTTTCACATCTTTGTAGAAGCTAGCAATCAATACCTTATACTCTTGCAACATTTAATTTAAAATGCCTTACTTATTAAAACTACACTTTATATAAAGTGCAATACCCCTAATAATTTGGGTTGAAGTACCTTCAGTTTCATTTCCTCCAACCAGTACAAATAATGCTAGAGCAGCATCTCTCACAACTACTTGTTTGTCCCTCTCATCACAATTTTTGAGTGCTTTGGTGTAGGAAAACATGAAAGGGAAACGAGGTAAAAACTTGAAATTCAGGCATTGTAGTTTCTAGCAATAGATAATATAATTTAATAGAGCTCTATTCCAGATTGAAGATCACTTATAAAATACCTTCTGAGTGCTTGAAATATCCCTAATAACCTAGGCCCTAAGTGTTGGTCCCGTAACTATTTTAAAAATGCTATCCAATCTTGCTGACATTTACTAGGAAGTCTCTCCAAGTGCCTGAAATTTAATAAAAGCCTGGCGGTACCTTCAACCCCCCAAAATGTCTCCTAGAAGCCTTGATGCCTCAATTGTAAAAGGGTTAATAATATTTATAATGGGGATCAATAAGGAAATCCATTATATAGAGATTAAGTTTAGGTGTCATGGGGTCCATATGGCCCTCATGGTAATGGGCTTAAAGTTCAGTGCCATGGGGGTCTAGTGGGACCACCATGGTTATAGTTAGAGGACTCCTAGGGGTCCATAGGGACCCCCATGGAGTTAATTAACTCAACTTCTCCAGAGCACACGGGGTGCAGGGAAGAGGTCCTGGTGGCCCCATGGTTTTGAGGGGGAATTCCTGAGGGATAGATGGGTTCATAAGGGTTAGAGGGTATTTAGGACAATCGTGGGGGATGCCCAGCTCATAGGAGGTAGGAATCATAAAAACTCTGCATAAGCTTTTATTATTAATTAACCCCTTCCCTACCATGGCAAGTGGTTTATATAGATTGATGGGGATATGAGAGAATGTTAGGACCAGTGTAGTGTAGCATTGCTATGGAGACTAATGAGACTCAGAGGCTTCTATGAGCAGACAGCATGCACACATTAGAGATACAGAGCTATGAGCAATCCCCCCTTGATGTAAGTCAGTACGTTTTATGACATTCATTCTTGTGGGAACAATAGAATATCTCATCAAATTTGCTTTTCAAAACAACCGTAGTTATGAGCAGCCTAATGGGAGCTCTTATGGGAGCCATGGATTATTGTCCATTGAGATAGATACTATAACTTTCTCTTTACCAGAAATTATAGAACAGTTTGTTAAATGTTAGAGACACATTTGCATTTGATTTCTTTAAGGATAGACATTAAATAGTACATTTGAAATTCTAAAATAAGTTAAAAAATAATATTTTCTGCTCATAATTCCGAGAAATACACTTATTGCTCTGCACTCTGGTAAACTGGACATGAACATGCAAATGAGCCCACAATGTTTTCACTCTTTAATCCAAATAGCCCTTTATATAAGGTTGAAACAGATGACATGATCCTTTCATGTTTAATAATATGGCAAAATAAGTTAGTTATTTAATTTTAAGACTTTTTCTAAATTAATACTTAAATATAATTAATTCATTGTATGTTTTAACAAACAATATTTTCATCAAACCATATTTTTAATGACAATAACTAATATCTTATAAATAAAGCATAAAAATAATATCCTGTGCACAACTGTTATTTACTTATATTTAGTCAACCAGTCACATATTACTCATTTTGGAATCTGCACTAGTTACCCTGGGGCACAGGCTAAATCAAGGTTATAGGTTACCCACTTAAATTTAAAATGTGTAGCCTGATGGTATGTTTTTATATTGTCTTTTTTTTGTTTTAGCTGATCTGTAAACTTACTTGAACCTGTTCTTTATATTGGTTGGGTTGCATCATGAAATCCACTTGGGGCACTTAGATGAATATTTTGCTAGTAACCAAGGTTCTTATTCAATTGCAAGCCTGAAGTTGCCTTCATACACGCCGTAAGTCTGGGGGCTTGAAATTCGTTACAGAGTGATTCAATTGAACAAGTCCGCAACTACCTGCCCGAAAGCCTTAACTGTAACCATGCAATCGTAACTAGCATTTCAGGGCATGATCATGATCAATTAATCAAGGCTGTAACTACCGATTTAGAAACAGCCAATAGTAAATGAGACCGTCATCATGACATCAGTAAGACATGGAGGTTAAATGTCAATCAGTTAGCATTTTGAAGTCCGACATGCGATCAGACTCACAATCCTGCAATGTACAAAATAATAGAAATGAATGAAGGAAATTTTATAGTCCATGTGGGTGGACGAGATTGATATAACACGGAAATAAAATGTGAAAAAAATAATTTTTGATAGCGATTTGCGAGCTTGAGACTGTTGTGCAATTAATTCTAATTAATATAATATAATGATTTTTTTAATATTTATTAACCCCCTTGCAGAGTCCTATCTGGTACTCATAGGATTTGTTTTCTATATTTGCCATTTACGGGTGTGAAAACATTTGCGGGCTTGAGGAATTGTAGCAATTCAATAACGACTTGCGATTGTAACATTTACAGGTTTGAAAGATCAAAGGCTGAGATGGGTCAGAGTTACGATTTTGACAACCGCAGGGATTTTCAGCCTGTAACCCACAGATCGTTTGCGTGTAGCTAAAAGACGCCAATTAAATAGCAAATGAGTTTATGGGCTACATTACAGGCTCCAGTAACCAACAATTGCTCAATTGAAAAAGTCCCAAAGTTTTTTCAGATGAGTATATTGCAAGCAATACAACTATACTGACATTATTTACGAGATACTGGTAAAAGGAGCCCAAGCAGACTTGGGGCCATATTCAATTGAGGTTTCGAGCTATGCAGTAGTTCGTAAGTGAGGTTGCAAGTTAATTTGCTATTCAATTGGCATCTTTGTGCTCCAAACAGGTTACGAGTTACGGCCTTGAAATTATTGCAATGGTTAAACCCTTAACTTACACCCTTTGATTAACTTACACCCCACAAGCCTTTGATCTGTTACTTTCGCAAGGCTAAAATTGCAAATATCTATTCAATTGCTCAATTTCCCCAAGCCGGCAAATGTTTTCACACCTATAAATGGCAAATGAAGGAGATAATCCTACGAGTGCTAGAGAGGACCCGCAAGAGGGTTAAAAACCTATTCGTAGCTCTGTAAATGCAGATATAATATCAATACTGCACTGTAAATAACAGGGAAAGAGATGGAAGACATTAGAATTAATTGCACAACAGTCTCAAGCTCGCAAATCAGCAGGAAGTAAATTTATTTTAATGTTTCATTTCAGGGTTAAATCGATCTCGGTTTTCGATGAGTTAATACATAACAGGCCACCCATATGGACTAGAACAGTATTGGCATTCATTTTCATAATTCTTAGTTTTGCGGGTTTGCGAGTCTGATCGCATATCGGACCCCCGAACCTAATTGATTCACATGTAACCTCCATGTTTTACTCGTTTTCTATTGGCTGATTCAAAATGGGAGGTTACAGGCTTGCGTAATTGCAATGTTTAGTGCATGGTTTACTGTTTCGGCTTTGTGACAGTAACTTGCAGCCTTGAGCAATTGAATACATCACAATTGGAGACGAATGGGAGCCCGCAACAAACACACAGACATTCAGGCTTAGAACTGAATATGGCCCCTGGTCATTAGTTCACTTTATCTAATTAATACATTTAAAATGGCTTCAAATGTAATTTTATCGAAGCTTCAAAAACGATACCATTTTCGGAAAGTTCTGTAGTTTACAATGAGATAATTAGTCACTAAGTATTCCCTTCAAAATCTTAAAAAAAAACAAAAAAAAATGTATCTGTTCTTTTTTAATTACGAAAAACACATAAAATCACCAGATGGCGCTAGTGTGCTTTAAAAGCTTAGAAAACTAGTTTCATTAAAACCTAGTAAATTATATAATTTTGCATTTTAATGTTATTTTATTAAATATGTTATTAAAAAAAAGTTCTCTCTAGCCAGGGGCTGTTGAATAATCCCTTTACATTTTATACTAATTAACAGATGCTTAGCTATACATAAATTTGCAAAAAAGTTGCAACTCGAAATGTGTAGAAGTACAATTAATAATCAGAGCAGAAAAAAAAAGTTAGGATATACAGTATAAGGAATGTATTAGGCAGATCCAGGACTCTTGCATTTCTGCACAAGTTGTTTGCACATTTATTTACAGCTGATCCTCTGCGGATTGTCTGCATAAATATCTCATACTTAGATGTGAAAGTTAGTAATGTCGTTTTTTGAGAAAAAAAAAGTATACAAACTAGCTGCAGGTTTGATATTGAGAAATCTATCTATCTATCTATCTATCTATCTATCTATCTATCTATCTATCTATCTATCTATCTATTTATCTATCTATCTATCTATCATTCTATCTATCTATCTATCTATCTATCTATCTATCTATCTATCTACCTACCTATCTATATAACCATATCTATTTACCTATCTATGTATGTATATATTATCATTCTCATACCTCATTTCTCAGTAAATACTTTTCTTTGGCTGTAAACTATATTGTTTAAATCTGAAACTAAATATACTACAAGTGTATCAAAAAGCAAACCAAAGCAAACATTGATTTTCCAACTGCATGTCCCCTGCCACCTCCCATCCTGGGATGGTGGAATGAACTCTTAGCACACATTTGTTTTCAGTATTCCGTTCTTACAGCAGCACATCAGAATTGTGGGCCTAGTATATCTGTCCGCTAGTGCTACCTAGGGTCTTAGGGAAGTCCAGTCTCCTGTAAGTCAAGCCAACAACAGTGTTTTTACATGTTGGAATACTGCTATGATTTGTAACGTTTCAGAATTAATGAAGTCTGTGAAGTGAGGTAAACAGATTTATGAATAATAATAGTCCTGAAGGAATACATCCACGGGTACTGAGGGAACTGGGTTCTGTAATAGCCAAACCATTATACTTAATTATTTAATATTCACTCAACACAGGGTCTCTACCAGATGACTGGAGAAAAGCAGATGTGAAACCTATATATTAAAAAAGGGAGCATTAGCAAATCCGGGGAATTATAGACCAGTGAGCCTCACTTCTGTCGTGGGGAAGCTTTTAGAAGGGCTAATAAGGGATACTATACAAGAATATGTCTATTTGAACAGGATTATAAGTAGGAGTCAACATCGATTTATGAGGGATAGATCATGTCAAACAAATCTAATTCCTTTCTATGAGGAGGTTAGTAGGAACCTGGATCAAGGCAACTCAGTGGATGTAGTCTTTTCGGATTTTGCAAAGGCTTTTGATACAGTGCCACATGGGAGACTATTGTGCAAACTAAGAATTACAGGAATTGCAGGAAATATCTGCTCATGGATTGAGAGCTGGCTAAAAGACAGGAAGCAAAGGGTTGTTGTAAATGGAACATACTCCGATTGGACTAATGTGGTAAGTGGGGTTCCTCAGGGTTCAGTATTAGGTCCTGTCCTTTTTAACATATTTAATAATGACTTAGAGGTAGGATTGGAGTGTGGTGTCTCCATTTTCGCTGATGACACAAAGTTGTGCAAGGTAATTAAATTAGATAATGATGTGTTTTCCCTCCAAAGGGATTTACATAAAATTGAGGAATGGGCATCTAAATGGCAGATGAGATTTAATACGAATAAATGTAATGTTATGCATTTGGGAAGGAAAAATAGCCATGAAATTTATAATCTTCATGGAGCAAATCTAGGTGTATCAGATATTGAAAGGGATTTGGGAGTGCTTGTGGACAACCACCTAGGTAACAGTGCTCAAAGTCAAGCAGCAGCTGCAAAGGCAAATAAAATATTAGCATGTATTAAGAAGGGTGTAGAAGCAAGGGAAGCAAATATAATTCTGCCACTATACAAATCTCTAGTACGCCCTAATTTGGAATATGGAGTACAATTTTGGGCACCATTCCTAAAAAGGACATTTTAGAGCTGGAAAAGGTACAGAGGAGGGCAACAAAACTAATAAGGGGAATGGAGGGGCTACGTTATGAAGAAAGACTAACCAAATTAAACTTAATTTCTCTAAAAAAAAGGAATCTAAGACGAGATATGATTACCTCATATAAATACATCCAGGGTCAGTATAAAGATTTGTCAAGGGAGCTTTTTGTGCCAAGAGGTTTTCAACTGACAAGAGGACATCCCTTGAGGTTAGAAGTAAAAAGATTCCACCTTAAGGAAAGAAAAGGGTTCTTCACAGTAAGGGTGGTTAATCTGTGGAATTCTCTACCAGAGGAGGTGGTGACAGCGGATTTAATAGATAACTTTAAAAGGGAACTGGATTTATTTCTAATTAAAAAGGGAATTCAGGGTTATCATGGTTAATTAGACAGACAGTATTGATCCAGAGAGAAATCCGATCGCGAGTATCTGGGGTCAGGAAGGAATTATTTAGTTATTTATTTATTTTCTTTGAGACAATTGGCTAAGTCTCACTTGGTTTTTCTTTTTCTGTATGCCTTCCTCTGGATTAATTAATAATTAAAAATAAAATAAAAAATAAATAATTAAATAATTGATTAATAATTAATTAACAACTAATTAATGAATTCATATTTAATCCGCATATTGCAGATCAGAGGAGATCTTAAAAGGTTGAACTTGATGGACTGAAAGTATTTTTTGACCTTAATTACTATGGCCCTCATTCAATTGCAATTTGGCCAATTGAATAGGGCTCTAAATAAGCACAGAGCATATTTTTTTTAAAGAAGTTTTTAGTTTGTAAGCATCTATACAAAAGCAAGGTTTTCACTAACTAAAAACATATTTAAAAAAAAAATGCTATGTGCTTATTTAGAGCCCTATTCAATTGGCCAAATCGCAATTGAATGAGGCCCTATGTAACTATGTAACTATGATACAAAGTGATACAAAGCTGTATTTGATATGAGAATATAGCAAAGCACCATTGAATAGAAACTCAATGGTGAAATGGGGATCTATTGTAAATATCAACGTATAGCACAATATATGCTCCATATGATAATATATAAACAAAGAGTTACTCCAACATTTCTCTCACACTTTACCTAATTAAACTTTATTAATAGTTTTTGTTTTTCCTTTGAAAATAAGGCAAAATGAAAATACAGACATATTAAACGCAAGCAAAATATCAGTAATGAATATCATTACCTTTAAAGAAAGCATTTTTGAGTGGAAAGTTCCTACAAAGGAATGATAACTGTAAATGACAGCAAGAGCCAAACTAATGACCTAATATACGATTTTATACACTCTCTGAACATATGAGGAACATTTTTTCTGACAGTTTAATTACAATTTAATTAAAATGCCCTTAAATCATAATCTATACAAAGGATATTTAAATGTTAGGATGGAAAAAGGAAATCATTATTAATAGGAGGGCACCTACAGAAATACATTTTCTGATATTTCTGATTTATACTGTATTATATTCATAACAAAATCAACCTATTATAATACAGCATCCCATAAAACCCCATGTGCATTACTCCTGATTATTCGGTCGCAATTGGTCACAGAGTAATTTACTGCAGTTAATTGAGAGATCAAAAATGGCACATAAATTCATTACCAAAGAAATCAACCTGACAGCTTCATTAGACTGTTGTAACCTCACCTGGAAGTCTTGTATCTCCACTAAAACATTAAAAGTGTTATATAATAAACTGTATAATTTTGAAATTATAATGACAGTAAAATATATATATATATATATATATATATATATTATATTTATTAATATAAAATTGTAAGAATAATAGTGTTAACTGAAAACATATGGAAGTATAATAATTTCACTGCGTTTTCTAATATATGTTAGGATGTTACATAGTTACATAATATTTGAGGTTGAAAAATGACTTATAGTCCATCAAGTTCAACCTTTTAAGATCTACTCGATCTGCAATATGAGGATTAGTTGTTAATTGATCCAGAAGAAGGTAAACATAAAAAAAATGATTGAAACAATGCCAATCGTCTTAAAAGGGGAATACAAATAAATTCCTTTCTGACCTCAGAAACTGATAATCGTTTTCCTCCCTGGATCAATTCTCTCTCTCTAATTAACCAGGATAACCCTGAATGCTCTTCAAATAAAAATATATCCAAACCCTTTTTAAAGTTATCTATCGAATCCGCTGTCACCACCTCCTTTGGTAGAAAATTACACAGATTAACCACCCTTACTGTGAAGAACCCTTTTCTTTCTTTAAGATGGAATCTTTTTACTTCTAACTTCAAGGGATGTCCTCTAGTCAGTTGAAAACCTCTTGGCACAAAAAGCTCCCTTGACAAATCTTTATACTGACCCTGGATGTATTTATATAAGGTAATCATATATCCTCTTAGACGCCTTTTTTCTAGAGAAAATAAGTTTAACTTGGTTAGTCTTTCTTTATTACTTAGCCCCTCCATTCCTCTTATTAGTTTTGTTGCCCTTGTTGTTCTATGCAAGGATAGTTGCAAACATTTTATTGTTCAATTATTCTCATGAAGGTAACAAAGCCCTTTTTCAGTAAACAGGGAAACATGTCTTAACTAGTTGTGAAGCTGTTTCTATAACCTCTGAAATGTTATCACAGTTTTTTCTTTGGACTTTCCCACAAACAGCAGTTTTTGTTTTGTGATTTCTTGGTTTGTATGTGTGCTGATTTTGATGAAAAATATAGGAGTGGTTTTCAAACTTTTGTTGCGAGGTACCCTTTGGTTCTCTTACATGGATGTCAGATTCACAGACCAAGTCACATTTTGTATATTCTTAACAGTACCCCTTTCTTTAGAGATGTCCAAATTAGGCCTTATCTTGAAATCTGTTGTGGAACTGTTGAGTGGCCATCTTGAAAATTCACCCGAGATCTCGCTGAGGGCAATATCAGTTCCAGTACATAGGCTAATGAAGAAAGCGCATAAATGAGTATCAAATATCTACTTGATTTTCAGCTCATCTTTACCATTGCAATGCTTTGAATCCAAGATATGGAATTCTGGAGGGATACGAAGGTTGGGAAACAGGATTGACTTTTTCTAGGTCCTTATAAGCTCTAAAAAAATTGAGTACAAGCTATGTAGTGGAAATCCAGAACAGGTCACCTACTTTAAAAGAAAAAGTAGGGTGGCTGCTCTTATTAGTTTACTTTTTGTCATAAGAAATTTATTGCAAGGACACTATATTTAAAGGCTCAATTTGTTTCTTGTTTTGTTGTAAAACAGTGAAAAAGGGAATATATGCAAATAAAGATTTGCTTAAAGATGGCATATGTCATTTATTCATGTGAAGAAGATGAACCCAACTTTAAACTCATATTGCTTCTACAACACTGCTACTGGCCTGTCGATGGTAGGAGAAAGAAAATGTCAAGTCAATCCGAAACGGCTTTCTGAATAGCCTCCTAAACTTAGAGCTGGGATCAGGCAAATTCTTAGAAGAAATACCATGGAGGCAAAATACATCTTTGTAGAAGGTACCTGCTAATTAAGGAGACTAGAACAAATTCTAGAGAAAAATGGTAATATCTAGAAAATATGTCTATATCCACACAGAAAGTAGATACGTCCAAAGAAGGTTTGGACACCCTTAGATTGTAAGTTTGCAAGTTTTCAATCTTGTGTCAGTGCCTTGGAAACTAGCTCTATGTACATTTAATTATAAGCTCAAAAACAGGGCCCTCCATTCTTTATAAGGTGTTAAGTTTGTTTTTGCCATGTACTAAACCCCTGTACAGCGCTACGGAATATGTTGGCGCGATATAAATAAAGATAATAATAATAATAATAATACATCACACAATTTGTCAAGGGGGAAAATTATCTGAAAACATTTGGGAGGCAACGGGGGTAAGTCACCTAAAAAAATTACACAATGAAAATCTCATGATCAGTTTCACTTAATTCTGCATTGCAGAATGTTATTGAATCTCAGAGCAGGATGAGAACAAGGATGTCTGTTTGGAGAGTAAGTTTGGTAGATTGTCTGGAAAAAACTGAGGTGGAAAGAGAATTTGAATGTGGAAGCTTCTATCTGCACAAAGGAATATGGTAGCTAAAACTGTGAGTTTGTAATTGAAAACTCATTAGTTAGAAAGTGGCAAGCAGAATCAGGTCACAAGAGGAGATGGAGGTCTGTATTAAAAAATTGCATCTTAAAGTGAAGATGTAAACATTTTAGGACTTTAAATATTGCATATTATCAAGTTTAGTTATACAAAAAAAAACATCACAATAGCCCTTTAATGGACACCCAGGTCTGTGGAAAGGAGGTTAAGTCTGACAACAAAATATACATTTTGCAGTGAGCATGGAAGGCTTGAGAGTCCATAAACAGACAGAGAGTCAGAACATACTGAAATCATGGAGAGTTCCAATTTCCAGATAAGTGAAGGACCAGACCAGTGTATAAAAGCACAGATAACAGAAAATCACACCCAGTTAGCAAATACCTTGACTTTATATATTTATGTGCAGATATATTTCAAAATTGAGTGAAGTGAGTGTAACATAAACAGAATGGAAATGCCTTGAATAGGTGGCCTGGCTTATTAGGAATTGATCAGGAAGGGAGGAGGAGGGGTGTGTACTAAGCAAAAGAAGCGTGTAGGTGTGCAGATTTACAAAATGACTGAAGTACGGTTTAGCTATTATTATTATTATCTTTATTTATATCGCGCCAACATATTCCGTAGCGCTGTACAGGGGTTGAGTACATAGCAGAAAACAAATTAAACACCTTGTAAAGAATGGAGGGCCCTGTTTTTGAGCATAAAATCAAATGTACATAGAGCTTGTTTCCAAGGCCTGACACAAGATTGAAAACTCGCAAACTTACAATCTAAGGGATGAAACATCATGGCAGGTCCATACATTAGCAAATACATGTCAACATGTGGTCCTTGATAAATAGGAAAGGAAATACTACATTGGCCTTCTGAAAAATTCTACTTGGTGAGAGAATTAAAAGCTGGAATAGAACTGCTGTTTCAAGAATATTGCCAACTATGTGTTTGATTAAATGAATGGAGATAGCATTTCTAGAGGCTGTGGAGGCTGCTGTACAGAAACACTGATTAGATTATTTGAATGAATAATACTTAAGGAGTGTGAGTGTGATACACCTGTAATATATTAATAGATGCATAGATATATTGGTTGTGAATTAATGAAGTACATGGATTTAGGCAGTTTGAAAACTTTTTTATTCAAAGGCCTTAACTGGAAACCACTATCTTTATTTGGATATCTCTGAATGACAATTTCCTTACTAGTATTATTTGAATGCCTCTCCTAGACACAAAACACTCAATATTTGGGGTCTGCGGCACCTCTCTGACAGTCATTTCATTGACTTCCCTTAGCTACCAGAATTAAGTTTGAAATTCTGACTTTAACATACAAAACAACAAAGCACCCCTATATACAGTTGTGCTAAAAAATAAAAGACACATTTATTTTATTTCTTATGGGATTCATATTCAACTGTAGGTTATAACAGAATGGCACAACCATAAAACAAAACATGGCAAGAAAGAAAAAAATTAAACGACCCTGTTTAAAAGTTTGCATACCTTTAGTTTTCAATACTGTGCATTGCCTTCTTTAGCGTCAATGACAGCGAGCAGTCTATTTCAATAGTTGTCTATGAGGCCCCTAATTCTTGCAGGTAGTATAGCTGCCCATTTGTCTTGGCAAAATGCCTCCAGGTCATGCAGAGTCTTTGGTCGTCTTGCATGAACCACAGGTTTGAGATCTCCACAGAGTTGCTCGATGATATTAAGGTCAGGAGACTGTGATGGTTACTCCACAACCATCACCTTTTGCTACTGTAACCACTGGAGGGTCAACTTGGCTCCACTTCTTAATAAATGATTGAACAAACTCTGGGTTAGCCCTGGGTGGCAAACACTACTGGCTACATGGAAGTATCTGGGGCCACAGGAGGCCTGCATGTCAACTCTTTCCCACCACTGGTTAATATAATCCTTTAAAAATAATGACTGGAAAAAATATATACAACTATGGGAAGAGGATCTGGGATACACTCTAGACCAAACGATTTGGGTACAGAGCTGGCGCAGCCTAACTAGAGGATCATTAAACTGTAGCGTGATGGAGACATCGATAAAGGTCCTGCATAGAATTTATCACACACCAGCTAAACTCTTCAAATGGGGGCTGACCCAAGATGCTAAGTGCTTCAGAGGTTGTAGAGACTCAGGTACATTTTTACATATATGGTGGGTGTGTCCTGCGGTGAGGAGGCTTTGGTCAGAATTATGCGAACTGGCTTCAAAAATGTTTAAAGTCAAAATGCACAAATACACTGAGGTCTGCCTCCTGAGACTCTCTAGCTTGCTTCTAACATCCCATCAAAATCGGATACTTCAGTTTCTGATGCTGGCCACAAAAAGCCATACAGGGAGTGCAGAATTATTAGGAAAGTTGTATTTTTGAGGATTATTTTTATTATTGAACAACAACCATGTTCTCAATAAACCCAAAAAACCCATTAATATCAAAGCTGAATATTTTTGGAAGTAGTTTTTAATTATTAATTAATTATTAGGCAACTTAACAAAAAACAAATATATACCCATTTCAATTATTTATTTTTACCAGTGAAACCAATATAACATCTCAACATTCACAAATATACATTTATGACATTCAAAAACAAAACAAAAACAAATCAGTGACCAATATAGCCACCTTTCTTTGTAAGGACACTCAAAAGCCTGCCATCCATGGATTCTGTCAGTGTTTTGATCTGTTCACCATCAACATTGCGTGCAGCAGCAACCACAGCCTCCCAGACACTGTTCAGAGAGGTGTACTGTTTTCCATCCTTGTAAATCTCACATTTGATGATGGACCACAGGTTCTCAATGGGGTTCAGATCAGGTGAACAAGGAGGCCATGTCATTAGATTTTCTTCTTTTATACCCTTTCTTGACAGCCACGCTGTGGAGTACTTGGACGCGTGTGATGAAGCATTGTCCTGCATGAAAATCATGTTTTTCTTGAAGGATGCAGACTTCTTCCTGTACCACTGCTTGAAGAAGGTGTCTTCCAGGAACTGGCAGTAGGACTGGGAGTTGAGCTTGACTCCATCCTCAACCCGAAAAGGCCCCACAAGCTCATCTTTGATGATACCAGCCCAAACCAGTACTCCACCTCCACCTTGCTGGCGTCTGAGTCGGACTGGAGCTCTCTGCCCTTTACCAATCCAGCCACGGGCCCATCCATCTGGCCCATCAAGACTCACTCTCATTTCATCAGTCCATAAAACCTTAGAAAAATCAGTCTTGAGATATTTCTTGGCCCAGTCTTGACGTTTCAGCTTGTGTGTCTTGTTCAGTGGTGGTCGTCTTTCAGCCTGTCTTACCTTGGCCATGTCTCTGAGTATTGCACACCTTGTGCTTTTGGGCACTCCAGTGATGTTGCAGCTCTGAAATATGGCCAAACTGGTGGCAAGTGGCATCGTGGCAGCTGCACGCTTGACTTTTTTCAGTTCATGGGCAGTTATTTTGCGCCTTGGTTTTTCCACACGCTTCTTGCAACCCTGTTGACTATTTTGAATGAAACGCTTGATTGTTCGATGATCACGCTTCAGAAGCTTTGCAATTTTAAGAGTGCTGCATCCCTCTGCAAGATATCTCACTATTTTTGACTTTTCTGAGCCTGTCAAGTCCTTCCTTTGACCCATTTTGCCAAAGGAAAGGAAGTTGCCTAATAATTATGCACACCTGATATAGGGTGTTGATGTCATTAGACCACACCCCTTCTCATTACAGAGATGCACATCACCTAATATGCTTAATTGGTAGTAGGCTTTCGAGCCTATACAGCTTGGAGTAAGACAACATGCATAAAGAGGATGATGTGGTCAAAATACTCATTTGCCTAATAATTCTGCACTCCCTGTATTCCTCGGCAGTGGAAATCCTTAAACTTGAGCCTACAGGCAGTGAAGAATAAGATACATTTTATTTTTAATTAATTAACGAAAAACCCACCACCTTGAAGTCTCAGTTCCTAAGTTTATGGATGTATGGGCTCCATGGTTAATGGAACCCCATAGTATTTTGCTAGAATAATACGAACCGTTAGGTAATGGGTGAGATGGGGGGGAGTAGGCGGGCCTGGAGGAGGCAGATGGAGGTAAGAAATGTTTGACATTATTTCTTCAACCTGGTTAATCTGTGAAGGAACTGTTCTATGATTTATATTTTTATCTCCTATTTTTTTAAATCTTTTTTTTCTTTTTTCTTTCCTTTCCCCAGTTGGGAATTGAACTATACCAATATTGTAAGTTTGAGACACTACAATTTGTTTAATTAACAAAAACAAAAAAAATAGGCTTTGGCAAATGGCTCTCCGGAGAGGGTACTATGAAAATAATAATCTAACAATTTGATACTTTAAGATTATTAATCAGTTTCGTAGATACAAAGTGCAGGATGAAGTTATATATGTGAAAGATGTATCTACGGATATAAATGCTTATTGTTCGTAATGTAATTTACCATTGCCTAAATAATGAGTAGGAGGAAATAAATGCACATGATTGTAAAGGTTAAGGTGTGTCTGTTGAAAGGACTGAGATCAGCAAGAAATTTAATTTGGGAGATAGACATATAAGACCTTCAGGAATGGCTCCACAGTGGCTCCATAGGCCATAAGTTTGTTTAAAGCCTATAATGACAAATGAGTTAAAGGAATGCCAATGCTGCTATCAATATTACAAAAATATTTTGAAACAGAAAGTATTCTGCTTTGTTTTTGGTTTCTTAAGTATCTTAAAGCTTTAGTTCAGAGATTAACTGATTGGTGAAGATTATAGAGAATACATCATCTTTTTTATAAATTAAGAATGTAGTATTATCTGGGGCTATCCTGTACAGAAATAATGATCATCTGCCCTATTGTTTAAGAAATTAAGGACATATCTCTAGTTCTTTATAACCACCAGAAATAAAATTCAAAAGACTCAGCAACAAAGTCCTCAACAACAAACTCTTGAGATCTCCAGATATTGCCCTAAATGTATGATACGGTTGACAAACAGCTTATATTTCTCTTTTAGTCGTCGTCATCTCCTCACACTCTAATTCTCTAAAGATATTTATGGTGCTGCCCATGCCCTGGGGAATTCTCTACTCCACTCTGTCAGATCTGCCCCTGCTCTTCACATGTTCAAATGGTTTCTGAAAAGCCAACTGTGAAACCTACCAACTTGTCCCCATATATCAACTATTCACAGAAGACAGTGAACACCCCCTGTTGTATGGATTCTGCTGTGACAGTAGACCAACAACAAGTAATCGTCTACCCATGTGCATTTAATACCCTTGCCCACTTAGATAGTAAGTTCTTACAAGAGCAGAACCATCAACACCTTATGTACTAGTATGTATACTTTTGTCAAGTTTTTCTTATATATTCACTGTATCCCCTGTGCATAGCTAGAATGAATAATTTAATGGGTTCCTACCCATGAGTAATTGTGTGGTTCTTTGCTATTTCCTTAGAGGTTTAAAAAGAATAACTAGATTTACACCTCTGCCTTAAATGTTGTCTTTCCTGCGATAGGCAAGGTCTATTTATGCTTAATGATAATCAGTTGATTTAAAAAAGGGATCTTGATCTGATTTTATGCTGCAATGGTAATTATACAATGTTTACGGGGCTCAAGCAGCTCTAAATGTCACTAATGACTAAAATTTGTTGGGGAGTTGTGGAACTGTTGAAATTCAGTTTTATTGGAACTGGGGAAGAAACAACAATATTTGGAGTCATTGATTTATAAGTTGCCCTTAAAAAAATATAGTTAATGTGAGGGGGAGCCATGAGAAAATAAGTTCATGAAGCTTGTAAAGAGGTTGTTGGCCTTAATTAGCTTAATTAGCTTAATAAGCTTTACATCTCTTGGAAAGAGAGTGTTCGTTAATGAACAAAAATGAAAGACGAACTAAGGGTGTGAGTAGGCTGCTTGTCACATGCTTAATTTCAAGTAAAAAATTAAGTTGTGAAAAACTATGAAAGTTCAGTTCAGCCTGTAAAGTGTAATTAATGGCTTTTTACTCCATGAAGGGATCTATGTGTTAACATAAGTTTGTGTGTGTGCTTCAAGCACATCATGTGTGATCTGTGTATTTCCCTGAGGTTTCCTTCAGCAGACAGATCTTTGTCAGAACAAACATGAGCATGGAAATTATGTAAAATAATGATAAGCATTTGTCTATTGACAAAGTGGTAATATTAGCAGTTTGTTCTGTTCATTTTCTGTCAGACCATTTGTGACGGCTTATGGTTAGCTGCTGATTGTACCTATCATAAACTGTGATAAACTTCTATAAATGATATAGAACCTGACCCACCAACTCAATGTCATTGCTGCTATAAAGTGTGTTACCTCAGAAGTGATTTCAGAATAATTTGTCCAGTCTGACTCCAGATTCCGTTGTTTATGTCTATAACATTACAGGCTTGATGTATGCTCCTACACATTGCCCTTCATTTTAATCTGCACATTCAGTGAGTTAATTCTGTTAGTATGTCATTTTTATTCCGAAATTATGTTCCAGTGACAATTGCTTCACTCCTTTAATAACAATGCAAAGACAAAAGGTATAATTGGAACTCATTCTGACTTGAAAAAAAAGTTACAAGTCATGTATTCCTAAACACACTCTGAAAATAAATAAGATTTTCAAACCTATTTATCACATTTATTACTAAAAAAGAGAAGAATCAAAGTTTGTATTTATACCAGCTTAAAGCAAATGAAGCTTAAATTCTATATTACTTGCCTGTTGGAAAACATATTTTCCTACTGCGGAATTAAAATATTTCTGTCTTCGTCTGCAATGATTGTAAAATCAATTCTCATTTTGTTGTAATACATCAGTTTTACACCATTGCTGCAGTTCAGCGAATTCGTTTTTATTCTCATTTGTTTTCATTAACTTTTGCCAAAGCATTAGAACCTTAATAAATGTACAAGCATAATTTGTTTAACTCGGCTCATGCTTTTTAAGGAATCCTGTTCCCTCACCACTTGAAAATAAAAAAATAATATGCATAAAATAATTTGGTGTAACAGTTTATTTTTAATTCTCATCTAAATAATTGTGTTTAAGGCTAAAATAAATATTAGAATTATTAACAAACAGCCAGACCAACTTTAAATGTATGTGTTTACCTTGTAGCTCAAAAGTAAATAACTTTAATCTATGATCACAATTATTTTGAATTGTGTATTTCTACTGATAATGCTATCCCCTAGTTTCACTAAGCTTATCGCTAATGCCTACCTGTTTACTTTCCATGGGGAATAATAACATAGGAGCCCTTCACAGCCTCTGTGAAGGCTTTGCGAATCATCCCCTATATTATTCGGATCTTAGTTAAGTTATACATGTACACAACAGTCAGGCATTAGGGATAAGCCAGTAAGAAGCAGTCCAATCAGAGATGTTATTAGTATAATCATAGAAATACAACAGTGCTCCTATATATTTTGTTCAATATATTAAAACTGTCCTCCTCTTTTCCAGTTTCACAGTTCGGAGATTTCCTAGAGGATGATCCAAGGATTTCAATTACATTTTTCTGTTTTTTTTCACTTTCAAGGTTTCTTAGAAGAGAATAAATATTTTAGATTACAACATTCATTAAATATGATAGAAAAAAAGAATAAGTATTTGTAAGAGAAAAAAAAAATTGACAAAAGATTGCTCAGTTTAAGGCATTGTTGTCTTTATATTGATATAAAAATACAGTATATCTCCTACTTCTTTTTTTTCTTAATAAATTATTTCAAGTAATAGTTTACAAATTCGCTTCAACCTGTGTAGATATAAAAGAAGTATAAAATATAGAAAAATAAGGTTAAGAAGAACAAAATAAAAGAACTCAATTATAAGAAAAGAGTAATATCGATAACAAAATGATTAATAATAAAAGAAAATAAATGACCTTCTTCTCCATTATTATAATTTATTTTCTCAGTTTGTAAGCTTTATCTGAGATAGAAATTAATGTTTATGGTTTGCACCTCCTTATATCTCACACAGGCTCTCAATTCCATCCATTAGTTATCCTTTTATAAAATAATAGAAGAGTTAGTTGTGGCAAGCCACGGTTCCCATATCTTAAAGGAGTGCGTCATGGTGTCTTCTAATATATGTGTGATTTGGTCATTGATGAGTATGTAATTCAATTTATTTTTATCTGTATTGTATTTAGTGAACCAGATTTCCATTGCTTAGGTATGTGGCTTTTTGTAGCCAGCATGAAGAACTCGATTGATATGTTGCAGGCATTGGTAAGAGTTTGAATTCCTTTGATACCATGTGTGATTAAAAGCTCCTCTTTCCAGACATCCCTTGTAGCAAACAGGGCTTATAGAATTCTTCTAGACATTTACAGCCTTATTAAATTGTGATTCAGCTTATTGAATAGGGCTCTATATAAGCACACAGCATATTTTTTTTGCAGAAGTTTTTAGTTTGTGAACTTCTATCAAACAGCAAGGTCCTCAATAAATAACTACTTCTGTAAAAAAAAAATGCTATGTGCTTATATAGAGCCCTATTCAATTGGCTGAATCGCAATTTAATAAGGCTGTCAATTTTGAAGAAATAAGATAAATGCTATGAAGCACCTTGAGATAAGTTTCTAATATGCTTTAGTTTAGTGATTTTTTGGATAAAGAAGTCCAGGACTCTGTCCATATATCTGGGTCCTAGGTCTGGTTCAAATCTTGTTTCCAGGAAATCATATATTTAAATTTATGTTATTAAAGGAATCGTAAATCTTTCCTAGAATTCTTCTTGTAATGGGACTTTTTCTGACAGATGCATGAAAACCAGGTATCTTGGGGGTTTCCCAAGGTATGTATTAAATGAAATACAAAATGGTTTATCTGACAGAAGCTAAAGTGTTCTTGAAGTGAGAGGTTAAAGTTTTCTCTCAAAGTGTCTCTCAAAAATATATTGTGGATGTGGTAAAATAGGAGTTGGGGGAGAAAGGAAAGATCTTAATTTGTGTTGTTATGCTGCCCAATTCCATTGTTTTATTGTAAATTTAGTTAGTGAGCATTTTCCATTTTCCATTGACACCCAAAATGGTTTGTGGTCTAATGAGTGAGTTTGAGGAATAAAAGGTAATTGGGAAGCTCTGTATTAGCGTTTAAAATTAGGGCAAGATAATCCTCCTTTAGATTTGTGTTGATGAATGGTAGATCTGGCTATCCTGTGAGGTTTGTTTCACCAGATAAATATAAATATTTAGAATTTATCTAGATATTTAATATTAATACCAATAGAGATTGTATGGAACATATATAGTAAGCGGGTAGAATGTTCATTTTTACTGTATTTCATACTTCCTGTCCATGAAATCTGAAAATCTGACCATTTTACTAAGTCTTCTTTAAATGATTTGGGCCTCATACAATTGCAGGACGTAACTTGATCGCAAATAGCTTTTTCTGTGATTGAGTTATGTCCTTGTGTTGCTCTACGTTTCTGCCCGCTATTCAATTGGCCGGGCCTGCAAGTAATTCCCCCTTCCCGCTAATCGCAAACCATGCTATCGGCAGTAAGCATTCATGGGCTTGAACATGATTGCATCCGCAAGGCCGTAACTCGTGTTTCAAGCTTGCAAATTCGGAGCACTGTAAATGCAAATATAAATTCAATCCGGCACTGTTAAACACTGTAAATGATGGGAAAAACAATGGGTGACATTAGGATTAAAAGCACAACATTATCAAGCTTTCACATCGCCAAAATCAAATACTTTATTTCATGTTTAATTTCCGTCCAAAGTCCTAGGGGCTGGAATGACTTCCAAGCCTGCAACTCGTTATTCAAGCCCGTAAGACTGAAATATGGAGGTCCTATGGGCTTGGAGGTTGAAGCCCGTGGAACGTCTGACGGAAAATAAACATGACATAAAGTATTTGATTCTGGCGATGTGAGAGCTTAATAATGTTGTGATTTTAATTCTAATGTCAACCATTGTGTTCCCTATCATTTACACTGCTGGATTGATTTTATGTTTGCATTTCAAGTGCTACAATATGTAAGTAAGCCCTTTGCGACACCTGCTTGGTACAAGAAACCTGTGGTTCAAGTTTAGCCATTTATGGGCTTGACGGAAGGATAATCGGAGCAATTGAATAGCTATTAGGGATTTTTTGCGGCCACAAAAGGCTTTGAGGGAAGTAAGCTGCGATTGCCCCAACCGATACGAATCATAGTTTTCAGCCTGTATCCCAACCGGAGCACGCAAACAGAAGGCAACTGAATAGCAACATAGCTTGGGATCACCATTTGCGAGCCTGGATCTAAAAAACCTAGCAATTGAATTAGGCCCTTTGTATATAGAGGGGTTGCTAGCTTGTTAACTGTTCCTAGGAAGGGTGCCATGCACCCCAGTAATAACACTGCTGACAAGTTTCTTTTCTAACATTGAAGATAGCAGGAATTTGGAAAAAATTAAAAATGAGAGAAAAAAATGTACATATTAAAAAAAAAAATCATTACAAACATTAAAACATGTGCAACTTATGTGCCATTTTATCATAATTAAAAATGCATCACAGGTAAATAATTCAATAATGTAATCCAGCCCTATTCAGTTTCTTAGCTATTGATAACTTGCAAAGGAGAACAATGAAAATAATCCATCAGATTTGAATTTATAGTTCTGTACTGAAGACATCACAAAGCTCAGTATCTATGAACTAGTAATATACTGCACATAACTTTGATTCTGAGCAGTTAAAAGGATGATGTTCAGTGAATGCCATCATAGGTTTTCAAAGTTTCCTGTTCAGTACCCATATGTTACCTGGAACTAACAGAGATACACTTTTTCCATGTATGTTATTGTGACAACTAAGAGTTAACTCTGCAGGAATTTGAATGTGTATATGGCCCCCAGATGTTACTCTATCCCTAGAATCTCCTGTGTGATCAATGTATAGTCATAAAGTGATACGCTTCACCTCACAGCAAAACACAGGGCTGGGATCTGAAGTGATCTAACCAGATAACCCCAAGCTCTGGTGTATCCAGTAAGAAAACTAGACCCATACATGGAGAAGAATTAACAGAAGGGCAGGGTGAAATATTTTTGTGTTTGTTAAAGATCTGTGGAAGAAAGAATAAACGGTCAGTCTGTCTCTACACTATATTGAATGGTGTTGTTCATCTGATTCTCCGGATTCATGTATATTGCTTTCAGTACATGCCAATATTGTGAGTCTGAAACCACATAGTTTTCTATGCAACCATGTGGCCATGAAGTATATAAAGATTACACCATTGATTTTCTAGCAATAAAATGGCTAGATATCTGTCGTATGAATTTCACTTAACTTGAAGGCCACACTTAATCAGTGTAATGAATTAAATTAAGTTTAAACTGTTTTGCCAAGGTACTTAAGGCTGCAAATTAGAAAGTCATGGCAGTCAACTATACAGCTGGGTCCTTAAATTAGAGATAAAGGTTATTTGATCCTCAGAGCACTTTTTGTTATGGCAAACATATTACTGTTTAAAACTATTGCTCTATTTAACATAATATTTGCTGGTATAATTAGGTCAGCAACATTCTGAGAAGATAAACCATATAAAGCATTATGTTGTATTTAAATATTTTAATGAATTTAAATACATTAAAAAGCCTTCTCAGATGTATGAAATCATGCTTAATTAGGCATTTTGCTTAATTTTCTGTGGTTGGTCACAGTCCATTCACATGTAAATTGCAAACCCAAAGCTAGTTTTTCTCTTTTAATTAAACAAAATTAATATGGACTAAACTCGCAATTAATCATTGCACATGAGAAAATAATTAACTCAGAATTCATTCTTAGAAAGTTGAAGACCTTAGGGTAAAAGTAGGAAATAATGAAGAAGTTTTTGTAGGATGTTTAGGGAAGTTATGACAGTTTCATAAAAAAGACACTTATTTGACAATAGCCATGGACATTGACATTTTTTTTGGAGAATTATGCACTTTTGAAGACTCTATTTATGAGTATAGGAATCCAATTTGTGTTTGTATCATCACTTCCCAGAGCTCATCCTGAGAGTGTGGAGTGAGGGTGGGAAACAGAGATATTTAGATAAGATTTAAAATTACACTAACCCCCTCCCCCTTCACTGGCCAGAAGCAGATTCCTTGCTTCACAAAATGTAACCATATCTCTCCAGAAATGTAAATGCCCTCTCACACACATCTTCCACCTATGTATCATGGATTCACTCAGAGACCATCAGGGGTCTCCAAATGTATTTTTCTAATTAAAACCTAGCTGTAGGATTTTTTTCCTGCTTAATTCTGCTCTTAGTTAGACTCAAAGTTTTCAAACAAATTATTTTATCTGTGCAGTCGTCCTTTAAGCCAGACATAGTGGAGTATTATTCTCCATTATGCCCAGCCCACAACCTACAATCATGCCGACTCACTTTGTTCCAGCTCTCATCAGAATGGACATTGTGGAGGGCAAGGATGTCAGTTGGGTGTCTCTCCTTATTCCTTCTACAGAGCTGAAAATAAGGCCTTAATCCAAGGAGACATGTCTGTCATTATCAAGGCTAAAGGTAAGCTAGGGTCAACAGGAAACTGACTTAACAGAATTTCATTTAGTGTTCACATTTCCTTCACAGAAGACACAAGCTAGATGATTATCTATACTTGATAGTCAACCTCTCTCATAAATACTACTATGACTACCACCTATCATTCACAGTGAAATCTTGGATTGCTCCTCGTTAGACCAAAAATTATTCTGCAGATACTTGGCAGGTATCAAAGCCACAGTCTGTCAGCACTGCCAGTCACAGTTACATGCCACCACTTTCTTCCCAAACCCTACTTCACCACAGCCTGGCACCTTCCAAATTCAACCATTATCTTTGATGACTCCTTCACCATTATCTGCTGACAGAAAGATTGTTTGGGTTGACAAGTGCATTATGACGATTTGCAACAAATTTAACACCAAAGGTTATACATTCAATGTCTGCAGTTTACTCCATATATGTGCACACAAAAGAACTCTATGCATCATGGTAATGCACCTGAAATGACTAGCAGCCATCAACTTGCTTTTGCTTACCCATTACCTCACCTCCCCTCCCTCCTCACCAGCTTTCACCAAGTACCTAATTACAGGATTCACTAGAGGGCTTCACACCAGGGTCACAACATTGCCTTGGGTATACTCTTATTAGCGACAATTTACTACAAAGGAACCCCCTAGCCTCAGAAATCAGAAACTACTCTCTCCTTGGATCCTTCAGAACACCTACATTCCCTATATAGCTGATCGTCCCTTTTGAAGTCGCAAGTCGCAAATATTAATTTAAGAAAAGATTAGATTAGTAATTGATGACTCCTCTCCACATAACTTATCTTGACTCATTCCCTTGGGCAAATTTTCACTTCAATATGCAAAGAAGAATAACGCCAACTTCTACATTACGAGACTGGGACAATGGAGCAGGTTGTCAAAATCAGACATCAATGATTTCAAGCAGTTACAGATCGACCCATCAATTTGGCACATTTAAAGATTATATTAGAAAGGTGATTATTACTTTGCCAATCACTTGACGTTTGGATCCAAAAGCATTGCAAAAAATATTTGACCGCTGAAGGACTATGGATACTGCAAAACATAATGGGATGCTCAGTAGTAATACACTATCTGGATGACTTCCTGTATATCGAAGGTCCTCAGGAATCCCCATTGAGTCTGCAGAAATTTGTGTAATTGTTTACTGAACTCGATATCCCCTTCTCTATGGACAAGACAGAAGGTCCATCCTATCAAGTCGAGTTCTTAGGCATCATCCTAAACACTGAGTGCATGGTGGCAAGTCTACTAGGAAACAAACTATGGAGGAATCATCACTATGGAGAGATCCACCTACAGTGCCTTGCAAAAGCATTCACCCGCCTTGACTTTTTACCTACCGTATTTTTCGCCGTATAAGACGCACTTTTTCTTCCCCAAAACTGGGGGAGGAAAGTTGGTGCGTCTTATACGGCGAATATACCTTTTCAAACTGCCTCTGTCCTCTTGATCTCACCCCAGCGCTTCCTACCAGCATCGCGTCGGCCGGTGCGTCCTAGTGATGTCACACACGCAACGCTGCAGTACACGAGGAGTGCTGGTAGGAACCGCTGGGGTGAGATCAAGATGGCAGAGATCAGAAGAAAGGTGAGGATCAGGGGGGTCAGGGAGGATCAGGACAGTCAGGGAGGATCAGGAGGGTCAGGGAGGATCAGGAGGGTCAGGGAGGGTCAAGGGCTCCCAAATGCTCCCAAATGCTGCAGTATATGGATATGTATGTGTGTATGTGTGTATGTATGTGTGTGTGTGTGTGTGTATGTGTGCATGTATGTGTGTGTATATATGTATGTATGTGTATGTATATTTATGTGTGTATGTATATGTATGTATGTGTATCTATATATATATATATATATATATATATATATATATATATATATATATTTGTGTGTAATGTAGGTGTGTATCTGTGTGTAAAGTGTATTTGTGTTTGATTCAGATTTTTTTTTTCTTGTTTTCCTCCTCTAAAAACTAGGTGCGTCTTATCTGCCGGTGCGTCTTATAGGGCGAAAAATACGGTATATTGTTACATTGTTTTGGTAATCTGAATTTTATGTGATGGATCAGAACACAATAGTCTAAGTTGGTGAAGTGAAATGAGAAAAATATATACATCTATCTATTTTTTAGAAAAAGAAAACAGAAAATTGGCATGTGCGTTTGTATTCACCCCCTTTGTTATGAAACTCCATAAAAAGCTCTGGTGCAACCAATTACCTTCAGAAGTCACATAATTAGTGAAATGATGTCCACCTGTGTGCAATCTAAGTGCCAAATGATCTGTCATTACATATACACACTTTTTTTTGAAAGGCCCCAGAGGCTCCAACACCTAAGCAAGAGGCACCACTAACCAAACACTGCCATGAAGACCAAGGAACTCTCCAAACAAGTAAGGAACAATGTTGAGAAGTACAAGTCAGGGTTAGGTTATAAAAAAATATCCAAATCTTTGATGATCCCCAGGAGCACCATCAAATCTATCATAACCAAATGGAAAGAACATGGCACAACAACAAACCTGCCAAGAGACGGCCGCCCACCAAAACTCACAGACCGGGCAAGGAGGGCATTAATCAGAGAGGCAGCACAGAGACCTAAGGTAACCCTGGATAAGCTGCAGAGTTCCACAGCAGAGACTGGAGTATCTGTACATAGGACAACAATAAGCCGTACGCTCCATAGGGTTGGGCTTTATGGCAGAGTGGCAGAAGAAAGCCATTACTTTCAGCAAAAAACAAAATGGCATGTTTTGAGTTTGTGAAAAGGCACATGGGAGACTCCCAAAATTTATGGAGTAAGGTGCTCCTGTCCGATGAGACCAAAATTTAACTTTTCCGCCATCAAAGAAAACGCTATGTCTGGCGCAAACCCAACACATCACATCACCCAAAGAACACCATTCCCACTGTGATACATGGTTGTGGCAGCATCATGCTGTGGGGATGTTTTTCAGCAGCCGGGACTGGGAAACTGGTCAGAGTTGAGGGAAAGATGGAAGGTGCTAAATACAGGGATATTCTTGAGCAAAACCTGTACCAATCTGTGCGTGATTTGAGGCTAGGACAGAGGTTCACTTTCCAGCAGGACAATGACCCTAAACACACTGCTAAAGCAACACTTGAGTGGTTTAAGGGGAAACATGTAAATGTGTTGGAATAGCCTAGTCAAAGCCCAGACCTCAATCCAATAGAAAATCTGTGGTCAGACTTAAAGATTGCTGTTCACAAGCTCAAACCATCCAACTTGAAGGAGCTGGAGCAGTTTTGCAAGGAGGAATGGTCAAAAATCCCAGTGGTAAGATGTGGCAAGCTCATAGTGAGTTATCCAAAGTGACTTGGAGCTGTGATTGCCGCAAAAGGTGTCTCTACAAAGTATTAACTTTAGGGGGGTGAATAGTTATGCACATTGACTTTTTCTGTTATTTTGCCCTATTTGTTGTTTGCTTCACAATAAAAAAAAGAAACATCTTCAAAGTTGTGGGCATGTAAATTAAATGATGTAAATCCTCAGATAATCCATGTTAATTCCAGGTTGTGCGGCAACAAAACACGAAAAGGGGGTGAATACCTTTGCAAGGCACTGTACCTCATCCTTTGCTTGATCACCTGATGACACCACAATGTCCCTTCTGAGAGAGCTTGCATTACAATCATTATAACAACTATTTCAGTTATTTTCTTACCTACAGGGCATCATCCCTCATTCATCTTCTTTCTCTCCGACTTTTATTCCATCATTTTAGATTTCACTTTACTCCAAACACCTCCAAACATACCAAATTCTCTAGCATAGAAGCTTTCCTTTTCACAGCCCATAGTACTAAGTTATCTGAACTAGCTGACAACACTAAGAAGGTCTATGTCAGAGCCTGGCACTTATTTCAAATATTCCTGGCAAACTACAGCATACAACCACCATTTACTCTCCCTACTTTCATTAACTTCACAGCTGATTGCGATACTTGACTCGGATTAAATTACAATAGTTACATAGTAACATAGTAATTGAGGTTGAAAAACGACTTTCAGTCCATCAAGTTCAACCTTTTAAGATCTCCTCTGATCTGCAATATGCAGCTATTAATTAATTAGTAGTTAATTCATTGTTAATTAATTATTAATCAATAAATGTATATATATTTTTTAAATAATAATTGATCCAGAGAAAGGCAAAAAAAAATCCAAGTAAAACTTAGCCAATCGTCTCAAAGGGGGAAACAAATTAATTCCTTCCTGACCTCAGCTACTGGTGATCAGATTCCTCCCTGGATCAATATTCTCTCTCTAATTATCCAGGATAACCCTGAATACCCTTTTTAATTTGAAATAAATTCAGTCCTCTTTTAAAGTTATCTATTGAATCTGCGGTCACCACCTCTTCTGGTAGAGAATTCCAAAGATTAACCACCCTTACTGTGTAGAACCCTTTTCTTTCTTTAAGGTTGAATATTTTTACTTCTTACCTCAGTTAAAAGCCCCTTGGCACAAAAAGCTCCCTTGACAAATCTTTATACTGACCCTGGATATGTATAGATAAGGTAATTATAGCCCCTCCCAGTTTAATTTGGTTAGTCTTTCTTCATAATGTAGCCCCTACCTTACCCTTATTAGTTTTGTTGCCCTTCTCTGTACTTTTTACAGGTTAAAACGTCCTTTTTATGAAGTGGTGCCCAAAATTGTACTCCATATTCCAAATGAGGGCGTACTAGAGATTTGTATAGTGGCAGAATTATATTTGCTTCCCTTGCTTCTATACCCTTCTTAATACATGCTAATTAGTGATGTCCCGAACAGTTCGCCCGAGGACTATCGCGTCATTTTGGCATGTTCGCATTCGCAACCAACGGCGAACACTTGCGCTTTTCGGTACGCCCCCTATTCTTTATCATTGAGGAATCTTTGACCCTGCACGTCACAGTCAGCAGACACATTCCAGCCAATCAGCAGCATACACTCCCTTCCAGAGCCTTCCATCTGAAGGACAGCATCCATTTTAGAATCATTCTAAAGCTACATTCGTTGAGAGAGGACATATATTGTAGCTGCTGCTGATTCAATAGGGAAATAGATAGCCAGGCTGTGTATTTCCACTACAGACCTGAAGGACTCATCTGATATCTGCTGCAAGGACAGCAACCCAAAAAGCCCTTTTTAGGGCTAGAACATCATTTATTTTATTTTATTATTTTTTCTGTGTAATCTAATTGCATATGCCTGCCTGCCTGCCAGCGTGTGTGTGTGACAGGCTAACACCTAACAGCTTCTATTGTGCTCAGTGAAATAAAACAACATTTTTTTGACTGTAATAGATTGAATAGCAATTGCCTGCCTACAGGCATGTGTGTGCAGCCTATTGCATCTACTCTGCCAACTTTTGCCAGTGCACAGTGACACTCATATCTGGTGCAACCATAGTGTACAGTGACATAAAACAACACTTTTTTGACTGTAATCGATTGAATATCAGTTGCCTGCCTACAGGTGTGTGTGTGAAGCCTATTGCATTTACTCTGCCAACTTTTGCCAGTGCACAGTGACACTCATATCTGGTGCAACCGTAGTGTACAGTGACATAAAACAACACTTTTTTTACTGTAATCGATTGAATATCAGTTACCTGCCTACAGACATGTGTGTGCAGCCTATTGCATCTACTCTGCCAACTTTTGCCAGTGCACAGTAACACTCATATCTGGTGCAACCATAGTGTACAGTGACATAAAACAACACTTTTTTGACTGTAATCGATTAAATATCGGTTGCCTGCCTACAAGCGTGTGTGTGAAGCCTATTGCATATACTCTGCCAACTTTTGCCAGTGCACAGTGACACTCATATCTGGTGCAACCGTAGTGTAGAGTGACATAAAACAACACTTTTTTGACTGTAATCGATTGAATATCAGTTGCCTGCCTACAGGCGTGTGTGTGAAGCCTATTCCATCTACTCTGGAAACTTTTGCCAGTGCACAGTGACACTCATATCTGGTGCAACCTAGTGTACAGTGACATTTAAGAACCCTTTTTTGACTGTAATTGATTGAATATCAGTTCCCTGCCTACAGGCGTGTGTGGGAAGCCTATTGCATCTCCTCGGCCAACTTTTGCCAGTGCACAGTGACACTCATATCTGGTGCAACCGTAGTGTACAGTGACATAAAAGAACCCATTTTTGACTGTAATCGATTGAATATCAGTTGCCTGCCTACAGGCGTGTGTGTGAAGCCTATTGCATCTACTCTGCCAACTTTTGCCAGTGCACAGTGACAATCATAACTGGTGCAACCTAGTGTACAGTGACATTTAAGATTCCCTTTTTTGACTGTAATAGATTGAATATCAGTTGCCTGCCTACAGGCGTGTGTGTGTGAAGCCTATTTCATCTACTCTGCCATCTTTTGCCAGTGCACAGTGACACTCATATCTGGTGCAACCGTAGTGTATAGTGACATAAAACAACACTTTTTTGACTGTAATCGATTGAATATCACTTGCCTGCCTACAGGCGTGTGTGTGAAGCCTATTGCATCTACTCTGCCAACTTTTTCCAGTGCACAGTGACACTCATATCTGGTGCAACCGTAGTGTACAGTGACATAAAACAACACTTTTTTTACTGTAATCGATTGAATATCAGTTGCCTGCCTACAGGCGTGTGTGTGAAGGCTATTGCATCTACTCTGCCAACTTTTGCCAGTGCACAGTGACACTTATATCTGGTGGCACCTTAGATTGCAGGCGCAGTGCCCCAAATTTGAAGTAGGAGGTCCGACCAAGCATCTTTTTCCATCTCCCCGTTCCAAAAATCAATGCCATATACACGTTTCCTAATAGTGGACGTAACAGGGATTAAACCGATAGGAATAGTACTACTTAACAGTACACACCTTATAATAACGCAGACAGAGGCAATGCAGAGAGAGCTTGAAGAAGAGGAGTCAGAGGAGGAAGGTGGCTTTGAGGAGGTGGAAGACCAAACACAGCAGTCGTCCCAGGGGGCTTGTTGTCACCTTTCGGGGAGCCTTGGTGGCTGGGTGGAGGAAGAGACCTTCAATGACATCTGTGAGGACTAGGAACGGGACATGGCTAGCTTGGTATCCAACCTTGTGCAAATGGGGAGTTTGCGGTTGTTCAAAGGAACTGTTTGCGGTTGTTTGCGGTGCATTAAACAGGGAGATTGGTCTGTTACTGTGAAGCGGGTGTAACCCTTACAGTACGTGATCGATACAACATCATACCTGATGTTTTAAAGCATGTTATTCCAAACAATTTAGGAATGGAATTTAGGAATGTTAGGTGATTTATGCCCTTTATGGCTTAAAACCAGACACTGCATCAGCTATGTAATTTTCCGTGGGAGTTTTGCCATGGATCCCCCTCCGGCATGCAACAGTCCAGGTGTTAGTCCCCTTGAAACAACTTTCCCATCACTATTGTGGCCAGAAAGAGTTCCTGTGGGTTTTGAAATTCGCCTGCCCATTGAAGTCTATGGCGGTTCGCCGGGTTCGCCCGTTCACGAACATTTGATGAAATTCGCGTCCGCGGTTCGCGAACCGAAAATTTGATGTTCGCGACATCACTAATGCTAATATTTTATTTGCCTTTCCAGCTGCTGCTTGGCTTTGAGCACTATTACCTTATACTATCAATACATATCTATCTGGTATACAATTTCATCTTACCAAAGACTTTAATCACAACAAATCATTCCTTACCTCAGTTTTAACAGAATTAGCACATCTCTGATACAATGTTGGCTTTTTATGGATTCTTACAACCAATCAAATGTACTACGTCTCAACATCATCCACATTACCTCACTAAGAAAGATATCATCTTCCAAGACGACCACTACAACTCGACCCCTTTTCCTTCTCTGGTCATTCATTCAATATAGGCACTTCAGCTTCCAGAAACCATATGTCCTCCCATATCATTAATCTTGGGTCAACAAAGGTCAGGGTGCTTTAGTTGATACATCCTGAATCCAACATTAGATATCAAGCTAGATATCAAGCTTTTCACATTACTAAGGAATATTCCAATTCCTCATACAAGTCATCTCTACCTAAACAAATACTTTTCCTGTAAGAAGGCTAGCGTGACACATTTTTTGACCATCCCACGAGCTACCACTCACAGAGAAGGAGATGACCACAAATAACCAGGCCTTCTCCCAAGCTAAAATACCCTCAAAACCTTACCTCACTGTATCTTGTTCACTTACCCCTCCCGCCACCCCAAATTTAGCCTTCTCCTTCACTCTACAAGCAGGCTATATTGACAGGTACTGTCCACAGAGAATTATGGAAAAAAAGGCAGGTACCGAAACTGGAAATAACTGGGTCTGATGCCAGATAAATATAATCATATCAAATTGCATATGTTTTGCTTTTTAGTTTTTACTCATTCATTATAATATGTAGAAAGCATAATAAACCACTCAAGATACCAAAATGAGACACGTTTTACTTATTGATAAATATGATTTTTATGTCATACTCTGTACAAACTATACCTGGTGAAGTCCAATAAGAGAGAGAGATAGATGAACAACCAGAGTTTAGCAATATAAAAGTGACATCTTTTTTATAGGACAAAAATATTGGCAAGGTATCAGTTTGAACTGCGATACTTAAATTTTTCATCTGGAATACTGGACATTTACAGCTACCCCACTATATACAGTATATATATATATATATATATATATATATATATATACTTTCTTTATGTTTTTTCCTGCACAAGTAACATCTAAAACAGTATTGCTCCTGACTAGAGATTTCGTGGGCAGTTCGCCCGCGGACTATTCGCGACGATTTTGGCTCTTTCTTGTTCGCATCGGACGGCGGACACATGCGCTTTTCGGTCCGCCCCCTATTCTTTATCATTGAGGAAACTTTGACCCTGCACCTCACAGTCAGCAGACACATTCCAGCCAATCAGCAGCATACACTACCTTCCAGAGCCTTCCATCTGAAGAACAGCATACATTTTAGAATCATTCTGAAGCTGCATTCGTTGTGAGAGGACAGATAGTGTAGCTGCTGGAGATTTAATAGCGAAATAGATAGCCAGGCTGTGTATTTAGCTTCCACTACAGACCTGAAGGACTCATCTGATATCTGCTGCAAGGACAGCAACCCAAAAAGCCCTTTTTAGGGCTAGAACATCATTTATTTTATTTTATCATTTTTATTTGTGTAATCTAATTGCATATGCCTGACTGTCAGCGTGTGTGTGTGTGACAGGCTAACACCTAACATCTTATATTGTGCTTATTTTCACTACTCATACCTGGTGGTGTACCATACTTTGAAAACAACCATTTTTTTCCTGTAATCTCAGTTGCCTGCCTGTGTCAGGCTCACAGCTAATATTCTGCTCTGTTTCACCAGTCATAGTTGGTGTACCATACATTGAAGAAAAAAAACAACCCTTTTTTCCTTTAATCTAATTTCAGTTGCCTGCCTGTGTCAGGCTCACAGCTTATATTGTGCTCAGTGAAATAAAACAACACTTTTTTGACTAATAGATTGAATAGCAATTGCCTGCCTACAGGCATGTGTGGGAAGCCTATTGCATCTACTCTGCCAACTTTTGCCAGTGCACAGTGATACGTCATATCTGGTGCAACCGTAGTGTACAGTGACATAAAACAACACCTTTTTGACTGTAATAGATTGAATAGCAATTGCCTGCCTACAGGCATGTGTGTGAAGCCTATTGCATCTACTCTGCCAACTTTTGCCAGTGCACAGTGATACGTCATATCTGGTGCAACCTAGTGTACAGTAAAATAAAAGAACCCTTTTTTTTCTGTAATAGATTGAATATAAGTTGCCTGCCTACAGACGTGTGTGTGAGGCCTACAGCGCCTACTGTGCCAACTTTTGCCAGTGCACAGTGACACTCATATCTGGTGCAACCTAGTGTACAGTGAAATAAAATAACCCTTTTTTTCTGTAATCGATTGAATATCAGTTGCCTGCCTACAGGCGTGTGTGTGAGGCCTACAGCTCCTACTCTGCCAACTTTTGCCAGTGCACAGTGGCAGAGAGAGGAGTCTGAAGAAGAGGAGGAAGGTGGCTTTGAGGAGGTGGAAGACCAAACACAGCAGGCGTCCCAGGGGGCTTGTTGTCACCTTTCAGGGACCCTTGGTGGCTGGGTGGAGGAAGAGACCTTCAATGACATCAGTGAGGACAAGGAATGGGACATGGCTAGCTTGGTATCCAACCTTGTGCAAATGGGGAGTTTGCGGTTGTGCAAACGGACTGTTTGCGGTTGTTTGCGTTGCATTAAATGTGGAGATTGGTCTGTTACTGTGAAGCGGGTGTAACCCTTACACTGCCTGATCGATACAACATCATACCTGATGTTTTAAAGCATGTTATTCCAAACAATTTAGGAATGTTTGGTGATTTATGCCCATGGCTTAAAACCAGACTCTGCATCAACTATGTAATTTTCCGTGGGAGTTTTGCCATGGATCACCCTCCGGCATGCCACAGTCCAGGTGTTAGTCCCCTTGAAACAACTTTCCCATCACTATTGTGGCCAGAAAGAGTCCCTGTGGGTTTTGAAATTTGCCTGCCCATTGCAGTCTATGGCGGTTCGCCAGGTTCGCCCGTTCGCGATCATTTGATGAAATTTGCGTCCGCGGTTCGCGAACCGAAAATTTTATGTTCGCAACATCACTACTCCTGACTCGATAAGGGCAATGCTTTTGGTTCTATTCTATATTATGTATAACTATTTTATGATTTTTTTAGTATTTAGTATTTAATTTTAAACAATTTCACAACAATATTAAACCAAGATTCAACATAGAAATACAATGATCAAGTACAAAGAGTTGAGTTATTAATATATACAAATGTAACAATTCATTACTTATCTCCCAATTTCATAAATGCATTTATTAACGGTGAGAAATCCTACTTCTAATATTGTGATTTAGTTTTTTTTTTATTATTACTACCATTATACATTATATAAGGGAGGAATATAAAAGAGGAATGGGGGAAAGGGGAAGAGGAGAAGAAAAGGAAAGAAAGGGGAGAAGAAGAAGAGGGGATGGAAGAGCCTAGTTTGAACCACAAACTCTGGTATTTCTTTCAATTGATTTCTTAGATATTCAGCATTATTTAACTTGGACCCAAACATGGATTATCATTGTTTTCTGCCTTAATTATTTTCTTGTAGTAATTTTACAATTTAAATTAAATTATTTATTTTTTTTCTCGAAATTATCAATTCTATCATATTGATCAAAAATGATCTGTTTCAAAATTTGCTGACATCTGTTAAAAATGTAATTCTATAATAAGTGGAAATTTCATATTTATCCAGTTTCTCATTATGAGTTTCTTGGCTAAAAATATAAGGGTTTTCACAGATCTCCATTCTTTGCATAGCTTCAAATGAATACCTCCAAAAAAGACAATTTGGGCATTCAAAGTGATATTTATGTCTAGTTTATCATTCAGCCAAGTTTGAACTTTTCTCCTAATCTATATATTTTATTGCATTGCCAAAGTAGATGCATGTAATTTGGATCTCACATTTTATATTTTATACATTAATTTTCTTTAATTTTACCTATTCTCCAGAGAGTTTTAAGAAGATAATAGATGTATAATCTTATGTTGTTGTTCATGAAAATCATCAGATGGAATATTAACTCTGACAATACTTTTAAATATTTCCTCATTCTCTCCAATATCTGGAAATAGTTTAATCCATTTGTAGACTATCTCTTCTCTTTTTTTTTTTTGACCAGTGTTGATTTTGAATAGCCTTGTATACATAATTCATGTATGATTTTGAGAATTTGGGTTTATGGAGTGTCTCCTATTCCTGAGTTGGTTATCAAAAACATATCTAATAGATTATGTACCTTACTCTATTAATACCCTTGAAGATTCCTGTAAAGCTATTTTCATTAACCAGGATTTTAACTGGACCATGACCGGGTCTAAAGCTTCACATTAAAAGGAACCTGTTAACAAACATTTTTCTTAGCATGGTTTTGTAATGTTTACTACAACACTTATTACAAAAGCACCCTATCTACAATAAATCTTTTATGAATGTCCTTAGGTTTTAATGTGCGAACACATGCAAGTCACAATAAAAGACCATGAAGATTATTCTGTTAGCTTTTATTATTTCATAGGGAGCTGTTTACCACGAGAGCACTTGGTATGCACTCACTGAACAAGGGCAATTACCACCTAAAAATATGTTTTGTTTACATTAAAGGGCACTCATAGAGAAGAGTAAATGTCTAAAATAAATATAATAAAACTTGTGTAATATGTTGCAGGGCTAGTGGTAAACATGTGTGACATGGTTCACTATATAAAGTGATTAATGTTAAAGACATGACATTCTAAAATAAATAAAAATGTGTATTTTATAATCCTCATGCTCTTTCCTTTTCAGTTTAATTCTCTGCCAGTATTTTCTTTCCCCTAAGGGGAAACAATTAGAAATCAGTACCAAAACAACTCTTCTTAAGAAAGATTTGGTTACAAAATACACATTAAAACATTCCTGAAACCTCGGTAATTATAACAGCCTCTAATTTTTGGTTTTCTGTTATAGTTCAGGTTATTTTCACTTTGGAGTCAATGTTATTGATATTGGAAGTTTCACTAAAGCTGTTCTTTGAAAGATTACAAAATATTAAAAGTTCAGATATGTGTGTAGAAGTTTCCGTACTTGCCTTCTCTTGCTACATGTTAGGTGATGTTAGCTGCTACAGAACACTAAAACAATATGTCACAATATTAAGGTCCACATCCAGGTACGATCACATGGCATTTCATGGTTTAACAGAAATACAACTTTTACCATCATTTTGTGCCACATCAGCTACAGATATGTGTTCTAGAGACACATCAGGCAGAGGTACCTCTCTTAACTTTTGATGCTGTTTCTTTTGATTGGTTGTTGTTAAGCCTTGGTATTTCTACCAGCCAATCACTGCTGTCTTTTATAGGTTCCTGTGACTGGGAGTACTTCTGGTTGCCCCTGTGTCTTCCTTCTCTATTTGGCTAAAGTTGGTCCTCAGTTCATGTTCCCTATTGGACTGATCTTTTGCTGCTGACCCAGATTGTTCCTGATGTCATTAGATTTCTTGCACTGCAAAATATTAGACAAGGTTCATTACTTGGTTTATTACAGATAGTTAATTTTCTCTAAGAGTGCCCTTTTATTTAAAAGAAATCCATTTTAGGTGGGACTAGCCCTTTAAAGTACTTCTGCAGTGAGTGATAAACTGATGATACCATTTTATAATGTTCTCAAGAAAGGGTTTTCTTTAGTGAAACAACAATACAAGTCAAAGGAATTTGTATAATCCATTGTGAATTGCACAGTTTATTTTTTACATTTATTTCACTAGAAATAATTCTAGTTAATATAAAAGCAAAAAGTAAAAAATGTAAATCATATAATCAGAAAACAAATGTAAATGAGCAATTGTAGAGAAGAAATTACAATAGTGAGATGCTATGTGAAAGGATACAAGTTGCTGTAAAAGCTTAACTGTACACAACTTCTAATGTACATTTTCTAAATACAGGGCCATTGATGATATTAGAATTGACATTATGCCCAGAGGTATTAAGTCTAATTCCACAAACTCTATAAGCCCGAGATACATTACATTGTGTCTGCATCAATGTCTTCTAAATGGGATATCATAAAACAGCATTTATAGAGCAACCTTCAAGTACTTCAAAAAAGTAGAGATGAAACCTTTTACAGCTAATTCTTTTATCAGGTTGGCAAAAATGGCAAGCAATAAAAACACTTACTGTCAAGATAAAAATACGAGACTTCTACTGGATTCTATTAAACTTGAAGTAGATCGTATATCATCACAAAGTGGAGGATGGGATGGATCAGACATAGCAAGTTGCCCGAAAAGCCCCAAATTATTGAAAGTATGTGAGGCTGGCCCAAACAAATGACTCAACAGTTTAGTCTTAGAAATATTAAACAATAAGTACACTATTTACAGATTTACAGAGTTATAGGTTAAATTACTTGGAGAAGAGATGATCTATGTATGACAATGGACATTTTGATTTGAATCAATAATTTAGTAAATCCTCACACAGTATAAAATCAGCTATATTATACTGTATATAGCTATGTGAATCAGATGAAATACTCAAAAACTGGCTGTAAAGTGTAAGAACTAAAGCACGACAATAAAGCAAGTAATAATATCAAGTTTTGCTTGTTATAAAAAAAAGTCTCTGACAGGTACAGCAGAAAGCCAAATTATTTTTCTAGAAAATTCTGTTATAGCCCATGTTGCAATGTTTTCCACTGAGGCAATTGTTCTTTTGATCTCATGCTTGTAGTCTAGGAAAGTACTCAAAAATGTTTAAGGTATTCTGGTCACTGTGCGAATGTATGTGGTGATGGAGCTATGTTGGTCTACTTTTTATAAATTGTAGGTGACTGAACGATGTATGAACAGCTTCCTAAAAATGTATAGCCAGAGGATTATTTTGTTCTCAAGTTGAACATATATTTTTTTCCTACAATTTTTAAAGGATGATCATTGCTCACTGATTCTGTTAATTAACATTTTTTCTGGAGCAAAAGGTATAACAATTTGCACATGAGTAGATTAACAAATAAATTACATTAGCAATTGCAAAACTGCTAAATGAATTCATTGTATATGAATCCATATAATTAAAATAAAATTAAACATCTGAATTACACTTATATGTATTAAAATAAAACATTAAACTCATGCTTCCATTATGAAACCAGTCTCTAAAAAATGGCCCAATAATCTTTGTTCTTATTTAAGTTGTTTTTTTTCCAGTGGATATTAGTTTTATTTATTTACATTTATATATCACTTTTATTTAAACACTTTAACTGTTAAATAAAAAAACAGTGCAAATGTTATAGTTCAAACAGGCAAATTAAGACTGGGCACAACGTGTGCTTTGATTTGTTGCTGAGATGAAGCAAATGGCCAGAGGTTGGATTGAGTGCCTGTGCCATGTTATTGAGATGACAAATAGTGGAGTGAGGCTCAAAGGTTAAACTAGATGGGCATAGTAGGTTGGTGGCATCTTAAATTATTATTAATTATAGCTGGTGCTGATAACTGATCTGTGAGTATTTTTTTGTGTTCCTATAAAGCAACACAAATGAGGCAGGGTGACATAGGGGCAGAGAAGGACTGGCATGCTTGCTGTGCATGGGTGGGTTTTCACCAATTTCTTCTAGTATTCTCCAGAATTAGAAATGCACGGCTTTAGGAATTCAAAGGATTCTACAAGTAATGTTTGTGTTCTTCTATATTCCTAGAGTTAGAAAGGGCAGGTTTCAAAGGTTCAATAGATTCCTGAAGTAAGGTAAAGGGTCTCCAGCACTGCGTTCTTAGGTTGAACTTAAAAAAAAAAAAAAAAGGTCAGGATGTATATTTACACAGAATGGTCTTGTTAGGGTGAGAGAAAACATAATAAATAAATAACAATGAAAGGAAGTATTAGTTTATCTGGATTAGGAGAAGATTTTCAACTAGAGTAAAGACTTAAATAAGTATTTTTAGATATGAGCAAACAAAGATCTTGACTAAGAATTAATTTTTATAAAATCTATTTTACGACTTTTCCTACTGGCCTAAAATGCCTTTAAGGCTTTTAGGCTTTTAAATTTAATTAATCCGCTAGATATATATCACTAGTATAGTTGTCGTACTGCGAGTTTGTGTTTAACACTCGCAAAATTTCAAGTTGCGCGTGTGCGCTGCGCATTGTGAAAATCGCATTGCGCGGCTTTGTCACGCAATGCACTTTGAAACCATGCGCAATCCCGCGCATTGCAAGCCTTGCATTGTGCGGCTAAGGGGGAGAGGGAGTGAGAGAGAAGGAGGGAAGGAGAGAGAAGAAAGGAGGGGAAGAGAGAGTGAGGAGAGGGAGAGAGAAGGAGAGGGAGAGAGAGAGTGAAGGAGGGGGAAAGAGAGAGAAGGATGAAGGGAGAGAGAAGGAGAGAGAGAGGGAGAGATAGAGAGAATTGAGAGTAGCGCATGCACACTGCACGTTTGTGTTTCGAAGGGAGAGGGAGGGAGAGAGGAGAAGGTAGGAGGGACGAAGGGAGAGAGAAGGAGGGAAGGAGAGAAGGAGAGGGAGGGAGAGAGAGAGAAGGAGGGAAGGAGAGAGAAGGAAGGAGGGAGAGGGAGAGAGTGAGAAGGAGAGGGTGGGAGGGAAGGAAGTTGAGAGAGGGAGAGAGAATGAGGGAAGGAGAGACATAGAAGGAGGGAGAGGGAGAGTGAGAAGGAGAGGGAGGGAGAGAGAGAGAGTGAGAAGGAGAGGGAAGAGAGAGATAAGTAGAGAGGGAGGGGTAGAGAGAGAATGACTGAGGGAGAGAGAAGGAGGGAGAGAGAAGGAGATATAGAGAATCGCAATTTGCGCATGCACACTGTGCATCGTGAGGTTTGCATTGTTTGATGAAGGGAAGGGGAGGGAGAGAGAAGGAGAGGGAGGGAGAGAGAAGGATAAAAAGGGAGAGAGAAGGAGGCAAGGAGAGAGAAAGAGTGACGGAGAGAGAAGGAGGGAAGTAGAGAGAAGGAAGGAGGGGGAGAGAGAGTGAGAAGAAGAGGGAGGGAGACAGAGAGAAGAAGAGAGAAAGAGCGCACAGAGCGAGGGAGAAGGCGCACAGAGAGAGACAGAGGCTGCAGAGAGAGAAATGGTGCACAGAGAGAGAGAGACAGGCTACACAGAGAGAGGGCGCACAAAAAGACAGTTTTTTAAGACAATATTATGCCGTCATTTTTGACAGGCACGTGACTAGTATACAGTGCCTTGCTAAAGTAATCACCCCATTTGGCATTTTTTGTGTTTTGTTGCCTCACAACCTGGAATTAACATGGATTATCTGAGGATTTGAATCATTTAATTTACAGAACAACCCACAACTTTGAAGATGTTTTTTTTATTTTTTTATTGTGAAGCAAAGAACAAATAGAACAAAATAACAGAAAAAGTCAATGTGCATAACTATTCACCCCCCTGAAGTCAATACTTTGTAGAGCCACCTTTTACGGCAATCACAGCTCCAAGTCGCTTTGGATAAGTCTCTATGAGCTTGCCACATTTTACCACTGGGATTTTTGCCCATTCCTCCTTGCAAAACTGCCCAGCTCCTTCAAGTTGGATGGTTTGCGCTTGTGAACAGCAATCTTTAATTCTGACCACAGATTTTCTATTGGATTGAGGTCTGGGCTTTGACTAGGCCATTCCAACACATTTACATGGTTCCCCTTAAACCACTCAAGTGTTGTTTAAGCAGTGTGTTTGAGGTCATTGTCCTGCTAGATGGTGAAATCTCAAATCAAGCACAAAGTGGTACAGGTTTTGCTCAAGAATATCCCTGTATTTAGCACCATCGATCTTTCCCTCAACTCTAACCAGTTTCCCAGTCCCGGCTGCTGAAAAACATCCCCACAGCATGATGCTGCCACCACCATGTTTCTTTGGGGATGGTGTTCTTTGGGTGATGTGATGTGTTGGGTTTGCGCCAGACATAACGTTTTCTTTGATGGCCGAAAAGTTAAATTTTAGTCTCATCAGACCAGAGCACCTTCCTCCATACATTTTGGGATTCTCCCACTTGCATTTTCACAAACCCCAAATGTTCCATTTTTGCTGAAAGTAATGTATTTCTTCTGACCACTCTGCCATAAAGCCCAACTCTATGGAGCGTAAAAAGTCAAGACGGTGAATACTTTTGCAAGGCACTGTATATATAATCTAGATATTCTTTATTTAGTGAATATTCACTGCTAAAGAGTTTGTCCATTAATCCACTATTCTAGAACTCTCCAAAACTATTTACACCATGGACCCTACTTGTCTTAGTAGTGGAATTCATAATATAATTACAAGACTAGTGGAAACACAAAAATCCTTCCTTTTATGTCACAGTACATGCCATATTACTCTCTCCTGTGTCCTACATCCACCTCAGCACTTCCAGCCAATCCTGGCCTTCTGGCACAATACTCCTGCTCTAAGCTTGGTCAAAAATCCCTCTTCTCTTGGATTAAGAGTATTCTTTTTTGTACTTTTACATACTTTTTTAAATGTAATTTAAATTTGCAAACTACATATTTTGGGTTATAAATAATGTAGGTATTAACAATACATGTATAAAAGTGTAGTGGACAAGATAAGATGAATTTCTCTCACTCACCATTTAGTTGCACAAAAAGAAACACTATCTGCTCAATGTTCTGCATTGACTATGCTAATATACACCCTTCCCTGCCATACAGATATACAGGAATAAGGGAGGATCATAAATGTACCCCTACATAAGTAGAACACACATTTTTGAAGACAATGACTATAGCAGATGTGACTGCTTCTTTAATTGTATAAACCTATGTTGGCACTCTCACTTTCTGTATTAAATTTACAGCTTCCATTGGTAGTGTTAGAAAGAACACCATCCTCTTCATAATATTTATACTGTGCTAAATGGCTGCAGAAATATCTTTAGACAAAAATGATTATATCATGAAATAAACTAAAGTAATTATTTTCTTTCTGTTTTGTATATTCTCTCTTGCTTGAGAACCTATGGGGGCTCTACTGCAGTGGTCTCGACAACCGGTCCAAGGAGATGCTGAAGCTATGAAAACGAAACATGATGATGATAAGCATGATGAGAAGAAACATGTGCAGAAATACTGCATCACAGGTCAAAGTTTAGGATTAAAGATAATTTAAGAACAACCATTAAACGTATATGGAAGTATACTACTTATGTGTTTGCATACCTACAGCCTCATTACATTTTCGATTCGGCCAATTGAATAGGGCTCTATATAAGCACAAAGAATATTTTTTACAGAAGTTTTTAGTTAGTAAACCATCCAAAAGCAAGGTCTTCACTAACAAAAAACTTCTGTAAAAAAATATACTCTGTGCTTATATAGAGCCCTATTCAATTGGCAGAATCACAATTTAATAAGGCTGCTAAACACCAATTTATTAGCAAGTGCTTAAAAGCTCTGTTTACACTTACTCAAACCGTCCAAGCAGTCCTTGCAAATGTTTCTATTAGTAAGATATGTACTAGCCTTAGAGATTTTGTCTCTCAACTGAATTTAAAAAAATAAAAGTATGTCTAGATGTTCATACAAACACTTTTATTTTAATGTTAAAACAGGGAAACCTGCATATACCTATAATATGTACTCTCAAACCAGTAAATCAGTATATGAAGAAATGGCTTAATGTTCAAAGAAACTGTCTAAATCACAAAAGGTACTTTGCTATTTATTAGCAAGATAGCCAGCCCCTAACCTCCAAACTGTTGAGAACCATTTTCCTGCTGTGTTCGTGACTGCTATAGAAAAATTCTAAGGATTTGCATTAGGATATAATGTCACTATATTAGGATTCAAATATATTATTTTGTATAAAACCCTTAAAATAGTAAAAAAATAAAAGTTAATAAAATGTAGCTTCACTGAATAGAGGGATTGTTTAATGTATTGTAATGCATTGTTTAATGCATATTCATTAAGAAAATACAGTTTTGGTCAAATAATTGTGTTTTTAATTTATACATATTCCATATTACCCTATTAAATGGAACTTCACTAAGCGATTGTAGCCTTATGATATTTTGCACAGTTTATTAGTATAGAGGTTTATTATTATAGAGGTTTATTACTATAGATATTTCTTCTTTTGAGAACAGATGTCTTTGTTTTCATTTTATAACTCCACAGGGGTCTCCAGATAGAATAGAGGATATATTGTATATTATTTTATTCACAATATTCTGAGAATCTCACAAATGTAGTAGGCCTTAAACCAGAGTGAATTTGCACTGAAAGAAAGAGAGAGAATGGTCTAGGGTCATACCGTACAGGAAGATAGGGGAGTTAGGAAGGAATGGGAGAGAGACCTTAGAATGAAGGTATGTGAGGAGGGGGAGGAGATTTGAGGTAATTATGCCAGCCATAAATGGGGGATAATATGTAAATTTTGTATTCTAGCTGATCTCTTATAAAAAATACATTCAATTGATCAAGCCCGCAGCTACCTGGCCAATAGCCTAAACCGTAAACCATGCACCTGTAAGTAGCATTTCAGAGCATGATCATGATCAATTAAGCAAGGTCGTTACCACCGATTTAGAAATAGCCAATAGTAAATGAGACTGTCATCATTACGTCAGTAAAACATGGAGGTTAAATAACAATCAATTAGCATTTAGAAGTCCAATATGCGATCAGACTCGTAATCCAGCAATGTACAAAATAATAAAAATGAATGAAGGAAATATTCTAGTCCATGTGGTGGCCTGATATGTTAACTCCTTGGTTACCGAGATTGATATAACACAGAAATGAAACATAATAAAAATAATTTTTTATTGCATATTTGCGAGATTGAGACTGTTGCACAATTAATTCTAATGTCTTTCATCGTTTTCCCCATCTTTCAAAGTCCAGTATTGATTATTTATTAGCATTTACAGTGCTATGAATAGGTATTTAACCCCCTTGCTTGTCCTATCTCGTACTCGTAAGATTTTCTTCTACATTTGCCATTAACGAGTGTGAGAACATATGCAGGCTTGAGGAATTGTTGCAACTGCGATTTGCGATTGTAACATTTATGGGCTTGAAAGATCAAAGGCTTAGATGAGTTGGAGTTACGATTTTGACAACTGCAAGATAATCAAGTATGCTTGGTGGGTGGATCAATTAGGCAGAATGAAAGTTAAAAAATGCAAATTTAAATGTTTGTTGTGGTAAAGTACTTGATATTACTTATAGTTTAAATTATACCATGTGTCGCCTGTAACCTGCAGATTGTTTGTGGGTAGCTAAAAGACGACAATTGAATAACAAATTTTTTTACGGGCTACATTACGGGCTCCAGTAACTAACAATTACTCAATTGAATAGGAGCCTAAGTGTTCAACACCCTCACTATATACCCTCACACATTTTTCCCTTAGCTTCACTAGACCACCCCTTAAAGCGACACATGGTATAATTTAAACTATAAGTAATATCAAGTACTTTACCAGAAAAAACATTTAAATTTGCATTTTTTAACTTTCATTCTGCCTGATTGATCCACCCACCAAGCATACTTGATTATCTTTTTTTAAGAGTGATTATTGTCAATAATACTAATTATCCACTGGGACCTGGCTGGAAGACTCCAGTTCATGGCTCCTGTAAGAGCTCTCAGAAGGCTGATTTCAGCTATGTGAGTTTTAAATAGCAAATTTGCTGAGCTATTCTATGTCTCCCATAAAAAAAAGAATCCAGGAAAATTACAAACTCGCACCCAATGCTCTCTAGTTCTTACATGTGCTCTCAGCCTGCTCACAGGAGACTCTGAATCTGACTCTCCGTAATCTCCATAACAATGCTATGGAATGGTCTCCACTAACATGAACACATTACACTAGCCCTAACATCCTACCTTATTCCTGTATATCTGTATGGCAGGGAAAGGTCTAAATAACAGTTAAAACAAATGCATTTCATGCCTTCCATCTATGGCATGCTACCTCCTATAGGCTGGGAATCACCCTGTATCCCCCCTTTATAACTGCTACCCTCTATGAGCAGGTTGTCCCCTGGGGTTCCTCCTTAAAACCTACTACACCCTATAATACCCATTACCTGCTATGAGCTGCCTATCGCCCAGAAATTCCACTTTATATCCGCTACCGCCTATAAACTGGGTATTCCCAGGATTCCCCCTTAATACCCGCTACTTCCATGAGCCTGTGTATCCCCATCAGATTTTTCCTTATGGACCCACATGGCACCAGATACACTATTAACTGGTTACCATGGGGATCCCACTTGGTAATCAAAAGTATAACCATTTATCGTATTCCTATACGCCATGGTGTTAACCCCTATACCATGAGGATCCCTATGGACCCCCATGGTATACTAAACTATGACCATGGGTGTTCTCATGGTCCACAGATTTTAATCTGTGCATTTTGATTGGTTAGGATTTTAACCAATCACAGGAGTAAATAAAATTCTCAATTCAGAAAAAAAGTATACAAGGCGAAAATGCTGTCAAAAAAGCAGTTTTTTATAGAGAGGCAAGTATTTTAGGCAGAAGCCCATTTCCGGGGTTATATTGGACCCTGCCCTCTCCATCATTCCTCATATACAATCATTAACTAAATCTTGTCTCTACCATCTAAAAAACATCTCCAAAATACGTCACTACCTTTCACAAGACACAACTAAAATTCTAATACATTCTCTCATCATATCCCACCTCGACTCCATCCAACTGGCTCCTTTCTTTCCTGCCCATCACCCGTCTCTCTCCACTCCAATCCATAATGAACGCCTCTGCTAGGCTCATCTACCATACTCAATGTTCAGTGTCTGCAGCACCTCTCTGTCAATCACTCCACTGGCTTCCCATAACCTCCAAATTAATTTTAAAATCCTGACCCCAACTTACAAAGCTGTAACCTCAAAATACTCCTCCACCCACCCTCTTCTTTCTACTAACAACCTTTTTCTCTCTTCCTCCCTTATCACCTCGTCTCACTCCCACCTTCAGGACTTTTCTTGTGCTGCCCCTATTCTCTGGACTCCACTAGACTATGCTTCTGCTTCAAAACCTCACTTAGAACAAATCTGTTCAAAGAAGCTTATCACCTTCAGCCTTAACATGCACAACACATCGTTTACCCTTCTGTACCACACCTTAGGGTTCCCTGGTGGCCCAGTGGTTAGGGCACAGGTGCTTTCACCACAGCATCCTGGGTTCAAATCCCACCAGGAAACCAACAGGTCACACTGTTCAGTACTTGGATGGGAGATCACCTGTGAATACCAGGAGCTGTATGCTGTGGGCCACTGTAGAAGGAACTGACAACCCACTCCATTATCTCTGCCATGAAAACCAAGTGGATCAGCATGGTGTGTTGTCCATGAGGTCATGGAGAGTCAGATACAACTGAGCGATGCCATTTCTATTTTTACCACACCCTAGATTATAAGTTTGCAAGTTTTCAATCTTGTAAGGTCCTCCACTCTTTGCAATGAATTTATTTTGTTTTACCTTGTACTTAACCCTTGTTCAGCAGAATATGTTGATTTGTGGTGAAAGGGCTTGAGTACCTCAATGAAGTGGTAAGCTATACCATATAGGGTCACCCAACTTGGGCAGGTCATAGCAGATCTTAGCAGGTCATAGCAGAGAGACAAATCATGATCCCCTGGAGAATGAACTGGTAAGCCACTCTATTATCTTACCCAAAAAATCCTCATATATAAGCACAATCCGAAACTCAGATGTGCCTGGCACGCTGCAGCCCATAGGGTCATATAGAGTCGGACACGACTGAACGACTAAACAACAACAACTATTTAAAAATCATTGTTGAGAACAAACAATAAGGTTTGATTTGTGTATTTAGTAAATGATTAGCTGTTAAAACAATATTCTAAAACTTACATTTGAACTTCACTTTGTAGTTTCTAACATCTATTTTTTTCCGCCCCTTTTGGAGTCGAGTAGGTAAAATAGTATCTCCTGATTTATTTTCTGCTTGATGTAGGCTTGCATATAATAACCACTCAGAGAAGATGGCAGACCAAATCATCTCAATTCCTGATTGTATTGCTATTTGGTTATTTAATGAACAAATACAACACTTATTGTATGAGCACTATAAGTGTTCTTACGATGACCTGCTAATGTAGGACACATATAGAATGTGAAACTGAGTTACTGAAAGCCCACTTTGAAAAAATATTGTAAAACAGTGAAAAATTGTCGTAATTCAGTATTGTAGCCGTAGACAAGGGGAATAAGGCAGTGCTTGCAGAATGCCTCAAGGGGGATTAAGTTAATTATCCTGGGACACCGGCTGCTACCTTCCATCTGCCTCAGGGATAAATGATATATCTCTCTTTCAACTGAGCTATCTTAGCGAACTGTAAAACTGAAAAAGTACTCTAGTTTATAAAATTCTTTGATTGGAACTAAATAATTTTAGATAAATGTACAATATTAATGTATATATTATATTTTGTGCCCTGTAACTCTTCATGTATAATTTAAATTGGGATATCACTTGTTCTATTTATTCCTAATATAAATTCCTAATGTTTACATTATTTCAGCTGTTATTCTCTGCATTTTCGGTATTCTAATATCTTTTTTATTAATTTCTGCCATTTCACAAAACACAATTTCTATTACAAGCAGACAATAGTTAGAATGTTTCTTATCTATTACCTATAACACTACAAATAATAAAATCATATTTTCAGATTTGCCTATTTTCTAAGACAGGATTTGATTAATTTTTGAATTGTTATTATTTCCACTTCAATTCCTCGATACAGCAGGAAAATAGAGCAGAAAAATGAGTTCATTTAAAAGTATGTTGTTTTTTTCTCCGCTCTCACAAAGACCATGCGCTGTATACTGACTCTACTTAAAATCTAAAAACTGTAAGGATAGCTGTTTCACAGCTAAAATGCATTTTCTTATTTAGTTTTTAAACTAGTGGGTGGGGAGGGACTAGATAGAAAAAGTGGGGTAGAAAGTGTAGAGGGGATAAGGAATGAATTAACTAATCAAGAGGAGGAGATGGGGGGAGGGGAAGTATAGTCAATAGGGAGGTATTGCTAAGTAACTCAAGTACAGTGGCAGGTACTTCAGAACTACAGACTCATAACATAAGGTGTATGCTCGCTAATGCCAGAAGGTTGCCAGGAAAAATGGGAGAGTTAGAATTATTAGTAGTTAATGAGAAATGGGATTTATTAGGAATTACAGAAACGTGGTGGGATGAATCTCATGGCTGGACTGTTAATCTGGGTGATTTTAACCTATTGAGGAAAGATAGGGGCAATAGCAAAAAAGGAGGAGGGGATTTTTTTTATGTTAAAGGTATATGCAAGTGAGCTGGGTTATGAATGCATTTACATTTACCTGTGCATGTGTCCCTGTGTGAGTGTCTGTCTTGGACTGCGGCAGGCGGAGGTGATGGGGAAATTCACTTGGGCAGGGGGGAGGTCACAGGGACAATTCACTGGGGCTGGGGGAAGTCACAGGGGCAATTCACTGGGGCTGAGGGAGCTAACAGGGGCAAATCCCTGGGCCTAGGGGAGATGATGAGGCAATTCACTGGGGCTGGGGGGGTGGGGGGGTTACAGGGGCAATTCACTGGGGCTGGGGGAAGTTTCACCTGGGATGTTATGTAGATAAAACAATCAGTGAATGAAGGGACACATACCTTATTTTGGGTATTGCATACATTTAAAGGAAAGCTGTAATTTTTGCTGGGAGTTTGCAAATGTAAGAAATTCACCAAACTTTAGGGTAACTGTTTAAATGTTTATTTTGGTATTTTTTCATGCAAATTATTTTTTTTCTTCCAATACAAATTATCCTCTATTAGATGCATTCATAATCCAGCTCACTTGCATATCCCTTTAAGCCTGAATTTCAGCCTGGAACTAGCGATAATGTTGAATGTTTGTGGGTAGAGTTAAACAGTATTATTATTATTATTATTATTATTATTATTATTAACCTGTATTTGTAACATACCAACATGTTCCGTATGGCTGTACAGGGGATAAGCACAAGGAAGAATACAATGTTAAAAACTGCAAAAAATTGGAGGGCCCTGTTTTGAGCTTGGAATCTTTGTAGAAAGGCACCCTACAGGATTGGAAACTCGCTACTTACAATCTAAAGGGGATGGAAGAGGCAGAAACCTGGAGAAGAACAGATAGGGAATAGTAAGGGTGAGGAAGGAAGTGAATGTTTGCTTAGGTAGGAAGGTATCTGACATTGTGAGGGGAATGGCTCTCGCGTTAAGTATATTATCTGACCACAATGATCAGATAATGTAACCTGCTAGTGTAAATGTCAGATCAGGCCCTGCGTTAGGAGATATATCTCCAGAAGCCAAAAGGAGAGAGAGAGAGAAGGGGGATGGGAATTGGACTTGCAGAAGTGTTCCTGCTTATGAGCTTTAGAAGAGGGAGGAGATAGAGAATGGAGGAAGGAGAGTAGCTCATGGTAGTATAAAAGAGGAGTGGAGAGCATGGAAGGTGAGATGATGTGGAAAACTTGAGAGGAAGAGCCTGAGGAAAAGGCAGGAGGTTAAGAGGAAAGAGAAGGTAGGGGGAAACATTGTGTAGAGGCGTAATTAGGAATAGTTAGCAGATGTTCCTAATTGATCAGTTGAAAGAGCAAACGGGGAGGGTTAGTGAGGGTCAGGGAGGGAGGGGATTGTTGTGCAGTTCAGATAGATCCGAGCAGGGCAGGAGTGAGGTCTGCTGAGAGAGGGACAACAGGAAGTTATTCAAGAGAAACAGGATGTTATTAGAGTATGATAGGGAGGGCTTGAGGGAAGGTTTGAACAAAGAGATAAGGGGGAGAGGTTACAGAGAAAACTATAGAACTATTTGTCTAAAAAGTAACAATGTCCCCAAAAATAATAACAGATAAATGCAAAATAATATTAATAAAAGTGCAGATGGTACAGATGTCTGAAGTAAATTTAGTCATTTCAAGTGTCTTCAATATACCTTAGAAATGGGGTTGTTGTGCTGTTCAGAAAGATTAGAGCAGGGAAGAAGTTAGGTCTTTTTTTAAAATGGGGCTGTTGTGCAGTTCAGATAGATCAGAGTAGGCCAGGATTGAGGTCCACTTAGAAAGGTCCACTTAGGTTGTACAAGAACCTACTAGAAATTGGGGCTATCTTGGATTCAGTTATCACAAATAATATTGAAATGGTATCAAATGTTGATATAGGGCAACCTTTGGGAATCAATGATCACAACACAGTATCATTTAAGATTGAAGCAAAAAAGCAAAACTTTAAGAGGCCAACAAAACCTCTCAATTTTAAAAGTGCAGGTTTGATCAGTCTTAGGGCAGCAATACAACGTATAGACTGGGACAATGAACTGACAGGTAAAAATACTAAACATAAATGGACAACATTTCAATAATTATTAAATATACATAATTATCACCATATACAATGTGGAAGTAAAAGTAGAAGAAGTAAATCACATCCCACGTGGCTTAATGATTTAAAGATCAAGACACAGAGTAAAAAACAGGCATTTAAGTCATACAAAAAAGAGGGGACAGAGACAGCTTTATGTGAGTATAAAGAAGTCAACACGTCTGGTAAAAGGGCTATTAGACTGGCTAGAAAATGAAAAGTTACTTTCAAAAAAGATTAAGACTAACACTAATTTTTTTAAATATATTAATGGGAAGACGGCCAGGAAGGAAGCTATAGGAACATTACAATGTGACACAGGCTGTCTGACAATTAGTGACCAAGAAAAGCTAGATTAACTAAATAGGTTCTTTTATTTGGCAACATAATGGGGCCACACTACCATCACCAAATAATTGGTTAACGCAGGAAGAAATCCAAAAGAGGTTTGAAAAAATAAATGTTAATAAAGCCCCAGGTCCTGATGGAATACATCCATGGATCTGAGGGAAATGGGTTCTGTAATAGCCAAACTATTATATCTAATTTTTCAAGATTTGCTCAACACAGGGTCTCTCTACCAGATGACTGGGGAAAAGAAGATGTGATACCTATATTTAAGAAGGGAGCAAAATCAAACCTAGGAAATTATAGACCTGTAAGTCTTACTTCTGTAGTGTGAAAGATTTTATAAGGGTTAATAAGGGATAGTATACAAGAATATGTCTGTTTAAACAAGATTATAAGTAGGAGTTAACACAGATTTATGGGGGATAGGTCATGTCAAACAAATCTAATTAGTGAGGCGATTGGTAAGAACTTGGATCAAGGCAACTCTGTGGATGTAGTCTTTTTGGATTTTGCAAAGGCTTTTGATACAGTGCCACATGGGAGACTATTGTGCAAACTAAGGAATACAGGCATTTCAATAAATATCTGCTCATGGATTGAGAACTGGCTAAAAGACAAGAAGCAAATGGTTGTTGTATATGGAACATACTCAGATTGGACTTATGTGGTAAGTGGGGTTCAGTAGTAGGTCCTCTACTTTTTAACATATTTATTAATGACTTAGAAGTAGGATTGGAAAGTATTGTCTCCATTTTTTCTGATGACACTTGTGCAAGGGAAATACATCAGATAATGATGTACATTCCCTCTTGAGGGATTTGCATAAATTAGAGAAATGGGCAACACAATGGCAGATTAGATTTAATATGAATAAATGTAAAGTTATGCAACTGGGAATGAAAAATAGCCATGCAGTTTATAATCTTAATGGAGCAAATTTCGGGGTATCAGATATTGAAAGGGATTTGGGAGTGCTTGTGGACAACCACCTAGGTAGCAGTGCTCAATGCCAAGCAATTGTGTTGCCCTTCTCTGTACCTTAAAGTGCTGGAAAAAGTACAGAGAAGAGCAAAAAAACAAATAAGGTTGAATGGAGGGGTTAGGTTAGGAAGCATACTAACCATAACTTTAAAAAGGGGTTGGATATATTTTTGAGTAAAAAGGGCATTCAGGGTTATCCTGGATAATTAGAGAGGGAGTATTGCTCCAGGAAGGAGCTGAATGACAGTATATGGGATCATGAAGTATTTTTTCCCCTTTTGAGACAATTGGCAATATTTCAATGTTTTTTTTCTGTTTGCCTTCCTCTGGATCAATCAACAACTAATCTGCATATTGCAGCTCAGAGAAATCTAAAAAGATTGAACTTGATTAACTAAATTATTTTTTTCAACCTCAAATACTATTTAACTTTTTTACTCTTTTAGACTCTAAAAGTATTGATTGAACTCTAATACATATTCTCAGATTCTTATTAATACTCCCCATTGCATGAACAGCTATCAGGGAGCCTGCTAAATTTCCTAGGACCACAAAACTGCTGTTGAGAACCCTATAATCTTTCCACAAAAGTATTCTCCTTACAAAAAAAAAAATCCCTTTGCTCTAGAAAACTCATGAAAAACTGAAAAATGCTGATATACCTAGATGAACCATTTTAAAATATAAAGCCTGGTCTTTCCAGATTTGAACAACGGCTAAAAAACTAAAGACTACTGAAACACCTTTAATTTAAAATACAGTAGTGTGTTTATATTTGCTTTTACAGTGCTAGTCTCCTCTCTAGTACCCATAGGATTTTTTCGCTACATTTGCCATTTATGGGTGTGAAAACAGTTGCGGTTTTGAGGACTTATAGCAATTTAATAGCGATTTGTGATTGTAACATTTACGGGATTGAAAGATTAAAGGCTTAGCTGGGTCGGAATTCAGATTTTGATATCCGTAGGGTTTTTCCGCCTGTAAGCAACAGATTGTTTGCAAATAGCTAAAAGAAGCCGATTTAATAGCCATAACTTTTGCAGGCTCTTTTACGGGCTTCTGGAACTGTGATTTGGCGAATTTAATAGGGCCCACAGATTGTAAGATTTGTGTCGTTTAGCAGTTGCCAGCTATTTTTTATGACAACAAACATTCCAAGTATAGTGTGTATTTGGATGTTTGGAATTATAGTATTATTTTTCACTTTGCTCATGACTGCTATTTGAAAAATTGTTATGTTAGATTTAACTAGTGATTGAAAGGGTATAAAAGTAACCAGGTGTGTCCTGCATAGTCTGATCTAAGAAGGTTTGAAGTCATGTAGAAAATGGGTTTTCATTTCTGAAATTACATAGAAGTCATTGAATTTAGAACAATGGGTCTGCCAAGTTTTAGATCAGTCCTACTGCATATAAAATTTAGAAAGCCAACTGTGGAGCATAAGGTCCATATGATTTACTAAGTCACTGGTATTATAATTAGATATGTGATGCGGTAAGATAATGCTCTATAAAGAAGTATGTATACACATCCTTTACACATTGTGATCATAGTGGCTCATGCAAGTTAAAATTGAATGGTTGGCAATACATCAATAAGGACATATAGTAACAACAAACTGGGCAACATGATAACATGTATATGCATCGTCATCAGCACTACATATTAATACTCTACACTACCCTAAGATTCTCCTACCCATATCTATCCCTCCCCTGCCTGTGTTTCTTCTCTCAGGGCAGGGATTCCAGAATAAAGTCACGTGTGTGACCCGCTTGGCCCGTAACATCAACCCCAGTAATCTAATCTAAAACCATGGGGGCCATTATATGACCCGATGACACTTAACATTAATCCCAATATAGACCCCCATGGCATCACAACCCCTAAAATGGGGTCCTTATACCCTCCTTGGATGATTCTCCACCAATGCTAACATGCTGTTCATGATATCTATTATGAGCTAGCTGTTACAGGGAAGAAGGGCTTTAGTAGATCAAATGATGAGCTGAGATGCATGGGCTATACAGGGCTATTGCGGATGTAGCCTCACTTGTCAAAATCATATATTACTGAGAAATTAATTTTTTGTTACAGCTTAATGAAATAAGTTATTCTGTTTGACATCCAGTATCAACATTTAAGGTCATTTGTTCAATTGAGGAGACAGATGCACAGTCCCTTGTGGCATTTTAACAAGGAATTTGTTAGTCTTATAAAAATCCTCAAAAGCTAAAGCCAAAGTAATGCTATAATATATCTAGGAGAAGGACATTTAATCTTCCTGCATGTTAATCGTACTATGTCAACTTTAGAGTTTGCACTGCAGTTCTGCTACTATTAAAACTCTATATAAAACAGAAATACATTATGAATTTTTGTGCAACATTATATTGCACATATGAAGATAGAAATGCCATAACTTATCAAGATTTATTGAATCCCAATACATTACAATATGTACAATACATTACAAGATCATGTAAAATAACTATTGTTACTCTTTATTTATAAAGCACCAACATAGCAAATTTCAAAGGTATATACAAAATATAATGTAAGTAGAAATAAAAGTACAGTTACAATACAATACAAATATGAAATAAATGGGTCTGTAGACAGCTTGGTGAAACACGTGAGCTAACAATCTAGAACAGGGGTGGGCAAGTCCTGTCCTGGAGAGTCCCACATGTTCGAGGATACCATTTCTGTCCACAAGTGAGTAATTTGCTTCTTCAGTCATCCATATAGACTCACTTGTGGACAGAAATGGTATCCTCGAACATGTGGGACTCTCCAGGACAGGACTCCTTGCCAGCAACTGAGAACCTGGCACAGTGCCCTCGCTTCGCGAGGGCCGCGGGCTCGCTACGCGAGCCGCGGCCCTCGCTGCGTACAGGTGAGGGCCACAGGCGCTCCATGCCAGCACCTGAGGACCTCGCAAAGCGAGGTCTTCAGTTGCAGCAACTGCGACCCTTGCAAAATTCAAAACACAAATTCCCAACCCAAAGAACTGCGAATCTCGCAAAGCTCACGTCGCAACACATTTACGACACTCGCAAACAACATACGACACACGTTCACACACATTACGGCCTCGCAACACTCGGACGCAACTCGCGAACATTACAAAATTAAAAACACAATACATACACACAGCACATACATAAAAATCTTACCTACACAAACAGGAAGCACCCAGGACCTCAAAAATGCAACTTACAACTTAATTGCACTCAAAATAAAAGAGTTTAGACACTAAATAATTTGTTAAGCGACACAAAAAATGGCCGACGAATAAAACGAAAACGAGGCTACACACGCAAACACCATACGAGACACGTTACCACACATTATGACCTCGCAAACATCGGACGCAACACGCCGACATACAAACATTTTAAAACTTAAGAAAGACACACAACAAACACATAAAAAGCTTACCTACAGCAAGAGGAACCATCCAGCACCTCAAAAAAACAAGTTACACCTACATTTAAATCAAAATAAAACACTTTAGACACTAATACCATCGCTAAGCGAGAGAAAAAATGGCAGACGAACAAAACGAAAACGAGGCTTCAGACGTAACTACACTACACTTACTCGCAATAATGAAACACATACTATGCGGAACGTATCACAATCATATTAAACACCATTTTGAACAGTAATACGCAGAAAATGGCGGATGTAACGCAAATTGTAAGCTGGAACGCAAATAGCGCATGCGTATTGCGTTCTAACGGTCTCACTTTCCAGAACTTTCTACAAGTTTATAAATACTGCCTATTTCACACAAAAAAATACATTTCTCCTCAGGTGATGAACGGAGTGACTTCTGAGATAACTGCTGCTTTTACTTGAGAAGACAATTCTTTACTAATTTACTACTTTGCATTGTGCAAATTACAACTGAGAGGTAAGCTATAATATATTACATTTTATTATCAGGACAGGTCAAACAAATAAAAAAATAAACTAGGATTTATGTAGTGACATATATGGCACATTTATGTGTATAGGCTCACAAAAAAAATACGGTTCATTTAACTAAACAACAAAAAAACATAATTCAATATTAAACAGAGGTTTATGTATAGTGACATGTGACACGCACATATATGTCTATAATGTATAGTGACATCTGACACGCACATATATGTCTATAATGTATAGTGACATGTGACACGCACATATATGTATAGAATGTATAGTGACATGTGACACGCACATTTATGTGTATTGCCCCTTCATAGTGACATGTGACACGGACATATATGTGTATAATGTATAGTGACATGTGACACGCACATTTATGTGTATTGCCACTGCAACAAAATTAGCTTAAAACAAAATCAGTAAACAACTACATTTAAATGACATTATATGTCATGTATACTGATATGTCACACGCACATATATGTGTATCATCTATAGTTACATCTCACACACAGACATTTATGTGTGTTGGAAAAAAAAAATATAAGGTTAATTTAACCATTTAAATATGAGTCCTGTATACTGATATGTCACACGTACACAAAATAATCACATTAAACTATGGAATGTGCTTCATGTATGTGACATATGTGTGTAGCCCCCACCAAAAAATAAGGGCAATTGAAAATAATTACAGAAGTATATTTAAATGACATTAATTTACTGCAATTCAATAGATCATATAAAGCTGAATCTTTCTATTTCTTTTAATATTCAAACAGACTCTGCATCAACAGCGTCACTCAACAATTTGCACCGTGCACTGTGAAGCACAATCCCTTTTAAAGAACACCAACAAAGAAGAAGAGGTAAGATACAACAAGACATTACATGCTCAAAAGGCAATGCTTTGCTAGATGAAAAATTATAAATATACAAATAACTATTTCAATTTCTTTTTCAAACAGACACTACAAGAAGACCGGCGGATTAAGATTGGCAGGAGGGGACCGTCTATCATTCGACACTTCAATCAAGGTAAAGTATTTAAGTATAAAAAAGAAAGAACCATGAGCCTTATTCAATTGCGACTTGCTCAATTAATAAGGCCTCTATATAGCACATAACATATTTTTTATACAGAACTTTTTAGTTACTAAAAACTTTGCTCAATAAATATGTTATGTGCTTATATAGAGCCCTTTTCAATTGGCAAAATTGCAATTCAATGAGGACCTATATATCTTTAATGGCCGAGGGCCTCACTCAAATGTGATTTGCCTATTTCAATAGGGCTCTATATAAGCACAGAGCATATTTTTTAAAGGAACTTTTTATTTAGTGAACACGTTGCTTTTGGATACAAGTTCACTAAATACAAAATTCGGTAAAAAAAATATGCTCTGTGGTGATATTGAGCTCTATTCCATTGGCCAAAACACAATTGAATGAGGAGCTGACAATATAACAAATGCAGTAACCAAAGGCCCTCATTCAATTGCTATTTTGGACAATTTAATATGGCTATAAATAAGCACTTTTAGGCCCTTATTCAATTGCCATTTTGCTAATTCTATAGGGATCCAAATAATCACATAACATATATTTTTTACATAACTTTTTGTTAGTGAAAACCTTGCTTTTAGATAGATGCTTAATAAGTAAAAACTTCTTTAACAAATATATGTGATGTGCTTATTTAGAACTCTATTCAATTTTCAACATTGCAATTCAATGATGGCCTTAGAGTACTATTACATTGTAAAAAATGCAATTGAATGAGGGGCAAACTATGCAACATATGCAACATATGGTACACACAAAGGCCCTCATTCAATTGCAATTTGCACAATTGAATAGGCCTCTAAATAAGAACATAACATTTTTTTTTAAAGAAGTTTTTAGTTACTAAAAATATATCCAAAAGAAAGTTTTCCACTGACTAAAAACTTCTTTAAAAAAATATGCTATGTGCTTATTTAGGGCACGATTCAATTAGCCAAATCGCAATTGAATGAGACCCAAACTGCTACACACAAAACAGAATTGGAACAAACTCACACAAACACATAGCAAAATAAATTAACTTTCTTATTCAATGTTTAACAACCTATAAGCCTTACAAAGAAGCAAAAATAAGAATAACAAAAGTGTTGCGCACCTAATAGAATTGTACAAAAAATCACACAAACACATAGAAAACTACATTAACATTCTTCTTTAATGTTTAACAACCTATAACCAGTACAATCAAGAATAAATAACTTTTGCACAAGTGGTGCGCACAAAACAGGATTGTCAAAAACTAACACAAACACATAGCAAACTACATTAATTATATTATTTCATGTTTCACTAACTATAACCATCCCAATAAAGGTTAAATAAGTATACCACAAGCGGTGCGCACAAAACAGGATTGTACAAAAACTAACATAAACACATAGCAAAATAAATTCATATTCTTATTTAATATATCACAACCCACAAGCCTTACTAAGAACCTTAAATAAGAATAACAAAAGTCGTGGGATTGTACAGAAAGTAAAAAAAAAAAAATAGAAAAAAATAACCATAACTGATACAATACAGCCAAATTCATAAATTTTTAACTTATTTAAAAGACATTTCACTCAAACAACATTTTCTATTTTATATTACAACAGATACTGCTTGAAGACAATCGGACGAGGACTTTCTCCACAGGACCATCGGACGAGGACTTTCAACACAGGACCAGACCAGCGGACGAGGAATTTCAACACAGGACCAGACCATCGGACAAGGACTTTCACCAAAGGACCACAACATCGGACGAGGGCTACCGTCACAGGACCACAACATCGGACGAGGGCTATCACCACAGGACCACACCATCGGACGAGGACTTCCAACAGAGGACCACACCATTGGACAACGATTTTCAACCGAGGACCAACAAACATTCGGATTTAAATCACACTTCAACCAAGGTACAGAAAAAAAAGTACTAAAGTATAAAACTAAAGAAACTGCTTTCAGTTGCATCCGTGTCAACAGAAAAAAAAAAAAAAAATAATTTACTATCTCCCTTATTCTATTTAAATTGCTACTATGCAATACATAGCTCAATAACCACATCACTTTTTTTTTAGCAAAGAAGTTTTGCAGTGGTAAATATCTATCCACAAACAACGTTTTTAATAAATAAAACCATTATTTTAAAAAAATATGTTACATGCTTATTTACAGCAGTATTCCATTGGCCAAATTCTTAGCCAGTGAGGACAGGAATTATAATTTTAACTAAATATAAATGATACATTAATGATTTGCCTTTTATTTCACCAATTGTGCACAAGAATCTTTAACAGGAATTACAAATTAAAATATACACAATTACATTTATTTTTTTTCCTTTACAGATTAATATGGCTGATAACGAGACCAAAGAAGAGAAGAAAAGACGTCAAACTAGAGAAAGACAAGAGAGATGGGCCGCCCAGCAGACACCGGAGGAGAAAGAAATTCGACGAGAAAATGAACGCAAAAGACTTGCAAATAAAAGAATATCAGCTGCAAAAATGAAAGATACAACCAAAAAAAATAAAAAGATAATAAAGCATTTACAAACTGTTCCTAAAACATCAGATGACATTTTACAAGATACCAGTCAAGACAGACCAAAAAAAGCAACTACAAAAACAAAGCATTTACAAACTCTTACTAAAAACTTACAGGACATTTCAACAAAACAAGGACAACATATACCAAGAAAAGCCACGAAAAAAACTAAACATTTAGAACCTGTTGTTGAAACATTTCATGACTTTTCATCTGATGAATATGAAAGTCAACATCCGATATGCTTTGCAAATTGTCCTTTACTCAAGTCTTTAGCAGTAGAGGTTCATAGTTGTGGGGACATGAGTACTCAATGTCAATTTTGTGAGGCTTATTATTTTAAACAGGAGAGACCCAGAGATGGACAATTTATTAGTTGTTGTCAAAAAGGAAAGTTCAAACTTCCACAAAGGAAACAATTTCCAACCTATTTACAAAACATTATGAATGAACCTACTTTTCCAAATTACAAACATTTTAAGACAAACATAAGATCCTACAATAGTGCCATATCATTTGCATCTATGGGGGCAACATTGGCTGCTAATGTACCAGGACATGGTCCTTACTGTTTTAAAGTCCAAGGACAAATTTATCATCGGACTTCACATTTACATCCAGAGGAAGGAGAGCAAAGAAAAGTTGCTCAACTATATGTCCTAGATACAATGGAAGCTGTTGACCAACGTATGCAGATGGAAGAAAATAAAAAATGCTTACCCAGTGTTTTCATAGAGCTAAATAACATTATGGACAACAATCCCTACAGTAAAGCTTACAAAAAATTGGCAGAAGTAGAAAATGAACAACTACTTCATGCACAAAGACATCAATTACCCATGCCAAAGGTTAATATGGTGCTTAAAAGAGACAGACATACTGATAAACGTCGTTATAACTTGCCAACATCAAATGAGGTTGCAATGGTCTTTCAGAATGATGAAGGAGAACCACCATTTCAAAGAGACATTAGATTATATCCCAGAAATGAGGAGCAACAATTTATTAATATTAATATCTTAAGTCCAAATTTAGATCCAATGACATATCCCATCTTTTTCCCACATGGAGAAGCAGGTTGGCAACCAAAATTAACCCTTCCCAGTTACCCAAATGCTAAAGCCAGAATCCGAAATAATGTTTCTATGCTTGAATTTAAAGTAGCTCAAATTGCCATTAGAGATGAATTTAATCCAATTTTATGTGGTGGAAAACTAACACAACAATGGATTATTGATTCATATTTGCAAGTTGAGGCAAATAATTTAAACTTTATAAAATATCAACAAGATAAACTACGTGTAGAACAATATTGTGGACTCATGGACTATGTTGCTGACGTGGCTACAAGCAGAGACATGACAGCTGGCAAAGCCATCATTTTACCATCTTCCTTTCAAGGATCTCCTCGAAATATGAGAGAAAGATACAATGATGTTATGGCTATTGTGACAAAATTTGGAAAACCAGATTTATTTGTGACATTTACATGTAATCCACAATGGCCAGAAATTAATCAAAATCTACTTCTTGGACAAAGTGCTTCAGATCGACCAGATTTAGTAGCCAGAGTTTTTAAGATCAAATTAAATGAATTAATACGTGACTTCACTATAAATCAGTTATTTGGCAAATGTCTTGCTTATGTATATACCATTGAATTTCAAAAAAGAGGCCTTCCACATGCACATCTTCTCATAATACTTCAAGAGAAAGATAAATTAGATGCTTCGGACAAAGTGGATGCAGTCATAGTTGCTGAACTACCAGATCCAGAACTATATGGTAGACTATATGAGATTGTTACTCATCGCATGATTCATGGACCCTGTGGAGACCTTAATCCACAATCACCATGTATGGAAAATAATCAATGTTCAAAAGATTTTCCAAAAGATTATAGAGACAAAACATATGCAAATTGTGATGGATATCCACTTTATAAAAGAAGAGAAGGAGATAGTGCCATTATTCGTGGAAAAAAAGTGGACAATAGATATGTAGTACCCTACAATCCACATTTACTCATGAAGTACAACGCCCACATCAACGTAGAAGCCTGCACTTCCATCAAATCCATTAAATATGTCTACAAATATATTTACAAAGGTTACGATGCAGCTACTGTAGTCGTCAAAAGTGCAGACAACCCTGAAAGTAGTGAGTTAGTACATGATGAACTTGCATCTCATGTAGATGCTCGCTATGTCAGTGCGCCAGAAGCTATGTGGCGGCTTTTAAAATTTGAAATGCATGATAGATCACATGCAGTATATAGGTTAGCAGTACATTTGCCACAACGACATTTAGTCTATTTCCATGCTGGAAATGAAATGAATGCATTGGCCCAAAGTGAAGATCGTCACACTACACTAACTGCATGGTTTGCATTAAATTCCACTGATGCTGAAGCAACACAATACTTATATATTGAAATTCCATATCACTATGTTTTTGTGAATGGATTATGGAGAGCAAGAAAAACCAGAGGCAATAAAATAATTCCACGAATTTACACAGTCAGTCCAAGAGATGTTGAACGTTTTTGCTTACGGATATTACTTTTAAATGTTCCAGGAGCACAAAGTTTTGAACAATTAAGAACTGTTAATGACATTGTATATGAATCCTTCCATTTAGCTGCAAGACATAGAAACTTACTCGCTGATGATACAAAGTGGGAAAGATGTTTAGAAGAAGCAGCACAATGTCAAATGCCACGACAGATGAGAGAACAATTTGCTTTTATTTGTATCTTCTCAAATGCTCCAAATGCATTAGCTTTGTGTGAGACTTTTAAAAGTAATATGGCTGAAGACTTTATGCGACGATACAATGAACCCATTGCACACTTAAAAGCGTTAATGGAAATCCAAGAAGTCTTTTTAACTCATGGATTAAGTTGTGCAAGTTTTAATTTGCCTGATCCAGGTCTTATAGATGACATTAACTTTGAAGACTATGACATTCAACTACAAGCAGAAAGAACAGAAGAAAGACTTGCAACTTTAAATACACTACAATTGCAAGCATTTCATGCCATTAAAAATGCTATAGATGATGACATGGTGACAGAGCGTTATTTCTATCTTGATGGACCTGGCGGATCAGGAAAATCATATTTGTACAATTTATTAATGAGTTCAGTACGAGCACAAGGAAAAATAGCAATGGCGTTTGCCACTACTGGAATTGCTGAACTTTTATTAGAAGGTGGAAGAACTGTTCATAGTGGATTTAAACTGCCAGTGCCTATTTTAGAAAATTCTGTGTCAGATATTCGCATGACATCCTTACAAGCAAAGAAATTGAAGAAATGTAAATTAATTATAATAGATGAGGCCACAATGATGTCATGCTATGCCCTCCAATGTATTGACCGTTTGCTTCGTGAAGTCATGGATAATATTTTTCCATTTGGTGGAAAGGTAATGTTGTTGGGTGGCGATTTTAGACAAACATTACCTGTCGTTGTACATGGAAATCGAACTGACATTATCGAAACATGTATAAAGTCAAGTACAGTATGGAAACATTTTACCCATCTTCAACTGCAACAAAATATGAGATCAGAAGGCCAAACTGATTTCAATGATTGGCTTATTAAAATTGGAGAAGGCAGAACAGAAAAAATACTACATTTACCTGACGACACTGTAGAGATCCCACCTCATATGATTTGTCAACAAGATATTATATCGGCTATATTTGAAGGGAGCATAAATAACGAAGAATATTCCGAGCTTGCCAACCAAGTTATACTGACGTGTAAAAATAAAGATGCATTAATACTCAATAATGAAATCTTAAAAAAAATGAATGCACCACAAAGAAATTATCACAGTGCTGATTCTGTACTTGCTGATGACAATGAAAGTCAGGCAAACTTTTCAACTGAATTCATAAACTCTTTAACTCCTTCTGGAATGCCACCACATATTTTGCAGCTAAAGAAAGGTGCAATTATCATGTTACTGCGAAATATGAACCCCAAAAAAGGCCTATGCAATGGCACAAGATTAATTGTTCAACAATTAAAGGACCATTTTATAGATGCTGAAATTTTAACTGGGACCCATAAAGGAGAGAGAGTTTTCATACCAAGAATAGATTTAGCACCAAGTGAAAGTAGTCTTCCTTTTATACTTCAAAGAAGACAATTTCCCATTATTATGGCATTTGCCATGACCATTAATAAATCACAAGGTCAAACTTTCAAATCTGTGGATATTTTCTTGGAAGAACCAGTTTTTGCACATGGTCAATTGTACGTTGCGTTGTCACGGTGCAAAAATCCACAGGCTATTAAAGTTTACATTGAAAACAATGAAAGTCAAGGTGATTTATTAGAAGATGGACGTATATTTACTAAAAACATTGTCTACTATGAAGTACTATAACTTTGCAGGATACAAACTAAAGCCATGCAAACATTTTGGAAAAACATTCAAAAATACAAAACAATTGGTTGTTTAATTCAGTCATAATTAATGGAAGTCATGTTTATGGATAATTCGCCTCACAAAATACTTGCCATGCATTTCTATGAAAAATTATGTTAAAATGTTAAGTCACTATGTTAATGTTTCTAATGTTACAAGTTTAAAAACAATATTTTCAAGTTATTTCATTCAACATATTACAAAGTTCATGTTAAGAGCTCAAGCACCTTTTAAGTCACAATGTAAATATTCTCTGTTATCTTAAGATTACTACCTACATTAATGTTTATCGCCAGTTTATGTGCTCAGTAATTAATTACTTTAATTATGTACGGTTTAAGGAGAGTTTTTACTGTATGCCTTCCTCTACATTCAATGTATATTAAACTTAACAATTATTCTGATACAAATTGCATGTTAATAATGATTAATTTAAAGTTAAACTGTTTTTACATTCAAATGTTAATACTTTTAATTCAAAATTAGGTTACAAAATGTATTTACTATGTTCCTGTTTATAATGTTCAAAATTAGACAAATGTTTTGCAAAACTTCCAAAGTTACATAAAAAATAAAGTTCAATTTTAAAAATATATACTTTTAAGGTTATTGCTTACATATATTTTAAACTTCATGTTAAAATTTGGGACGTTTCAAAAAGTCTTTTTACTTTTTACTTTCCTCTGGATTCTATGTATATTAAAGTGAACAATTCTTTAGATACAAATTTCATGTTAAAAAACCATTACATCAACATTTTACAAAAATACATGTTCATATCACAATACTTACAAGGGTCAAAAAAATATTTAAATAACTAAACAACTTCACAAACATATACATCACATTGCCGTCATTTTTTGACGGGCAAGTCGCTAGTCACATATATAGTTGTGAGCATGCGGGCTGTTGCTAATGCTTGCGGGCTCGCGTAGCGAGGACCACAGTTGCTGGTATGGAGCGCAGAAGGCGCTCCTTGCCAGCAACTGCGGACCTTGCAAAATTTACGGAGTTACAAAAGCAGAATACGAGACGCGTTACGACCCATTGCGACCTCGAAAAAAACGTCCGAAACTCGCGCACATGAAAACATGAAAAACACAATAAATACACACAACAAATACATAAAAACCTTACCTACAGCAAGTGTGGGGGGCACTCAGGACTTCGCAAACTGAAGTTACACCTCAATTTAACTCCAAATAAAAGAGTTTAGACACTCAAAAATCCCCTAAGCGAGAGAAAAAATGGAAGCCGAAAAAAAACGAAAATGAGGCTACATCACTCTAAAGACGCAAAACACCACCAAAAACCTACGGATTTCCTGAAAAAGACATACGAGGTCCGAAAACAAGGACGCAACCCGCGCGACCCCAAAAACAATACAAATAACAATAAATACACACAACAAACACATAAAAAACTTAACCACAGCAAGGGGAAGCACCCAGGACCTCTGCAAGTGAAGTTACACCTCAAATTAACTGCAAATTTCGGAGTTTACACACCCGAAAATCACCTAAGCGAGAGAAAAAATGTCCGCAGAACAAAACGAAAACGAGGCTAAAGGCCCCTAAACACGCAAAACACCACCAAACACCTACGGATTTCCCGAAAAAGTCGGACGACATCCGAAAACAAAGACGCTAAATCAGCCACAGTCGCATACCACACATTAGGCACCATTTTAGAACAATAACTTATACAATCCAGAAGTACACAGCTACCCTATTTTTTATTAAGTATTCATTGCCATAACAAAAAAAAACACCAACGCTGCTCATAGCACACAAACAACCAAGAGCCTCGCAATGAGCGCCGAAGGCGCTCCGCGCGAGACTCGCAATGAGCGCTGAAGGATCTTAAAACATCAATAAAATTAATTTTGCACCCAAACAACATTACCTGCCTTACTATCTTATTGCCGTAATTTTTTGACGGGCAAGTCGCTAGTTTATAATAATTTATAAAAATAATATATATATATATATATATATATAGATATTTAAAATAAAATGTTGAAATTAGAGACTAAATTGTCCATTTAACTAAACATTTTTGGTAACATTAAATAACCATGGCGGATTAACTTCCTGACCAACTTATTAGTCCGGCGAAGAGAACAGCGGTGAGTCAGGAACAAGTAAATATAAATATATACATATATTCTTTTAAACGCAAAGTAGATATGCAGGGTCATCCTCCACTCAAGTTGATTTTCACATTACTAAAAGGTATCAACTCTGAAAACCATACATACATTATTCAATATGTACAGGAAAAGCTCCAGAGGAAATCATTCCTATAAAATGTAATTGTATGATTAAACATATTTGGCATGTACTTAAAAGATTTAATAGAGAAGACATTCAGTTGCTACTGTTCTTTTAAGAGTTCTACAAGATCAAAGAGAGCATATTAATGAGCTTTATTGCAAAACTGCTTATGCTTTAAATCCCAAATTATGCAAAGTACAGTACCGCACGCCTTTTTGTCAAAAATAGACTGACTTTGATGATAATGGATGATGTCTCGTGTGGTTTACCAAAATGTGTCAAACATGACACTTGCAAAGAGAACTAAAGTGAAGATTAAATGTTATTATCTTGAGTCAGCCCAAAAAATGTAGACTACAGTATTTTAGTTAGACTATTGAGTTTACTGTAGTATGTACGTTATGTAAAACATTATGCATTATAAATGATGATACTTGCTTAAAGAATCAGTGTAATCCTATATTTAAAATATACTTTTAAACAGAGAAAAATAAAATATTGCAATCTTTATATGTTAGAAAAAAATTTACTGTAGTAGAATCAAGCTTTTTTTGTTTCTGCAAATTAACTTAATGAAGTAGGAAGAGACTTTGAATGCACATGAAGCTTATAAAATGTCCAGTGCTTTCAACAGGACTTATAGACATCCCATTTCAAGGGTGAACCCTCCTAGGAAAGTAGCAGAGAGACGCAGATTAGAAAAGGAAAGGAAAGTGCAATGTAAAAAACAATTGCACATAAATGTAAAAAATGTGAAGGTGATTATTATTCGTTTTTTCATTCTAAAAAATATTTGATCATTATCAAGTTAATTATTCAAAATATACAATTTTACACATAAGAAATGTTCACCCCCTGTATCTTTTTGTTAAATGTTGTTGTGCTCGCCAAGCTTGTAAAAAAGAGACTTCTGGTTTCAACTGGTGAGGCCTGCAGAAGCGCACTGACAAGGGGTTTGTCCTATAACATTATACACCATTCAATACAATCGAAGACACGTACATTCAATTTGACAGCACAAAGGGCGAACAGCTTGAAAATGCAGATAATATTCTTGAACACATTTGTGATATTTCTTTAAATAAGCTGTACATATATATTGGTATAGATAACTGGGAAAAAAATGAAAATGTAAAAATTATTTTAATGATACTAACAATAATAATACTACATTAACAAATGTTATTTTAATAACTAGATACTAACTGGATACTTCGGCCCCCATTGCGACCCTTTCCTCCTGCCTACTGTACGAGCCACTCATTGCAGGGTTCAATACCCTGCAAGTTTTGTGCTTGGGAATGCCATGTGTCTCTTTCCAGCATCTCCCCCCTGTCCCTTCCCTGTGTGTTTCTCCTCTGTGTGTCTGCTGAATGTTACACGCTGACTGCCATTGGATTTATTTTGGCAGTGTTCTTGCAAGTGTTACTGTCTTCTGTATTTTGTAAGTTTTGAGAGCCTGGCGTTGCTGAGCCTCGTTTTCATGCTGTTTCTGAAATTTCGCGTTTTTCAACCGCCATTTTGATGTAGCCGCTGGTTGCAATGAGTGCATTCGGTGTTCATTGCAGCCTAAGTGCTCCGCTGCTGCTTCACCTCACTTCGCAAGGCTCGCATGTGTGACGACGCCGCTGGCTCACCTCGGTTCGTGAGGCCCACGGTTGCTACCTCGTCTTGCGAGGTCGTAACTGCGTGACCAACATCGCAAACGCTACATACACTGACAACTATATATGTGATATTAGTTTGATAATAGTAAAACATATCATAACAATATGTAATAAATAAAGAGCCCAAACAGGGGTTAAGACGAGCTACTAAAATATTCACAATATCAAGACATTTGTTGTGCTGGCTCCTCTTTGTACTTATTGATGTAATATATGTTCAGGCATTTAGGCTATTGTTTTTTTAATGAACTGTGAGTGCTTCCCATGGATCATTTTATAGTATTATATATTATAATATTATTTATATTACTATGGTAATACTTTTTAATAATACTACTTTTTATTATTATTAATATTTATTATTATTGCAATTATCGTTTTTATTATTACCACTTTAATATAAAGGCATTATCTATTGATGAATTAACATACATCACTTGATAAGTTTGCTGATTGCAGTACTGAATGCCAGTGGTGTAATGTGGTAAACTAAGGAAAGTCAATACACCAAAGTGCAGTTGCACTTTGATAAATTCGGCCTAAGTAGTATATATAAAAGATGGGAGGAGCAATGTATTTCTAGACTCTCCCTCTGTGCACTTAGTTTCCTGCTTTGCACTGATAACTTTCGGCGTTCATTGCAAGCCTCTCTTGCTTGCGGGTACATTCTTCGATGTAATTGTATTAAATGGTGTATAATGTCATAGGACAAATCCCTTGTCAGTGTGCTTCTGCAGGCCTCACCAGTCGAAACCAGTGATGACAACCGAGTCTCTTTTTTACAAGCTTGGAGAGCACAACGTCATCTCACGAAAAGATACAGGGGTGGGGAAATTTTGTTCATACACATACAATCAAAGGAAAATGACTAGAAAAGTAGAATTTACTAGAAAAGGATGAAAATATTTGTATTTGTATGCAGCTATTGTTTGTCAAAAAGACATAAGAAAAGAAACATAAGACAAATTTCTAGTTAGTGAGTTAGTTTTGTAAAGCCTCAGCTTTTGGTCACCTGCATCTGCCAAGGTGTCAAGGACATTTAGTCACAAGATTTTATGCAAGCCGAGCAATAATATTATAAAGACATTTGTTGTTTAGTTGTTCAGTCGTGTCTGACTCTCTGTGACTCTATGGACCACAGCACGCCAGGTGCATCTCTCAGTCACTGCCCCTCTGAGCTCTATCAAGTTCATGTTCATTGCTTCAGTGACCTTATCTATCTATCTCCACCTCAGTGGTCCCCTTCTTTTTGTGCCTTCAATCTTTCCAAGCATCACAGTCTTTTCTAGGGAATCCTGCCATCTTATGATAAAGCCAAAATATTTGAGCTTCAGCCTCATGATCATACCTTCTAGTGAACAGTTTGTCTTTATTTCCTAAAGTATTGATTTCTTGTAACGTCTTGCAGTCCAGGGGACTCTAAGCAGTCTTCTCCAACACCACAATTCAAAGGCCTCAATTCTACGGCGCTCAGACTTCTTTATGGTCCAGCTCTCACATACGTATGTTACTACTGGGAATACCATAGTTTGAACTATGCAGAACTTTGTTGATAGTTTAATATCTTTACTTTTTACTAGCTTGTCCAAGCTTGCCATAGCTTTCCTCCCCAGAAGGGAACGTCTTTTAATTTCATGACTACAGTCACCATCTGCAGAGATTGTGGATAAAATAAAAATAAAATCTGTCACTGTCTCTACTTCTTCCCTGTCTATTTGCCAGGGAGTGAGATTGTCATTTGCCATGATCTTCGTCTTTTTAACGTTGAGCAGCAGGCCAACTTTTGCACTCTCTTGTTTTACCTAATAAGTCCTTTAGTTCCTCCTCACTTTCAGCCATCAGACTAGTATCATCGGTGTATCTGATGTACTCTGCATATAAGTTGAATAAATAAGGTGACAATATACTGTACAAACTTGTCACACACCTTTTCCGATCTTGAACCATTCTGTTGTCCCATGTTCGGTTCTGATAGTGTCTTTTCGGACGACATACAGATTCTTCAGGAGGAGGATGAGATGATCTGGTAATCCCATCTCTTTAAGGACATGCCACATTTTGTTGTGATCCACACAGTCAAATTCTTTAGAATATTCTATGAAGCAGAAGTAAATGTTTTTTTGGAACTCTCCTGCTTTCTCTATTATCCAGCGGACATTGGCAATTTGATCTCTTGTGCCTCTTCCTTTGCGGAACCCGGCTTGTACATCTGGTAGTTCCTGGTCCATATATTGTTGGAGTTGAGCTTGTAGAATCTTAAGCATTACCTTGCTGGCATGTGAAATGAGTGCAATTGTTCGATAATTGGAGCACTCTTTGGAACTGACTTTTTTTGGGGATTGGGATGTAGACTGACCTTTTCCAGGCTATTGGCCATTGTTGTGTTTTCCAAATGTGATGGCATAAGGCAACTAACACTTTCATAGCATCATCCTGTACAATTTTGAATAGTTCAATTGGGATTCCATCACCTCCTGCAGCCTTATTATCAGCAAGACATCCTTGGGCCCATCTCACTTCACTCTCCATGATGTATGGCTCCAGCTCATTGGACAAATTATTGAGGACATCACTGCTGTTAAGATCCTTCCTGTATAGATTTTCAGTGTACTCCTGCCACCTCTTCTTTATCTGATCTTCTTCTGTCCCTACCTTTTTTGTCTTTTACCACGGCCACTTTGGCATGAAATTTGCCTTTTACGTTCCCAATTTTCTTGAAGAGATCTCTTTATTTACCCATTCGGTTATCTTCTTCAATCACTTTACATCGTTCATTGTAGAATGTCTCCTTGTCTCTTCTTGCTATCTTCTGGAATTCTTAATTCAGTTGGACAAATATTTTCTTATCTCCACTACCTTTCACTTTCCTTCTTTCTTGGGCTACTTTCAAAGCCTCATATTCTTTGTTGCTATTTCCTGAATAATGTTGCAAACTTCGGTCCAAAGTTCTTCAGGCATTCTATCTTCCATGTCTAGTCCCTCAAATCTATTCTTTACTTCCACTGCATATTCACAAAGGATTTTATTTATATTGTATCTACTTGGTCTGATGGTTTTCCCTCTTTTCTTCAGTTTAATTTTCAACTTTGCTATAAGAAGCCCATGGTCTGAGCCACAGTCAGCTCCAGATCTTGTTTTTGCAGACTGCATAGAGCTCCTCCATCTTTGGCTTCACAGTATATAGTTAATCTGATTTCTATATTGTCCATCTGGCGATGTCCATATGTAGAGTAGTCTCAGAGGCTGTTGGAAGGGGTCTTTGCTACGACCAGAGAATTATCTTGACAAAATTCTACTAATCTCTGACCTGCTTCATTTTGTACTCCAAGGCCAAATTTGCCAGTTATTCCAGGTATCTTTTGGTTCCCTACTTTAGCATTCCAATCTCCTATGATAATAGCAACATCTTTTCTTGGTGTTATATCTATGACGTGTTGAATATCTTCGTAGAATTAGACAACTTCAGCCTCTTCAGCACCCGTGGTTGGAACATAGACTTGGATCACTGTGGTATTAAATGGCTTGCCTTCAATTCAAATTGAAATTATTCTGTCATTTATTGGATTGTAACCGAGCACTGCATTGGCCACTCTTTGATTGACTAGGATGGCTGCTCAATTTCTTCTGCGGGATTCTTGACCACAGTAGAAGAGCTGGTGGTTGTCTGATGTGAAATGTCCCATTCCAGTCCATTTAAGTTCACCAATTCCCAGGCTATCAATATTTAATCTTGTCATTTCATTCTTGGCTACATCTACTAGTTTGCCTTGGTTCATAGATCTAATATTCCAGGTTCCTATTCTGAATTGATCTTTGCAGTAGCAGACTTTCCGTTCCCTTTCAGACACATCCACAACTGTGTGTCCTTTTGGCTTTGACCCAACAACTTCATTATTGTTACTTGTACTTGCCCTCTGCTCTTCCTCAATAATGTGGTAGGCACCTTCTGACCTGAAGAGCTCATCTTCCGGTGCCATATAGTTATGTCTCTGGTTGTGCATGTCAATAAAGTTTTCTTAGCAAAGATACTGGAGTGGGTTGCAGTTCCTTCTCCTGTGGCCCTCAATTTGTCTGACCTCTCTGCCATGACCTGTCCATCTTGGCTGACCCTACATGATACAGCTCACAGCTTCATTGAAGTACACAAGCCCCTTCACCACGACAAGGCAGCGATCCAAACATACAAACCTATTTAACCATAACAGAAGTACAAAGTGGTTAATTATTTACTTTGTAACATAACAGAACATAGTTTTTATCTACATAATCCCTCCCTCCCAACAAAATTTGGAAGTCCTCTACCTTCAGGCCAAAACCCTAGAGAAGAAGACCCACTAGTCCAAAAAACAGAATACTGAAAAGCTTATTATGCCCTAAGAAAAGTGCTACTGGTGGACTAGCATGGTGTGTTCTTGTCCAAGGTGGTAACAAATCCTCTCATTAAGGGGACACAAGTCAAAATCCAGGTGAATCCACACAGTGATTAATAAGAGCCTTAAAACAGGTGATAAGGAGGCAATGGCAAATGCATTTAGATAGCTGTGTGATCATCATTAAGTGACAACTATGGTAAGGGTAGATAACAAAGTTCTAAATAATGTTCCACAGGCACCAGTTAACCAATCACAAATACCTACATAACAAAGACAACAGGGATTGAGATGATGGAGGTGATTAATAGCTAAAATGAGATTACCATGATTGTCATGTTCAGCTGGGACATATGTACAGCAACTATCACCAACCACTGCATAAACAATAGGCGCATTCACTAATGGTAAATACTGCTTTGCATATAGGTTGGGTATTGCTTGCTGTAATGGATGGCATATTCCAATACATGGCTTAATAAATCTGGGAATTATCATATTGGACGAATGTATTATACTGCAACTTCCATGCTGTTGTCTATTTCCTGTATAGGGTAGCACTATTAGTTTTTAAAATCTTTTTTTTTCATTTACTAATTTCACATGAAATTATATGAGTGAATAACCCATTTATTACCAGAATGGCACTATGCGTGTTACTCAGATTTATCATTATTAATTAATTAAGCACTTAAAGCATAAGATATTATATATTTTTTTATTCTATATATGCATTTTGAATGAAAAATGTTTTTGTATTTCACAGATGTTTTTAATACACTGTTTTCTTTAACATTCATAAGTAAAGCACTTTAACATCCTTAAATTAACCTCACATTAATGGCTATTATATGTTATTTTACACTATTTGCTATCTTCGGCAGATATAAGCCACAATATTTTTGATTATGGTTTAATTTTAAGTAGTGTGCATTTTTCCCCCTCTCAAATCGAAGAAATAGTATAAAGAACTGCTCTTTTCCAAATTAAAGACTGATGACGACAATTGGTCTAATATAAATAAATCCTGAGCCCCTTCCTTTTGATTATTCCTTTTGATTAGTCCTCGTTTTGCTTACTTTTATACATTTGTTTTTTTTATTTTGCTTCCTTTTAGTTTTAATTGGTGTATATATTTTTTATACAGCCAGATATAAAATGAATTATAATAATATCTTCTCTCTCCAGTCACTTTAATTGCGAGTTCCTCTCACTCTCAATTGTTCGTCCTTGATGTCCGACAGTAAATTTTTCATTACTGCCTTGAGAGGTGTTTGGGATTATAATCTCCCATCATATCTGCTATATGTTTTTTTTTACATTGGTCAGATCCCGCAAGCTTAATTCTTACACTGGATAAGAATCCAGCTATTCCTAAAATAAGGAAATTTAAAATGGACACCACAAGCTTGCAAAAGAAATAGACACCTTTTTCGAACTAAATACAGGTTTGGTTGATTCTCCCACTGTCCTCTGGAATTCGCACAAAGCTGTTATAAGGGGGACTTTGATGTCCTGGGCAGCAGCAAAAAGAAAAGCCAGAAGAACATCAAAAAGAGATTTATATATTCTTCTTAACAAATATAAACAAAGTAACAAAGCAGATTTCTAATGTCCAAATTCAGATTAGGAAGATCAACCAACTTAAAATAGATAAAAAATATGGCAGCAACAACATAATTATTACAACTATGGCACCAAAGTTGGTAAGATGCTGTCCAGCAAATTAAATCCCTTTCATGAACAAAGAAGAAAAGGACAAATTATAAACATGAAGGGGAAGGCATGTACTATTCGTCAAGATATTGGAGATGCTTTTGCACAATATTAAACTTCTTTTTTATAATTTTAAGAATGAACCGAATTGTATAATATAGAGGAATTCCTAGAGTCAATTAATCTCCCTAAAATCTCAGCAGAGCATTTAAGCTCTTTGGAAAAAGAAATAACTGAAAAAGAGATTAAAGAGACTATAAGGAGCCTACCCACAAACAAAACTCCAGGACCCGATAGTTTTGATAATGTGTATTTTAAAATATTTTCTCCATCTTTGGTGAGCAATCTTTTAAACTCTTTAAACAAAATTAGATCTACGGGAATCACCCCAGTTGAAACGTTAGTTTCTAGAATTATAAATATGCCTAAAAAAGGAAAAGACTAAACTAACATTAAAAACTATAGACCAATTGCACTGTTGAACACTGATATTAAAATTTATGCTAGTATATTAGCGAAGTGCTTGAAACCACTTCTTTCAGATCTTATTGATTTTGATCAGTCAGGTTTCCTTATCGGTATGTAAACAGATAAGTAATAGCAACTTCCCAAAAGGGTTAATTGCTATGTCTAGAGCGCTCCACAAATGATGTAAAGAGGATGGTGCAATGAAATATATAAAGTTGGCTCGTGCAGGGATGGGTATAGATAGAGAAAAGCAAAGTGGATATTACTCTGAGGTTATTCAATGGTCACACCAAATAAAACCACTATGCAGGAGAGTAGTGGAAATTAAATACAAATAATCTCACTTTGGAATGATATAGTTCTCCAGATAGTCTTTTCTTTTTCCCGGATGTCCAGAATAGTCCCAAGTGTAATTAACGTGTGTCAAGATTTAATTGTTTAAGGACTCATATTGCCAGTAATTTATGAATATGGCCAAGGGAGCATGACATTGTTGCATTGGGATTATGTGTTATTATGTGGTTATATGTTGCCTGTACATGGTTATTATGTATCCTAGTTATAATATATTATAAGAGGGAAAATGCTATATAGAACATATGTGGTATTGGTAAAAATGCTCTGCATAGAAGTTAGCTGCAGATCATTGCACACTCACACATACAGACCTTGGGTCAAGACAGATATATGTACTTCAAGTAGTCTTAAGCAAACACTTGAGTTTAACATAAAGGTTTTTTCACTAGCCAGCTATAGATATCTGGTGAATTTGATCTCAAGAGCTTTGATAGCCCAAGGTTGCAAGCCAGATGGGCTGACATAACACATACACAAATTTATACAAGGGTGTGGTATTGGAGAGTATAAATACGTTGTTTTGAGAGATAGTTTTCACATATACAGTATTCTCTGCCAGTATCTTTTGGGCCTTGCCCTCTTCAGAAGCCATCTTTTGTGCCACAGAGAACAGGAACTACATGATTCTGCTGGGGTAGGTTTGAACTAGGTCAATATCAAGTCCCCTTGAAGAAGCAGATAGTGACATTGGCTGGCAGTGGTGGGATCTCTGTAGAAAACACAAAAGTATGGCAGATTATGAAGAGTTGTCTGCAGCAGAGGAGGAGGAAGTGTCCAGATGGTACCAAAGATGGATGGAGATATTGCCTGCAGGTTCAACCAAGGATAAGCAGAGGGAACTCCGGATACAGATCATACAGGAGGTACAAGAGAAGTAGAGAAGGGTAAGCAATGGCCCTGTCTCAGCTCCTGTGGAGGGGAAATGCTTATCCGCAGTAGAGACAGAGAATGTTCTGGTGACTGGAATGGACTGTAGAGGAATGGGCCTTCTAAATAAATGGATGGTGTTCCTGGGACTATGGCCAGGTCACAAGCTAATGGAAAGGCTGGAAGAATTAGTATGTGAGGAGGTCACCCTGGAAGAGCAATAGGCTTATTGTGTGGGACCTGTTGGGATACCTCATCGGGGGCCCTGTTTTTTATTGGGACTGGAAGAGGCACTTTGGGACATTGTACATGGGGATTCAGATTGTGGCTTAGGGACAGAGAAAAGACAGCTGTGTCTGTTTGCCAAATGCTGTCACATGCTGGGACTGGAGACAGGCTCTCAGACAGCTAACCTACTTTGGCATTTGAACCAGCAGAAGCTACACCTGGAGGGGGATTATATAGACTTGCTGGATGAAGCATCCCTGAATGGGTTTTGGCCACCTAGCTGGGAGGGCTCATGCCATTCAGGCATGGAACAGAACCAGCTAACAGGTACTACAGGGACCCAGCTAAATGTTGCCAAGGCTGGGTCAGAAAATAAAGTTATGGACTGTGAGGAGAATTTTGATATCATTCTCAAAATAACAAGGATGCCTTCATCAATGGGGTTGACTGGGAAGAGGAAGAACTGGTTCCTATCTTTAGGGGGCTGAGTCTCACCCAGTTAGAGGCATGGGGACAGGGCCAAACCACAGCAGTGCCAGGCCCAGGGGAAGACCTGGGAAAAGCTACCCTGCTCCTAGAGTAAGAGAAGAACCTAATGAGCACTGGGTCCTACCAATTGACCGTGAAAATAGTGGAGAGGTTCCTTGGATGACCATTGTCCAGGAGCCAACAATAGACCGTGGAGCAGAAACAGAAAGTATACCTGCTCTTCAGTCTGAACAAGAGGCAGTAGCAGCTGCTTCTCAAGGGCTGCCTGTAACTACGCACTAGGCAGTCTCAAAAGGAGAGAGTCAGGAGGTTCCACCTGAGGATCCAGAGACCAATGAGCCAGAGGGTACCCCAGATTGTGGTTTATCTCCTGGTCTCCTTACATTGAATCTCCTGCAGCTGGCCAAAGACACTCATGGGGGTCAATACAGACCCCCATAAAACCTTAATTAACCCTGTCACTCATGGTTGTCAATACAGACCTCCATAAACGCTTAATTAACCCCGTCACTCATGAGGGTCAATACAGATCCCCATAAACTTATAATTAACCCTGTCACTTATGGGGGTCAATACAGACCCCCATAAGTACTTAATTAACCCAATCACTCATGAGTGACAGGGTTAATTATGGGTTTATGGGGGTCTGTATTGACCACCATAAACCCATAATTAACCCTGTCATTCATGGGGGGTCAATACAGACCCCCATAAGCCAATAAATAACCCTGGCACTCATGGGGGTCAATACAGACCCCCATAACACATTAATTAGCTCTGTCACTCATGGGGATCAATACAGACCCCCATAAACCCTTAACTAACCCTGTCACTCATGGAGGTCAATACAGACCCCCATAAGCACTTAATTAACGCCGTCACTCATGAGGGTCAATACAGACCGCCATGAACCTATAATTAACCCTGTCACTTATGGGGGTCAATACAGACCCTCATTAGCCTCTATTTAACCCCATCAGTCCCCTAGGGTATATTATGACGCTTATACGGCTGTTACAACCCTAACATTAACCACATAACTGCCATGACAGTCCTCAAGGACCATCATGACACTAAGTACAAACACTACACTGCGCTATACCCCCCAATAAACCATTAAATCTAAACTAACCCCCTTCTACACTAACCTATTAACACCTACACTACCTGCCTACACTACCTACCTACCCCCTAATAACCCCCCTGCCATTCTAATTACAGAAAATAATAAAAAAACTGGTCACAAAAAAAAATCTACATTACAGAAAATAAAAAACATAAAGTTACAAAAAATAAAAAATCTACATTACAGAAAATAAAAAAACCTAACTGCCGAAAAAATTAAATCTACATTACAGAAAATAAAAAAACCTAAGTCACAAAAATGTAAAAAGGATCATTACAGAAAATAAAAAAAATACAGAAAATAAAAAATTACACACCTGAAAAGGAAATACATAGAATGCATACAATACAATACCAATAAAATAAAATAACATACAATATCTATCTACACATCCCTATCTATCTAACATACAATAAATCCTATCTATCTAAAATACATCCCTCAATCTATCTAATATAAAATAAATCCTAACTATCTAAAATACATACCAGTATCTAACATACAATACTATATAAAATACAATAAATCCTAACTATCTAAAATACATACCCCTATCTTTTAATATACAATAAATCATAACTATCTAAAATACATACCCCTATCTAACATTCAATAATAATGCTATCTCTATATACAAACCCGAATTCTAAGCTAAAATAAAATAATTAAGACCACTTACCTTTGCAGATGTCCCTTCAGATGAGCAACCTAGGGGAAAAGAAAAAAAATGACTACAACACATTTACATAAAATAAATAAACATTCTAAATATTCTAAATATTCGACTCACCTTTCCAGCATGTCCCCATCCTTCTTCTTTTCTTCTTCTTTGGCGCGGCCCCTGTTAAAAAAAAACATTACATTAGTACAACATACATAAACATACAAAAAAATAAAATAAACATACTTACATTCAACTTACCTCCCCGTGATATCCCTGGCCTCTTCTGCCCCGGCTGGGCCCTGGAACAATCCGCACTCAAATAAATTACAAAAATAAAACTAATGGAGATCCACACTCGCTGATCTCTCCAACGCTAATGAGCCTCTTAGAGACTTTTCCGGAAGAAAATAGGCAATGGTGCCTTCTGATTGGCTGAAAACGCTGTCCATCAATTCAGCCAATCAGAAGGTGCCAGAACCTTTTGGGCCTCGCTTTCTTCAGAAGCCATCTTTTGTGCCACAGAGAACAGGAACTAAATGATTCTGCTGGGGTAGGTTTGAAGTAGGTTCATATCAAGCCCACTTGAAGAAGCAGATCGTGACAACGTGTATCCTCCAATAAATTCAACCCTGGTTGCGATGCTGCTTCCTTCAGACAAGTACTGTCCACAAAGTACTTTAAAAGCCAAAAAGACAAGAAGAGGGGTGGGTTGGACAAGTGCAAACCAAACCCAATCGTGAAATATGTACATCAAGGTTTATTAAAGCAAATAATTAAAATGCACGACAAGAGTGACGTCATTTCCGGTTCCTTGTGCCCCCCTCCACACACACACTTCCGGTGTAATGCATGCCGAGAGGGACTTTACTTCCTCTTCCTTTTTTCCCTTTTCCCCCTTCTCTTCCACTTCCGGTTTCTGCGCAATGCATGCCGGGAGAGATGTCACTTCCGGTTTCCGGGAGTGGTGGATTATGGGAATTTGGCGGCAATGAGGAGGGGAAAGGGCACTGAGGAGGATGCATAAAGACAGTCTAAATATTGGGCTGTTTATACAAGATCACCATTGAGAAAGGCCAAGACTTGTCCGAAACGCGTCTGGTAGGATCCAATTTGATCTTTGTATCTTTTATTATAATTACATTATTTATTTTATTGTTATTGCTATTTTACCTATTTTCACAATATTGGTCCTTTTTTCCCCTGATGTAAGAAGCCCCATAGATGGATCTGAAAGCATTGTATTCTAATCCCACAGCTTGGGTCTCCGGAATAGGTTCGATTCAAAAGTTTTTCCATTGAATGGAACCAGACAGGGTTGCCGACTGTCCCCTTTACTTTTTGTTTTGTATATAGAGCCTCTTGCTCAATTAATTAGAGCAGATAACAACATTGAGGGTATTAAAACAGGCTTAACTGAAAGCAAAATGACACTCTTTGCAGACAACATTGTGGTAACAGTAACCAACCCATCTATACAACATCTTTTGCTCAATATGAAAACGTATAGCTATTTATCATATTATAAATCAAATCTTCCTAAGTCCAATATTATACACCTTAATCTAGATTTGAATTCCAAAATAGCACTAAAACAAGATTTGATTTCGACTGGAACGCTAATACCTTTTTGCATTTGGGTGTTGACTTTTTCCCTGACCCAGAGGTTCTAGTACTAAGAAACTTTGTAAGACTTTATAGTCAAGTTAATAGTATTCTTACTAAATGGGGGAGATTAAACCTCTCATGGATGGGATGCATCACAGCTATAAAAATGATAGTCCTGCCTAAGATTACATATGTGCTGCGCTGCGTTCCATCCTATGTACCAAGGTTTATTCTACAAAAAATCCAAAGAGTTTTGGACAAATTTATTCTCAGAGGAAAGATATCACGTATCAATAAAGACATGCTACAGAAAAACTACACTAAAGGGGCATTATCTTCTCACAATATTTTTTTTCTACCAGGAAGCTAATAATGCAAAGCATCAATTTAGCTTCTCTGGTACGGAACAAAGATTCAAATACTTATTGATAGATAATTCATTGGTTACACAAATTAATCTGAGTTTCCTTCCATGGCTCAAGAGGATAAATAGCAAAGTTAGATTAGATGTACCACTGAGCGTCCAATTAATGCTTAAGATCTTGCAAAAAAGTAAAGGCAATCACTCTTTTAAGATATCTGGAATTTTTGCCCCTCCCCCCCTCCAGTTTAAACACTGAGTAAATGGGAATTAAAATGCCTTAGAGATCTTTATGACAACAGTTACTTTATACCTTTTGAAAAGTTAAAAGAAGAAAACAAAATTACAACATCTCAGTAGTTGGACTATTCCACTCTCCGTCGAACCATCTGTCCTTCAGACTTCAATCTGGGTAAATTAAGAGAAATTACCCAATTAGATTTTTTTTTACTTTCAAATCCTAATGTTTCCATTTCTAGATGCCTGTGTGTCTTCAGATGGGATATAGAAAGTCTAAGACACCCTTGATTTTAAAATGGGAGCCAGAGCTCAATAACAACTAGGAAGATTATAGGTGGTTTAGATCCTTTTCACTGACAAAAAAACCCCTCTAAAGTCAGTTTACTTACGAGAAACTTACTTTAAGATCCATCAAAGATGGTATATAGTTCAGAGTTTTCACAACTAATAAGACTTAGTTTATGTTGGAGGGGTTGTCTTACTAAAGGCACCCAACATCACATATGGTGGACCTGCAAATATGTAAAAAAAAATTGGAAGACCTGTTTTGATCAAATCTCTCTGATTATTAATAAAAGTTTTACCTTATCTCCTGAAATCACTCTGTTTCATATATTTCCCGCTTCCTTATCTAAGTTAGAAACTAAAATTATAATTAATGTTCTTAAGGTAGCCAAGTGGCTACTTGTAAAAAACCTAACATCCCCTCATGGTTATCATTAGAAATAATTGTGGACCGGAATAGGCTCTTAGAAATAGATTCTTTGGACCTATTAAATTCATCTGTCAGTGGGAGTAATACTGATCATTGGTCACTATGGGATAGGTTCAAAGAAATCTAGATCCATAGTAAATATATATTTTATGTGTTACCAATATAACACAATATGGTTGGATCACATCAGGGTCTGGGATGCGAGAGGGGATGAGGAGCGATTGTTGGAACTAGGAAGCAGGTCGTCCACCCCACCTTTTTTTTTCCTTTCTCTTTTTCTCTTCCTTTTGTTTGTTTTGTTTTATTTTGTTCTGTTTTCTGTTTTCTTTGTATGTTATTTGTTAGTACGGCTAATTCAGTTCGCCCAACTATTTTTTCTTTTTCTCTTTGACGTCAATCATTGTGTTAATATTCCATTCTAAATAAATGAACATAGGAGTAATAGAACCACTATCAGCAATATTACTATTTATCAAAATACAGACCGCTAGATAGGTTTTTATATTTTATGCAAATTTCTATGTTGGGTGTTAAAATAATAATGGTATTAAACTTTAGTGATAAGACCAACTAATCAAGAAATTGTAGATAAAGGGAAAAAAAAGGGGAAAGAAAGGGAAAGGAAAAAGAAAATGGAAAAACTGTTTACATTTTATGGATACTCTATTATGTGATAAATATTTGTTGGATATTAGATTTGTACGTACAACACATTTTATTATGTATGGAAATGCAATAAATGTTTGTATTGTTATGTTTTTTGTAAAAAAATAATGAAAACATTTGGAAGTTAAAAAAAAAAATGTTTTTATAAACCTCTATGTAGCAATGGGCCAGTAACAGTTAAATAATGTCAAACTTAGCAGTAATGAAAGAGCAGTATGTAAAAGATGGCTGGATTGCAAGATGAGTGGAAAAGCAGCTATTTTCAATGTAAGTTTTTGTCACAGATATCAACTTTTATTAATATCAATAAGTTATAACGTTGTGTTTAATACTATGTTCTGCTAAAGTTACTAAGGGTGGTCCATTACAGGGGCCATTTAAATATAGGACTTAAGTGGTCCTTTAAAGAGTAGCTGTCAAGTAAAGTTGAATTTGTTTTATATGTAAAAGCATATTTAAGAAGATAATTATGGAGTTAAGAAATTTGATTAGTTTGTCAGTTATTTCTCCATGTTTGAGGAGAAAAAGTTGCTATCAGGTAAACAATATGTTCCCCTGTTCCCTAGATTCATTAAGCTTTACGAGGGCTGTGAAGTACTTACTCAGAAGTAAATAGAGCTATCACAGATATGCTTTGCTGCCACTGTGAAACTTAAAACACAATACTAGTTAATGCTGGTGCTTAACACCTAATCAATAGATATGAATGTAACATTTAATATAACATTTAATAGTATCAATTAAATACAATGATTAATTATATACATAATAACCCAGTCAAGTAGGGAGGATCCAGGTAAACAATGCCTCTAAATTATGATATTACTAGCGACTTGCCCGTCAAAAATGATGGCATGACAGATTTTGATAAATTGTGTCTCTACCCTCCCCCTCTCAATCTCCTGTGTCTCGTTCCTCCTCTCCCTCCCCTGTGTCACTTCCCCCTCTCCCTCCCCTGTGTTTCTCCCCCCTCCCATCTCTTTCCCCCCTCTCCCTTTCCTGTTTTGTTTTGTCCCCCTCTCCCTCCTGTGTCTCTTTCCTCCATCCGCTGTGTCTCCTTCCCCCTCTCTCCCTCCAGTGTCTCCTTTTCCCCTCTCCTGTGCCTCCTTTTCCCTTCTCTCTCTCCTGTGTCTCTTCCCCCCTCTCCCTCCCCTGTCTCCTTCTCTCTCTCCTGTGTCCCCTGCTCCCTCCCCTGTGTGTCTTCCCCCCTCCCATCTTGTTCCTTTTTTCCCTCCCCTGTGTCACTTCCCCCCTCTCCCTCCCCTGTGTTTCTTCCCCCCTCCAATCTCTTTCCCCCCTCTCCCTCCCCTGTTTTGTTTTGTCCCCCTATCCCTCATGTGTCTCTTTCCCCCATCCACTGTGTCTCCTTCCCCCTCTCTCCCTCCTGTGTCTCCTTTCCCCCTCTCCTATGCCTCCTTTCCCCCTGTCCCTTGCCTTTTCCCCCTCTGTGTCTCTTTCCCCCCTCTCCCTCCCCTGTGTTTCTTCCCCCCTCCCTCCCGTCTCTTTCCCCCTCTACCTCCCCTTTGTCTTTTATCCCCCTCTCCCTCCTGTGTCTTGTTCCCCATCTGCTGTGTCTCCTTCCCCCTCTCTCCCTCCCATGTCTCCTTTCCCCCTCTCCTGTGCCTCCTTTCCCCCTCCCCCTCTCCTGTTTATCTCCCCCCTCTCCCCTGTATCTCCTTCCCCCACCCCTGTGTCTCCTCCCCCTCTGTTTGTCTCTTTTCCCCCTCTCCTGTGTCTCCTTTCCCCCTCTCCTGTGCCTCATTTCCCCCTCTCCCTCTCCTTTTCCTCCTCTGTGTCTCTTTCTCCCTCTCACTTCCACTATGTCTTTTCCCCTTCTCTCCCTTCCCCTGTGTCTCTTCCCCCTCTCCCTCCTCTGTGTCTCTCCCATTACTCTCCCCTGTTTCTCTCCCCCCTCTCCCTCCCATGTGTCTCTCCCCCCTCTCCTTTGTGTCTCTTCACCCCTCTTCCTCCCCTGTGTCTCTTCCACCCCCTCTCCTTCCCCTGTGTTTCTTCCCCCAGTCTCCATTGTCTATTTTCTCTCACCTCTCTCCCTCCCCTGTGTCTCTTCTGCCCTCTGTCTCACTTGTCTCTTCTCCCCCACCTCTCTTCCTCCCCTGTGTCTCCAACACTGGCTGTAATGATCGCTGGCTCCCTCTACCTTATGGGTGGCTTTGTGCTCATGGTATGTATGCATGATGAGGCATGTGGGTTGTGGGCCTGGCGCAGGTCCCTGGCCTCTTGTGTGCCTGCTGCCCAGACGGCCTGTGGCGGTCATGTGCAGTTGGGGGGGGGGGGGGGGTAGCATTGTGGGTGCATGGTATCATTCTGGGGGGGGGGGCAACAACCAGAGCCCACACACAGCCCCCACCTCACAGGCCCCAGCTCCCGACAACAGTTCACCGCTCCTCCTGGAGCTGGGTGTGCGGGACCCCCCAGGGCCGGAGCAGTGGCGGCAGGAGCCCCGTGCAGCATGGGCCATGCAAGGCTCATTGCAGCCTAAGTCATGCAGCCCTCGCTATGAGCGCCTATGACGCTCATCGCAATGCGTGCAATGAGCGCCTTCGGCCCTCATTGCACATGTGCAAGCATGCAAATATTTACCATTGCATGATCAACATCACAAACGTGACCAACACTGACAACTATATGTATGATCACAACAGTAAAATCTATATTAGAGTATTCACTGACTAAGACATCATTACTTAATACTCCTAGATAATACTCCAAATTACCCCTGCCGCATGTATCAGATGCTAATAAAAATATATAGTATTGTCCCAGTCTAATGTACCTGCATAATTGTGACCCAAGATAAGGTACCACAGAGTAAAAATATAATCACATACCTACTTCTGACCCACAGAACATAGTTGGAGCGGCCTTCACGTATAGTGACAATTGGCAAGAGATTGGTCAAGTTCTAAACAAATATTTTTATATCAAACATTTGGATAAAGACTTGTCTTTGTACATCTCTACTCAACCTTCCATTATGTATAGAAAATCAGCAAGTCTCAAGGATATTCTAGTTAGGCATCATTTCCAGATGGTAAATAAACCACCCACTTGGCTACAGACACATAAAAGATGCTGAATTACAACAAAAATCCCTGATACTTCCACCTACTGGCCAGGAGTACATAATCAATAACTAGTTTAGGTATTGCTTATCTGGACACTACCTATTTGGGTTATTATTAATTAATACTATAAAAGGTTATATTTTTATTTTACAGCCATATCCACTGTGAAACTTAGTGACATCTGGATGTTAAGAATACTGAGCTGTATAATCTGACTGGCTCAAAAAGATAAGGACAAAGTAATTGTTGCAATCCTAAACTGGTGGTTACTTACAGCGATCTTGTTGGCTCTGTATTGGTACAGCTTTCATGACTTCTAAAGGGACACTGATTGAATATAAAAAATTGGCACACCTTAAATACACCCATGTTTGCATGTTAATAATATTATACTTCTTACATAGTTTGCATGTAACTAATAAAAGCAAACTGACACTAAGTTGACTTTACAGTACACAATATGAACTTGACTGCCACGTTTGAGATGACAGAAGAGCTACAGATGGATCTGCAGAAAGCTACATTTGGTTTGAAAGTGATACTTTATATGCAAATTCTTTAGGAATATATTTTCTATACTATACTAGAAGCAATATCTAATATAATAATTGCCCGTTTGTCACGCCTCCAGGATGTTTTGTGAGCAGGCACAAGATTGTTGATAAAGTTGGGGCATCACTAGGCATGGGAAGAACTGAAACTGCAGACATAAGGGCACCACAACAGAGAGACAGGACAAAGAGAGAAACAGGACAGAGAGAGAGAGAGTGGGGACAAAGAGAGAGAGAGAGAGAGAGAGAGAGAGAGAGACAGGACACAGAGAGAGGGCAAAGAGAGAGAGAGGAGAGAGAGACAGGCATGAGGAGAAAAACAGGACAGAGGGAGGAGAGAGAGAGAGACATTCCAGAGAAAGAGAGACATGACAGAGAGAGACAGGACACAGAGATTGAGAGACCGGACAGAGAGAGAGACGGGACAGAGAAAGATATGCGACAGAGAGAGGGAGAGACAGGTGAGAGAAAAAGAGACAGGGCAGATATATAGAGAGATATAGGACAGAGAGAGAGAGAGTTTGGACAGAGAGAAAGAGACAGGAGAAAGAGAGAGAGAGAGGTCAAAGGGAGATAGTGGCAGGACAGAGATAGAGAGAGAGAGAGAGAGAGAGAGAGAGAGAGAGAGAGGGAAAGGCCAGAGAGAGGGAGACAGAATAGAGAGAGAGAGAGAGAGAGAGAGGACACAGGGAGAGAGACAGAACAGAGAGACAGAACAGAGAGAGACAGAACATAGAAAGACAGGACAGATAGAGAGACAGGACACAGAGAGAGAGACAGGACATATAAAGAGAGACAGGATCAAGAGAAAGAGAGACCACAGAGAGTGAGAGACTGGACAGAGAGAGAGGGAGAAAGGATATAGAGAGAGATAAGACAGAGAGAGAGGCGAGGCAGAGAGAGGGAGAGGAGGGACAGAGAGACACTGAACACAGAGGGAGAGAGAGGACACAGAGAGAGAGAGAGGTAGAGCAGAGAGTGTGAGATAGGACAGGGAGAGACAGCATAGGCAATTCAAATTAACATTTTATGATACTGTCATTTATGGCAAATTGCTAGTTTTTACGTATTTCTTGCTACTCTTCAATATGTAAGGACTTTCCAATATCCGTTTCCTATTTCAGCTTCCTCTTATTCTCTACTCTTTTCCTCCCCTGCCCTCTGTTTGAACTCACATCAAACCATAACTCTAGTGCTTCCATTTTTCTAACAGCATAGGCAATATTGACTTTTTTTGTTAACAATTCAGATTTGCTGTATTCATTGATTTGCACATTTCAATTCTTTATGATGTAATTCTTTACAGCTCTAAACAGGCCTCTTAAAATCTACACTATATTGCAGATTACATCATAAAATGTAATAAAAAAGACCCTCTCTTGACTGTTCAAAATAGCTAAACCTGTAACATTAAAACAAAAGCTGCACTTCAGTATTTGTTATCTCTCAACCCCCCCAAGGAGTTGAGATTGAATATTTTGAGGACAATTTAAAAACATCAAAAAGAAAAATACAAATTTAATAACGGCAACAATATTCAAAATTATTTTTGGAATTATTGAGGGATGTGTTTCAGATTAGTTGTTTGAAATTGGTTTTGCATTCAAGGCAAAAAAATGACTGTTTTCATATTTTACTAACTCTTTCATTTTGCCTAATGTTTGCACAGCAATCCATGTGTGAAATACAATAACAAGGAATTTCATCTTTTAGGAAATATAAATCAATATGGAATTACATTTGAAAATATATATGCATATTTCCCTGAAGTATAAAGACTTCTTATTTCAGTCAATTACATGTATAGGTTTCAGTGACCTAAACTTTCATTTCTAATTTAATTTGTGGAAGATCTGCAACATTTGTGAATGACTAGCAAAATGTATATAAGGACAATATTGATATTGTGATTTGTAAAAATGGATTTATTGTTTTGGTTATTTTATTAATAGGAATTCAAAATGGATTTTTTTAATTCTCTTTATTTTAGAGGAATGACTGATTGTAAGCACTGGAGCTCAAAGCAAAAAGAACCACAACCGGGTAGAGGCCCTTTGTGCAGGGGATTCTTAATTTATGAGTACAGACAGACAGGAAATGATTTTCATAGAAAGGTGAGCTGATCATCTACATATATTTGTGGCTTTGTATTGATCACTACGGGCACCTGGATGGGCATGAACCTCACTAACAGGGACACAGAGAACATATAGTTTATAATAGAGGTAATAATAATACTAATTTTATTAATTACGGTAGATATTAAGTAATTGCTTTTTCTAACATTGCAGTGTGCAATTTTAACTGTCTATTAGCCTTTCTGATCCACCTCTAGCATGGACTGATATAATTTTCTAATGGATTGATTATTGCCAGTAATTGTTAAATATATTGGTTTCAGTCCTTTTATATTTATATAAGTTTACCCTGAAAATAATTATCCAAGGCTTAGTTCACACTACCACTGTATCTTTAGCCTCACTGTCACTTTCACTCCACCCTCAGACTAGTGCATGACCTTGGACATGTCCATTTTCAACACTTTCAATTCTAAGTGATGCACCTTTAGCTGCTGGCTTCTCTATGTCTGCTCTGTATGCCATAAAGGCCATTCACGTACCATATGCCCCACCGTAAAGCCCTCCGAATGAGCAGTGCCAACCAACGCTCTCACACTACCTGGCAAAACACCATTCTTCTTTCACTAGTTACTTAATTTCTGGATTCACTAGAGGTTTCCATACAGGGATGATTACATTGCCTCTTTTCATAGTGAAAACCTTTGAACTGCTGAGAAGGAGCCTAAGGTTGTGGAAAGCCTCTTTATCACCAAAACATTTAAGGACCCTTTGACTCTCCACTGTTCCCAATCTGGCACATTAATCCCATCAAGATACAACTGTCAAATACTCATTAAGGGAAATAATGATCATCAACCTATCTGCACCTCATAAATTTTCACTCCATAGCATTAATTTGTTAATTCCTTTGGACAAATTGTCACTGATGTATGCAAAAGTTAACAATGTTATCTAATTTATAACACGGTTCACACGCAGATGAGGATTATCCAAGACTGATGTACAGGATGCTTTGAAACAATTGGAATTTACATGGAACAGCTGATTCTACTTCACTACCAGATGTACCTTCGGAACTAAAAGCAGCCTCAACATTTTTGACACATTTGCAGAGAGTCTTTGCCTTCAACACCATCACTTTGAACGACCAACCAATTCTCTTCAAATGGAAAATAAGATCCTTCTTCCTGACAAAGCCCAGTCACAAGTATCCCTACATCCTGACCTATGAGCACCCCTCTAACTTTAAGGTAATTCAAGGCAATGAAATGATAATCTCTGAATGGTCCAACAATGCTAACTACAAGTCACCAACCACTCCTTAATCCCAGTAATTACGGCAGCTCTGGTCTGGGGTCAGACAAGCAATACACTTCATCACCACCAATGACACAACATACAACATCATAGAAAAATGAAAATCCCCAAATAAACACACAGCAACCTTTTTGAGACAACTGACATGGTTAACTGTAACCCATCACTGTTATTTCCATACCTAAATGATACTAACCCTGAAACTGCTTCTTTCTTACACCAGGAATTTGCGTGACAATTTCATCTCCCCCAAAAAACTCTTCATAGACTACCCCATACTAAACTGTTCTTTAAAGTCTTATCTTATAGAACTCCACCTCCCAAACATCACAGACAACCTATTGACAACATTATCTTCAAACAATTAATCGCCCTCCTATCTTCTCTACCATTCGGACACCAAATATCCTTAACTATTACAGAGGCTATAAAAATAGCCTTCTATGGCTTCCATCAAATTCTCTATCTTTCAATCCACAACCTTATTACCTCACCAAAGAAGATTTACATTTTCAGAATGATCATTATGTGCTCATGCTACTGTCCTCTGAAACAGCAGATATTCAGTTCCCATTCCATACTATCCATCTTATGACAAACAGTGTCTCATCAAAACTCTGCATACTCTATGAAAACCCTTCGGTCACTAACCCAAACTTCATGCATTCCTCTGCATTTCCACAAACTACTATACATTTTGTAAGACTAGCACTAATTAGACTAGGTCACTACCCCTTTTCATTTCCCACACACTCCTCCAGAATAGGAGCTGCTGCTACAGCTTCCAAGAACCACACTCTGTCCCACATCATCATAGAAAATGGGTAGATGGAAATGAGGTTGCTGCAGTAGATACACACCTGAACCAAAGACAGAAATCAGGGAAACCTTCACTAAATTAAATAGCTAATTCTCTCTTCAATCATGGCCTAAAACGGTCTGAACAACCTTTTCCTAGCATGATTTGGCCCTCTAGGCACACTATGAGTACAAAGCTTTGGCCACACCAGACTAGACCACAGATGTCCATGTGTTGGCTGGAAACTATTGGAGGGTCCTTCTCTCTCACCTCTTTATAAGCAACTAGGGCCTGCCTCCTCACCCCACACCTCAATCAGTTTTTCATCCACTTCTCCCTTTCAAACTTCATCCTCTCTTTCAGCTGGCCCTCCAAGCAGGCTAGGAGTATATAGCTTTGTTCACACCACCAACTACCAACACCTTAAGAGAAGTACAAAAATATATGTAAAAGTCATGCCCCTCCATCTAATACAGGCACCAGGGTACAGAACTTTCAAGATATGAGGAGCATCTGGGAAAAAGATATGTCAAACTAACATTTATACACATTACTTAATTAGACATAATAAGAAGGATATATTATGATTTTCTGTTCCATTTCCATAAGAAGACTTAGAAGGCCACAATGAAAATGCTACACAAGTTTGAGACATGTTCCATTAATTTATCTCAATTATTTTCCTTTCATATTTTTCCAAACCTTAATGACGGACTTGTCTCTTCTCAAGAATCCTTTTACTCATTTCCTAATGCTGTTTACTAAAATCCATATTGGCTTTCAAACAAATAGTTAAAAGCTACTTGATGGAGCTGTTTCTGATGTTCACCAAATAGAGCAAAGTCAAAACATCTAGGGCATTATTAAATTAGCCCTCTTAGTTCCCTCGGTCCTGGCAAAAGGAAATTTTTTGCTGTTTGCGAGGACCAAATCCCCAATACGTCATTCGCAGCCTGGTTCACGAGATGGGTCCGAAAAATGGCAGAGAATAAGCTCAGAGAGAGCTACGGAATAACAAGCAGCCTTAAATCTATCATGTGAATCTTGCACATCGGAAGAATCCCTATGGGCACAAAAAAGTACTAGCAAGAGATCCTAAAGCTTCTACGTGCTGCCTCGGAGCAGCCCGACACAGCCGTGTGATGCTCCCCCCTGCTCCTTATAAACATCCCCAAGCAGCCCCCCCCCCCACATTAACCCCTTGCAGTGGGGGTCCACGATTGGCATAGATCAGGCCCCCGCTGCATTTAAAACGTTTAAATTCCCCGCCGCGGATTCTTAAAGGGCCCCCAGCACACTATCCGCAATCCCGGCTCGCAGGTCCTTAAAGGACCGGAAAGGTCCGGAAAGGACTTGCTCTATAAAAATATTAACCCCAGGTAACAAAAATGAACACTATAACTCATGAGGGTCAATACAGACCCCCATGAGCCTTAATTAACCCTGTCACTCATGGGGTTCATTACAGACCCCCACAAGCCCTTTATTAACCCTATAACTCATGAGGGTCAATACAGACCAGCCAAAAACCTTAATTAACCCTGTCACTCATGGGGGTCAATAAAGATCCCCATAAGCCCTTAATTAACCCTGTCACTCATGGGGGTCAATACAAACCCCCATAAGCCTTAATTAACCCTGTCACTCATGGGAGTCAATACAGATCCCCATAAGGCCTTAATTAACCCTGTCACTAATGGGGGTCAATACAGACCCCCATAAGCCCTTAATTAAACCTGTCACTCAATACAGACCCCCATAAGCCCTTAATTAACCCTATAACTCATGGGGGTCAATACAGACCCCATAAGCCTTATTTAACCCTGTTACTCATGGGGGACAATAAAGACTCCCATAAGCCCTTAATTAACCCTGTCACTCATGGGGGTCAATACAGACCACCATAAGCCCTTAATTAACCCTGTCACTCAGGGGGGTCAATACAGACCACCATAAGCCCTTAATTAACCCTGTCACTCATGGGGGTCATCAGTCCCATAAGGGTATATTATGAACCTTATAGGGCTGTTACAACCCTAACATTAACCACATAAGTGCCATGACGGTCCTCAAGAACCATCATGACACTAAGTACAAACATTACACTGCACTATACCTAAACTCCTATATTAGGATTCATTCTATGATAGATAGGGGGGTATTGTATTTTATTTTCTTTGTATTGTATGTATTCTATATGTATTTCCTTTTCAGGTGTGTATTTTTTTTTTCTGTAGTGGGGGGGGGGGGGGGGGGGGGGTTGTAATGTTTTTTTTATTTTCTGTAATGTTCCTTTTTTTACTTTTTGTGGCTTAGTTTTTTTTATTTTCTGTAATGTAGATTTTTTATTACTTAGGTTTTTTTATTTTCTGTAAGGTAGACATTTTTTATTTTTTGTGACTTAGGTGGTGGGGGGGTTTATTAGTGGGTAGGTAGGTAGTATAAGTAGGTAGTGTAGGTGTTAATAAATTAGTGTAGAGTCGGGTTAGTTTAGATTTAATGGTTTATTGGGGTGTATAGTGCAGTGTAGTGTTTGTACTTAGTGTCATGAGGGTCCTTGAGGACCGTCATGGCACTTATGTGGTTAATGTTAGGGTTGTAACTGCCCTTATGGGACTGATGGGTTAAATAGAGTCTTATGAGGGTCTGTATTGACCCCTGTGAGTGACAGGTTTATTTATTGGCTTATGGGGTCTGTATTGACCCCATGGGTTATGGGGTTAATTAAGGGCTTATGGGGGTCTGTATTGACCCCCATGAGTGACAGGGTTAATTAAGTGCTTATGGGGGTCTGTATTGACCCCCATGAGTGACAGGGTTATTTAATGGCTTATGGGGGTCTGTATTGACCCCCATGAGTTATGGGGTTAATTAAGGCTTATGGGGGTCTGTATTGACCCCCATAAGTGACGGGGTTAATTAAGTGCTTATGGGGTCTGTATTGACTTCCATGAGTTATAGGGTTAATTAAGTGCTTATGGGGGTCTGTATTTACCCCCATGAGTTATAAGGTTAATTAAGTGCTTATGGGGGTCTATATTGACCCACATGAGTGACAGGGTTATTTATTGGCTTATTGGGGTCTGTATTAACCCCCATGAGTTATAGGGTTAATTACGTGCTTATGGGGGTCTGTATTGACCCCCATGAGTTATAAGGTTAATTAAGTGCTTATGGGGGTCTATATTGACCCACATGCGTGACGGGGTTATTTATTGGCTTAATGGGGTCTGTATTGACCCCCATGAGTTATGTGGTTAATTAAGGCTTATGGGGGTCTGTATTGACCCACATGAGTGACGGGGTTATTTATTGGCTATGGAGGTCTGTATTGACCCCCATGAGTTATGGGCTAATTTTAGTTGCCTGGGCTTATTTTTTTTTTAGTGTCACTCCTTTCAGGACCTTTACGGTCCTTTAAGTACCCGTGAGGTGGGAATTTTAAATGCAGCGGGGTCATGATTGGTGCCGATCGGAGACCCCTGTTGCAAGGGGTTAATGTGGGGGGCTGAGGGGTTCCCTATGGACCCTGCAGCAAGGGGTTAATGTGGGGACACTTTGGGGGTCCCAATGGGGCCTCCAGCATAGAGGGGGGTTAATTTTAGAGGGCGCACCCGAATTGCTAGTAGTGTGCCGCAGGCCCTTTAAGGAGCTGCGGCGGGGAATTTAAAATCTTTAAATGCAGCGGGGGCCTGCTTGGTGCCGATCGGGGACCCCCACTGCAAGGGGTTAATGTGGGGACACTTCGGGGATCCGATGGGGATCCCCCGCATAGAGGGGGGTTAATTTTAGGTGCCGTGGGGGTAGTTGCAGTACCCACCACGGCATGGCTTTTGTGTGGGACTCGCAGAGGTCCCATTTAGGACCCTGCAGCAATTGATGAGGTGTGGGAGCCTGCGAGATCATCTCGCAGGCTGTCACTCCTCATGTACATTTTCTCTGTATTGATACGGATGGCCCTGCTGCGTGCTCATATGCCGCTTGCAGCAGCGCCAATTTAATAGCGTTGTAACTTTTATAAATTTGCAGCACGTAGGATTTAAGTAGAAGCCTCTTATCTACGAGGCTGGAATTTAATAAGGCTGCTAGTTTTTGGCATACAATTTAAGTCTCTATTAATCTAATTACATGCTGTGAAGACAATTTGAAACAGAATCCTTCTAAAGAATTATCCTAATTCAAAGTTAAATTGGTAAAATTATACATGCATATACTAATTATCAGCATAATAAACATTCATTATAAAATATAGTAACATTAATAACATGAGATTTAAATGATGTATCATTCAATGTCTTTTGAAATCTGAAATATGTCAAAGTTTATCATAAATAAATATATAATCTATGAGCCCAATTGAATTAGGCCAATTAAAAACAATATTAGACCTAACCTGCTGTCTAACCCCAGCTTCACTTTCTTGAAGGAGGTATCATTGAGGACCAAAATGAATCCTAGAAAGCTTCAGTGTTTATAGACCCATTAGTAAGTACAAATAAAGCAATAGGAATCAAATAAATGCTACTATGTGTGAAATGCAATCATCTAGGACAAGAAAGATCTAATTGTGATGTCATCCTTGAAATTAAAAAGATATTCCTCTCTACCTACTCTTAGGGCCTCATTCTTTTAATGGCCGTTGGAGCTGCGTGGCCGCAAGGGATGGCCGCAAGCTACTTAGCTATTCTATTCCCTTGCGGCCGAGGACTCTGGCGGTTTGCGGCGGGCGCCTTGCTTTCCCTTGTGGCCACCCCCGCCGCAGGGAAAGCCTTTGATCCCACACGGCCGCATGGAAGTACCCGACCCTATAAAAATGTTCCTGCCAGCCCTCCGCCAAGCCCGCAAAAGGGCCCAGAAGGGCCGCAGCTTACTTCCACCCTGGAGCCATAACAAGGGCTGTGATGCACTTGTGGCTGCTTCAATTAAGCCTCCCGCTGGCTGCAGGGGACCTGATCGTGACCCGATTGTGACCCCTGCAGTGTCCCCACAGTGTCCCCACATCACCCCTATAATGCAGGGCTCCTATAGAGACCTCTGCATAGGTGCACACATTAACCCTATAATGCAGGGGTCCGATCGGGCCCCTGCAGGCTCCCCACATTAACACCTGGCTGCAGGGGTCCCAATAGCGACCCCTGCAGGCTCCATGCATTAACCCGTTCTTTTGCTGCAGAGGGTCCCGATCGGCACCTTAAAATCATCACTCATGGGGTAAAGATAGACTCCCATGAGACTACAATTAACCCCCCCAGTCCAATAGTGGTCTACATAGACCCTATAGGACACTATTAATCCCGAGGTTAACCCTACAAGTGCATTGAGGGTCATCCAGGGCCCTCATGACAAAGTCTAAACACTACTCTACACTATGAACCCCAACTATACTCCATTACCAATTAACCCTAACTATACCCTATTTGACCCTAATTGTACCTTTCTAACCTAACTGGGCCTACCTTATCCTCTGAGCCTATTTAACCCCTTTTAGCCCTAAATAACCCATCACTTATGGGGGTCTTTACAGACCCCCCATAAGCCTCCATCTAACCCCATCACTTATGGGGGTCTATACAGACCCCCATAAGCCTCCATATAACCCATCACTTCTGGGGGTCTATACAGACCCCCATAAGCCTCCATCTAACCCCATCACTTACGGGGGTCCATACAGACCCCCATAAGCCTCTATTTAACCCAATCAGTCTTATAAGGGTCTATGAAGACCCTCATAGGAAATGAGAACCCTATAATTAACCACATAAGTGCCATGAGGGTCCTCCAGGACACTCATGACACTAAGTACAAATGCTACACTACACTATTCCCCCCAATAAACCACTAAATCTAAACTAACCCTCTCTACCCTAACCTATTAAGCCTTACCTACTTAACACTACCTATGTACCCCCATTTAATCCCCACACCCCACTAATTACAAAAAATAATAAAAATGATGTCACCAAAAATAAAAAAAAATCCTTTGTCACCAAAAATAAAAAAGTACATCACAATCCCCACACTACAAAAAATAAAAAAGTATATTACAAACCCCACCCCCAATACAAAAAAATAAAAAAAGGACATTACAACCCCCCACTACAAAAAATAAAAAAACTTTACACACCTGCAAAGAAAAGGCATTCACAAATATACATAACATTACAGTAACAAATGTATGATAAATATACCCCTAACTACAATACATTACCCCTTTCTATACAGGACCCCCTATTTATAACACATAACCCCCTATCACACATTACCCCCTATCTAGACAACATTACCCCCTTAATTAACCCTGTAACTCATGTATTGTTTTTTTTTAACAGGGGCCACATCAGAGAAGAAAAGAAGGTGAGGAAAGGTGAGTCGAATATTTAGAATGTTTATTTATTTTATGTAAATGTGTTGTACTAATTTTTTTTGTTTGTTTTTCCCCTAGGTTGGTGATCTGAAGGGACATCTGCAAAGGTAAGGGGTCTTAATTATTTTCTTTTAGGTTAGAATTAGGGTTTCTGTATGTAGATAGGATTTATTGTTTGTTAGATAGGGGTATGTATTTTAGATAGTTAGGATTTATTGTATATTAGATAGATAGTGGTATGTATTTTTGATAGTTAGGATTTGTTGTATATAAGATAGATAGGGGTATGTATTTTTGATAGTTAGGATTTGTTGTATATAAGATAGATAGGGGTATGTATTTTTGATAGTTAGGATTTATTGTATATTAGATAGATAGTGGTATGTATTTTAGATAGTTAGGATTAATTGAATATTAGATAGATAGTGGAATGTATTTTAGATAGTTAGGATTTATTGTATATTAGGATTTATTGTATATTAGATAGACAGGGGTATGTATTTTAGATAGTTAGGATTTATTGTATATTAAATAGATTGGGGTAAGTATTTTAGACAGTCAGGATTTATTGTATATGAGGATTGATTGTATGTTAGATAGATAGGGGGTATTGTATTTTATTTGTATTGTATTGTATGTATTCTATATGTATTTCCTTTTCTGGTGTGTAATTTATTTTTCTGTAGTGAAGGGGGTTATAATGTATTTTTTTATTTTCTATAATGTGCCTTTTTTATTTTTTGTGACTTCGTTTTTTTTAATCTTCTGTCATTACAGTGGTGGGGGGGTTTATTGGGTGGTATTTAGGTAGTGTAGGTAGGTAGTGTAGGTGTTGATAAATTAGTGTAGACGGGGGTTTGTTTAGATTTAATGGTTTATTGGGGGTTTTAGTGCAGTGTAGTGTTTGTACTTAGTGTCATGAGGGTCCTTGAGGACCGTCATGGCACTTATGTGGTTAATGTTAGGTTTGTAACTGCCCCATAAGGGTCATAATATACCCGTATGGGACTGATGGGGATAAATAGAGTCTTATGAGGGTCTCTATTGACCCCCATGAGTGACAGGGTTAATTAAGGCTTATGGGGGTCTGTATTGACCTCCATGAGTGACAGGGTTAATTAAGACTTATGGAGGTCTGTATTGACCCCCATGAGTTATAGGGTTAATTAAGGCTTATGGGGGTCTGTAGTGACCTCCTGAGTGACAGGGTTAATTAAGTCTTATGGAGGTCTGTATTGACCCCCATGAGTTATAGGGTTAATTAAGGGTTTATGGAGGTCTATATTGACCCCCATGAGTTATAGTGTTAATTAAGTGCTTATGAGGGTCTGTATTGACCCCCATGAGTGACTGGGTTAATTAAGGCTTATGGGGTCTTTATTGATGCCCATGAGTGACGGGGTTAATTAAGGGCTTATGGGGGTCTGTATTGACACCCAAGAGTTATGGGGTTAATTTTTGTTGCCTGGGGTTAATATTTTTTAGAGCAAGTCCTTTCAGGACCTTTACGGTACTTTAAGGACCCGCGAGGCAGGAATTTTAAATGCAGCGGGTTGACGATCAGTTGCTGATTGGAGACCCCCAATGCAACCGGTTAATGTGGGGGGGGGCTGCGGGGGTCCCTATGGACCCCTGCTGCAAGGAGTTAATGTGGGTACACTTCGGGGGTCCCAATGGGGACCCCCCGCATAGAGGGGGTAATTTTAGGTGCCGGGGGGTAGTTGGAGTACCCCCCACGGCAGGGCTTATGTGTGGGACTGCCGCGGAGGTCCCGTTTAGGACCCCTGCAGCAATTGATGAGGTGTGGGAGCCTGCGAGATCATCTCGCATGCTGTCACTCCTCATGATGATTTTCTCTGTGTTGATACAGACGGCCCTGCTGCGTAGCTCACACGTTTCTCGCAGCAGGGCTAATTTAATAGCGTCGTAACTTTTGTCCCCAGCCTTGTCATCTTCTGCCCTGGCCCTTCAAAAACCTGCACTCTATGAAACGGAGCTTCCCGACACTAATGAGGCTTCTAGGCCTTCTTCCGGTAAAAAAAAACAGAATGGCGCCTTCTGATTGGCTGAAATGGCTTTTAATCAAATTTCAGCCAACCAGAAGGTACCAAGGTGTAAGCCAATCAGAATGGGATACACCCCTATATTCTATCCTAATTGGCTTATGGAGCTGTCATTCATTTTTGAATCAACTAGAAGGCACTATTGTCTTCAGCTAATCAGAATGAGATGGCTGAAGGCATCTTCGACTTCTGATTGGCTACTATCTGATTGACAGTGACAACATAACATTATTTAGACTAGTTGAGTGCTACATATTGATGTCTTTCCTTTTTTGGTTATGTTTGTTATCCTTCTCAAGTGCCTGAAGGTTCTAAGTACAGAGCCACAAAACTAATGTTTGTAGTTTGTAGTGAAAGTTTCTGCTTCTGATCATATGCAGGGGAGAAAAGTAGAAGTCAGATATTAAAAGATGAAAGTAATGATTAAGGAGACTGTAACAAAGATAACATAACATGTCTAACTGTGAGGGATAATTAACTCTTGCTGGTAAAGTGGTGGATTGTCTTAGTGCATCTTGCAAAATCAAAGATTCCATGATGTTAAAGTTGGGAATCTCTGCCCAGAATGCAGGCAGCATTTGTTAAAATTAAAGTTATTCTCTTTATAAATCATTTCATGGCAAGTGCTATATCACACATGGAAAATTGACAACAAATATAGAATACACTTGCAAAATAAAGATATTATATTACATTATTTATATAGACTTTATTGGTCACCTATATTTAAGGCTTATATTAATGTTGTATATGAACCATATTCGTATAAGGATTATGAGTTTTAATTGTTTATATATTTATTACATAGTTACATAGTATTTAAGGTTGAAAAAAGACTTTCAGTCCATCAAGTTCAACTTTTTAAGATCTCCTCTGATCTGCAATATGCGGATTAACTATTAATTCATTAGTTGTTAATTAATTATTAATCAATTATTTAATGTTTTTTTATTTTTTTTATTTATTAATTAGTCCAGAGGAAGGCAAATAGAAAAAAAAAAAAACACAAGCAAGACTTAGCCAATTGTCTCAAAGGGAAATGTAAACGATTTGGATCAATACTGTCTCTCAAATTATCCATGATAACCCTGAATTCCCTTTTTAATTTGAAATAAATCTAGTCCCCTTTTAAAGTTATCTATCGAATCCGCTGTCACCACCTCCTCTGGTAGAAAATTCCACAGATTAACCACCCTTACTGTGAAGAACCCTTTTCTTTCTTTGATTAACAACATGATGTTTAATAGTGAATAACAAAATTGATTTTATTATGACCTGTCAACCATAGTTTTCATGCTAAAACTATGACATCATTATTATATAAATGTTTTTTTATTCAGTTTTTCTAGTTTTTTGTATGTATTGTATGTATTCCTCAAGTGTAGTACTTGTTCCTTGATTGAAGGAAATTTGCATTTTTCCATATTATCCTCAGGTATGACAGATTTTGACATTAAAATCTAAAATGTTTTTGAATTAGCATATTCAGAATTGTCATTCTTAGTTTTCATTCTTTTTACTATATCCCAATGACATATATTACTACCTGTCAGTTACAACATATTTTTTCTATCACGATTATAATGTCAGTTGTTCCAAGAATAGACTTATATCTAACAACATAGGAGTACAATGTAGGAGGCTTTTATTTATGGTGTAGACATGTAAAATACTTTATATTGTCTTACTGTTTTGTAGGATACTCTTTGAATGCTGTAGCTATAAAGCATGTGCCAGTAAGGCAGGATGCATTTTGAATCTTCTTGCACACTCTACATTTTTATTGTTCCCAATATTGTGTATATCGAAGACTAAAGAGATATGTAATGCACATTTTTTTAGATCTCATTGGCAGACACTTTAGACTCATACATCTATATTGCTGTACAGTGGCCAACATAGACAATTCCCAAAAGACAGTTATACTGTCAAAGCAGTACATTCTGCTCCAGGAGCTTCATTTTCAAAATCTCTCAGATACAACAAAGAGCAAAATATATGCCTTCAATAAATAAGTCCATAATGTGAATTGATCTACTGTGGCCTGTGGTAGAGTCTCAGACAATTCCATTGATAGTATAGTGGATAGTAAACTGTAGTTCTAGTGCAGTGAATGTGTTACTAAGAAATCTAGTTGTGAAGACATATATATATTTATACTAGGAACTTGCCAGTCAAAAATTATTAAAATTGTAATGCTGTTTGCCACACAATGTGAGGCTTTTGGTCATATGAGCACCTTCGGTGCTCATTGTGAGCCCTGCGCTGAGCGCCTTTGGCGCTCATTGCAAGTCTCTCCCTCTTAAGGCACTAAAACTTAAAGCACATATATATATGCTATGTGTGGTGCGTCTGACTTAGGCAATGAGCATCGAAGAAGCTCATCGCCTGCAGGCCTTGTGTAGCGAGGGGAGCCGTTAAGACACTAAAGCTCACAGCACAGCACTTAGGCGATGAGTGCTAAAGGTGCTCATCACCTGCAAGCCTTGCGAAGTGAGGCAAGCCGTTAACTAAGAGCACTTAGGCGATGAGCGACGAAGGTACAAAAACTCCCAGCACAGCACTTAGGCAATTGATGCCGTAGCGAGACAAGCTGTTAAGGCACTAACACGCACAGCACTTGGGCGATGAGCACCAAAGGCGCTCATAGCCTGTGAGCCTGGTGTATTGTGGCGAGCCGTTAAGGCACTATAACTTCCAGCACTTGCAGAAAATATAGTTGGTATAGTAGTGGCACTTTATTGCCACAAGGTAATTATTGCTGATGTCGCCGCTTGTGAAATGGTGATCTCATAGAGATTACACAGATTGTGAGAATCATAAATACAAAGTTTATTTCAGCAACATAAATATCTTTATAATGCAATTGAACAATAGTAGGATGTTGTGGTGACACTAGCCAAGATAGTGTCACAAGATAATCACAGTCAGACTGATTAACATTTGTGAGAAAAGCAGTAAAACTAACTTGTGTAAATGTCTGCTTGTAGTATTGGCAACATACCGACAGATACTCTTAATCTCAAAACATCTTGATAAGATCAACAAAGAAACTATTCATAGAAGTTATATATTCAGCTAAGTGGATAAATTCCACCACCTTAGTATAGAATGTATAGCACTTTTTTCATTCTTTCACTATTTTATTTTTTTCATTTGAATTTTAGCACATTTAATTAGTTTATTTAAAAAAAATCACAAATATATATGTCAATATACTTTGGGAATAGTAAATCATTACTTACACAGATATCAATGTTGCTATATTAAAAGCAACATTTAAAGTCCCACTAATCACTTATTCTAATATAGTTAGTGTTGCAATCTATAGAGCAACTCTAACCAATATTTGTAAAACACTAATATCACTTGCGACATTCACTTAGCAGCTATAGAGAAATTGTATAAATCTTAAGGGATAACATTATATTTATTATAAAATAAAAAAAATATATCACATTATATCTAAACCAATTACTGTAGTGACATCATTGTATTCTCTGGAGAATAAATTCAGAGATCTGTTTGTATATTTTGCAACACGCCTTGCTCAGAAATAGGGAAATAATTACCAGCTTTAAAATAAGGCTGAAAGGCTATCAATATTCTTCTTTTCTCCACTACTTGGATGTACACTCTGAATAGTGGATGGATTTGCAGAATGAACACATGATGGCGCTGGTCTTCACTAAGCCCAGCTTTATTCAGAGAATTAGCAGAAGACCTTATATGGTATTCTTGAGAACGCATGGGTGGGTGTGTAACTAGAACCGGAAACATCCAGTATTACCATGTGGCTGGAAGAACTCTTTGTGTGTGCAGCTGACCAGTCAGGTGGCTTTGTGTAGACATGTAAACCTAAACTGACCAGTAAGAGCCAAAGGACATGAGTATGGGTGTGGCCTTCTAATACTAAATATAAGGAATAGAACAAGAAGGGGTCGGCCTCTATCTTTCTTTGACTCTCTGGGTGCTGGTAATGTATACACACACACACATGGACATAATACACTACACCATAGCTAGTACATTATAATGGTAAAACGACTTTCTGCTAAGATATTAAGAGATGTGTTGTTCATAGTATTATCATAGGTCATGCATTGTTAATGTAATGTAATAATTGTATTTCTAATAAATATTGTAACCATTAATCTATAGAGCCTCTTGAATATATTTATTGTATCCTTGGGAAACAATATCTCAGAGTCTGAGATATGAGTAATTATTATCATAATCATAACTAATATTTTTTATGGATAATAATAGTGTGATTTAACACACAGAATAACTGTGAATATAATAATCAGATATACCTAATTATTTCACTGGCGAGCCTACCTAATTTTTCTTACCGTGTACATTCACTTGCATTTGGGGGGGATTTAATCCAAAATGTCTCTTTGAAGTTACAAGTGAACTTAGCGGACGAAAAATTGAACCTATGAGAATTGTGATATTGTCAAGCGTTTTCCACGAAGAAAGACGTTGGCCACGACGTTTTTGGTTTTTGGGATCCAAGGGGCAACAGAGTGAGACGCAACTGAAGTAAGACGGACGTCATTTCTGTGGATCCATTGTTATCCAGGCGGAGACATCAATTTTGGGGTGCACACCTTCTTTGATTAGGGACCGTGCTGAAGACACATCAAAGTGTAAGTAATGGAGATCATTGCTAAATATGCTGAATGTAGCGATTTTGATCCAGTAATTGTTAAAAATGAAAGTATGCTTAGCAGAATACATGATTTATGGTTACAGTGTGAAAAGCAAAATAAGCAAATTGATAAGAAAAAATGGTGTTTAACCAAAGAGAGAAATAAGTTACGGAACTGTATGAAATTGTTAATGTGTATTAGGAACCAGATGAATATGGCTATAATGGGAAGTATTCCAGTTGCAGCAGTTACAGAGACTAGTCAAGAAACAGACGGTTGTCCAAAATGTGGCATAAGTGCAGAGTATGTGGATACTTTAGAGGACAATTATGAGGCGAGGGGGCAGTTAGTAGCCTCACTCAGAGACTGTTTATCTGCACAGAAGCAACCCATTGCTGTAATTGATAATAATGAGTCAGCTTGTACATCAGAGGAAGAGGGTGGATTACATCTTGTAGAAGAAGAGCAACAAGTAAGAGAAAGAAATTATGTAAGGGATAGTTCTGATGTTAGTAGGACTATACCAGACTTAACTCCTCACATAGTAAGATCCCACCCACTAAGTTTAAGTCAAGTACCAGATGCTTCACATTCAACACCATGTGAGAGAAATAGAGAGAGGAATTCTGTAACATCACAGGCATCTGCAATAATCAGGCAACAAGACCGAGATAAAATGGTGAAACAGTTAATAAAGTTTAAACCACTATTCCCACATTATGATGCAAAGATAGATGTATTGTCCAATATGTCTAGCTTTGAGTCATCTGTGAAACAGTACATGCTTTCTCCTAAAGAGGCATGTGTTATGTTAAAATTGTGGCTTCCAGGAGCTCTAGCATCTAGATTAGAGGCCCCAGTTAGTGGTCCAAATGATAGCAATAGAGATTGGTTCAAAGAACACAAATGGGGTACAGAAAGGGACAGGCTGAGAGTTGTATATAGGCTAGTCACAGGGAACAGAGACTTAGATAGCCATTCCCTTGCTGAGATGAGAGTAACTGTACAGGATGACCCATGGGTGTTTGCTTCTAAATTTGAGTGCCCCCAGACCAGACCCCATCAGATATGTTACAGTAACTAGTAAGAAAATTTACTTATTTGGACCCTAGCATACAAATAATGGCAGAAGAGAAAGACACCATGGAGGCTATGTTGTGTATTATTGATAAGGCACGGCAAAACATACTAAGGCAAGGAGTCACAGGGCCACGTAAAATTGCAATTGTGACTACGAATGAAGGAAGACGTAATCCCTTGGAAATTTTCTTCAGAGGGATTTGTAATTACTGTAATAAGCCTGGACATAGATTCAGAGATTGCAGGCTGAGGATGGGGGAGCATAGACAAAGGGAGGGATGGCAGGCACATACATCAGATCCTCCAAAACATAGGCATGATCAGGCATACTCAAATACTTCAGGGCCTACAAAGGATAGGCAGGATCAGAAGTTTTCCTTTAGACAGGACAGGCATAAACCTCCAGATCCAACAGGACAGGAGTATGCTCCCAAGACTGGGCCTAAGAATAATTTGTATGGGCCAACACAGGAAGCTTTAAGGATGATGACAGTGGGGATGGTGAGGAATCAGGAGAGGCAGTATGAAAATAATCCCTCTCTGATATCCTTATCTGACTAACTAACACCGGCCCTGGGAGACATGGTTCCTATTTGTAGTACATTTAGGAATCATTCTTGATGCCCCTGTGTTAATGGTGTGATTGCGGGCCATCACACAAGATTACTCATTGACACAGGTGATTCAGTGACTTTAACAATTTTGCCATTAAGTCCCCCATATGGGGCAAAACACACCTTTCTTTTGTGGGACTTGGGAGATTCCAGTCCCATGCTTTTCCCATCCCAACAGTTACTTACATTAGGACATGAGTGGACAGAGGAGATTCCAATTTGGCAGAAGTAGGAATGCAGAATGTACTTTATTGTGTGATGTTATTATTAGAGCAGAAGGTATGATTTTATCTGTGTAACAATGTACTGTGGAGGGGTACTAGAGGGAAGTAACTGTTAGGTTAGATGAGTCTTCCCTGGGTCCATTGGCATCCATTGTATCCGTTCCTTCAGAAAGCTGTGGCCGGATACTGGTAGCCACTCTGTTTTGAGGTAATTGGTAATGGATTTCCCTGACATGTGGGCCCAACATACAATGACTGTGGAATACTGAGAGAGTAGACTAATCTTTCTGTTTTGTTACAGAACCAGCAAGCTCTCCCTAGTGGGTACTCTATTCAGGATGGGTTGATTTTTGTTTTTTATACTAGTACTACAGAGCCACCAAACTTTTTTTTTTTTTTTTGAGTCCCAAGCATTTACAGAGGCAGATTACACAGTAAACTCACTCTTTCTCCAGAGGGTACCAGTAGCTGATGGCCCCTGGGAATGTATTCAGATTGATTTTATAGGCCCACTTCCACTATCAAAGGGGGGTCTCAGATATGCCCTAGCCATTGTGGATATCTTTTCAAAATGGGTTGAATCTTACCATTAAGTCTAGATTAGCCAAAATGCTCTCACAATATGGTAATTTTTTTTTTTGGTTACACACACCTACTAGCAGTTCTAATGGCTATTAGAGCTACACCTGCCACTGCTACTAAATGTTCTCCCTATGAGCTCATGACAGGGAGACAGATGGCATTAGGCCACCCGGGTGATCCTCAACTGTCCTCTCCCCTGAGAGAAGCTGTGTCAAGAGACCAATATCTCTCCCAAATTCAGGAGCAGTTAAGATTACTGCTATATTTTGCTGCCTCTAATATGGCCCCAACTGATTGTAAAGTGTCATCTAAAATTCAAACTTCGTTTGAAAAGGGGGGAATGATCATGATTAAAAGCTTTAATAAAAATTCTCCATGGGATGCAAATTGGGAGGGTCCCTATGAAATTCTAGATACATTAGGTACTACAGTGCTTAAGGTAGAGAGATGAAACTCCAGAAAAACCAGAAGGCAGCCTGGTCACAAATGGGTCAATGTGGACCAATGTAAATTGTACAAAGGGACAGAAGTCCCAGATGGAGATGTTACTGCTAAGAATTGATACTTGTTTGATCTTTTCCAGATTTGCCAACGAGAAGTCCACAAGGGAAATAGAGATGCATTTGTTTTTTTGGATTGTATGGACAATGTTATTCATGTGTAATAATCAGGACATTGATGGACCACAAACCACCTCTTCCACAAGGCAAAGAAGATCGAGTCCTACACAGATGATCAAGGCATGGATAAAGATATGGAGCAGTGACAATTTAGAAGAACCATGCTTGGATGAACTGACTTTAAGTGGGGGTGGGATTGTGGACATTTTTGCAACAAAAAGACATAATAACATTAGTGGATGTTGGAGTGACAATTTGGGTAATAAAAGGAATTGGGAATGTGAATGGACAAACTGGGGAAAATGGACAATAGGTCTGACAGGTGAAGGCATTAGGCTTTCCGTTAGTTTTCAAAACCCTATTATGTCCATGAATCAGCAAGGGTATAGCATTACAAAAGTAATCACGGAGAACATGACTAAAGAAGGAGTAAAATGGGAAGTAGTGGGATCCAACCAGGGTGGACAAGTTAAGGTATCGTTAACAATAGATGAGGGCAGGGAACCTACAACAGTAGACTCTCCTATGACCTATTCTACTACCCTTGCTCCACCAAGGGTGGATAACTATGTGGACAATCCCATGTGTGAGGGTAAGAAAATACTTTCCAGTGGCCCATTTCAAATTAGTGCTATGAACCCCACACCAATATTGAGGGATGCTACATTCCAGCTGATTTTATGGAAGATAATGTTGACAGATTGGCTAGTTTCTAGACACTTTCAAAATTGTTCCACAATTACAGCAACTATGGAAAGGTCCTTAATTAGATGGGTAATGGGTACCAAAAGAAGTAAGAGGGATATTGTGGATACAGTTTTGGGAGGTGTAGGAACTGGTCTAGGGGTTGTAAATACTATTGATATTTCCAGTCTGACTACAACATTGCAGTCTGAGGGTTTATTAAATTCCAAAGGTTTACACGCACAACAGACCATTAACACACTTGTAGAGGGACTAACAAAAGCAGTGATAGATATACAGGGTCCTGCTATACAGCATATTCAGGAAATATTGGTAGGAGTAATTGGGAGGTCAAGGGAAGTGTCTTGGAATTTTGTATGTCTTTCCATGCAAACTGAGCTATCAACGGATTTTAAGATCCTGGCGCAAGCTATGGATAATAACCATACCCCTTTGGGAGATTGGCAGCAAGCTGAAATTAACAGGTTTGCTCTTGACCACAAAGAATTATGGGTGAAAAGTTGGCTGGGTTGCAAGGGAAACATATGCAGAGCCAATTCATTAGTACCGACAAGGGGAGCATACCAAAACATCTACCATATGACATCATTGGGAACTCCAGTAACAGAATCGCATGTTTTACATCATGAGTTAGAGTTTCCCAACTTCATAGTAAATGGTACCACCATAGAACAAGTAGATGTGGAAGGTTGTATGAGATTCCCCAACAAAATCTTATGTCTACCAAATCAGGTTAGAACAGTATTTGATTCATGCTGGCATAACCATTCATACTGCCAAGGATTTGTAGAAAAGGTTAAACCCCAAGATATGATATTCCCCTTGGGACAGGGAAAGGGGTGTTTTGTGTCATTGAAACCAAGGGATGAGGTACACATATGGTTCAAACATTGTATATCTAGGGAACAGATTACTCAGGGAATTTACTGTGTCATAGACTATCCAGTGAGAATAAGTTCACAGCAGTTTAATCTCACAGTGCCACAAGTATTAACCTACAATAAAACCCTGGGGTCTCCTCTGATTGTACCAATTGTATCAGACAGCACACCTTGGCAGAAATGGGTAATGCAACTTAAAGATGATCAGATACTGCTCAAACACCTACAACATTTTGGGGAAAGGGTACACGTAAATTTTCACCATCAACAACAAGAACTCCAGAGAATTGAACATAAATTTTCTGATCTGTCAAGTGCAACCTGGTGGAAGAAATTAGTCAATTCATTTTCAAAACACTCATCATGGGGTTCTGCTTTGGGAAATGTTATGTTACACCCATTCATAGTCGTTTTAATTGTGTCTATATTATGTATTATTGTTCAAATATGCATGTGTTGCTATCTGAAATCCATGATAGCACATATATATCATCTATATTATGGTATACATATGAAAACAGTTCTCGTAAAATAGCAGAAACTCACACACATAGTGGGATATAGAGATTTTATAGTTGAATCCGATACTCACTCTTATACTCATTTTTCTTAAGCTTCTATTGGAATGAAAAGGTACAGATGTCTTTCATTGCCAACAGGGAAGAATGTTGCAACACGCCTTGCTCAGAAATAGGGAAATAATTACCAGCTTTAAAATAAGGCTGAAAGGCTATCAATATTCTTCTTTTCTCCACTACTTGGATGTACACTCTGAATAGTGGATGGATTTGCAGAATGAACACATGATGGCGCTGGTCTTCACTAAGCCCAGCTTTATTCAGAGAATTAGCAGAAGACCTTATATGGTATTCTTGAGAACGCATGGGTGGGTGTGTAACTAGAACCGGAAACATCCAGTATTACCATGTGGCTGGAAGAACTCTTTGTGTGTGCAGCTGACCAGTCAGGTGGCTTTGTGTAGACATGTAAACCTAAACTGACCAGTAAGAGCCAAAGAACATGAGTATGGGTGTGGCCTTCTAATACTAAATATAAGGAATAGAACAAGAAGGGGTCGGCCTCTATCTTCCTTTGACTCTCTGGGTGCTGGTAATGTATACACACACACACATGGACATAATACACTACACCATAGCTAGTACATTATAATGGTAAAACGACTTTCTGCTAAGATATTAAGAGATGTGTTGAACATAGTATTATCATAGGTCATGCATTGTTAATGTAATGTAATAATTGTATTTCTAATAAATATTGTAACCATTAATCTATAGAGCCTCTTGAATATATTTATTGTATCCTTGGGAAACAATATCTCAGAGTCTGAGATATGAGTAATTATTATCATAATCATAACTAATATTTTTATGGATAATAATAGTGTGATTTAACACACAGAATAACTGTGAATATAATAATCAGATATACCTAATTATTTCAGTATACATTCTTTGTTTTTAAACGATTTGATTTTAATTAGAAAATTATTTTAAATAATTTTCATTAAAGATTATTTTTTTTTAAATCTAATATGTGGCAATTCATAACATATTTAGCCACATAAAATTGTTCCCCCATTTTTTGTTATTTCTCTCTGTGCCTATCTTCAAGGACACAGATAATAAAAAGATCTATTATCTAAGTGTTTACACTTTGGCTATAACCAAACAAAGGATCAACTCTAAGAGAATTGTTTTCTCAAAACTCATTGCAACTTCTAAGTAGTTATAGATCTAAAATGGTGTGAAATTTCTAGCATGTGAGTAAAACACAAAATATTTTACTGTTGCAGAAAGGAAAGGTTATTTGTCTGTTCCTATGCATTTTAGCATTTAGAAATTATTCATACTAATCTTCATATGCACATTAAAGAATAGTTGCTTCATCTGTGGAAGGAAAAACCAAGGGAGTTGTTCAACAGACCACTGGACAGCGATAATTAATACCAATAACCTCCTGTGGATTGCCACATCCTAATGATAGTTAGTCTATGGGTGCTGGTGTGTAAAGAATTTCATTACAAATTAAAAAGGAGGATGACACATATTGTGCATATACGATCTATCTGGCCCTAATGGCAAACTCATGTGAAGATATATTTTTTAAATAATACATTACTTTTATTAAATCCCAACATTTTTAATCCAAAAGTGATCAAAAAGTACATTTTTTTTATAGGTCAACCAAATGTCAAGTGGAGTTTGAGTTTTCAGAATTAGGTTTTGTTGGTCACGCTATGATAAAATTAGCAAATAAATCCCTCATCCCTTGTAAGAAATTATGAAAAAACACAAGATGGTATCTTCTATTCATAACTGATTTCCTCTAATAATGTTTTTACTCTTGTGACACAGTTATCAGGTTGTTACATACTTCATAAACAAGCAACATGTACTTATCTTGTGAGACTAATGTAATTTTTCTACTTAGATATAGAGATGTCGCGAATAGTTCGCCGGCGGATTGTTCCCGGCGAACATAGCATGTTCGCGTTCGCGGCGAACAGCGAACATATGCGAGATTCGACCCGCCCCCAATACTTTATCATTGAGCAAACTTTGACCCTGCATGTCACAGTCAGCAGACACATTCCAGCCAATCAGCAGCATACACTCCCTTCCAGAGCCATCTACCTCATGGACAGCAGCCATTTTGGAATCATAACTAACTTGCAGTCTTACAGAGAGGAGGTAGAGTGTAGGTGATGCTGATTGAATAGGAAAATCAATAGCTAGGCAAGTTTATTCAGTGTCCAGTGCAGTGCTGAAGGACTCATCAGATCTCTGCTGTAAACACAGCACCCCAAAAAGCCCTTTTTAGGGCTATAACATCATTTGTTTTCTTTGTTTTTTTTCTGTGTAATCTAATTTCATTTGCATTTCTCCCTGCTAGCCCCTGCTTGCAAGTGTGTGTGTCAGGCTCACAGCTTATAATGTGTGTGCACAACGCATACAATATAATATTGTTTACTAGTTGTCTACTTTTAAAAAACCCAAACTTTTATTTTCTTAAATCTAAGTGCATTTGCCTGACCGTCAATCAAAGTTCATTTGCTTGACCGCTACCCATAGTGTGTGTCTTGCTTACAAGTACTGTGCCAAGTTCAACCAATCCAATCTATTTGGGGTACCAACAGTCCACATTTAAAAAACCCAAACTTTTATTTTCTTAAATCTAAGTGCATTTGACTGACCGTCAATCAAAGTTCATTTGATTGACCGCTAACCAGAGTGTGTGTCTTGCTTACAAGTACTGTGCAAAGTTCAACCAATCCAATCTAGTTGGGGTACCAACAGTCCACATTTAAAAAACCCAAACTTTTATTTTCTTAAATCTAAGTGCATTTGCCTGACCGTCAATCAAAGTTCATTTGCATGACCGCTAACCAGAGTGTGTGTCTTACTTACAAGTACTGTGCCAGAGAGCATGTTGTGTGCATGCTTGAGCTCCAAACAAAAGGCTTTTTAGGGTCTTAGTCCCTCAAATACAAGTTTTATTTTAACACCTTTCTGTTAATAAGCACTTTGTGCACGGTGTTGTTCATTTTTGGGAGTTTTTGTGGTTTTTTTCTTAGTTTAATTTAAGTTTTAGTTTTCTGGGGGTCAGGCTCAACTCTCTATCCCAGGAGAGTGAGCTGTCTCCTGGATACTTTGCCACACCCCTCCCTTAGCACTTTACCTTCACTCCTGAAACTTTTTTTACTTTGACTTTTTTTTTTTTTTTTTTTTAAAGTTTTTCAGGTTTTGTTAAAGTTTTGTTTGTTTGGTGTTGGGTTTTATGTTTTGGGGGGAGAGAAGACAAGTAACATCTTTGTAGGCAGTGGGGGGAAAACAATTTGAAGTTTTGTTTAAAAGGCTTTTTTAACATCTGACACAGAGACACAGAGGGGTTAAAAAGCCTCTGTGTTCTCTGTGTTGTTGCAATTAGTAACACCTCTCTCCCTTAGTTTTGTCTCCCTTAGTTTTGTCTTTTTGTTTCTTTTTCACACTTTTATATTTAAAAAAAAGAAAACAGTAAAAAATCATAAAACAAAAAATAAAAATAAATAAAACAAATAAACTAAAAAAGGGTCTAAACATGAGGGATAAGACCATTAAGAAGCCTCAGGGGTCAAAAGGGTGAATAATGGCCCCTGAAAATCCTAGCTGCAGCACTGCACAGCATAGGCCCCAGGCAGATAAGGCAGCCCCAGCTCCTGGTGGTTCTGCCAGCAGACCTACCCCTGTGGCTAATACCTGGTCACAGGTGGTTTCTGCTGGCCCCAGTAATACCACCGCTGGGGCTGAGGGGCAGATAACCAGGAAGCATGGGGTTAAATGTCAGATGTCTGGGGTCTACCGCATTGATATCTATCTGCGTGCTGCAGCTAATGTCATCAGCCCCTCTGTTATAGTAGCAGCCAGCAAAATGTACGGGAAAGCAGTTTTCTTTACCCGTACTCTGGCTGCTGCACACATTCTTATACAGAGAGGCATCACAGTGGGGGGATTATATGTCCCCATAGAACCCCTGGAAGGGTTGGGCACAAAAGTAACACTCTCTAATGTGCCCCCCTTCCTACCAGACTCCCTCCTGCGCCCCCACCTGCTAACCCTAGGGGAAGTAAAAACACCATTTATTAAAATTCCCCTGGGGTGCAGAGAGAGAGCACTTCGTCATAAGCTCTCTTTCAAGAGGCAGGTACAAATGTGCCTGCCTCAGGGCGCAGAAAACATAGAGGGGTCTTTTGGGGTTCCATTTGAGGGGGTGCTGTACAGGATTTTTTACAGCACTACGGAGGTGCAGTGCTATCATTGCAAGGGGTTGGGGCATACACGTAGGAATTGTCCTAATGTAAAGCATCATGCCCCAGCCCCAGCAAATGGCACCTCCGTCAGTACGGCACCCATCCCTGCTGAGCCCATAACAGCGGGGACCTCAAGGGTCATAGCCCCCCCACAGAGCTCAGGCAAGGAGGCCGTTCCTCAAGCCACCACCACGGCCTCCAAACCCCCTTCTTCTCCAAAAAAGCCATCTGTGTCTGTGGTCTCCAGCAAGACTGCAGACACGGGGAAAAAGGGGAAGAATGTCACCGGTCCTCCAAGTGTCACAGCTGCATCTCCCAAGTCCCAATCTGCCCCCACCATAATTACATCAGCTAGTGTGGGGGCACAGTGTAAGCAGAGGGATAATAAGCCCTCTGCAGGGGAGGCAGCTAGTGGCAGCTCCTCTTCCAGGAGTGACGTCCCCAGGAAGAGGAAGCATAAAACCAACAGGGAGGCTGCTGATAAGTGGGAAGTGCTCTATAGTGGAGCACCTCCCTCTAAAAGCAAGAAGAGGAACAAAACATCTCCTCCTCATCCGGTGACATTGTCTGGCCCGGTTATTAAGCTCAGCCAGCCGGTGCCAGACCACACATCTCTCTCTCCAGACCCTATAGGGGTTAATGTGGAAAAGGGTCTGGAAGAAAAGCAGGGGCAAGAGGGTCTCCCAAGTGAGGCAGGGGTAGACAAGAAAGATCAGGTTCTGCCTCTGGCCTTTGAGGGGGGTCCCAACAAAGCCCCTGCTGAATGGGTAGTCAGTGTCCCTGAAGTGCTGAGCTTCAAGGGCACCAGTCAGTCTCCTCCTCCAGTGTCACTCTCTAGTGATGTACCTCGGGCTTTGTTAGAGCCCCAGGCCGAGTCACTACTGGAGGGGGGGAATATAGGCATGACCCCCATTCAGGACCCCATGGATTTGTCTGTCAGGGGGGATGTGGCACAAGGGGAAGTGGAAATGGGGGAGGGTGATAAAACAGGTTTCCTGTTAACATCATGGGAGAGCCTGTCTACCCTCCTCAGCCGTCCACTGACCCTAACATCGGTGCCATCCAAGCTGAGCAAGCAGCGGTGGAACTGGCAGAGGAGGCATATAAAGCCTCCAAGGCTTCCATTAAGGAAGCCATGCCAGCCACTGCTGTCCAGCCAGCTACCCCTGAATGCACTCCTGAAGTTACAGGGGTGCAGCAGCAATCCAAGGGTCCATTATTTACCTTGAAGGGTGCTAAAGGGACTCCTTCTGTATCATCTAAGAGGGGGTCCCTGAGAATAAAGCTGAGGAAACTGACTCCAGCCGGGGAGGATGGAGTAAAAGCCCTCAGCCAAGAGGAGCCCAGGGGTGACCCACTAGAAGGAACATCAGATTCTGGGTGGGTTATCCCTGTCAAGGAAATAGATCTATTCCTTGAGAGTACCCTTCATGGACAAAAGAAAAGGAAGGTGCGGCTGGCCTCGGAGAGGTGGAAGAATATGTCGTTTATTCTCCACTCTCTCCAGCAATATCTAGTGGTCAGCACTAGGGCCAAAAATTCTGGGACTGCGGAGCATCTCCGTGTCCGGAAATTCTATAAAATGTGCGTGTCCTATCAGCAGTCTCAAGGGTCTGAGGAACGCACAATTCCTGACACGCAGTAATGGCTTGGCACATCAGCACGCTAAATACCAATGGCTGTCAAGACAGTTTCCGCAGGTTCCAGGTACTCTCCTATTTATATCAGGGAGGGTACTCTGTGAGCTTCCTGCAGGAAACTCACACCACTCCAGAGGCTGAGGCCTCGTGGCAACTGGAGTGGAGAGGCAGGGTCTTCTTCAGCCACTTCACATCGGCGTCATGTGGAGTGGTGACCCTGTTCTCAGAGTCTTTTCAGCCAGAGCTGCTGCTTGTGAAAGCTGTTATCCCAGGCCGTCTAATCCACCTCCGGGTCCGAGAGCAGGGTAGCATCATTAACCTAGTTAATATATATGCCCCTGCTGGAGGGCTCGAGAGAGTGAGGTTCCTCGCCAGACTGTCCCAGTTTTTGGAGACGGTTGACGCAGATGAGTGTTTGGTACTCGGGGGTGATTTCAACTGCACCCTCGACGCTCTGGACCGGAATAGTCCAGAGCCGTACCCGCCTTCTGCGTCAGCCCTGCGGGAGATCATCGCCCGCTTCTCCCTGGAGGACATCTGGCGAGAGCAGAACCCAGGGGCATCAGACGGTTTCACCTACGTCAGGGTGAGAGCCGGTCTGGTGTCCCACTCCCGGATCGACAGACTATATATATCTAGTCACTATATGTCACGAGTCGGTTCTTGTGCCATTAGGCTGGCTCCGTTCACAGACCACAACTGTGTGTCTGTGACAGTGGCGCTAACGCCAACAGCGCCACGAGCCGCCTATTGGCACTTCAACAATGCTTTGTTGAAGGACCAGGGGCTCGTGACATTGATCCGGGAGTTTTGGACGGACTGGAGGGGTTGCAAGGGGGACTTTGCCACGTTAAAACTGTGGTGGGACGTGGGCAAGGTTCATTTGCGACTTCTGTGTCAGGAATATACCAAGGGTGCGAGTGGGCAGCGCGAAGCTGAGTTGGAGTCACTCCGGGGGGAGGTACTCCATCTGGAGCAGAGGCTGTTCACTTGTAGGGACCAATCCCTGCAGAGCGAGTATGTAGAGAGGAAGGGTGTCCTCTGTGACCTGGAACGACACCAGGCCAAGGGGGCATACGTGCGCAGCCGCTTAGGTTTTCTCAAAGATCTAGACCGCGGCTCGCGCCTCTTCTACTCACTGGAGAAAAAGGGGGGTAACAGTAGGCACATCACCTGTCTTCTAGATGAAGACTGTGCCCCCCTTACAGATCCGGAGAGTATCCGGGATAGAGCCCAGAACTTTTATAAAGATCTTTACTCTCCGGATCCCATTTCTCCAGACGCCTGCAGCGTGCTATGGGAGGGGCTCCCCACAGTCAGTGAGGGTGTAAGAGAGCGGCTTGATATACCACTATCTTTTCAAGAGCTCTCTGAAGCCCTCCGTGCCATGTCCTGTGAGAAGTCTCCAGGACTGGACGGACTGACTGTAGAGTTTTTCCAATTTTTCTGGTAGACTCTGGGACCTGATTTCCATCTGGTCCTTGGGGAAGCCCTGGAGACCGGGGAGATGCACCTGTCTTGTCGCAGGGCAGTACTTGCCCTGCTGCCCAAAAAGGGGGATCTCCGGCTTATTAAGAACTGGCGACCGGTCTCTCTGCTCAGCACGGACTACAAGATTGTAGCTAAAGCCATCTCGCTTAGACTTGGGTCTGTGCTGGCAGAATTGGTTCACCCTGACCAGTCCTATGCGATCCCGGGCCGGACTATCTTTGATAGTATCTTTCTGGTCCGGGATCTATTGCATTATTCTCGCAGGACTGGTCTGTCACTCGCCTTTCTCTCTTTAGATCAAGAGAAGGCGTTTGACAGGGTGGACCATGGTTACCTCATAGCCACTCTGCAAGCGTACGGCTTTGGCCCACAGTTTGTGGGCTTTATAAGAACGCTGTACGCCTCTGCAGAGTGTTTACTTAAAATCAATTGGTCCCTAACAGCACCTTTGGTATTTGGACGAGGGGTGCGTCAAGGATGTCCCTTGTCTGGACAGTTATATGCACTGGCCATTGAGCCTTTCCTCTGCCTACTGAGGAAAAGGCTCACAGGGCTGGTGCTAAAAGATCCAGACATGCGGATTGTCCTTTCAGCTTATGCTGACGATGTGCTCCTCGTGGCCCAGGATCCAGTTGATCTTGAGCTGGCAAAACAGTGCCAGGAGGTATATTCAGCTGCCTCCTCCGCTCAGATCAACTGGTCCAAATGCACAGGCCTTTTAGAGGGTAATTTACAGGTGGACTCTTTGCCTCCCACGTTTCGTGACATCAAGTGGGAGGCAGATGTCATTAAATATCTGGGGGTCTACCTGTCCGCTGCGGACGCTTCCGTCCCAGACAACTGGAGGGAGTTAGAGGGCAGTGTCCTCTCTCGTCTGGGACGATGGAGGGGTCTAGCAAAAATGCTTTCCCTTAGGGGGCGGACTCTAGTGGTGAATCAGCTGGTGGCTTCTCAGATCTGGCACCGGCTGATTTGTCTGAGTCCGACCCCCGAGTTTGTCACCAATATCCAGAGGAATTTGTTAGATTTCCTCTGGATGGGAAGGCATTGGGTCTCTGCAGGGGTGGCAAGTCTGCCTTTGGTGGAGGGTGGACAGGGAGTAGTTTGTGTGTGCTCCCAGTTGTCCCCCTTCCGCCTTCAGTACCTGCAGAGATACCTATATGCAGATCCCTCTCCGCAGTGGTGCGCACTGGCATCCAGCTTTTATCGCCAGTTGCGCAACCTGGGGTATGACCGGCAATTATTTCTGATCAGGCCCGAGGGGTTTGGGAGAGACCTCTCTGTGTTGCCGGCATACTACCAGGAAACCCTCAAGGCCTGGAGCATGGTCTCCGTGACCAGGCAGGGCGTGCCTTTGGGGGATGAAATATTCACAGAGCCCCTGCTATTTAATGCAGCAGTGGGGGCTCCAATGTTACAGTCCCCCAGTATCATCTGCCGCCTTAGTCATGCACGGATGACCCGAGTCGGGGATCTCCTGGAATACGGGCGTTCTGATTGGGTGTCACCCCAGGAGCTTGCGCTCCGTTTGGGATATGTGACGCCCAAAGTCTCAGGGCGCTTGCTCCAGGAGATTAGAGATGCCATCTCCCCCGACTCGCGCACCTTCCTTCGCGGGGCTTTGCAGGCCGGAGTGCCACATGCACCTTTCAACACCCCTTCTCCGGCTGTTTGCATTGGACACAAGCCCCGTGTTTCCCCTCAGGCTCCTCCTGTCCCCAACCTCTCGAGGTTGAGGGACATACCCTCGGCATGCTTTCGCGGCATGCCGAGGAAGAGCTTAAATTCTCTCGTGCTCCATACAGTGCACTTCCTTGCCCTCGTGACCCGTCCCTATACCATCTGGAGGCGGGTCCTACCAGCTGACGAGGGCAAGAGGCCCCGGTGGAGGGAACTTTATTCTGATTTAGTTCCACGACCCACCGGGGACTTGAGTTGGAGAGTGCTCCATGGTGCACTGAGCACGGGAGAGTACTTAGCTAAATTCACGGACTCTCCCTCCACTTGTCCATTCTGTGGCAAGGGAGAGTCCGTGTATCATGTTTATTTTAGTTGCGCCAGACTGCAGCCCCTCTTGTCACTCTTGAGGGGCCTCCTCCTGCAGTTCTGGCTGCATTTCTCCCCTCACATTTTTATTTTTGGGCGCCCAGTGTCCCGGGGCAATAAGGCCAGGGACCTCCTCGTCAACCTGCTCCTGGCATTAGCCAAGTTGGCTATATATAAGTCCAGGAAGCAGTGTTTGATAGGGGGGGTTCCCTTGTCACCTGAGGCCATGTTCCGGGTGCTGGTGCGCTCCCGTATCCGGGCAGAGTACCACCTGGCTTTGTCTACTGGGGGAATGGATGAGTTTGTCTCCCAGTGGGCTGTAGATGGTGTGCTCTGCTCGGTATCCCCCCATCCGGTTTCTTTTTCTTTCAACCTCCTAATATGATTTTTATTTAGTTTACAGAAAATGTTTTCTCATAATTTTAAAATACACTGTGCCAGAGAGCATGTTGTGTGCATGCTTGAGCTCCAAACAAAAGGCTTTTTAGGGTCTTAGTCCCTCAAATACAAGTTTTATTTTAACACCTTTCTGTTAATAAGCACTTTGTGCACGGTGTTGTTCATTTTTGGGAGTTTTTGTGGTTTTTTTCTTAGTTTAATTTAAGTTTTAGTTTTCTGGGGGTCAGGCTCAACTCTCTATCCCAGGAGAGTGAGCTGTCTCCTGGATACTTTGCCACACCCCTCCCTTAGCACTTTACCTTCACTCCTGAAACTTTTTTTACTTTGACTTTTTTTTTTTTTTTTTTAAAGTTTTTCAGGTTTTGTTAAAGTTTTGTTTGTTTGGTGTTGGGTTTTATGTTTTGGGGGGAGAGAAGACAAGTAACATCTTTGTAGGCAGTGGGGGGGAAAACAATTTGAAGTTTTGTTTAAAAGGCTTTTTTAACATCTGACACAGAGACACAGAGGGGTTAAAAAGCCTCTGTGTTCTCTGTGTTGTTGCAATTAGTAACACCTCTCTCCCTTAGTTTTGTCTCCCTTAGTTTTGTCTTTTTGTTTCTTTTTCACACTTTTATATTTTTAAAAAAGAAAACAGTAAAAAATCATAAAACAAAAAATAAAAATAAATAAAACAAATAAACTAAAAAAGGGTCTAAACATGAGGGATAAGACCATTAAGAAGCCTCAGGGGTCAAAAGGGTGAATAATGGCCCCTGAAAATCCTAGCTGCAGCACTGCACAGCATAGGCCCCAGGCAGATAAGGCAGCCCCAGCTCCTGGTGGTTCTGCCAGCAGACCTACCCCTGTGGCTAATACCTGGTCACAGGTGGTTTCTGCTGGCCCCAGTAATACCACCGCTGGGGCTGAGGGGCAGATAACCAGGAAGCATGGGGTTAAATGTCAGATGTCTGGGGTCTACCGCATTGATATCTATCTGCGTGCTGCAGCTAATGTCATCAGCCCCTCTGTTATAGTAGCAGCTAGCAAAATGTACGGGAAAGCAGTTTTCTTTACCCGTACTCTGGCTGCTGCACACATTCTTATACAGAGAGGCATCACAGTGGGGGGATTATATGTCCCAATAGAACCCCTGGAAGGGTTGGGCACAAAAGTAACACTCTCTAATGTGCCCCCCTTCCTACCAGACTCCCTCCTGCGCCCCCACCTGCTAACCCTAGGGGAAGTAAAAACACCATTTATTAAAATTCCCCTGGGGTGCAGAGAGAGAGCACTTCGTCATGTGCTCTCTTTCAAGAGGCAGGTACAAATGTGCCTGCCTCAGGGCGCAGAAAACATAGAGGGGTCTTTTGGGGTTCCATTTGAGGGGGTGCTGTACAGGATTTTTTACAGCACTACGGAGGTGCAGTGCTATCATTGCAAGGGGTTGGGGCATACACGTAGGAATTGTCCTAATGTAAAGCATCATGCCCCAGCCCCAGCAAATGGCACCTCCGTCAGTACGGCACCCATCCCCGCTGAGCCCATAACAGCGGGGACCTCAAGGGTCATAGCCCCCCCACAGAGCTCAGGCAAGGAGGCCGTTCCTCAAGCCACCACCACGGCCTCCAAACCCCCTTCTTCTCCAAAAAAGCCATCTGTGTCTGTGGTCTCCAGCAAGACTGCAGACACTGGGAAAAAGGGGAAGAATGTCACCGGTCCTCCAAGTGTCACAGCTGCATCTCCCAAGTCCCAATCTGCCCCCACCATAATTACATCAGCTAGTGTGGGGGCACAGTGTAAGCAGAGGGATAATAAGCCCTCTGCAGGGGAGGCAGCTAGTGGCAGCTCCTCTTCCAGGAGTGACGTCCCCAGGAAGAGGAAGCATAAAACCAACAGGGAGGCTGCTGATAAGTGGGAAGTGCTCTATAGTGGAGCACCTCCCTCTAAAAGCAAGAAGAGGAACAAAACATCTCCTCCTCATCCGGTGACATTGTCTGGCCCAGTTATTAAGCTCAGCCAGCCGGTGCCAGACCACACATCTCTCTCTCCAGACCCTATAGGGGTTAATGTGGAAAAGGGTCTGGAAGAAAAGCAGGGGCAAGAGGGTCTCCCAAGTGAGGCAGGGGTAGACAAGAAAGATCAAGTTCTGCCTCTGGCCTTTGAGGGGGGTCCCAACAAAGCCCCTGCTGAATGGGTAGTCAGTGTCCCTGAAGTGCTGAGCTTCAAGGGCACCAGTCAGTCTCCTCCTCCAGTGTCACTCTCTAGTGATGTACCTCGGGCTTTGTTAGAGCCCCAGGCCGAGTCACTACTGGAGGGGGGGAATATAGGCATGACCCCCATTCAGGACCCCATGGATTTGTCTGTCAGGGGGGATGTGGCACAAGGGGAAGTGGAAATGGGGGAGGGTGATAAAACAGGTTTCCTGTTAACATCATGGGAGAGCCTGTCTACCCTCCTCAGCCGTCCACTGACCCTAACATCGGTGCCATCCAAGCTGAGCAAGCAGCGGTGGAACTGGCAGAGGAGGCATATAAAGCCTCCAAGGCTTCCATTAAGGAAGCCATGCCAGCCACTGCTGTCCAGCCAGCTACCCCTGAATGCACTCCTGAAGTTACAGGGGTGCAGCAGCAATCCAAGGGTCCATTATTTACCTTGAAGGGTGCTAAAGGGACTCCTTCTGTATCATCTAAGAGGGGGTCCCTGAGAATAAAGCTGAGGAAACTGACTCCAGCCAGGGAGGATGGAGTAAAAGCCCTCAGCCAAGAGGAGCCCAGGGGTGACCCACTAGAAGGAACATCAGATTCTGGGTGGGTTATCCCTGTCAAGGAAATAGATCTATTCCTTGAGAGTACCCTTCATGGACAAAAGAAAAGGAAGGTGCGGCTGGCCTTGGAGAGGTGGAAGAATATGTCGTTTATTCTCCACTCTCTCCAGCAATATCTAGTGGTCAGCACTAGGGCCAAAAATTCTGGGACTGCGGAGCATCTCCGTGTCCGGAAATTCTATAAAATGTGCGTGTCCTATCAGCAGTCTCAAGGGTCTGAGGAACGCACAATTCCTGACACGCAGTAATGGCTTTGCACATCAGCACGCTAAATACCAATGGCTGTCAAGACAGTTTCCGCAGGTTCCAGGTACTCTCCTATTTATATCAGGGAGGGTACTCTGTGAGCTTCCTGCAGGAAACTCACACCACTCCAGAGGCTGAGGCCTCGTGGCAACTGGAGTGGAGAGGCAGGGTCTTCTTCAGCCACTTCACATCGGCGTCATGTGGAGTGGTGACCCTGTTCTCAGAGTCTTTTCAGCCAGAGCTGCTGCTTGTGAAACCTGTTATCCCAGGCCGTCTAATCCACCTCCGGGTCCGAGAGCAGGGTAGCATCATTAACCTAGTTAATATATATGCCCCTGCTGGAGGGCCCGAGAGAGTGAGGTTCCTCGCCAGACTGTCCCAGTTTTTGGAGACGGTTGACGCAGATGAGTGTTTGGCACTCGGGGGTGATTTCAACTGCACCCTCGACGCTCTGGACCGGAATAGTCCAGAGCCGTACCCGACTTCTGCGTCAGCCCTGCGGGAGATCATCGCCCGCTTCTCCCTGGAGGACATCTGGCAAGAGCAGAACCCAGGGGCATCAGACGGTTTCACCTACGTCAGGGTGAGAGCCGGTCTGGTGTCCCACTCCCGGATCGACAGACTATATATATCTAGTCACTATATGTCACGAGTCGGTTCTTGTGCCATTAGGCTGGCTCCGTTCACAGACCACAACTGTGTGTCTGTGACGGTGGCGATAACGCCAACAGCGCCACAAGCTGCCTATTGGCACTTCAACAATGCTTTGTTGAAGGACCAGGGGCTCGTGACATTGATCCGGGAGTTTTGGACGGACTGGAGGGGTTGCAAGGGAGACTTTGCCACGTTAAAACTGTGGTGGGACGTGGGCAAGGTTCATTTGTGACTTCTGTGTCAGGAATATACCAAGGGTGCGAGTGGGCAGCGCGAAGCTGAGTTGGAGTCACTCCGGGGGGAGGTACTCCATCTGGAGCAGAGGCTGTTCACTTGTAGGGACCAATCCCTGCAGAGCGAGTATGTAGAGAGGAAGGGTGTCCTCTGTGACCTGGAACGACACCAGGCCAAGGGGGCATACGTGCGCAGCCGCTTAGGTTTTCTCAAAGATCTAGACCGCGGCTCGCGCCTCTTCTACTCACTGGAGAAAAAGGGGGGTAACAGTAGGCACATCACCTGTCTTCTAGATGAAGACAGTGCCCCCCTTACAGATCCGGAGAGTATCCGGGATAGAGCCCGGAACTTTTATAAAGATCTTTACTCTCCGGATCCGATTTCTCCAGACGCCTGCAGGGTGCTATGGGAGGGGCTCCCCACAGTCAGTGCGGGTGTAAGAGAGCGGCTTGATATACCACTATCTTTTCAAGAGCTCTCTGAAGCCCTCCGTGCCATGTCCTGTGAAAAGTCTCCAGGACTGGACGGACTGACTGTAGAGTTTTTCCAATTTTTCTGGGAGACTCTGGGACCTGATTTCCATCTGGTCCTTGGGGAAGCCCTGGAGACCGGGGAGATGCCCCTGTCTTGTCGCAGGGCAGTACTTGCCCTGCTGCCCAAAAAGGGGGATCTCCGGCTTATTAAGAACTGGCGACCGGTCTCTCTGCTCAGCACAGACTACAAGATTGTAGCTAAAGCCATCTCGCTCAGACTTGGGTCTGTGCTGGCAGAATTGGTTCACCCTGACCAGTCCTATGCGATCCCGGGCCGGACTATCTTTGATAGTATCTTTCTGGTCCGGGATCTATTGCATTATTCTCGCAGGACTGGTCTGTCACTCGCCTTTCTCTCTTTAGATCAAGAGAAGGCGTTTGACAGGGTGGACCATGGTTACCTCATAGCCACTCTGCAAGCGTACGGCTTTGGCCCACAGTTTGTGGGCTTTATAAGAACGCTGTACGCCTCTGCAGAGTGTTTACTTAAAATCAATTGGTCCCTAACAGCACCTTTGGTATTTGGACGAGGGGTGCGTCAAGGATGTCCCTTGTCTGGACAGTTATATGCACTGGCCATCGAGCCTTTCCTCTGCCTACTGAGGAAAAGGCTCACAGGGCTGGTGCTAAAAGATCCAGACATGCGGATTGTCCTTTCAGCTTATGCCGACGATGTGCTCCTCGTGGCCCAGGATCCAGTTGATCTTGAGTTGGCAAAACAGTGCCAGGAGGTATATTCAGCTGCCTCCTCCGCTCAGATCAACTGGTCCAAATGCACAGGCCTTTTAGAGGGTAATTTACAGGTAGACTCTTTGCCTCCCACGTTTCGTGACATCACGTGGGAGGCAGATGTCATTAAATATCTGGGGGTCTACCTGTCCGCTGCGGATGCTTCCGTCCCAGACAACTGTAGGGAGTTAGAGGGCAGTGTCCTCTCTCGTCTGGGACGATGGAGGGGTCTAGCAAAAATGCTTTCCCTTAGGGGGCGGACTCTAGTGGTGAATCAGCTGGTGGCTTCTCAGATCTGGCACCGGCTGATTTGTATGAGTCCGACCCCCGAGTTTGTCACCAATATCCAGAGGAATTTGTTAGATTTCCTCTGGATGGGAAGGCATTGGGTCTCTGCAGGGGTGGCAAGTCTGCCTTTGGTGGAGGGTGGACAGGGAGTAGTTTGTGTGTGCTCCCAGTTGTCCACCTTCCGCCTTCAGTACCTGCAGAGATACCTATATGCAGATCCCTCTCCGCAGTGGTGCGCACTGGCATCCAGCTTTTATCGCCAGTTGCGCAACCTGGGGTATGACCGGCAATTATTTCTGATCAGGCCCGAGGGGTTTGGAAAAGACCTCTCTGTGTTGCCGGCATACTACCAGGAAACCCTCAAGGCCTGGAGCATGGTCTCCGTGACCAGGCAGAGCGTACCTTTTTGGGATGAAATATTCACGGAGCCCCTGCTATTTAATCCAGCAGTGGGGGCTCCAATGTTACAGTCCCCCAGTATCATCCGCCGCCTTAGTCATGCACGGATGACCCGAGTCTGGGATCTCTTGGAATACGGGCGTTCTGATTGGGTGTCACCCCAGGAGCTTGCGCTCCGTTTGGGATATGTGATGCCCAAAGTCTCAGGGCGCTTGCTCCAGGAGATTAGGGATGCCATCTCCACCGACTCGCGCACCTTCCTTCGCGGGGCTTTGCAGGCCGGAGTGCCACATGCACCTTTCAACACCCCTGCTCCGGCTGTTTGCATTGGACACAAGCCCCGTGTTTCCCCTCAGGCTCCTCCTGTCCCCAACCTCTCAAAGTTGAGGGACATACCCTCGGCATGCTTTCGCGGCATGCCGAGGAAGAGCTTATATACTCTCGTGCTCCATACAGTGCACTTCCTTGCCCTCGTGACCCGTCCCGATACCATCTGGAGGCGGGTCCTACCAGCTGACGAGGGCAAGAGGCCCCGGTGGAGGGAACTTTATTCTGATTTAGTTCCACGACCCACCGGGGACTTGAGTTGGAGAGTGCTCCATGGTGCACTGAGCACGGGAGAGTACTTAGCTAAATTCACGGACTCTCCCTCCACTTGTCCATTCTGTGGCAAGGGAGAGTCCGTGTATCATATTTATTTTAGTTGCGCCAGACTGCAGCCCCTCTTGTCACTCTTGAGGGGCCTCCTCCTGCAGTTCTGGCTGCATTTCTCCCCTCACATTTTTATTTTTGGGCGCCCAGTGTCCCGGGGCAATAAGGCCAGGGACCTCCTCGTCAACCTGCTCCTGGCATTAGCCAAATTGGCTATATATAAGTCCAGGAAGCAGTGTTTGATAGTAGGGGTTCCCTTGTCACCTGAGGCCATGTTCCGGGTGCTGGTGCGCTCCCGTATCCGGGCAGAGTACCACCTGGCTTTGTCCACTGGGGGAATGGATGAGTTTGTCTCCCAGTGGGCTGTAGATGGTGTGCTCTGCTCGGTATCCCCCCATCCGGTTTCTTTATCTCTCAAGCTCCTAAAATGATTTTTATTTAGTTTACAGAACATGTTTTCTCATCATTTTAAAATACACTGTGCCAATTTCAACCAATCCAATCTAGTTGGGGTACCAACAGCCAACATTTAAAAAACCCAAACTTTTATTTTCTTAAATCTAAGTGCATTTGCCTGACCGTCAATCAAAGTTCATTTGCTTGACCGCTACCCATAGTGTGTGTCTTGCTTACAAGTACTGTGCCAAGTTCAACCAATCCAATCTATTTGGGGTACCAACAGTCCACATTTAAAAAAAAATGACAGGCAGAGGCAGGACACCCCGCAGAGGCCGTCGTGATCGTGGTGCTGTGATTCCCTTTGGCCCTACAATAATGCCCAGTGTTCAGAGGCCAGTTACCCTGAACTTGAAAAGTTCAGAGGACGTAGTTGACTGGCTAACACAGGACACCCAATCTTCTACAGCTTCCGCTTGGAACATTGACGCACCATCCTCCTCCAGCTTAGCTTCAGTCACCTCTCAAGTTACCACTCACCCGCCTGCCGCCACCACCAACACTAGTACCACAGCCAATTCAATTGATCAGTCAGAAGAGTTATTTACACATCAGTTTGAAGAAATGAGTGATGCGCAACCATTATTGCCAGAGAATGTAGATAACAGGGATATGTCTCAGTCAGGCAGCATTACACACATGTACGTACAATGTGGTGATGATGATGATGATGATGGACCCGCTGCTGCTTCCTTTGTTCAGTTGTCATATACAAGTGTGGTGGGTGATGAGGATGACGATGCGTCCGTGGATGTCATGTGGGTGCCCGCTAGAAGAGAAGAAGAACAGGGGGAAAGTTCAGATGGGGAGACAGAGAGGAGGAGGAGACGAGTTGGAAGTAGAGGGAGGTCATCGCAATGAGCTAGTGGCACAGTCAGACAGCATGCATCAGCACCCGGGGTCAGCCAGACAGCACGCCAATCAACGCATGCTGCTGCAACCACCAGAATGCCGTCACCGCCGAGCTCAGCAGTGTGGCATTTTTTTTGGGTGTCTGCCTCTGACCACAGCGATGCCATTTGCAACCTGTGCCCAAAGAAACTGAGTCGTGGGAAGTCCAATACCCACCTAGGTACAACTGCTTTGCGAAGGCACATGATGTCACATCACAAACGCCAATGGGATCAACACATGAGTACAAGCAGCACACAAACTCAAAGCCGCCATCCTCCTCCTGGTCCAGCATCTTCATCCACATCAACCACTGCTGTCCTCCTTGCCCCCTCTCAACTCTCCACCACTCCGTCTCTCGCCTCTTGCTGTTCCTGCTCATCTCCCCACAGTCAGGTGTCTGTCAAGGGCATGTTTGAGCGTAAGAAGCCAATGCCACAAAGTCACCCCCTTGCCCGGCGTCTGACAGCTGGCTTGTCTGAACTCTTGGCCCGCCAGCTTTTACCATACAAGCTGGTGGAGTCTGAGGTGTTCAAAAAGTTTTTAGCGATTGGGATACCGCAGTGGAAGGTACCCGGCCGAAATTTCTTTGCCCAAAAGGCAATCCCCAACCTGTATTCAATTGTGCAAAAGGAAGTAATGGCATCTCTGGCACACAGTGTTGGGGCAAGGGTCCATCTGACCACTGATACCTGGTCTGCAAAGCATGGTCAGGGCAGGTATATCACCTACACTGCGGATTGGGCAAACCTGCTGACGCCTGCCAAGCATGGAGGAGCAGAGGAGTTGGTGACACCGCCACGACTTGCAGGCAGGCCTGCTGCCACCTCCTCTACTCCTCCTACTCCATCCTCTTCCATAACCTCCTCAGCTGAGTCTTGCTCCACATCAACGGCACCCCCCCAGCTCCCCAGATACTATTCCACATCCCGGATACGGCAGTGTCATGCCGTCTCGGGGTTGACTTGCCTTAAAGCAGAGAGTCACACCGGGCCAGCACTCCTGTCCGCCCTAAACGCACAGGTGGATCAATGGCTGACTCCGCACCAACTAGAGATTGGCAAAGTGGTTTGTGACAACGGAAGAAATTTGTTGGCGGCATTGAATTTGGGCAAGTTGACGCATGTGCCGCACATGGCACATGTGTGTAATCTGATCGTACAACGCTTTGTCCATAAGTATCCAGGCTTACAGGACATCCTGAAGCAGGCCAGAAAGGTGTGTGGCCATTTCAGGCGTTCCTACACGGCCATGGCACACTTTTCAGATATCCAGCGGCGAAACAACATGCCAGTGAGGCGCTTGATTTGTGACAGCCCCACACGTTGGAATTCAACACTCCTAATGTTCGACCGCCTGCTCCAACAAGAAAAAGCCATTAGCGAGTATTTGTATGACTGGGGTGCTAGGACAGCCTCTGCGGAGCTGGGGATTTTTTTGCCACGTTACTGGACGCTCATGCGCAATGCCTGTAGGCTCATGCGTCCTTTTGAGGAGGTGACAAACCTTGTCAGTCGCACCGAAGGCACCATCAGCGACATCATACCATTTGTTTTATTCCTGGAGCGTGCCCTGTGAAGAGTGCTGGATCAGGCCGTAGATGAGCGTGACGAGGAAGAGGAAGAGTTGTGGTCACCATCACCACCAGAAACAGCCTTATCAGCATCGCTTGCTGGACCTGCGGCAACGCTGGAAGAGGATTGTGAGGAAGAGGAGTCAGAGGAGGAATGTGGCTTTGAGGGGGAGGAGGAAGACCAATCACAACAGGCATCCCAGGGTGCTCGTTGTCACCTATCTGGTACCCTTGGTGTTGTATGTGGCTGGGGGGAAGAACATATCTTCAGCGAGATCACTGAGGACGAGGAACGGGACATGACTAGCTCGGCATCCAAACTTGTGCAAATGGGGTCTTTCATGCTGTCGTGCCTGTCGCAGGACCCTCGTATAAAAAGGCTGAAGGGGAACGACCTGTACTGGGTGTGCACGCTACTAGACCCCCGGTATAAGCAGAAAGTGCCTGATTTGTTACCAAATTACTGCAAGTCAGAAACAAATTAACAAGTATGCTTTACACAGCATATAAGGGTGATGTCACAGCACAAGGGCAATATAACAGGGGAAGAGGTGAAAGTAATCCACCTCCCACGACCACGCCGGCAAGGACAGGACGTTTAAAAGACGTGTTGTTGATGGAGGACATGCGGACCTTTTTCAGTCCTACGCATCGCATCAGCCCTTCGGGATCCACCCTCAGAGAACGACTTGACCGACAGGTAGCAGACTACCTCGCCTTAACTGCAGATATCGACACTCTGAGGAGCGATGAACCCCTTGACTACTGGGTATGCAGGCTAGACCTGTGGCCTGAGCTATCCCAATTTGCAATTGAACTTCTGGCCAGCCCCGCTTCAAGTGTCCTGTCAGAAAGGACCTTCAGTGCAGCAGGAGGTTTTGTCACCGAGAAGAGAAGTCGCCTAGGGCAAAAAAGTCTAGATTGCCTCACCTTTATAAAGATGAATAAGGGATGGATCCCGAAGGGACTGACACTGGGTGATACATTCGACTGAAAAAGGCCTGATGAGATGAGCTGCCTTCGGCTATAAATGGTCCACACGCTGCTGTATGTTATCTGTGAATGCCGGATGACTTGCGTGAATTATCCGCCACCAACTAGGGTTCAAGAAGAGGCAATGTTTTGTGGCACTTTCTGCCTGGGGAACAAAGGTCAATTTTTCTGGCCGCTGCAACAGCAGCGGCTGCAACAATATCTAATTTTTGAATTTCAATTTTTATGTCAGAAGGCGTACGGCATGTAATGGAAAAGAAAGCATATTGAACAGTCTTGCATAACACAACAGTTGTGCAAAAATACATATTTACAATGAAGACATTTTGTTAAAATTAGGTGGCTAGGCCTTCTTTTTTTAACTTTTTTGGTTAATACATTTTTCTTTTTCTTCCACCAACTGAGAGAGCTTTCCGGCAGATGTATCTTAAAGTGGGGATTGGGTACGATAGGGGTAAGATCTGATACCCGAGTGTCCAGTTTTTGTGTCCAGTTCATCTCCGTCCATATTTTTAATGAGTGCTTAATCAATGGGTTTTTCAAGTTTCTCAAAAAAGTATACAGGCCTGAAATCCATATTACTGTATCGCATGTATAAGGTGACATGCTTACATTTTCCATAAATACCCAGAGCGGCTGATGTGTTTTGGAGAATGCGCCAGAGGAATGAAAGCCAGCTGCGCTGCCTTGTAATACAGTTTGAGATTCGGGTCCCTACCCTCTTTTGGAAAGACTATGAGGTAGGCCTGATTCAATTAAGGGGGCATAGGTTCTCCATTTAGTATAGCGTTAAAC